>CM065589.1:615928861-616528861 GCA_033119425.1 Bufotes viridis
GTTATATTCTTGTACATAGGAGGCAGTATTATAGTAGTTATATTCTTGTACATAGGAGGCAGTATTATAGTAGTTATATTCTTGTACATAGGAGGCAGTATTATAGTAGTTATATTCTTGTACATAGGAGCAGTATTATAGTAGTTATATTCTTGTACATAGGAGGCAGTATTATAGTAATTATATTCTTGTACATAGGAGGCAGTATTATAGTAGTTATATTCTTGTACATAGGAGGCAGTATTATAGTAGTTATATTCTTGTACATAGGAGCAGTATTATAGTAGTTATATTCTTGTACATAGGAGCAGTACTATAGTAGTTATATTCTTGTACATAGGAGGCAGTATTATAGTAGTTATATTCTTGTACATAGGAGCAGTATTATAGTAGTTATATTCTTGTACATAGGAGCAGTATTATAGTAGTTATATTGTTGTACATAGGAGCAGTATTATAGTAGTTATATTCTTGTACATAGGAGCAGTATTATAGTAGTTATATTCTTGTACATAGGAGCAGTATTATAGTAGTTATATTCTTGTACATAGGAGCAGTATTATAGCAGTTATATTTTTGTACATAGGAGCAGTATTATAGTAGGTTTAGTCTTGTACATAGGAGGCAGTATTATAGTAATTATATTTTTGTACATAGGAGCAGTATTATAGTAGGTTTAGTCTTGTACATAGGAGCAGTATTATAGTAGTTATATTCTTGTACATAGGAGCAGTATTATTGTAGTTATATTCTTGTACATAGGAGCAGTATTATAGTAGTTATATTCTTGTACATAGGAGGCAGTATTATAGTAGTTATATTCTTGTACATAGTAGCAGTATTATAGTAGTTATATTCTTGTACATAGGAGCAGTATTATAGTAGTTATATTATTGTGCATATAAGGCAGTATTATAGTAGTTATATTCTTGCACATTGGAGCAGTATTATAGTAGTTATATTCTTGTACATAGAAGCAGTACTATAGTAGTTATATTCTTGTACATAGGAGCAGTATTATAGTAGTTATGTTCTTGTACATAGGAGCAGTATTATACCAGTTATATTCTTGTACATAGGAGGCAGTATTATAGTAGTTATATTCTTGTACATAGGAGCAGTACTATAGTAGTTATATTCTTGTACATAGGAGCAGTATTATAGTATATTCTTGTATATAGGAGGCAGTATTATAGTAGTTATATTCTTGTACATAGGAGCAGTATTATAGTAGTCATATTCTTGTACATAGGAGCAGTACTATAGTAGTTATATTCTTGTACATAGGAGCAGTATTATAGTATATTCTTGTATATAGGAGGCAGTATTATAGTAGTTATATTCTTGTACATAGGAGCAGTAGTATAGTAGTTATATTCTTGTACATAGGAGGCAGTATTATAGTAGTTATATTCTTGTACATAGAAGGCAGTATTATAGTAGATATATTTTTCATATATACTGAAGAGTAGTGCAATTACTTAAAGGGGTTGTCTCACTTCAGCAAATGGCATTTATTTATTTATGTATATTATTTATTTTTCCATCACATTATATACTACCCATATGCAGAGGTTATGACCACCCTGCAATACAGCAGTAGTGCTCGTGCTTGCACACTATAGAAAAAGGCGCAGGCCTATTCGCATTCTTGCGGCCCCGGGCACCAGAGAGGCTGTTGCTGATGTGCAAGCACAGCCACTGATGCTGGATGGCAGGGTGGTCGTAACCTCTGGATATGAGCAGTGCATATTGTGATGGAAAAATTAATCCTAAATGATTCAATATGGATGATCAGAATATTACATGATCAATGCCATTTGCGGAGATGAGAAAGCCGCTTTAATTCACCACCACCACCTGCTTCACAGCTCACACAATGTGCATTACTCTGCAGGGAGAAGGAAATGAGAAGACAAATCTCCTCCCGAGGTAAAGCGAATATGGAATCTCCACTTCACCTCGAGGAATGATGAGAACGACATTACTAAAGGCCTCTTAACATGGCCGGATGTAGCAGGCAATTGTCGGGAAAGAAGCATGCTCGTCAGTGGAGAAGAGCTTTGTATTTACATGCAGTGATCTCCTCCACAGTTTGGGGAGCAGTGATCGCTAATGCCATCGCTCGTCCCCATACAGAATAGTTTTTTGCTGGCAGCAGAGGCTTTTTACTGAGCGTTTCGCTCATTCATCGGGGAATTGGCGACACTTTTACACAGGTAATAATTTGCCCTTAAAGGGGATGTCTCACTTCAGCAAACGGGATTTATTATGTAAAGAAAGTTAATACAAGGCACTATAGTTTGCAAACACGGCCACTGCTGCTGGATTACAGGGTGGTCGTAGCCATGAAAACGAGCAGTGGTTAATGTGATGGAAAAAATGAATCCAGCAAGCAAAGGAAGCAATATGGACAATACCAATACATTAGTAAGAGCCTTGTATTAACTTATTCAACATGATAAATGCCATATGCTGAGGTGACACAACCCCTTAAAAATGAATCGCAATACATCTATAAGCGGGAAGTCGAGATAAACATGAACATACGTGTTTACTGGCATTAGAAACGTAGACACAAACAAGTACATCCTGGTGAAAACAATTACGTTCCACAATATCTTAGAATATTCCACTTGATATGCCGTGGCTGGGGAGGGGGCTGCCTTTGCTAATCTTCTTCTTGTCACCATATAGCATTACATGATCATTTCAATGCTTAACCCTCTTCCTCCAGCAGTTCCAACAACTCCTGAACAAAGAAAGTTCTTAAGGACGGAGAGGTCAGACGTACAGAAGGTAAGATGACATTTCTGGGGCACCGACGTGCTCTCCGCTATCTGCCCTCACCAACACTTATTATCAGCCTACAGGAAAACAACTGGATGCTAAGTGAAGGGAACTTTTATCTGTGTCTTCAGAGAATAGCCCGAGAATAGTCTCTGCTTCCACATGGCAGGCTAAATAAACCAAAAATCTCCAAAATAAGCCAAGCATGAATCCTGCAGTCAACTGTACCGGGCACATGACAGCGGTGATGAGAACATGTGGCGCGGGGGCCCACTGGTCGGGGTATGGTTAATTTAACGGTTCCAAGAGTATGGAAGAGTCCATTTATTGGAGGCTCCAACTAACTTGAGGGCATCCTCCTCCATATACTAGAGGAGATTATCAAGATTCGTACACTGTATACCATGAGTAATTTGCCGTACAACATGCACTATGCTATAGAGATAGCAACATCTACGTAGTACTTATACTCACTACATTACACTTATCCATGTCTTACCTATAGACATATATGTGCACAAACATTGTCATGAAGAGTCCATTCCCTTAGACTATGAACTGAGAGAAGGGGAAAAAGATGTAAAGTGTGAACAGCACAGCCTTCAGAAATGTTCTATTGTTTCTCCCTGCCCCCCCTAAATACAAGTTTGCATGTACAACTTGGCGTGCAGGTACAGTATTAGATCCAAGTTTAACACATAAATTCATAGCCAAAACCAAGATCACTACATTAATTCAGCCCCAGGACCATTCTCATAATATTATTACAGCCCCAGGACCAATTTTATATCACTGATGCAATATTAGTACCAAGGCCTTAAAATAAGTATAGCACCAGAACCAAGCTCAGTACATAAATACAGCACCAGAACCAAGCTCAGTACATACATACATCCATCCCCAGAACCAAGCTCAGTACATAAATACAGCACCAGAACAATGCTCATTACATAAATACAGCACCAGAACCAAGCTCAGTACATAAATACAGCACCAGAACCAAGCTCAGTACATAAATACAGCACCAGAACCAATCTCATTATAAAAATACAGCACCAGAACCAAGCTCAGTACATAAATACAGCACCAGAACCAAGCTCAGTACATAAATACAGCACCAGAACCAAGCTCAGTACATAAATACAGCACCAGAACCAAGCTCAGTACATAAATACAGCACCAGAACTAATCTCATTACATAAATACAGCACCAGAACCAAGCTCAGTACATAAATAGAGCACCAGAACAATGCTCATTACATAAATACAGCACCAGAACCAAGCTCAGTACATACATACAGCACCAGAACCAAGCTCAGTACATAAATACAGCACCAGAACCAAGCTCATTACATAAATACATCCCCAGAACAATGCTCATTATATAAATACATCCCCAGAACCAAGCTCAGTACATAAATACATCCCCAGAACCAAGCTCAGTACATAAATACATCCCCAGAACCAAGCTCAGTACATAAATACATCCCCAGAACCAAGCTCATTACATAAATACAGCACCAGAACCAAGCTCAGTACATACATACATCCCCAGAACAATGCTCATTATATAAATACAGCACCAGAACCAAGCTCAGTACATAAATACAGCACTAGAACCAAGCTCATTACATAAATACAGCACCAGAACCAAGCTAATTACATAAATACATCCCAGAACAATGCTCATTATATAAATACAGCACCAGAACCAAGCTCAGTACATAAATACAGCACCAGAACCAAGCTCAGTACATAAATACATCCCCAGAACCAAGCTCAGTACATAAATACATCCCCAGAACCAAGCTCAGTACATACATACATCCCCAGAACAATGCTCATTACATAAATACAGCACCAGAACCAATCTCAGTACATAAATACAGCACCAGAACAATGCTCATTACATAAATACAGCACCAGAACCAATCTAATTACATAAATACAGCCCCAGAACCAAGCTCATTACATAAATATATCCCCAGAACCAATCTCATTACATAAATGCAGCCCCAGAACCAAGCTCATTACATGAATACAGCCCCAGAACAATGCTCATTATATAAATAGAGCACCGGAACCAAGTTCATTACATAAATATATCCCCAGAACCAATCTCATTACATGAATACAGCACCAGAACCACGCTAATAACAAATACAGCACCAGAAGCAAGATCCTTACATGAATACAGCCCGAGAACCAAGATCCTTACATGAATACAGCACCAGAACTAATCTAATTACATAAATACAGCACCAGAACCAAGCTCAGTACATAAATACAGCCACAGAACCAAGCTCATTACATAAATACAGCCACAGAACCAAGCTCATTACATAAATACAGCCACAGAACCAAGCTCATTACATGAATACAGCACCAGAACCAAGATCATTACATGAATACAGCACCAGAACCACGCTAATAACAAATACAGCACCAGAACCAAGCTCAGTACATAAATACAGCACCAGAACCAATCACAGTACATAAATACAGCCACTGAACCAAGCTCATTACACGAATACAGCACCAGAACCAAGATCATTACATGAATACAGCACCAGAACCAAGCTCAGTACATAAATACAGCACCAGAACCAATTACAGTACATAAATACAGCACCAGACTCAAGATCATTACATGAATACAGCCCAAGAACCAATAACAGTACATTTATGAAAGGCAGAATGTAAAAGTAAATTCCCCATTAATAGTGTCCTGTCTGACCCAGTAAGAAGTACAACAGCGACTTAAAAAGATTAAATCGCCAGGACCGGATGGCATACACCCCCGTATTCTAAGGGAATTAAGTGATGTCATAGCCAGACCCTTATTTCTGATATTTACGGACTCTATACTGACAGTGAATGTTCCACAGGATTGGCGCATAGCAAATGTGGTGCCAATATTCAAAAAGGGTCCAAAAACAGAGCCGGAAATTATAGGCCAGTAAGTTTAACATCTGTTGTGGTAAAACTGAAGAGTTTCTAAGAGTATCTCAATGAAAATAAGCAGATAACGCCATATCAGCATGGCTTCATGAGGGATCGGTCATGCCAAACGAATTTAATCAGTTTCTAAGAGGAGGTAAGTTCTAGACTTGAATTTAAATAATGAAAAGAGGGGCACTCAATAACTGGTAGTACATGGAACAGCTTAATTCAATGGCTAACATGTCCTTTTATTCTGGATAATAATGACACATTAATAAAAACAGAAACAATAAAAAAACATCCATAATACAACCTTTACAACATGGACCATCAAACTAGCTGCTTTCCCAGCCGCAAATCTGCAGGTTATATCTTATCAATGGTCCCCCAGTAAAAAGCACAAAGAGCTGTTATGCTGTATGCAGATGCATACACGGTGTGCTGTCCGCATTTTTTGCAGACCCATTTAAATGAATGGGTCTGCATCCTATCCGCAAAAAAAACGGAAGGGACACGGAAACAAAATGCGTTTGTGTGCATGAGACTTAAGGAAAAGATGTGCACCTGTTCTGTGCTTAGAGCCGCACCTGGGTTTGGCTCGAAATCACTGACCAAGCACTGACTGTGTGAATGTGGCCTAATACTGGTATATTTCTACCAAGTAAAAGAAATGGTAAGATATGTGATAAATTAGCACTGTTCATCATTGCTGCTTCTCTTCTCTTTCTGCAGAGTTTGTTGCTGAAGTCTTTAACTTCTAGCTTTTGCAGCACATCCCTTCACTTTGTACTAATACAAAACCATCAAGGTGCCGCACACTGTGGTCCTGCTACACACACCTTGCCCTTTGAATATAATAGTTGCCATGCCATGCCCCTTCAATATAATAGTGCTACACACAAGTGCCCCCTGAATATAGTACTACACACCATTCTCCAAAATATAATAGTGCTATATACACAGTACTGCTGAATATAATAGTGCAACACACACCATGCCCCCTGAATGTAAAAGTGCTATAAACTGCTGCTATATACACTAATTGCAAAAAAAATAAATGCACCAACGAGTTGTTAGAAAATGTTTTTTTTCAGCTGGGAAACCCCTGGGCCATGGCATCAGTAAACAACCTAATTAGGTGCAGAGGACTGATTAGACGAGTAAGTGCTCATCTTCTCACCCCTTTTTTTGTGAAGAAAGTGACAATTAGAAAGCATCTATGCATGCTGATTGATGCGGGGATTGATAACATCCACATATGTTCATGTTGCCCCTCCTCCTGTAGTCATGTCAAGTTATATAGGAAGAGGGAGATATATGTCTTTCCGCCTCTTTCTGCTGCCATTCAGCGCCTCACTAACTCCCCCCCCCCCCTTCCTCCTCCACTCTGAACAGCTGAGGGAGGCTGCTTGAACCTGCTCTTTCTGAGACTGTATGGCAACTAGAGATAGAAGGTATTGTCTGGTTTTAAAGCTAAGAACCTAAATAAGACCAGGATAGCAGCACGAGCCATTGGAGATCGGGTCAGGAGTAAAATCTGCAGGTATTCCCAGAGCATCTCATTCTCAACCCAGTTCCTAACAGTTGCCCCCCTAATTCTGGTCATAGATTTTTAGCTTAAAACAAGACCTGACTCATATCTCTAGCTACTTTACAGCCTGAGATTGAGCCAGTTGGGGTTTCTGGAAATCAGGGGAGCCTGGGCCCCCTCAGCCAGCAGGAGAGTGGGGCCTGCAGCAGCTCCAAATGCACCAATCAGGCCCTGGCTATTTTCACCATATGGGGTTCAGTGTACCGATTAAAACCCCGAAGAGAGTCCATGTGACAGATTTATGCCCATCTTGGCCTTTCATGGACAATGCGGGAATAACCCGAGTTGCTATACTACTGCTAAAACTAATAAATATATATATATATTTTTTTTTTTTATAAACGAAAAGGGGAGGGGGGGTGTATGTATGTGTGTGTACGTAGTCTGCTATACTATTACTAAGACTAGTAACTTGCTAAAACTTTTTATTAATTTTTTTAATGAATTTTCTTACTTATTTTTACTTTTTATTTATTTATTTTAAAATGAATTAACCCCTTCCTGCCACAGTCAGGACAGGAAGGGGTAAATTCACAAGGTGCTAGCAGATCGCAATGTAACCCGACGCTTTTATACGTCGGGTTACGGATAAGAGCCTACCACCATGATATATAAAGTCATGCAGTGGCAGGCAAGAGGTTAAAGTCTCTCTAGGGGACTTGAACATGCAGTTGTCTGATCACTGCTCCCATAGACTAAGAGCTGGTAGCCTTAGATCCTTCCTAAGGCTCGAGGCTACCACAACGAATGAACTGCTTACCTGATCTCAGGGCAGGGAAGCCATTCGGGTCCCGGGAGTGCAGTACTCCCTGGAAAAAATGTAGTGGTGACAATTGAGCAGGATATCTAAGGGGTTAAATGTCTGTGATCGCAGTTATCACAACCTCTTTAAGAAAACAGAACATTTCCTAATTCAAAGGGGTTACTCAAAGTAGATTATCACTTGTGATAAGGTAAGGCTCAGCTGCAGTCCTCTGTAAAGCAGCAAATATCACGATGATTCGTGCCACATGGCAAACCTGACTCTGCTGCATCTGTACAGTGTTCTACAGACTACGGTTAAAGTGCATTGTGCACTCATTTCTATTTAAGATGTGATAATTCAGCTTCCTGCCCCTGTAGCAATGCGTTGTATCCGTCCCCATTTACTCGGTTCTATCTTCTACGAGGCGCTCGTGCCCATTTCCTGTTGCCATGACAACCACATCACCATTCCTGACAGTATCCTCCTGGTGACTTCTTCCTGAGCTTCGGCATGTGACTCCGATGTGTCAGAAACACTCTGCGGAGATGAGCCGAGGCCTTACATAATATGTGTGAAGGTCTGGTGCATAGTCTTACATCCACACCCGGGCCCTTATATACATCTGCCGCCTCGTTTTCTCCAACCCCGGCTTTGCTCTAGGTGAAATGAATGATTAAATGGGGAGATCACATAAGACGTGGTCACAATGAGCTGTGGCTTAGAGGGGTGTCCAGAAGTGGATACTATTATATGACCACTACAATGTTATAGCCTCCTTACTGGATGTGTACACCTTTAAAAATGTTCCATCTTGTCATTTGCATGATTAGATAATATGCACAGAATTATTAACGCTATGGAATAAAAAAAAAATTAATGTTAGTATTATATATAAAAGCGGTAATAGCAATAATTTTACATGCAGTACCATGCTTGGCCACATGGTGTGCTGTTACAGAGTAGACCCACTGTACCAACTACTAAACCAGTTTGGCTTTGGGCTATCTCTAATGGTGTTATCCTGGCAGTCTCCTGGTTTACAACCTTTAACCCCTATACAGGAATCTGGACTTCGCTGCAGTGGAGCCACCAGGCCAATATCTCTTGAGATAGACCTGGTTTAGATGGCAACTGACGCATGGAGTGTGACATCGGTGCGATATTCATAGTCAGAAACAGGCCGAGGTCAAGGCAGGCAGAGTTCATGTATATCCATGAAACTGAATATACTCAATATGGTAGCCAGGCTATAGTCAGGGCAGGCATCAGATAATCAGTCGATGAAGAGGACGAGGTACGGTACACCTGCAAACAGATATGCACACCTACACTTGGGACATTAGCACACTAGGGACCTAAGCTCAAGCATCTTCCACCTGGGGAAGGTGCCTAAAATAGACACAAGTAACCAGCCATTGACTTGAAGCAACTAGAGCCTTCAAGAGCCAGGAAGCGTGCTCGCCGTAAATACAGGCCTGGAGGCCTTCACAGAGCAGTGCCGGCCATGGCCTGCATAGATCTCATGGGACGCCGGTGGACAGGACTGCTGCTGGTGAGTAGCAGGGGGTGAGCAGATCCTGATTGTTGGCTTCTGAGAAGAGGCAACTGTGCCAGAGGGAGGGAGCTGGACAGAGGTGGGCACAGGCCACCATTCTAACCGTCTGATTGATTGTTCTGGGACAATGCACACCCTTCCCTTTGCATTCGTTTTGATTAGATTCCCCTAATATCTGAGGTCACCATAGCTGGTATTCGAAGAATTTCCTATGAAAGCTCTTGAGTAGCTCATGACATCACAGGGTTGTTTGCTTGTCATATCCAACACAGGTTTTGGCTACAGCCTAATAGAGGATAGTAAAGTTTCTCTATGTCGTTCAGCTTTAGAAAGACCAAAAGCTTAAACTTCACATTTTAACTGTAAAACAGCCATGAGACAGCAACTTGACTAGACAACCTGTTCAATTGGTGATCCATTGATTAATTCTGGGTCAGACTGGTCCACCAGTACCATAGGTTCCCCGATTGGTCCAGGCTTAGACACAATGATGGTCCCTCAAGATACAGCAAAAGACAGCTCCGTTTTGAGGTGATATTGACGGAAATCACCTGCCACCATTACTTGCCATGACCAAGGCCCACTGGGTAGTTGCCACCATGGTGTCCACCACGATTGCCATTGACTTTTATCTGAAAGTCTTTGGTTAGAGCCTCCTAGGAAGATAAACTGTTAAGCTTGTGTACTTGAACTGTAACCATCAAGTTGTGTAAAAGTTTCTGTTCTTCCAAGCCTGTGTGTGCTATGCCATTCTCTGACAACCAACATCTCATTGCCTGGTCCGGTACATAATCGTTGACCACAAAGCTGCTCTAATGCGAGAATTGGGTGATTAAGTGTTGCCCAGCAGTCCTGTTAATAAGCCTTGTTCGGAATCAAGCCCCATCTGGATACAGTTATGATGTTTTGAGTAATTTGGTGAAGGTCACTTCTTGTCTAACTAACATAGGAACGTCAACATTACAAATGACGTCATTCGGACCCCAGTCTACTCTATATTTAGTGGTCAGTGCTCTGCTGGTGATGTACGGCAAGGGCTTAGCAGCCAGTTTAATGCATGTCTATTGAAACAGCACAAAATTACAAGGACCTGCTATTTTGAACGACAACCTGCTGGCTCTAACAGTATATTCTAAGCAGAGCTTTTTTAGAAAATGCAATCCAAAGTCACCTTCACCGCTCGGGAAACTCTGATTGAAGACACTGCCATTAGTGACATTCACTAATATTAAAGACGAGGCCTACATATAAAACTAGATCATGTCAGACTTCATTTAAGGCAAAGTGATCTAATTGGTGGCCCATTATGAGCCTTTAGTAGATGCATCCAGGTTCTGTCAGGGTCACCAGCTTAATATGCCATGTGTCTGTAAGTTGTGCTTATCAACAAGGTCAATGAACCATTGGGATGCACAAGTAAAACTCCCTCCATATCTCAATTTTGTGCTGTGTGGACCAAGCCTAGCGGTGTGCCGCCACGTATGGAAACAATGGTAGATATGTAGCGCTGGCGAAGTCACCGCCTTCTGATCTTCACCTTGAATTTTTCATGATGATCTAAATGCCACAAGAGATAGCACAAACCAGATTGTGTGTACAGCATCTTACATGACTGTACGAGGAGATCAAGATCCCAACCAAAGTGGTTCATGGGAGTGACCACCATATTGATGGTGCCTTCCTTCATGATAATGATGGTAGTAAATCTCCTGGAGCATCTTCTCCAGATCACCATTCTGGACTCCTACATAGGCTGCACCATGTTACTGTACTCAATTGAAGATACTTCTATATATATATATATCTACTCCTTTAGAACAGATAATTAACCTCTAGACCTTGTTCCTTAGTCACCTGCTGTCGGGGGAAACTAGGGACACCACTATCTGCCCAAAATCACCGGCTTTGGCCAAAGTTAATCTAATGTGTATGGCCACCCTTGCTTTACTTACACCAAGATGTATGGCACATGAAAATTTTGAGCTTTTAAACATTTTTCCACAGTTCATCTATATGTGCCAAGTGGATGTACAAACATTCATGAGGAGATGTACAGTCACTGGCCAAAAGTTTTGAGAATTACATAAATATTGAAATATGGAAATTGGAAAAGTTGCTGCTTAAGTTTTTATAATAGCAATTTGCCTATACTCCAGAATGTTATGAAGAGTGATCAGATGAATTGCATAGTCCTTCTTTGCCATGAAAATTAACTTAATCCCCAAAAATTTTCCACTGCATTTCATTGCTGTCATTAAAGGACCTGCTGAGATCATTTCAGTAATCGTCTTGTTAACTCAGGTGAGAATGTTGACGAGCACAAGGCTGGAGATCATTATGTCAGGCTGATTGGGTTAAAATGGCAGACTTAACATGTTAAAAAGAGGGTGATGCTTGAAATCATTGTTCTTCCATTGTTAACCATGGTGACCTGCAAAGACACGCATGCAGCCATCATTGCATTGCATAAAAATGGCTTCACAGGCAAGGATATTGTGGCTACTAAGATTGCACCTCAATCAACTATTTATAGGATTATCAAGAACTTCAAGGAAAGAGGTTTAATTCTTGTTAAGAAGGCTTCAGGGCGTCCAAGAAAGTCCAGCAAGTGCCAGGATCGTCTCCTAAAGAGGATTCAGCTGCGGGATCGGAGTGCCACCAGTGCAGAGCTTGCTCAGGAATGGCAGCAGGCAGGTGTGAGCACATCTGCACTCACAGTGAGGCGAAGACTTTTGGAAGATGGCCTGGTGTCAAGAAGGGCAGCAAAGAAGCCACTTCTCTCCAAAAAAAACATCAGGGACAGATTGATCTTCTGCAGAAAGTATGGTGAATGGACTGCTGAGGACTGGGGCAAAGTCATATTCTCCGATGAAGCCTCTTTCCGATTGTTTGGGGCATCAGGAAAAAGGCTTGTCAGGAGAAGAAAAGGTGAGCGCTACCATCAGTCCTGTGTCATGCCAAAAGTAAAGCATCCTGAGACCATTCATGTGTGGGGTTGCTTCTCATCCAAGGGAGTGGGCTCATTCACAATTTTGCCCAAAAACACAGCCATGAAAAAAGAATGGAACCAAAACACCCTCCAACAGCAACTTCTTCCAACAACAGTTTGGTGAAGAACAATGCATTTTCCAGCCATAAGGCAATAGTGATAACTAAGTGGCTCTCGGACCAAAAAGTTAACATTTTGGGTCCATGGCTTGGAAACTCCCCAGATCTTAATCCCATTGAGAACTTGTGGTCAATCCTCAAGTGGCGGGTGGACAAACAAAAACCCACTAATTCTGAGAAACTCCAAGAAGTAATTATGAAAGATTGGGTTGCTATCAGTCAGGAATTGGCCCAGAAGTTAATTGCCCAGTCGAATTGCAGAGGTCTTGAAAAAGAAGGGCCAACACTGCAAATACTGACTCTTTGCATAAATGTCATGTAATTGTCGATAAAAGCCTTTGAAACGTATGAAGTGCGTGTAATTATATTTCACTACATCACAGAAACAACTGAAACAAAGATCTGAAAGCAGTTTAGCAGCAAACTTTGTGAAAACTAATATTTGTGTCATTCTCAAAACTTTTGGCCACGACTGTACATGTAAAAGAAACTTGGAAGAAGTTGCTCATGGCAAAATTGTTCTCCACAATATGCTACCAAAGAAAGCAAGGGTCAGACATGTTGAAGTTCAACAGATCCAGTCCATTGTTCCAGACCACCGCTTATGGCTCTCCTATTGTTTCCTGAGGAGTTGTTGATTGTTTAGCCTGTTTTCGATCCAGTTGCAAACTATACTAATAATTATTTTTTTATTAGGTGAAGAACAATATCAAGGAGCCATGAATTCTATATCCATGCCCCCAGCTACATTCCCGTAACTAAACTGGTACCCATAGGCTCAGACCACATTTACAAAAAATAACTATAGACACTGTTTAAAAGGTGACAAGAGGCGGTATCCTGAGGAGATGACTATTCCGACCAGAAATGATAAACCGAGAAAAGTTTCCTGTACTGTTCCAAAAACAGCGGTGGTGGGGGTCCGCTGAGCGTTGTGATTTCCGGGATGCGTTTCACTTGCCTCCCTCTGTTATAAAAGCCTCTGACTCTCTTTGATGCCTCTCCTGACTGGGACGCTCGCTGGCAGGCTTTACAAATGTTATCATATGTGAAGTAGAGGGTTTAAAGGGAATATTTTAAAGGCAGGTTCATCGAGAGTTCATATTGCACTATAGAACAGCCATGAGTGATGGCTCATCCGCACATTAAAAGGCATTTCAACCCATTAAACCAGACCAAAAAGATCGGCTGGAGCTCCACCGTTTATTTATGGATGGAGCAGGTTTACAGAGGAATAATGTGACAGGCAAGTCAATATATAGCGATACAGCAGCGGGAGTCAAACGTGCAGCCGGAGCTCTTATTAAAGTCACCTTACAACAAGAATGACAGTGAATTAAAGGGGTTCTCCGGGACGGTACCATGGAAGGCCCATCCATGGCCACTTATGGCACATACCCGGCCAAACACCCTTCTTGCCTCTAGCTACAGATCCTTGCTCTTTTTAAAGGGTTTATCTCATGTTTATTGTAAAAAAATGAAAATCAGACATCAAATAGTACATGACAATCTCTAAGAAATCTAGAAGCAGCCCTGTACCTCAAATGGATCCAGAGATCTCCCCATTCATTGCTCTGGTAGAGTGATATCAAGCTTGACAGCTCAGGAGGCGTGTCCTTTCACAGGGGACAAGTCCCACCTGCTGCAGCTTTCTTCCTATCACAGCTCAGGAGGCAATTAAAGGATGGAAATGAGCATGTGCGTCCACCTCACTAAGGTGGACAGAGAAATAAGAATAAAGAACAAACAGCAGGTGGCGCTATACATATACATTTTATTGAATAAAATTGAATTACATGCAATTACGAAAGTATTCAGATCTAGATGCTGGCGTGAAAACTGTAGAATAGTTTTACACATAAGAATCTAGTTTCATCCAACAGTACCCATGGATTTCCAAACCGAGGAATTCATCAGAATGAAATCTGCTGTCCGCCATCACAAACGATTGCCAGACAAAATGGTCAAAATGGGCTCTTTCAGCAAACTTTCGTCTACGACTTAGGCAGCAGAAGGTCAGACTAACATTTAGGTTTTTATTGAACCAAAGGCCCCAGTACACATTATATGATTGTTGGCTGAAAGCACCGTTTTCTGCAGGACCAGCCGATCCTCTGAGGCCTCGCTCACACAGAGCTTGTTAACGGAAATCTGCGTGGAAAAATGCCTCAGAACTGCCTGACTATGGCTTCTTGCACTGGTAAAAGAAGTGTCCTGCCCTGTCTCACCCCAGTTTCCACAGGAAAGAATACTGTGGCCATGGCGGGGGGCTACACACTGATTATCTCCATTGAATAAGGTTAATTGCAGTGGCTGGGTTTAGGGTGGTCCCAACGCCACTCTGGGTACCCTGGACACCATCTAGAAGTTGCCGCTCTCCGGAACGGATGGTAAGGCGTGGTGCACCCCAATGGGAAATAAGTCCAGAGTCAGGGTCTGCAGTAAACCAGGGTGCTTCTTTACTGGAGGAATTCAGGTACAAAACAATACAATACAGGCGAGGCCTCTCCAGCAGAAGAAGGTTCAGTGCTGAGGAAAGGACTGCACTAGCTGTCCCGCTCTCTCTCAGAAGTCTGGTACCCTGGGCTGGTGGGTCAGTGTCTCAGCGTCTTCTGGTCAATCATGCACTCTGGCAGAGTCTCTTTCACTAAACACTGGTCCCTATCTGCAGACCAGCAGAGTCTTACCCCCTAGTAGTCATGAGGCATTCCCGCCCCCAGTAGTTATAACGCTCCTTGTAGTAGCCCCAGTAGATATAATGCCCCCTACAGTGTTCCCAGTATTTATAATGTCCTCTACCATTTTAATGCCCTGCTGTAGTGCCTCCAGGACTTACAATGCCCCCCCTGCAGAGTTCCCTGTAGTTATAATCCCCCCCTGTAGTGCCCCCAAAAATGATAATGCCCCAGCCCCTCCAACATACAGGCCCATGTAAATAACATTCCCCTTGTGGCCGCTCCTATACAGTATAACGTCTACTTGTGGCTGCCCCCATACGGTATAATGTCTCCTTGTGGCTGCGCCCATGCAGTATAACGTCCCCTTGTGGCTGCCCTCATAAAGTATAATGTCTCGTTGTGGCCCCCATACAGTATATTGTCTCCTTGTGGCCCCTATACAGTATAACGTATCCTTGTGGCTGCCCCCATACAGTATAACGTCTCCTTGTGGCCCCCATACAGTATAACGTCTCCTTGTTGTCCCATACAATATAATGTCTCATTGTGGCCCCATACAGTATAATGTCTCCTTGGGGCTGCTGCCATACAGTATAATGTCTCCTTGTGGCCCCCATACAGTATAACGTCTCCTTGTGGCTGCCCCCATATAGTATAATTTCTCCTTGTGGCCCCATACAGTATAATGTGTCCTTATGGCCCCCATACAGTATAATGTCTCCTTGTGGCCCCCATACAGTATAACGTCTCCTTGTGGCTGCCCCCATATAGTATAATTTCTCCTTGTGGCCCCATACAGTATAATGTCTCCTTATGGCCCCCATACAGTATAATGTCTCCTTGTGGCCCCATACAGTATAATGTCTCCTTGGGGCTGCCGCCATACAGTATAATGTCTCCTTGTGGCCCCCATACAGTATAACGTCTCCTTGTGGCTGCCCCCATATAGTATAATTTCTCCTTGTGGCCCCATACAGTATAATGTCTCCTTATGGCCCCCATACAGTTTAATATCTCCTTGTGGCTCCCATACAGTATAACGTCTCCTTGTGGCTGCCCCCATACAGTATAATGTCTCCTTGTGGCTGCCCCCATACAGTATAACGTCTCCTTGTGGCTGCCCCCATACAGTATACTGTCTCTTTGTAGCTGCCCCCATACAGTATAATGTCTCCTTGTGGCTGCCCCCATACAGTATAACGTCTCCTTGTGGCAGCCCCCATACAGTATAACGTCTCCTTGTTGTCCCTATATAGTATAACGTCCCCTTGTGGCTGCCCTCATACAATATAATGTCTGCTTATGGCCCCCATACAGTATAATGTCTCCTCGTGGCTCCATACAGTATAATGTCTCCTTGTGGCCCCATACAGTATAATATCTCCTTGTGGCCCCATACAGTATAATATCTCCTTGTGGCCCCATACAGTATAATGTCTCCTTGTGGCCCCATACAGCATAATACAGTATAATGTCTCCTATACAGTATAACGTCTCCTTGTAGCTGCCCCCATACAGTATAACGTCTCCTTGTGGCCCTCATACAGTATAATGCTTCTTGTGGCCCCATACAGTATAATGTCTCCTTGAGGCTCTATACAGTATAATGTCTCCTTGTGGATCCATACAGTATAATGTCTCCTTGTGGCCCCATACAGTATAATATCTCCTTGTGGCTCCCATACAGTATAACGTCTCCTTGTGGCTGCCCCCATACAGTATAACGTCTCCTTGTTGTCCCTATATAGTATAACGTCTCCTTGTGGCTGCCTTCATACAGTATGACGTCTCCTTGTAGCCGCCCCCATATTGTATAACGTCTACTTGTGGCCCCATACAGTATAATGTCTCCTTGTGGTCGCCCCCATACAGTATAATGTCTCCTTGTGGCCTCCATACAGTATAATGTCTCCTTGTGGCTGCCCCCATACAGTATAACGTCTCCTTGTGGCTGCTCCCCCCATACGGTATAATGTCTCCTTGTGGCTGCCCCCATACAGTATAACGTTCCCTTGTGGCTGCCCTCATACGGTATAACGTCCCCTTGTGGCTGCCCTCATACAATATAATGTCTGCTTATGGCCCCCATACAGTATAATGTCTCCTCGTGGCTCCATACAGTATAATGTCTCCTTGTGGCTGCCCCCATACAGTATAACGTCTCCTTGTGGCTGCTCCCCCCATACGGTATAATGTCTCCTTGTGGCTGCCCCCATACAGTATAACGTTCCCTTGTGGCTGCCCTCATACGGTATAACGTCCCCTTGTGGCTGCCCTCATACAATATAATGTCTGCTTATGGCCCCCATACAGTATAATGTCTCCTCGTGGCTCCATACAGTATAATGTCTCCTTGTGGCCCCATACAGCATAATACAGTATAATGTCTCCTATACAGTATAACGTCTCCTTGTAGCTGCCCCCATACAGTATACCGTCTCCTTGTGGCCCTCATACAGTATAATGTCTCCTTGTGGCCCCATACAGTATAATGTCTCCTTGAGGCTGCCCCCATACAGTATAATGTCTCCTTGTGGCCCCATACAGTATAATGTCTCCTTATGGCCCCCATAGATTATAATGTCTCCTTGTGGCCCATATACAGTATAATGTCTCCTTGTGGCTCCCATACAGTATAACGTCTCCTTGTGGCTGCCCCCATACAGTATAACGTCTCCTTGTTGCCCCTATATAGTATAACGTCTTCTTGTGGCCCCTATACAGTATGACGTCTCCTGTTGGCTGCCTTCATACAGTATAACGTCTCCTTGTAGCCGCCCCCATATTGTATAACGTCTACTTGTGGCCCCATACAGTATAACGTCTCCTTGTGGCTGCCCCCATACAGTATAATGTCTCCTTGGGGTCGCCCCCATACAGTATAATGTCTCCTTGTGGCCTCCATACAGTATAATGTCTCCTTGTGGCTCCCATACAGTAAAAAGTCTCCTTGTGACTGCTCCCCCCATACGGAAAAACGTCTCTATGTGGCAACCATACGGTACAATATCTCCTTGTGGCCGCCCTCATACGGTATAATGTCTCCTTGTGGCTGCCCCCATACAGTATAACGTCCCCTTGTGGCTGCCCTCATACAGTATAATGTCTCCTTATGGCCCCCATACAGTATAATGTCTCCTCGTGGCTCCATACAGTATAATGTCTCCTTGTGGCCCCATACAGTATAATGTCTCCTTGTGGCCCCATACAGCATAATACAGTATAATGTCTCCTATACAGTATAACGTCTCCTTGTGGTTGCCCCTATACAGTATAAAGTCTCCTTGTGGCCCTCATACAGTATAATGTCTCCTTGAGGCTCCATACAGTATAATGTCTCCTTGTGGCTCCATACAGTATAATTTCTCCTTGTGGCCCATATACATTATAGTGTCTCCTTGTGACTGTCGCCATACAGTATAATGTCTCTTTGTGGCACCCATACAGTATAACGTCTCCTTGTGGCTGCCCCCATACAGTATAATTTCTCCTTGTGGCACCATACAGTATAATGTCTCCTTATGGCCCCCATACAGTATAATGTCTCCTTGTGGCTCCATACAGTATAATGTCTCCTTGTGGCCCCATACAGTATAATATCTCCTTGTGGCCCCATACAGTATAATGTCTCCTTGTGGCCCCATACAGCATAATACAGTATAATGTCTCATATACAGTACAACGTCTCCTTGTGGCCGCCCCTATACAGTATAAAGTCTCCTTGTGGCCCTCATGCAGTATAATGTCTCCTTGAGGCTCCATATACAGTATAATGTCTCATTGTAGCTCCATACAGTATAATGTCTCCTTGTGGCCCATATACAGAATAATGTCTCCTTGTGGCTGCCGCCATACAGTATAATGTCTCTTTGTGGCCCCCATACAGTATAACGTCTCCTTGTGGCTGCCCCCATACAGTATATTTCTCCTTGTGGCACCATACAGTATAATGTCTCCTTATGGCCCCCATACAGTATAATGTCTCCTTGTGGCTCCATACAGTATAATGTCTCCTTCTGGCCCCTATACAGTATAACATCAACTTGTGGCTGCCCCCATACAGTATAATGTCTCTTTGTGGCCCTCATACAGTTTAATGTCTCCTTCTGGCCCCATACAGTATAATGTCTCCTTGTGGCCCCATACAGTATAATGTCTCCTTGTGGCTCCATACAGTATAATGTCTCCTTGTGGCCCATATACAGTATAATGTCTCCTTGTGGCCCCCATACAGTATAACGTGTCCTTGTGGCTGCCCCCATACAGTATAATTTCTCCATGTGGCCCCATACAGTATAATGTCTCCTTATGGCCCCCATAGAGTATAATGTCTCCTTGTGGCTCCATACAGTATAATGTCTCCTTGTGGCCCCCATACAGTATAACGTCTCCTTTTGGCTGCCCCCATACAGTATAATTTCTACTTGTGGCCCCTTACAGTATAATTTCTCATTGTGGCTCCATACAGTATAATGTCTCCTTGTTGCCTCCATTCAGTATAATGTCTCCTTGTGGCTCCTATACGGTATAACGTCTCCTTGTGGCACCCATACGGTACAATATCTCCTTGTGGCTGCCCCCATACAGTATAACGTCTCTTTGTGGCTTCCCCCATACAGTATAATGTCGCCTTGTGGCTGCCCTCATACAGTATAACGTCTCCTTGTGGCCCCCATACAATATAATGTCTCCTTGTGGCCCCTATACAGTATAACGTCTCCTTGTGGCTGCCCCCATAAAGTATAACGTCTCCTTGTGGCCCCCATACAGTACAAAGTCTCCTTGTGGCTGCCCCCATACATTATAATGTCTCCTTGTGGCCCCCATACGGTATAATGTCTCCTTGTGGCTGGCCCATACAGTATAACGTCCCCTTATGGCTGCCCCCATACAGTATAATGTCTCCTTTTGGCTGCCCTCATACCGTATAAAGTCTCCTTGTGGCTTCCCCCATACAGTATAATGTCTCCTTGTGGCTGGCCCATACAGTATAACGTCCCCTTGTGGCTGCCCCCATACGGTATAATGTCTCCTTGTGGCCCCCATACAGTATAAAGTCTCCTTGTGGCTGCCCCCATACAGTATAATGTCTCCTTGTGGCCCCCATACAGTATAATGTCACCTTGTGGCTCCCATACAGTATAATGTATCCTTTTGGCTGCTCCCATACAGTATAATTTCTCCTAGTGGCCCCATACAGTATAATGTCTCCTTGTGGCCCCATACAGTATAATGTCTCCTTGTGGCTCCATACAGTATAATGTCTCCTTGTGGCTCCATACAGTATAATGTCTCCTTGTGGCCCCCATACAGTATAATGTCTCCTTGTGGCCCCCATACAGTATAATTTCTCCTTGTGGCCCCCATACCGTATAATGTCTCCTTGTGGCTGTCCCCATACAGTATAATGTCTCCTTGTGGCGCCCCCATACAGTATAACATCTCCTTGTGGCACCCATACGGTATAACATCTCCTTGTGGCACCCATACAGTATAACATCTCCTTGTGTTCCCCATACAGTATAACGTCTCCTTGTGGCTGCCCCCATACGGTATAATGTCTCCTTGTGGCTGCGCCTATACAGTATAACGT
Source organism: Bufotes viridis (assembly GCA_033119425.1). Lineage (NCBI taxonomy): Eukaryota > Metazoa > Chordata > Amphibia > Anura > Bufonidae > Bufotes > Bufotes viridis. The sequence goes on from CM065589.1 coordinate 615,949,865, forward strand.
CCCCTTGTGGCTGCCCTCATACAGTATAATGTCTCCTTGTGGCCCTCATACAGTATAACTTCTCCTTGTGGCCCCTATACAGTATAACGTCTCCTTGTGGCTGCCCCCATACAGTATAATGTCTCCTTGTGGCCCTCATACAGTATAATGTCTCCTTGTGGCTTCCGCCATACAGTATAATGTCTCCTTGTGGCCCCCATACAGTATAATGTCTCCTTGTGGCTTCCGCCCTACAGTAAAATGTCTCCTTGTGGCCCCCATACAGTATAATTTCTCCTTGTGGCCCCATACAGTATAATGTCTCCTTGTGGCTCCCATACAGTAAAACGTCTCCTTGTGGCTGCCCCCCATACAGTAAAATGTCTCTTTGTAGCTGCCCCCATACAGTATAACGTCTCCTTGTGGCACCCATACGGTACAATATCTCCTTGTGGCCCCCATACAGTATAATGTCTCCTTGTGGCTGCCCCCATACGGTATAATGTCTCCTTGTGGCTGCGCCTATACAGTATAACGTCCCCTTGTGGCTGCCCTCATACAGTATAACGTCTCCTTGTGGCAGCGCTCATACATTATAAAGTCTCCTTGTGGCCCCCATACAGTATAAAGTCTCCTTGTGGCCCCAATACAGTATAATGTCTTCTTGTGGCCCCTATACAGTATAACATCTCCTTGTGGCCCCCATACAGTATAACGTCTCCTTGTGGCTGCCCCCATACAGTATAACATTTTCTTGTGGCCCTCATACAGTATAACTTCTCCTTGTGGCCCCTATACAGTATAACGTCTCCTTGTGGCCCCTGTACAGTATAACGTCTCCTTGTGTCCCCTATACAGTATAACGTCTCCCTGTGGCTGCCGTCATACAGTATAACGTCTCCTTGTGGCCGCCCCCATGCTGTATAACGTCTCCTTGTGGCCTCTATACAGTATAACGTCTCCTTGTGGCTGCCCCCATACAGTATAACGTCTCCTTGTGGCTGCAACCATACAGTATAACGTCTCCTTGTGGCCTCCATACCGTATAACGTCTCCTTGTGGCTCCCATACGGTATAACGTCTCCTTGTGGCACCCATACGGTACAATAACTCCTTGTGGCTGCCCCATACAGTATAACGTCTACTTGTGGCTGCCCCCATACAGTATAACGTCTCCTTGTGGCCCCCATACAGTATAATGTCTCCTTGTGGCCTCCATACAGTATAATGTCTCCTTGTGGCCCCCATACAGTATACTGTCTCCTTGTGACTGCCCCCATACAGTATAATGTCTCATTGTGGCTGCCCCCATACAGTATAACTTCTCCTTGTGGCTGATCCCATGCAGTATAATTTCTCCTTGTGGCCCCAATACAGTATAATGTCTCCTTATGGCCCCCAAACAGTATAATGTCTCCTTGTGGCCCCATAAAGTATAATATCTCTTTGTGGCCCCATACAGTATAATAACTCCTTGTGGCCCCATACAGTATAATGTCTCCTTGTGGCCCCCATACAGTATAATTTCTCCTTGTGGCCCCCATACCGTATTATATCTCCTTGTGGCCCCCATACCGTATTATATCTCCTTGTGGCTTCCGCCATACAGTATAATGTCTCCTTGTGGCTTCCATACAGTATAACGTCTCCTTGTGGCCCCCATACAGTATAACGTCTCCTTGTGGCCCCCATACAGTATAACGTCTCCTTGTGGCCGCCCCCATACAGTATAACGTCTCCTTGTGGCACCCATACAGTATAACATCTCCTTGTGGCACCCATACAGTATAACATCTCCTTGTGGCCCCCATACAGTATAACGTCTCCTTGTGGCCGCCCCCATACAGTATAATGTCTCCTTGTGGCTGTCCCCATACAGTGTAACGTCTACTTGTGGCTGCCTCCATACGGTATATTGTGTCCTTGTGGCCCCTATACAGTGTAACGTCTCCTTGTGGCTGCCCCCATACAGTATAACGTCTCCTTGTGGCCTCTATACAGTATAACGTCTCCTTGTGGCTGCCCCCATACAGTATAACGTCTCCTTGTGGCTGCAACCATACAGTATAACGTCTCCTTGTGGCCTCCATACAGTTTAATGTCTCCTTGTGGCCCATATACAGTATAATGTCTCCTTGTGGCCGCCCCCATACAGTATAATTGCTCCTTATGGCCCCCCATACAGTATAATGTCTCCTTGTAGCTGCCCTCATACAGTAAAACGTCTCCTTGTGGCCATTATACAGTATAATGTCTCCTTGTGGCTGCCCCCATACAGTATAATGTCTCCTTGGGGCCCCCATACAGTATAATGTCTCCTTGGGTCCCCCATACAGTATAATGTCTTCTTGTGGCCACCCCCATACAGTATAACATCTCCTTGTGGCCCCTATACAGTATAACGTCTCTTTGTGGCTGCCCCTATACAGTACAACGTCTCCTTGTGGCCCCCGTCCCATACAGTATAACGTCTCTTTGTGGCCCCCACCCTTAACCAGTATAATGTCTCCTTGTGGCTGCCCCCCTAACAGTATTACGTCTCCTTGTGGCTTCCCTCATACAGTATATCGTCTCCTTGTGGCCCCCATACAGTATAACGTCTCCTTGTGGCTGCCCCCATACAGTATAACGTCTCCTTGTGGCCGCCCCCATACAGTATAACGTCTCCTTGTGGCCCCCGCCCCCATACAGTATAATGTCTCCTGTGGCTGCCTCATACAGTATTACGTCTCCTTGTTGCTGCCCCCATACAGTATAACGTCTCCTTGTGGCTGCCCCCATACAGTATAATGTCTACTTGTGGCTGCCCCCATACATTATAACGTCTCCTTGTGGCCTCCGCCCCCATACAGTATAACGTCTCCTTATGGCTGCCCCCATACATTATAACGTCTCCTTGTGGCCTCCGCCCCTATACAGTATAATATCTCCTTGTGGCTGCCCCATACAGTATAATGTCTCCTTGTGGCTGCCTCATACAGTATAACGTCTCCTTGTGGCTGCCCCCATACAGTATAACGTCTACTTGTGGCTGCCCCCATACAGTATAACGTCTCCTTGTGGTCGCCCCCATACAGTATAATGTCTCCTTGTGGCCCCCATACAGTATAATGTCTCCTTGTGGCCCCCATACAGTATAACGTCTCCTTGTGGCTGCCCCCATACAGTATAACGTCTCCTTGTGGCTGCCCCCATACATTATAACGTCTCCTTGTGGCCTCCGCCCCCATACAGTATAATGTCTCCTTGCGGCTTCCCCCATGCAGTATAACGTCTCCTTGTGGACCCCGCCCCCATACAGTATAACGTCTCCTTGTGGACCCCACCCCCATACAGTATAACGTATCCTTGTGGCTGCCCCCATACAGTATAATGTCTCCTTGTGGACCCCGCCCTATAAAGTATAACGTCTTCTTGTGGACCCCGCCCCCATACAGTATAACGTCTCCTTGTGGACCCTGCCCCCATACAGTATAACGTCTCCTTGTGGACCCTGCCCCCATACAGTATAACGTCTCCTTGTGGCTTCCCCCATACAGTATAACGTCTCCTTGTGGACCCTGTCCCCATACAGTATAACGTCTCCTTGTGGACCCTGTCCCCATACAGTATAACGTCTCCTTGTGGACCCTGTCCCCATACAGTATAACGTCTCTTTGTGGACCCCGTCCTCATACAGTATAACGTCTCCTTGTGGACCCCGCCCCCATACAGTATAACGTCTCCTTGTGGACCCCGTCCTCATACAGTATAACGTCTCCTTGTGGACCCCGTCCCCATACAGTATAATGTCTCCTTGTGTTTTTTTTATGTATTTATTGATATTTATGGCGATATATATCATTATTGCAATAAATTTCTTAATATCGCCCAACCCTAGGCCCAATAGGGTCCATGTCCGGAGACATACTTGGCCAGTCCAGCACCTTAAATCCTCAGTTTCTTTAGCAAGGCAGTGTTCGTCCTCGAGCTCTTTGGGGGCGTTATCATGTTGGATACTGCCCTTGACATCATCTGAACCAAATAAGTTTATCTTGGTCTCATCAGACCCCTGGAGGTGGTTCCAGTAATCCATGTCCTTAGTCTGCTTATCTTCAGCAAACTGTTTGGGGGCTTTCTTGTGCATGTTAAGAAGAGGCTTCCCTCTGGGATGACAGCCATGCAGACCAGTGTGATGCAGTATGCGGCGTATCAGAAAAAAAGAGAGGGGGTTAGTCAGCACGTCCCTGTATGCAGGTGCACGTAGCCATGGCAAAATATACACACAAACACAGAAATGCAACAGCACTCTGCAACCAGCACTCTGCCCTGCCTCTATGCTAGAAGTTAACAGAGGCTTCAGTATACATTTTGATCAAAAAGTAATAAGCCACTCGCCGCGCCAAGGCCGCCTCTATGAGTGGTCCTAACGCTAAATCCTACCTGTTATGGGCCATGACAGCCACATAAAATCCAGGGAGTGCGGGCCCAGCATGCATGCTGGATCAACCCTGCTTTTTAACCCATTTTTGGTGCCATAACAGCCTCCATTAAATCCAGGGATGCAGGTACCAACATGCATGCTGAGCCCACTATGTACTCCTCCTGCACTCAAATGGCTACTAGTAGGTAATATGAGTGCAAGTTCAGTTTTATACTTATTCTGATTAAAACCAGCCTCTAGTGCAGACAAACTAGTCATGTGTGTTTGTATGTATATTTTGCCATGGCTACGTGCACCTGCATACATGGACGTGCTGACTGACCCCCCCTTGTGTTTCTGTGTAGCATATACTGGAGGTGTGGCGGCCTCCTTTCAGTCGTGCACACCTGACTACTTTGCCTGCCCTAGAGGTTGGTTTTAATCAGAGTAAGTATAAAACTGAACTTGCATTCATAGTACCTACTAGTAGCCATTTGGCTTCCTCGAGGAGTACACAGTGGGCTCAGCATGCATGTTGGTACCTGCATTCCTGGATTTAATGGAGGCTGTTATGACACTAAAAAGGTTAAAAAGCAGGTTTGATCCAGCAAGCATGCTGGGCCCGCACACCCTGGATTTTATGTGGCTGTCATGGCCCATAACAGGTAGGATTTAGCGTTAGGACCACTCATAGAGGCGGCCTTGGCGCGGCGAGTGGCTTATTACTTTTTGATCAAAATGTACACTGACGCCTCTGTTAACTTCTAGCATAGAGGCAGGGCAGAGTGCTGGTTGCCGAGTGCTGTTGCATTTCCGGGATTGTAAGTATGCATCGTATGGTCTGAGCACTGACAGGCTGACCCCCTCACCCCTGTAACCTCTGCAGCAATGCTGGCAGCACTCATACAACCTCTGGATATGACGCCGAGCACGTGCACTCAACTTCTTTGGTGGACCTTGGTCAGGCCTGTTCTGAATGGAACCTGTCTTGTTAAACCGCTGTATGGTCTTGGCCACTGTGCTGCAGCTCAATTTCAGGGTGCTGACAGTCTTCTTACAGCCTCGGCCATCATTTTAAAGAAACAATTCTTTTTTTCAGATCCTCAAAGGCCTCTTTCACACGAGCGTGTCCGGATGCGTTGCGGATGCGTTCAGGGAAAACTGTGCGATTTCACAGGCAAAGCCATTCAGTTTTGCCTGCGATTGCGTTCAGTTGTTCAGTTTTTTCCGCGCGGGTGCAATGCGTTTTGATGCGTTTTTCACGCGCGTGATAAAAAACTGAAGGTTAACAAACAACATCTCCTAGCAACCATCAGTGAAAAACGCAACGCACCCGCACCTGCTTGCGGATGCAATGTGTTTTTCACGCAGCCCTATTCACTTCTATGGGGCCAGAGCTGCGTGAAAAACGCAGAATATAGAGCATGCTGCGATTTTCACGCAACGCACAAGTGATGCGTGAAAAAAAACGCTCATGTACACAGCCCCATTAAAATGAATGGGTCAGGATTCAGTACGGGTGCAATGCGTTCACCTCACGCATTGCACCCGCGCGGAAAACTCGCCCGTGTGAAAGGGGCCAAAGAGTTCTTTGCCATCAGGAGCCACAGGAGCCATGTTGACCTTCCAGTGACCAGTATGTGAGATTGATAAAACCAAATGTAACACTCCGGGGAGGGAAAATGGCTAATTGGGCACAATTTGGCCATTGTCACTTAGGGGTGTTCTCACTTTTGTTGCCAGCGGGTTAGACATTAATACCTGTGTGTTGTGTTATTTTGAGGGCACGCCCAATGTACACTGTTATACAAGCCGTACACTAACTACTTTACATTGTATCAAAGTGTCAGATCTTCAGGGCTGTCCCATGAAAGATATAATGAAATATTTACAGAAATGTCAGGGGAGGACTCACTGGGGTCCGATACTGTAACTCTACCTCATGGTGACTGAATAATACCACCATAAAGTGACTGGATAACACCGCCATACCATAACTGATTAAGACTGCCATATATAGACTAAATAAGACTGCCGGCATGACTGATATTACCAGGAAGACATTGTAGGGAGTCCCCTCATACCGCACTGCACCGCAAGGTCTTACTCTTTTCAGACTGGGACGAAGATCTATTTTCTATAGATATATGAACCTATAACGAGAGGGGAGATCTCCTCGTGTGGACTGCAGATCCTACGTCTTACAACGGCTCCGGAGCAGGGTAATGTGATAAATAGATAGATAGATAGATAGATAGATAGATAGATAGATATGGGATAGATATGGGATAGATAGATAGATAGATAGATAGATAGATAGATAGATAGATAGATAGATAGATAGATAGATAGATAGATATGGGATAGATAGATAATAGATAGATAGAAGATAGATAGATATGGGATAGATAGATAGAAAGATAGATAGATATGGGAGAGTTAGATAGATAGATAGATAGATAGATAGATAGATAGATAGATAGATAGATAGATAGATAGATAGATATGGGATAGATAGATAGATATGGGATAGATAGATAGATATGGGATAGATAGATAGATAGATAGATAGATAGATAGATAGATAGATAGATATGGGATAGATAGATAGATATGGGATAGATAGATAGATATGGGATAGATAGATAGATAGATATGAGATAGATATGTGATAGATAGATAGATAGATAGATAGATGACAGATATTAGATATAAGATAGATAGATAGATATGTGATAGATAGATAGATAGATAGATAGATAGATAGATAGATAGATATGGGATAGATAGATAGATATGGGATAGATAGATAGATAGATAGATAGAGAGATAGATAGATAGAGATAGATATAGATAGATAGATAGATAGATAGATAGATAGATAGATAGATAGATAGATAGATAGATATGAGATAGATATGAGATAGATAGATAGATAGATAGATAGATAGATAGATATGAGATAGATAGACAGATATGAGATAGATAGATAGAGAGATAGATAGAGAGATAGATATTATATTAGATAGATAGATATTCGATAGATAATAGATAGGATGAGGATTGTGTCATTATTATCCCAGTCCCATCCCCCGTTTATATTGCACCCTGTTCTATCACAGACCTCTCCGGACAGTTAGGGGTTACTGAGTGTAGCAGAGCTGACTGGGACAGTTGAGCTGTGTATGTTAGCTTGATGTATTGATTGATAGCACCTTGGATGAGCCAGTGCAGACAGGACATGCTGGGAGTTGTGGTCCTCTGCCTGGCCATTGTTCTACCACTCTGCAGGGATGCTGTGTACAGGCTGCGGCTGATGACGTCATCAGAGCCGGTTACCCCCCCACATTGGTGCTCGGTGGCCCCCCGGCTGGGGGAGGACGTGGGAGGAGAGCCGTGCCAGTCAGGCTGAGTGACGGGTGCCCTGTGGGGCAGGTCCGGGAGATGTGTGCTCACTGATAGTGCCAGCAGCGGCGCTGCTCACCCCTCCTCCGCCTCCTCTCCAGCTGGAGCTATTCCTGACACACAGAGGGATGGCGGGGGCGGCCAGGTGAGCCGCTGCTGCCGGTGCAGGACATGTAGAGCCCGGGCATCACCCCATGTGCACCCCGGACTGCAGCCGTGAAGATGCCCGCTAGAAGCCCCCGGACAGAGAGGTGAGTGCCGGGCTGTGCTGCACTGCAGCTCTGCGCAGATGATGTCATCCCCAGCAACCAGCAGCACAGAGGAGCTGACTCACTACCAGTGCTGGGTATTACATGGGCTTAGTCACTGCCAGTGCTGGGTATTACATGGGCTGACTCACTGCCAGTGCTGGGTATTACATGGGCTGACTCACTACCAGTGCTGTGTATTACATGGGCTGACTCACTGCCAGTGCTGGGTATTACATGGGCTGACTCACTGCCAGTGCTGGATATTACATGGGCTGACTCACTGCCAGTGCTGTGTATTACATGGGCTGACTCACTGCCAGTGCTGGGTATTACATGGACTGACTCACTGCCAGTGCTGTGTATTACATGGGCTGACTCACTGCCAGTGCTGGGTATTACATGGACTGACTCACTGCCAGTGCTGTGTATTACATGGGCTTAGTCACTGCCAGTGCTGGGTATTACATGGGCTTAGTCACTGCCAGTGCTGGGTATTACATGGGCTGACTCACTGCCAGTGCTGGGTATTACATGGGCTGACTCACTGCCAGTGCTGGGTATTACATGGACTGACTCACTGCCAGTGCTGTGTATTACATGGGCTTAGTCACTGCCAGTGCTGTGTATTACATGGGCTTAGTCACTGCCAGTGCTGGGTATTACATGGGCTTAGTCACTGCCAATGCTGGGTATTACATGGGCTTAGTCACTGCCAGTGCTGGGTATTACATGGGCTGACTCACTGCCAGTGCTGGGTATTACATGGGCTTAGTCAATGCCAGTGCTGTGTATTACATGGGCTGACTCACTGCCAGTGCTGGGTATTACATGGGCTGTCAATGCCAGTGCTGTGTATTACATGGGCTCACTCACTGCCAGTGCTGGGTATTACCTGGGCTGACTCACTGCCAGTGCTGGGTATTACATGGGCTTAGTCACTGGCACTGCTGTGTATTACATGGGCTGACTCACTGCCAGTGCTGTGTATTACATGGGCTGTCAATGCCAGTGCTGTGTATTACATGGGCTGACTCACTGCCAGTGCTGGGTATTACATGGGCTTAGTCAATGCCAGTGCTGTGTATTACATGGGCTGACTCACTGCCAGTGCTGGGTATTACATGGGCTGTCAATGCCAGTGCTGTGTATTACATGGGCTCACTCACTGCCAGTGCTGGGTATTACCTGGGCTGACTCACTGCCAGTGCTGGGTATTACATGGGCTTAGTCACTGGCACTGCTGTGTATTACATGGGCTGACTCACTGCCAGTGCTGTGTATTACATGGGCTGTCAATGCCAGTGCTGTGTATTACATGGGCTGACTCACTGCCAGTGCTGGGTATTACATAGGCTTAGTCACTGCCAGTGCTATGTATTACATGGGCTGACTCACTGCCAGTGCTGGGTATTACATGGGCTTAGTCAATGCCAGTGCTGTGTATTACATGGGTTGACTCACTGCCAGTGCTGGGTATTACATGGGCTGACTCACTGCCAGTGCTGGGTATTACATGGGCTTAGTCACTGCCAGTGCTGGGTATTACTTGGGCTGACTCACTGTCAGTGCTGTGTATTACATAGGCTTAGTCACTGCCAGTGCTGGGTATTACATGGGCTTAGTCACTGCCAGTGCTGGGTATTACGTGGACTTAGTCACTGGCACTGCTGTGTATTACATGAGCTTAGTCACTGGCACTGCTGTGTATTACATGAGCTTAGTCACTGGCACTGCTGTGTATTACATGGGCTTAGTCACTGCCAGTGCTGTGTATTACATGGGCTTAGTCACTGGCACTGCTGTGTATTACATAGGCTTAGTCACTGGCAGTGCTATGCTCTAAATAAGCTTAGTCACTGCCTGAGCTGTTTAGTAAATGGGCAGATTCACTGGTTGTGCTGTGTGTAAGATGAGCTTACTCAGTGGTAGTGCCCTGGCATGAAGGGGCTTGATCATGGGCGTAGCTATAGGGGGTGCAGAGGTAGCAGTCGCTACCGGGCCCAGGAGCCTGAGGGGGCCCAAAGACCCTTGTGCCGCAGAAGAAGACACACAAAGCACTGAGGGAAGGGGGCCCTAGATGAACTCTTGCACCAGGGCCCATGAGCCGTTAGCTACGCTCCTGGGCTTGATCACTGGCTGAGCTTTGGGATAGAGGTATTAGTCACTGGCACTGCTTTGTAGTAACTGACATTAGTCACTGGCACTGCTATGCAGAAACAGATATTAGTCACTGGCACTGCTTTGTAGTAACTGACATTTGTCACTGGCACTGCTATGCAGAATCTTACATTAGTCACTGGCACTGCTATGTAGTAACTGACATTAGTCACTGGCACCACTGTGTAGTAACTGGCATTAGTCACTGGCACTGCTATGTAGTAACTGACATTAGTGACTGGCACTGGTATGTAGTAACTGGCATTAGTCACTGGCACTGCTGTGTAGTAACTGGCACTGGTCACTGGCACTGCTGTGTAGTAACAGATATTAGTCACCGGCACTGCTGTTTAGTAACTGACATTAGTCACTGGCACTGCTATGTAGTAACTGGCATTAGTCACTGGCACTGCTGTGTTGTAAATGACATTAGTCACTGGCACTGCTGTGTTGTAAATGACATTAGTCACTGGCACTGCTGTGTAGTAAAAGATATTAGTCACTGGCACTGCTATGTAGTAAATGACATTAGTCACTGGCACTGCTATGTAGTAACTGACATTAGTGACTGGCACTGCTGTGTAGTAACTGGCACTGGTCACTGGCACTGCTGGGTAGTAACAGATATTAGTCACTGGCACTGCTGTGTAGTAACTGACATTAGTCACTGGCACTGCTTTGTAGTAACTGACATTAGTCACTGGCTCTGGTATGTAGTAACATATATTAGTCACTGACACTGCTGTGTAGTAACTGACATTAGTCACTGGCACTGCTATGTAGTAACTGACATTAGTCACTGGCACTGCGATGTAGTAACTGACATTAGTCACTGACACTGCTGTGTAGTAACTGACATTAGTCACTGGCACTGCTATGTAGTAACTGGCATTAGTCACTGGCACTGCTATGTAGTAACTGACAATAGTCACTGGCACTGCTATGTGGTAACTGGCATTAGTCACTGGCACTGCTCTGTAGTAACTGACATTAATCACTGGCACTGCTTTGTAGTAACTGACATTAGTCACTGGCACCACTGTGTAGTAACTGGCATTAGTCACTGGCACTGCTGTGTAGTAACTGGCATTAGTCACTGGCACTGTTATGTAGTAACTGGCATTAGTCACTGGCACTGCTATGTAGTAACTGACATTAGTCACTGGCACTGCTGTGTAGTAACTGGCATTAGTCACTGGCACTGCTATGTAGTAACTGGCATTAGTCACTGGCACTGCTATGTAGTAACTGACATTAGTCACTGGCACTGCTTTGTAGTAACTGACATTAGTCACTGGCACTGCTTTGTAGTAACTGACATTAGTCACTGGCACTGCTGTCTAGTAACTGACATTAGTCACTGGCACTGCTGTCTAGTAACTGACATTAGTCACTGGCACTGCTTTGTAGTAACTGACATTAGTCACTGGCACTGCTATGCAGAAACAGATATTAGTCACTGGCACTGCTTTGTAGTAACTGACATTTGTCACTGGCACTGCTATGCAGAATCTTACATTAGTCACTGGCACTGCTATGTAGTAACTGACATTAGTCACTGGCACTGCTGTGTAGTAACTGACATTAGTCACTGGCACTGCTATGTAGTAACTGTCATTTGTCACTGGCACTGCTGTGTAGTAACAGATATTAGTCACCGGCACTGCTGTTTAGTAACTGACATTAGTCACTGGCACTGCCATGTAGTAACTGACATTAGTCACTGGCACCACTGTGTAGTAACTGACATTAGTCACTGGCACTGCTGTCTAGTAACTGACATTAGTCACTGGCACTGCTGTGTAGTAACTGGCACTGGTCACTGGCACTGCTGTGTAGTAACAGATATTAGTCACTGGCACTGCTGTGTAGTAACTGACATTAGTCACTGGCACTGCTGTGTAGTAACTGGCATTAGTCACTGTCACTGCTATGTAGTAACTGACATTAGTCACTGGCACTGCTTTGTAGTAACTGACATTAGTCACTGGCACTGCCATGTAGTAACTGACATTAGTCACTGGCACCACTGTGTAGTAACTGACATTAGTCACTGGCACTGCTGTCTAGTAACTGACATTAGTCACTGGCACTGCTGTCTAGAACCTGACATTAGTCACTGGCACTGCTGTCTAGTAACTGACATTAGTCACTGGCACTGCTGTGTAGTAACTGACATTAGTCACTGGCACTGCCATGTAGTAACTGGCATTAGTCACTGGCACTGCTGTGTTGTAAATGACATTAGTCACTGGCACTGCTGTGTAGTAAAAGATATTAGTCACTGGCACTGCTGTGTAGTAACTGACATTAGTCACTGGCACTGCTGTGTTGTAAATGACATTAGTCACTGGCACTGCTGTGTAGTAACAGATTTTAGTCACTGGCACTGCTGTGTAGTAACTGACATTAGTCACTGGCACTGCTATGTAGTAACTGACATTAGTCACTGGCACTGCTATGTAGTAAATGACATTAGTCACTGGCACTGCTATGTAGTAACTGACATTAGTGACTGGCACTGGTATGTAGTAACTGGCATTAGTCACTGGCACTGCTGTGTAGTAACTGGCACTGGTCACTGGCACTGCTGTGTAGTAACAGATATTAGTCACTGGCACTGCTGTGTAGTAACTGACATTAGTCACTGGCACTGCTGTGTAGTAACTGCATTAGTCACTGTCACTGCTATGTAGTAACTGACATTAGTCACTGGCACTGCTTTGTAGTAAATGACATTAGTCACTGGCACTGCTATGTAGTAACTGACATTAGTCACTGGCACTGCTGTGTAGTAACTGACATTAGTCACTGGCACTGCTGTGTAGTAACTGACATTAGTCACTGGCACTGCTATGTAGTAACTGACATTAGTCACTGGCACTGCGATGTAGTAACTGACATTAGTCACTGACACTGCTATGTAGTAACTGGCATTAGTCACTGGCACTGCTATGTAGTAACTGACAATAGTCACTGGCACTGCTATGTGGTAACTGGCATTAGTCACTGGCACTGCTCTGTAGTAACTGACATTATTCACTGGCACTACTATGCAGAAACAGATATTAGTCACTGGCACTACTGTGTAGTAACAGATATTAGGCACTGCTGTTTAGTAACTGACATTACTCACTGGCACTGCTATGTAGTAACTGTCATTAGTCACTGGCACTGCTGTGTAGTAACAGATATTAGTCACCGGCACTGCTGTTTAGTAACTGACATTAGTCACTGGCACTGCTATGTAGTAACTGCCATTAGTCACTGGCACTGCTGTGTTGTAAATGACATTAGTCACTGGCACTGCTATGTAGTAACTGACATTAGTGACTGGCACTGGTATGTAGTAACTGGCATTAGTCACTGGCACTGCTGTGTAGTAACTGGCATTAGTCACTGGCACTGCTGTGTTGTAAATGACATTAGTAACTGGCACTGCTGTGTAGTAACAGATATTAGTCACTGGCACTGCTATGTAGTAACTGGCATTAGTCACTGGCACTGCTGTGTTGTAAATGACATTAGTCACTGGCACTGCTGTGTAGTAAAAGATATTAGTCACTGGCACTGCTATGTAGTAACTGACATTAGTGACTGGCACTGCTGTGTAGTAACTGGCACTGGTCACTGGCACTGCTGGGTAGTAACAGATATTAGTCACTGGCACTGCTGTGTAGTAACTGACATTAGTCACTGGCACTGCTATGTAGTAACTGACATTAGTCACTGGCACTGCTATGTAGTAAATGACATTAGTCACTGGCACTGCTATGTAGTAACTGACATTAGTGACTGGCACTGCTGTGTAGTAACTGGCACTGGTCACTGGCACTGCTGTGTAGTAACATATATTAGTCACTGACACTGCTGTGTAGTAACTGACATTAGTCACTGGCACTGCTATGTAGTAACTGACATTAGTCACTGGCACTGCTGTCTAGTAACTGACATTAGTCACTGACACTGCTGTGTAGTAACTGACATTAGTCACTGGCACTGCTATGTAGTAACTGTCATTAGTCACTGGCACTGCTATGTAGTAACTGACAATAGTCACTGGCACTGCTATGTGGTAACTGGCATTAGTCACTGGCACTGCTCTGTAGTAACTGACATTAATCACTGGCACTGCTTTGTAGTAACTGACATTAGTCACTGGCACCACTGTGTAGTAACTGGCATTAGTCACTGGCACTGCTGTGTAGTAACTGGCATTAGTCACTGGCACTGTTATGTAGTAACTGGCATTAGTCACTGGCACTGCTATGTAGTAACTGACATTAGTCACTGGCACTGCTGTGTAGTAACTGGCATTAGTCACTGGCACTGCTATGTAGTAACTGGCATTAGTCACTGGCACTGCTGTCTAGTAACTGACATTAGTCACTGGCACTGCTGTCTAGTAACTGACATTAGTCACTGGCACTGCTGTGTAGTAACTGGCATTAGTCACTGGCACTGCTTTGTAGTAACTGACATTAGTCGCTGGCACTGCTATGCAGAAACAGATATTAGTCACTGGCACTGCTTTGTAGTAACTGACATTTGTCACTGGCACTGCTATGCAGAATCTTACATTAGTCACTGGCACTGCTATGTAGTAACTGACATTAGTCACTGGCACCACTGTGTAGTAACTGACATTAGTCACTGGCACTGCTTTGTAGTAACTAACATTAGTCACTGGCACTGCTATGCAGAAACAGATATTAGTCACTGGCACTACTGTGTAGTAACAGATATTAGGCACTGCTGTTTAGTAACTGACATTAGTCACTGGCACTGCTATGTAGTAACTGTCATTAGTCACTGGCACTGCTGTGTAGTAACAGATATTAGTCACCGGCACTGCTGTTTAGTAACTGACATTAGTCACTGGCACTGCTATGTAGTAACTGGCATTAGTCACTGGCACTGCTGTGTTGTAAATTACATTAGTCACTGGCACTGCTGTGTAGTAAAAGATATTAGTCACTTGCACTGCTATGTAGTAACTGACATTAGTCACTGGCACTGCTATGTAGTAACTGACATTAGTGACTGGCACTGCTATGTAGTAACTGACATTAGTGACTGGCACTGGTATGTAGTAACTGGCATTAGTCACTGGCACTGCTGTGTAGTAACTGGCACTGGTCACTGGCACTGCTGTGTAGTAACTGACATTAGTCACTGGCACTGCTGTGTAGTAACTGGCATTAGTCACTGTCACTGCTATGTAGTAACTGACATTAGTCACTGGCACTGCTTTGTAGTAAATGACATTAGTCACTGGCACTGCTATGTAGTAACTGACATTAGTGACTGGCACTGGTATGTAGTAACTGACATTAGTCACTGGCACTGCTTTGTAGTAACTGACATTAGTCACTGGCACTGGTATCGAGTAACATATATTAGTCACTGACACTGCTGTGTAGTAACTGACATTAGTCACTGGCACTGCTATGTAGTAACTGACATTAGTCACTGGCACTGCGATGTAGTAACTGACATTAGTCACTGACACTGCTATGTAGTAACTGGCATTAGTCACTGGCACTGCTATGTAGTAACTGACAATAGTCACTGGCACTGCTATGTGGTAACTGGCATTAGTCACTGGCACTGCTCTGTAGTAACTGACATTAATCACTGGCACTGCTTTGTAGTAACTGACATTAGTCACTGGAACCACTGTGTAGTAACTGGCATTAGTCACTGGCACTGCTGTGTAGTAACTGGCATTAGTCACTGGCACTGTTATGTAGTAACTGGCATTAGTCACTGGCACTGCTATGTAGTAACTGACATTAGTCACTGGCACTGCTGTGTAGTAACTGGCATTAGTCACTGGCACTGCTATGTAGTAACTGGCATTAGTCACTGGCACTGCTGTCTAGTAACTGACATTAGTCACTGGCACTGCTGTCTAGTAACTGACATTAGTCACTGGCACTGCTGTCTAGTAACTGACATTAGTCACTGGCACTGCTGTGTAGTAATTGACATTAGTCACTGGCACTGCTGTGTAGTAACTGGCATTAGTCACTGGCACTGCTTTGTAGTAACTGACATTAGTCACTGGAACCACTGTGTAGTAACTGACATTAGTCACTGGCACCACTGTGTAGTAACTGACATTAGTCACTGGCACTGCTTTGTAGTAACTAACATTAGTCACTGGCACTGCTATGCAGAAACAGATATTAGTCACTGGCACTACTGTGTAGTAACAGATATTAGGCACTGCTGTTTAGTAACTGACATTAGTCACTGGCACTGCTATGTAGTAACTGGCATTAGTCACTGGCACTGCTGTGTTGTAAATGACATTAGTCACTTGGACTGCTATGTAGTAACTGACATTAGTCACTGGCACTGCTATGTAGTAACTGACATTAGTCACTGGCACTGCTATGTAGTAACTGACATTAGTGACTGGCACTGGTATGTAGTAACTGGCATTAGTCACTGGCACTGCTGTGTAGTAACTGACATTAGTCACTGGCACTGCTATTTTGTAACTGGCATTGGTCACTGGCACTGCTGTGTAGTAACTGGCATTAGTCACTGGCACTGCTGTTTTGTAACTGGCATTGGTCACTGGCACTGTTGTTGTGTGAGTTCTTCACTTTTGCTGTACGACTTGTAGTTTTCATTGGTATAATTTAGGCATGTATAACACTTTTTGATTACTTTTTACTCAGTTTTTTTGTGGCAAATAAATAAAAAACAGCAGTTTTGGCTTTTTTTTCCCCACGTGAGGGATAAATTGCATCATGATTGTATAATGCGGCTCATTACGGATGTGGCGATACCACATATGTGGAGGGCATTTAATTTTTGCAACTTTTTCTAAGGGCCTTCATTAGGCTCCCGGCTGCCATACTAAGGCTACTGTCACATCTACGTTTCTATTTTCCGCTTTTGAGATCCATCATAGGATCTGAATAGCGGAAGAAAACGCTTCAGTTTTGTCCCCATTCTATGTCAATGGAGACAAAACTGAACTGAACGAAACCGAATGCGCCAGAATGCATTCCGTTCAATTTGGTTGCGCTCCCATCGCGGACAGGATAACTCTGCAAGCAGCGTTTTGTAAGTCAATGGGGACGGATCCGTTTTCTCTGACACAATAGAAAACTGATCCGTCCCCATTGACTTTCAATTGTGACATAATACAACTGGATCCGTTCATGACGGACGCATGCGGTTGTAATATTGTATCCATGACGGATCCGCAAAAAACGCTAGTGTGAAAGAAGCCTAAGACATTGGAACCCCACAATCTCATTCGCAAACGTGCGATTCTTGACAGAG
The DNA here is from genome assembly GCA_033119425.1 of Bufotes viridis. Lineage (NCBI taxonomy): Eukaryota > Metazoa > Chordata > Amphibia > Anura > Bufonidae > Bufotes > Bufotes viridis. Next base: position 615,967,364 of record CM065589.1, read on the forward strand.
GGATGCTTGTCTAGTGCTTATATTAGGTTGCCGTGAAAGGCGGTGACCTAACCGCTGTAAAAAAGGTGTATTGTCAGTCACTAATGGGTTAAGTGGGTTGTCCCATGATTAGCATAAGCAATAAAAATCGTATAGTACATGACATCTCTTTTTAACTGGTCCTGTACCTGACATGGATCCAGACATCTCTCCAAGTCATTGCTCTTATTGCTCTGCTAAATTCTCTTCTGACTGGCAGTTCAGGGGGCGTGTCCTTTCTCAGAGTGTGTGTCCTTTCTGCTGTAGCTCTCTCCCTGTCACAGCTTGGGTGGTGTCATTTCTGCTGCAGCTGTTTCCCTATGACAGCTTGGGAAGGTCTCCTTTCTGCTACAGCTATCTCCCTATCTCTCAGCTTACATAGCACTTCCTCCATTTATGTGATGCAGGCTCAGATATCACTTCCTCTATGTAAATGATGCAGGCTCAGATAGCACTTCCTCTATGTAAATGATGCAGGCTCAGATAGCACTTCCTCTATGTAAATGATGCAGGCTCAGATAGCACTTCCTCTATGTAAATGATGCAGGCTCAGATAGCACTTCCTCTATGTAAATGATGCAGGCTCAGATAGCACTTCCTCTATGTAAATGATGCAGGCACAGATAGTTCTTCTTCCATGTAAATGATGCAGGCTCAGATAGTACTTCCTCTATGTAAATGATGCAGGCACAGATAGTACTTCCTCCATGTAAATGATGCAGGCACAGATAGTACTTCCTCCATGTAAATGATGCAGGCACAGATAGCACTTCCTCCATGTAAATGATGCAGGCTCAGATAGCACTTCCTCTATGTAAATGATGCAGGCTCAGATAGTACTTCCTCCATGTAAATGATGCAGGCTCAGATAGTACTTCCTCTATGTAAATGATGCAGGCTCAGATAGTACTTCCTCCATGTAAATGATGCAGGCTCAGATAGCACTCCTTCTATGTAAATGATGCAGGCTCAGATAGTACTTCCTCCATGTAAATGATGCAGGCACAGATAGTACTTCCTCCATGTAAATGATGCAGGCTCAGATAGTACTTCTTCCATGTAAATGATGCAGGCACAGATAGTACTTCCTCCATGTAAATGATGCAGGCACAGATAGTACTTCCTCCATGTAAATGATGCAGGCACAGATAGTACTTCCTCTATGTAAATGATGCAGGCACAGATAGTACTTCCTCCATGTAAATGATGCAGGCACAGATAGTACTTCCTCCATGTAAATTGTGCAGGCACAGATAGTACTTCCTCTATGTAAATGATGCAGGCTCAGATAGCACTTCCTCCATGTAAATGATGCATGCTCAGATAGTACTTCCTCCATGTAAATTATGCATGCACAGATAGTACTTCCTCTATGTAAATGATGCAGGCTCAGATAGCACTTCCTCCATGTAAATGATGCATGCTCAGATAGTACTTCCTCCATGTAAATTATGCATGCACAGATAGCACTTCCTCTATGTAAATGATGCAGGCACAGATAGCACTTCCTCTATGTAAATGATGCAGGCACAGATAGCACTTCCTCCATGTAAATGATGCAGGCACAGATAGCACTTCCTCCATGTAAATGATGCAGGCACAGATAGCACTTCCTCTATGTAAATGATGCAGGCACAGATAGTACTTCCTCCATGTAAATGATGCATGCTCAGATAGTACTTCCTCCATGTAAATTATGCATGCACAGATAGCACTCCTTCTATGTAAATGATGCAGGCACAGATAGCACTTCCTCCATGTAAATGATGCAGGCACAGATAGCACTTCCTCCATGTAAATGATGCAGGCACAGGTAGTACTTCATCCATGTAAAGGATGCAGGCACAGATAGTACTTCCTCCATGTAAATGATGCAAGCTCAGATAGTACTTCTTCTATGTAAATGATGCAGACACAGATAACACTTCCTCTATGTAAATGATGCAGGCTCAGATATCACTTCCTCTATGTAAATGATGCAGGCACAGATAGTACTTCCTCTATGTAAATGATGCAGGCTCAGATAATACTTCCTCTATGTAAATGATGCAGGCTCAGATAGTACATCCTCTATGTAAATGATGCAGGCTCAGATAATACTTCCTCTATGTAAATGATGCAGGCTCAGATAGCACTTCCTCCATGTAAATGATGCAGGCTCAGATAGCACTTCCTCCATGTAAATGGTGCAGGCACAGATAGCACTTCCTCCATGTAAATGATGCAGGCTCAGATAGCACTTCCTCTATGTAAATGATGCAGGCTCAGATAGTACTTCCTCTATGTAAATGATGCAGGCTCAGATAGTACTTCCTCTATGTAAATGATGCAGGCTCAGATAGTACTTCCTCTATGTAAATCATGCAGGCACAGATAGTACTTCCTCCATGTAAATGATGCAGGCACAGATAGCACTTCCTCTATGTAATAGATGCAGGCTCTGATATCACTTCCTTCATGTAAATGGTGCAGGCTCAGATAGCACTTCCTCTATGTAAATGATGCAGGCTCAGATAGTACTTCCTCTATGTAAATGATGGAGGCACAGATAACACTTCCTCCATGTAAATGATGCAGGCTCAGATAGCACTTCCTCCATGTAAATGATGGAGGCACAGATAGCACTTCCTCTATGTAAATCATGCAGGCACAGATAGCATTTTCTCCATGTAAATGATGCAGGCATAGATAGCACTTCCTCTATGTAAATCATGCAGGCATAGATAGCACTTCCTCCATGTAAATGATGCAGGCTCAGATAGCACTTCCTCCATGTAAATGATGCAGGCACAGATAGCACTTCCTCTATGTAAATCATGTAGGCTCAGATAGCACTTCCTCCATGTAAATGATGCAGGCTCAGATAGCACTTCCTTCATGTAAATGGTGCAGGCTCAGATAGCACTTCCTCTATGTAAATGATGCAGGCACAGATAGTACTTCCTCCATGTAAATGATGCAGGCACAGATAGTACTTCCTCCATGTAAATGATGCAGGCACAGATAGCACTTCCTCTATGTCAATGATGCAGGCACAGATAGCACTTCCTCCATGTAAATGATGCAGGCTCAGATAGTACTTCCTCTATGTAAATGATGCAGGCTCAGATAGCACTTCCTCCATGTAAATGATGCAGGCTCAGATAGTACTTCTTCCATGTAAAGGATGCAGGCACAGATAGTACTTCCTCCATGTAAATGATGCAGGCACAGATAGCACTTCCTCCATGTAAATGATGCAGGCACAGATAGCACTTCCTCCATGTAAATGATGCAGGCTCAGATAGTACTTCCTCCATGTAAATGATGCAGGCACAGATAGTACTTCCTCCATGTAAATGATGCAGGCACAGATAGCACTTCCTCCATGTAAATGATGCAGGCACAGATAGCACTTCCTCCATGTAAATGATGCAGGCACAGATAGTACTTCCTCCATTTAAATGATGCAGGCACATGGACAACGGATCTCTACGCCGGAAAGTAAAAACGCAAGTGTGAAAGCACCCTTATCGACAAACACCTGTGCAAGAGTTTTGGCATTAGGTAGAGCTGATAATGCTATAAAGTGCGCCATTTTAATAAATCGATCAACAACCACCAGCATCACGTTTTTTCCAGAAGAATTCGGTAAATCTGTCATAAAATCTATGGATAAATGAGTCCATGGTCTGGACGGGATAGGAACCGGAAGTAGAGATCCGGAAGACCGAGTATGTGTCACCTTAGCACTTGCACAGGTACTACAGGCTGACACATAGTCCTCAACACACTTATGCAACCCCGTCCACCAAAAGCTACAAGAGATGAGATCGAAAGTCAATCGGCTCCCAAGCACCGTACAGTGATGTTCCTCAAATACCTTGTGACGTAATTCAGAAGGAACAAACAACTTCCCTGGAGGACAAGAGTCCGGTGCATCTTCCTGAGCCTCTAACACCTTTGCCTCAAGGTCAGGATATAGGTAGGATATAACTGCCCCTTCAGACATATTAGCACTAGGAACTTTAGAATCACACCCCCCCCCCCCTTCCCCGCAGGAAAGCTGTGCGACAAAGCATCTGCCTTGACGTTCTTAACCCCAGTACGGTAGGTCACAATGAAGTTAAATCTGCTGAAAAAACATTACCATCTTACCTGCCTTGGGTTCAGTCGTTTTGCCAACTCTAGTTAAACCAGATTTTTGTGATCAATAATCACCGTAATGGGATGAATCGCACCTTCCAACCAATGCCGCCATTCCTCAAAAGACAACTTAATGACCAGCAACTTTCTATTATTAACATCATCATTTCTTTCAGTTTCCAAGAGTTTTTTTAGAGAAGAAAGCACATGGGCGCCATTTACTAGGTGAAGGACCCTGCAACAAAACTGCTCCTACTCCTACCTCAGACGCGTCAAGCTCAACAATGAATGGCTGAGACACGTCCGGTTGCACCGGAATAGGAGCCGAAGCAAAACATTCCTTCACAGCAGAAAAGGCTTGTAATGCCGCATTAGACCAGATAGAAATATCAGCACCCTTCCTAGTCATGTCTGTTAAAGGTTTAACCACAGTCGAATAGTTCAAGATTAATTTACGGTAGTAGTTGGTGAACCCAAAAACCACATAAGCGCTTTCAGATTTTCGGGTCGATCTCAGTCCAACACAGCACGGACCTTCTCGGGATCCTTACAAAAACCTGAGGATGAGAGCAGGTAACCCAGGAATTGCACTTCCTGAACTGCAAATACACACTTTTCCATCTTAGCATACAACTTATGCTCTCTTAGGATCTGTAGCACCTGTCTCACGTGATCCTGATGCGTCTCCATGTCAGGAGAATAAATTAGTATGTCATCAAGGTATACAATGACAAACCTCCCCACCAGATGATGAAAGATGTCATTGACAAAGTGCTGAAAAACCGCATGGGGCATTGGTTAACCCAAAGGGCATGACCAGGTTTTCAAAATGACCCTCAAGAGTATTAAATGCTGTCTTCCACTCGTCCCCCTCCTTGATCTTTACCAGATTATATGCCCCCCTCAGATCCAATTTAGAGAACACCTTTTCCCTGACAATCTGATTAACCCCTTCCTGACCAGAGCCGTAATAGTACAGCGCTGGCCGGGTCTTTAAAGACGGCACCCGCTCCTGCCTGCTGCGGTCGCCATAGCCGCGGGTGGCCGCCTGCTTTTTATAGCAGACACCCGCGGCCCATGTCTGCAACTGGCAGCAATGCCGATCGCGGACATTTAGCCCCTTAGGATTGACCACGGCATCTGAGAACACTGAAAACCGAAAGTGAAACCTTTCGGTAGTGCTCCGGCTCCCCCAGGTGGCGATCGAAGGAGCCAGAGCGTGTATGCAGCAGCCCGTGTCATTATGAATGACACGAGGCTGCTGCATAGTATTTCCTATGGAGCTCTTGCCTGTAATAGGGCTCCAGAGGAAACTAGTAAAATCATCATAGATTCCAAACGCCCATAGTATAAAAATATAAAAATATATTCCCCATACGGCAAACAGCAAAATGGAAAAAAGCGTCCAAATGGCCGATTCGCAGTTTTTGGTCGCGTTATTTTCTACAAAAAATAAAAATTGATCAAACAGTCATACACACCCCATAATGGTATCAATGAAAAGTTTAGATCACCCTGCAAAAAATGAGCCCCCATACAGCTCTGTGCACATAATTACAAAAAAGTTATGGGGTCAAAATATGGCGACAAAAAATAAAACTGATTTTTTTCCCACTGTTTAATTTTTTTATCACTATCAAAACGCAAGAAAAACTATACATATAAGGTGTCACCGGATTGCTACTGATCTATAGAATAAAAGTAACCGGTCAGTTTTATTGTACATCGAACGTCGTTATTTAAAAACCCGTAAAACTGTGGTGGAATTGCTTTTTTTGCAATTTCACCCCATTTGGAATTTTTTTCCTGCTTCTCACTACATCATATTGAATATTAAATGGTGGCGTTGGAAAGTAAAACTTGTCTGCAAAAAACAAGCCCTCATATGGCTATGTGAAGAGATAAAAAAGTTATGGCTCTGGGAAGGCAGGGAGCGCAAAAAAAAAAACCTCCGGGGCTGAAAGGGTTAAACAAATCCGGAATTAAAGGAAGGGGTAAGGATCACGGACAGTAATACGATTGAGCTCATGGAAGTCCAGACATGGCCTAAAAGTACCATCCTTTTTTTTTTTTTTTTACAAAGAAAAACCCAGAAGCCACTGGGGATTTGGACGTTCTAATATGTCCTTTGGCCAAACTCTGATATACTCTCGCATGGCCACTCTTTCGTGTTCCGAAAGATTATACAACCGAGATTTGGGCAGTTTAGCTCCGGGAATAAGATTGACGGGACAATCATACTCCCAATACGGAGGTGACTCCTGGTTACCACTCTCAGAAAATACATCAGACAATTCGGAAATGAACGAGGGTACAGCTTTAGTGGTTACAACAGAGAACGATGTATTAAGACAGTTGTGTATGCTAAAATCACTCCATTCGAGACTCTGTCTCGCTTGCCAATCGATGGTAGGATTATGTTTACTTAACCATGGTAAGCCCCAAACCAACGGAGCAGGCAGACCCTCCAACACAAAACACGAAATGGAATCCTGATGAAAATCACCCACTCTTAACCCATTAAGGACCAGAGGTTTTTTTTTTTTGCGCGTTCGTCTTGCGCTCTATGCCTTCCAAGAGCCATAACTTTTTCATTTTTCCATTTACATGGCCATATGAGGGCTTGTTTTTTGCGGGACAAGTTTTACTTTCCAATGCCACCAATATTGCATATGATGTAGAGGGAAGCGGGAAAAAAATGGGGTGAAATTGCAAAAAAAAAAGCAATTCCACCACAGTTTTACAGGTTTTTAATTCCGACGTTCGATGTGCAATAAAACTGACCAGTTAGTTTTATTCTACAGGTCAGTACGAATCCGGCGAAACCTAATATGTATAGTTTTTCTTGCATTTTGCTGAAAAAAAATTAAAAGTGGGAAAAAAATCTGTTTTACTTTCTTGTTGCCATATTTTGATCCCTATAACTTTTTTGTAATTATGTGTACGGAGCTGTTTGGGGGCTCATTTTTTGCGGCACAATCTGATCTTTTCATTGATACCATTCTGGGGTGTGTATGACTCTTTAATCACCTTTTATTTTTTTTAGGAAATGAAGTGTCCAAAAATGGCAAATCAATCGGCCATTTGGACGCTTTTTTCTGTTTACCTTATTGGGAATATTTTTTATATTTTTATAGTATGGGCGTTTTCACACATTGCGACACCCATGATGGTTATTTTTATATTTTATTTTTACCAAATTTTATTTTCATTTTGGCAAAATTTTTAGTTTTTTTTTAATAATTTTATTTTTTTACACTTTCCTATAGTTGCCATAGGGAGCTATAACAATCAATGGTCTGATTGCTATTCTCATACATTCCAATGCAATAGCATTACAGGCTATGGCTCCGTAGGAAATACTACAGAGCAGCCTGAGTTTCATTCATGGAGACCCAGGCTGCTGCAGGCACGCTCCGGCTCCTCTGATTGCCACACGGGGGAGCCGAAGTACAAACCGATGACCACGGCATCTGAGGGGTTAAATGTCCTCGATCGGCATCACTGCTGGTCATGAACATGAGCCAAGGGTATCTGCTTTAAGAAGCTGATGGCCTTCCGCGGCTATGGCACCCGCATTTAGCAGGAGCGGGCGCCATTTTTAAACAGCGGCACAGGGTGTACATGTACTGCACCACCTGCGACAAGCATTTCTGGGTGAGAGGTGCTGAGTCAATTGCAAACACAGAAATATTTTTCTGTAATGCACTAGGAGTCAACCCATGAATACGAACAAACTGACTATTAACCCGGTTAACCCCTGCCCCACTGTCAATAAACACCTCAATTCCCACAGTTTTGGACTCTAGCACCACCTCAGCAGACAGGAGAAATCGGGTACTACCAGTAAATGACAAAAGTACGTTTTCTGGCTCCCCACCCACACCACGAATAGAAAGTTGGGGATTAAACGTTTCTTTTTTGTTTTTACCTTGACGCTGAACGTGCGCACATATATCCACAGAATGTCCCTTCTTTCCACAACAAAAACAGACTCCCTTCATATGACCAAAGCTCTTGCCAGCAGTTCCATGTAAATGATGCAGGCACAGATAGTACTTCTTCCATGTAAAGGATGCAGGCACAGATAGCACTTCCTCCATGTAAATGATGCAGGCACAGATAGTACTTCTTCCATGTAAATGATGCAGGCACAGATAGTACTTCTTCAATGTAAATGATGCAGGCACAGATAGCACCTCCTCCATGTAAATGATGCAGGCACAGATAGCACTTCCTCCATGTAAATGATGCAGGCACAGATAGCACTTCCTCCATGTAAATGATGCAGGCACAGATAGTACTTCCTCCATGTAAATGATGCAGGCATAGATAGTACTTCCTTCATTTAAAGGATGCAAGCACAGATAGCACTTCCTCTATGTAATTGATGCAGGCACAGATACACTTCCTCTATGTAATTGATGCAGGCACAGATATCACTTCCTCTATGTAATTGATGTAGGCATAGATAGTACTTCCTCTATGTAAATGATGCAGGCACAGATAGCACTTCCTCTATGTAAATGATGCAGGCACAGATAGCACTTCCTCTATGTAAATGTTGCAGGCATAGATAGCACTTCCTCTATGTAAATGATGCAGGCACAGATAGTACTTCCTCTATGTAAATGATGCAGGCACAGATAGCACTTCCTCTATGTAAATGATGCAGGCACAGATATCACTTCCTCTATGTAATTGATGTAGGCACAGATAGCACTTCCTCCATGTAAATGATGCAGGCACAGATAGCACTTCCTCTATGTAAATGATGCAGGCATAGATAGTACTTCCTCTATGTAATTGATGCAGGCACAGATAGCACTTCCTCTATGTAAATGATGCAGGCACAGATATCACTTCCTCTATGTAATTGATGTAGGCACAGATAGCACTTCAATTTCAATGGAAATTAATGCCAGATCCGGCATTCCGGCAAGTGTTCCGGAATTACCGTAAGAGGGACTGAACTGTAGACATCCTCATGCATATTGAATGGAATGCTTTCCATTTAGAATGCAGTAGGATAAAACGGAAGCATTTTTTTCAGTATTGAGCCCTGTGACAGAACTCAATACTGGAAAACTTAAATGCAAGTGTGAGGCCCTATTCACACATCCGCAATGTAGTCCGCATGTATTCCGCAATTTTGCGGAATACATGCGGACCCATTGACTGTGAATGGGGCCGGGAACGATGCGGAGAGCACACACTGTCTTCCGGTCCGCGGCTCCGCAAAAAAATAGAGCATGTCCTATTCTTGTCCGCAATTGCGGACAAGAAGAGGCATTTTCTATGGAGTTCGGGCAATGTGCGGTCCGCAAAAATGCGGAATGCACATTGCCGGTGTGTCCGTGTTTTGCGGATCCGCGGCTCCGTGGATCCGCAAACACTTGCGGATGTGTGAATAAGGCCTGAAAGTACCCTTACAGAGAGAGAGACAGGGAGGCAGTACTATCTGTATCTACATAATTTGCAAGAATGGACAGGGAGGCAGCACTATCTGTACCTACATGATTTACAGGGCGGGCAATAGTTTCTGTACCTGCATCATTTACAGAGAGAGACAGGGCGGGCAGTAGTTTCTGTACCTACATCATTTAAAGGAAGAGACAGAGAAGCAGTACTATCTGTACCTACATCATTTACAGGAATAAACAGGGAGGCAGTACTATTGGTACCTACATCATTTAAAGGAAGAGACAGAGAAGCAGTACTATCTGTACCTACATCATTTACAGGAATAAACAGGGAGGCAGTACTATCGGTACCTACATCATTTACAGGAATAGACAGGGAGGCAGTACTATCTGTACCTATATTATTTACAGGGAGAGACAGCGAGGCAGTACTATCTCTACCTACATCATTTACAGGGAGGCAGTACTATCTGTACCTATATTATTTACAGGGAGGCAGTACTATCTGTACCTATATTATTTACAGGGAGAGACAGGGAGGCAGTACAATCTCTACCTACATCATTTACAGGGAGAGACAAGGAGGCAGTACAGTCTGTACCTACATTATTTACAGGGAGGCAGTACTATCTGTACCTACATTATTTACAGGGAGGCAGTACTATCTGTACCTATATTATTTACAAGGAGGCAGTACTATCTGTACCTACATTATTTACAGGGAGGCAGTACTATCTGTACCTATATTATTTACAGGGGGGCAGTACTATCTGTACCTACATTATTTACAGAGAGAGACAGGGTGGCAGTACAATCTCTACCTACATTATTTACAGGAATAGACAGGGAGGCAGTACTATCTCTACCTACATCATTTATACATATAGCTAGAGAGGCAGTGCTGTCTGTATCTACATCATTTACTGGGAGAGACAGTGAGGCAGCACTATCTGTACCTACATCATTTAAAGGAAGAGACATGGAGGCAGCACTATCTGTACCTACATCATTTACAGGAAGAGACATGAAGGCAGCACTATCTGTACCTACATCATTTACAGGGAGAGACAGGGAGGCAGTACTATCTGTACCTACATCATTTACAGGAAGAGACATGGAGGCAGTACTATCTGTACCTACATCATTTACAGGGAGAGATATGGAGGCAGTACTATCTCTACCTACATCATTTACAGCAATAGACAGGGAGGTAGTACTATCTGTACCTACATCATTTACAGGAAGAGACATGGAGGCAGTACTATCTGTACCTACATCATTTACAGCAATAGACAGGGAGGCAGTACAGTCTGTACCTACATTATTTACAGGAAGACACAATAGAATACTTTATGTACCTACATCATTTACTGGGAGACAGGTCTTCGTTTGCCTACATCATTTACAGGGAGGCAGTACTATCTGTACCTACATCATTTACAGGAAGACACAGGGAGGCAGTACTATCTGTACCTACATCATTTACAGGGAGAGACAGGGGGCAGTACAATCTCTACCTACATCATTTACAGGAAGAGACAGGTCTTTGTTTGCCTACATCATTTACAGGGAGGCAGTACTATCTGTACCTACATCATGTACAGGAAGAGACAGGAAGGCAGTACCGTCTGTACCTACATCATTTATAGGGAGGCAGTACTATCTGTACCTACATCATTTACAGGGAGGCAGTACTATCTGTACCTACATCATTTACAGAAAGACACAGGGAGGCAGTTCTTTTTTTGCCTACATCATTTACTAAGAGGCCGCACTGTCGGTGCTTACATAATTTTGAAAGTTAAACCTATGTACTGTATAGCTCCCTCTACAAAGGGTGTGTCTACCCTATTCCAGTGAAATGTAAGCACATATCCGGTGGGCTGACAGCCCGCTGTCATATGGGCTGTTCCAAAGCCTCATCCTTTCTAAATTCATAGTTTTTTGTGTTTCTTTGATTGGGTTTTCTGAGTAACCAAATGGAGGACTTCTGCGAAGTGTTAATTACCATTGGTAAATTCAGTGCAATGTTCATTGAGGTAAATGTTTTAATTTATGTACTTACAGTTAATGGAATCGTATGGACAACATATGTTTAACAACTTGGCAAATTGTGCTAGGTTGTCAGAGGATGGACTAGGTCCGACCCCTGACTAGTCAGTGTTGGGGAAGTCTAGTCTGAGCAGTGCGATGGAGAAGACGTTTGTTATAGCTCCTGCACAGCTAGGACCAAGCTCAGAGAACCACTGTAAGCTCTAAGCCCACTGTAGCCATGGAGGTAACCCTATTACTAAAGTACTACAGAGGGAGAGACCAGATATCTAAAGGCATTACGCTCTGCTGCCGGCAAACAGTGACTCTGTATGGGGACGAGCGATGACATTAGTGATCACTAGGGATGAGCGAACCCGTGGAAGTTTGGGTTCGCCAGGTTCTGACGAACTTCAGGTCAAAGTTCAGGTTCGGGACCTGAACTTGACCCTGAACCCGAGACCCTATTAAAGTCAATGGGGACCCGAACTTTACTTTATTATCTTCCGTTATAACATGATTATAACGGAAAATAAAAGCATTCTTGAGACAGAATGCTAAATAAAATGGCCATTGAGGGGCTAAAAATAATAAAAAAACTCACCTCATCCACCTGATCACGCAGCCGGCATCCTCTTCTTTCTTCTTTCATGGAATGAAGATAGAAGGACCTGCAGTGATGTCACTGCTCTCACCACGTGTTGAGCACGGTGACGTCATCGCAGGTCCTGCAGAAAGAAGAGGATACCGGCCTGCGCGATTAAGTGGATGAGGTGAGTTCTTTTTATTAGTTTTAACCTCTCAATAGCGATTTTATTAAGCATTCTGTCTTAAGAAAGCTATTATTTTCCGTTATAACCATGTTATAATGGAAAATAATACAATCACCCGAACACCGAACTTCAGTAAAAAAAAAACAGGTTCGGGTCCGGGTACCCGAGGTCGCAAAGTTCGGTACGAACCCGAACTTTACAGTTCGGGTTCACTCAAGCCTAGCGATCACTCCTCCCCATACTGTGGAGGAGATTGCTGCTTTTAAATGCAGCTGTCTTCTCTACTGACGAGCAGCAGATTGTCGGGAAGGAACACTTTCCTCCCTTTAATCGTCTGTTAGATCTATCAGTGTAAAGGGGCCTTAAGAAGGTCTAGAAGTCACAAGGATGGGCAAGTTTCAGACATCAATGTATTGTGCTTAAGGCAGAAATTCTGCTGCTGGGGAAGGATTATTGTTGAGGAAACCTTGATATTTACTTTAAAGAGCATCTGTCAGCAGTTTTGTACCTATGACACTGGCTGACATCTGTGTTGGTCCCGTGTTCATATGTGCCCGCATCGCTGAATAAAATGATGTTTTAATTTATGCGAATGAGCCTTTAGGAGCAACGGGGGCGTTGCCATTACACCTAGAGGCTCAGCTCTCTCTGCAACTGCTGCCCCCTCTGCACTTTGATTGGCAGGATCAGACGTGATGACGGCTTCACTGCCAGGTCCTGTCCATCAAAATGCAGAGAGAGCAGAGCCTCTAGGTGTAACGGTAACGTCCCTGTTGCTCCTAGAGGCTCATTTGTATATTTTAAAACATTATTTTTCCCCGCAATGTGGTCACATATGAACATGGGACCAACACAGATGCCTTTAGCTGGCAAGCGCGCATGCAACAGGTTTCATAGGAACAAAACTGCTGACAGTGACAGATGCCCTTTAAGACAGATTGGCCACCCATTTCTAAATTTCTGCACCCTTCAGTACAGGAACTGCAGAAGGCCTTAAAAAGAACCTTATTGCATGCCTGTGATTCTGCAGAGAGACTGCAAAGTGTTCTTTAGGGAGAAAGGGGAGTACTATAACCACCATCATTAGTAATGTCCATTCGCTGCTATTGAGAGAATATTGCACTGTGATCTGCTATGGGACTGTGCTTTGCTGCTATTAGTACTACTACCCTGATCATCCACTTAAAGAAAGACTTGATTTATTTCAACTAACAGGCCTGATCATAGTCTCCACTATCAATCTGTCCTGCCTTGCACCCAAAAAATATCCAACATAAAGGGCACTCGAGCCAGCACCAGGCTAGGGTTGCCGCCTTTGCCAAAGTAAAATACCAGCCAAGTTAAGCCACCAAAGGGGGTGTGGTTGTGGGGGCATGGCTTAACACTGGGTGTTAAGTCGCTATGTCACAATGTGCCTCCCAGTATGAATAATGCCCCCAAAAGTGCCCTCCCAGTAATATTAATGCCTCAATTAGTGCCTTCCAGAATAGATAATGCCTCCATTAATGCCCCCCTTCACAATTAATAATGCCCCCATTAGTGCCCCCAGTAATATTAATGCCCCAATCAGTGCTCCCCAAAATGAATAATGCCCCATTAGCGCCCCCTCGAAACTAATAGTGCCATATTAGTGCCCCTAGAAATAGTAATGCCCCAGTGAGGGCCCCCAGTAATAGTAATGCCTTCATTAGTGCCCCCCAGAATTAATAATGCCCCCATTATCCCCCCTCGAAATTAATAGTGCCCTCATTAGTAATCCCCAGTAATATTAATGCCCCAATTAGTGCTCCCCAAAATGAATAATGCCCCAATTAGCGCCCCCCCGAAATTAATAGTGCCCTATTAGTGACCCCAGTAATATTAATGCCACAATTAGTGCCCCTCAGAATTAATAGTCCCCCAGTAACAGTAATGCCTCCATTAGCACCCACCAGAATTAATAGTGCCCCCCATTAGTGCCCCCAGCATTAATAATGCCCCATTAGTGCCCCCCAGAATTAATAGTGCCCCCATGAATGCCCCCAGTATTAATAATGCCCCATTAGTGCCCCTAATAATATTAATGCTCAAATTAGTGCCCCCCAGAATGACTAATGCCCAGATTAGTGCCCCCAAAATTAATAATGCCCCCTTCTCTGCTTGTAAAAAAGAACTCACTTCCTCCATTTTCTCGCGCCTCTGTGAACACTCGCTGCTCACTGGAAGCTCAGGACTGTCCTCCAGTCAGCAGCGAGTGTTCACAGCCGCGCCATCTAATGGATGAGGTGAGTCCTTTATTTTATAACACAAGTGGTGGAGGGTTGGGAGTTAAAGGCTGTACTAATGAGCGATCCACAATGGAAGCACTCAAGTCTGAATTGGGGGGGGGGGGGGATGCAAGGTCACCATCTTTTATAGTCTATGGAAGATTGGATTGTGAGACCCAGTATTGGCTGTAAATGTCTGTCAAAAGAGCAATCAATATGATATGAACAAACCATGCAGCACCAAAGAGTTAAACAACACGTTCAGCTCTGCTACATCTATACAAGAATGTATATTTTAGTTGCTGACTGACTCATAGCTCAGCACAATTCAGGGTATGTGTCCTGGTGAGATGACAATCTTGACCTGAATTTGTCTCTCAGAATTATCCCCCTCACGTAGACTAGGTGAGCAGTATATACCAGCGCCGCGCAGCTGCAGATAGGGCCGGCAGGATAGCGCGCCTCTTATACCTCGAGAACAGAACGATTTGCATGTTGCCATGATGTTTCTTTGCCTGTCGTGCTCCCAAGGGCCCGGGCTGACCTGTTTCAGCATTTTCTTCGACATTGTGAAATGTTTTGCTATATTAAGTACTGGAGAATCTGTAATGACTGCCACTTCTTAACCCTTTCACTCCCGGGTGTCTTTCCTTGTAATACTTTTTCTTGTAATTAGCTTTATTTTGTGAAAAAGCAGACACTTGTAAAAGTCCACACATTTAGGGATTGAATGATAATGCTGAAATATGCCTGTCTGCGGGCGCAAAATGAAATGTTGTGAAGGGAGTCACAATGTTTTGTGTCCTCTGATCAGCACTACTACCGGCTACATATCGTGTCCACATATAGAATTACACTGTGTACATACATTACTTATCCTGTACTGATCCTGAGTTACATCCTGTATTATACCCCAGAGCTGCACTCACTATTCTGCTGGTGGAGTCACAGTGTACATACATTACTTATCCTGTACTGAGTTACATCCTGTATCATACTCCAGAGCTGCACTCACTATTCTGTTGGTGGAGTCACTGTGTACATACATTACATTACTTATCCTGTACTGATCCTGAGTTACATCCTGTATTATACCCCAGAGCTGCACTCACTATTCTGCTGGTGGAGTCACAGTGTACATACATTACATTACTTATCCTGTACTGATCCTGAGTTACATCCTGTATTATACCCCAGAGCTGCACTCACTATTCTGCTGGTGCAGTCACTGTGTACATACATTACTTATCCTGTACTGATCCTGAGTTACATCGTGTATTATACTCCAGAGCTGCACTCACTATTCTGCTGGTGGAGTCACTGTATACATACATTACATTACTTATCCTGTACTGATCCTGAGTAACATCCTGTATTATACTCCAGAGCTGCACTCACTATTCTGCTGGTGCAGTCACTGTGTACATACATTACTTATCCTGTACTGATCCTGAGTTACATCCTGTATTATACCCCAGAGCTGCACTCACTATTCTGCTGGTGGAGTCACTGTGTACATACATTACTTATCCTGTACTGATCCTGAGTTACATCCTGTATTATACCCCAGAGCTGTACTCACTATTCTGCTGGTGTAGTCACTGTGTACATACATTACATTACTTATCCTGTACTGATCCTGAGTTACATCCTGTATTATACTCCAGAGCTGCACTCACTATTCTGCTGGTGGAGTCACTGTGTACATACATTACTTATCCTGTACTGATCCTGAGTTACATCCTGTATTATACTCCAGAGCTGCACTCACTATTCTGCTGGTGGAGTCACTGTGTACATACATTACTTATCCTGTACTGAACCTGAGTTACATCCTGTATTATACTCCAGAGTTGCACTCACTATTCTGCTGGTGGAGTCACTGTGTACATACATTACTTATCCTGTACTGATCCTGCGTTACATCCTGTATTATACTCCAGAGTTGCACTCACTATTCTGCTGGTGGAGTCACTGTGTACATACATTACTTATCCTGTACTGATCCTGCGTTATATCCTGTATTATACTCCAGAGTTGCACTCACTATTCTATGCAGCGGAGCTCTGGTCTTTGGTCTGTATACATGGTGGTTTGGCCTGAGGTCTGTATGAATGGGGGTCTGGTGTCGTATAATGGGCTGGTCAGTGTGTGGATAAAGTAGGGTACGGTGTTGTATAGAGGGCTGGTCTGGATAAAGTGAGTGAGGTCTGGTATGGTATAAAGGGCTGGTCTGGGGACCAGATAAAGTGAGGTCTGCTGTCGTATAAATGGCTTGTCTTGGACCTGAATAAAGAGGGGTCTTGTGTCGTATAAAGGGCTGTTCTTGGGTCTGGATAATACAGGGTCTAATGTCACATAAAGGGCTGGTCTAGGGTCTGTATAAAGCGTGGTCTGGTGCCATATAAATGGCTGGTCTAGGGTCGTATAAAGGGCTGGTCTAGGGTCTGTATAAAGCGTGGTCTGGTGCCATATAAATGGCTGGTCTAGGGTCTGTATAAAGTGAGGTCTGGTGTCGTATAAAGGGCTGGTCTGGGGTCTGTATAAAGTGTGGTCTGGTGCCATATAAATGGCTGGTCTAGGGTCTGTATAAACCGTGGTCTGGTGCAATATAGAGGGCTGGTCTGGGGTCTGTATAAAGCGTGGTCTGGTGCCATATAAAGGGCTGGTCTGGGGTCTGTATAAAGCATGGTCTGGTGCCATATAAAGGGCTGGTTTGGGGTCTGATAAAGCAAGGTCTAGTGTGGTATAAAGGGCTTAACTATGGTTTGAATAAAGCAGGGTCTGGTGTCATATAAAGGACTGGTCTGGGGTCTGTATAATTCAGGGTCTGGTGTTGTATAAAGGACTGATCTGGGGCCTGGATAAAGCAGAGTCTGGTATTGTAGAAATCGCTGGTCTAGTGACTGGATAAAGCAGAGTGTGGTGTTGTTGAATGGACTGGTCTGGGTTCTACATAATGCAGGGTCTGGTGTTGCATAAAGGGCGTTCTTGTGTCGTAAAAAAGGTCTGGTCTGGGGTCTGGATAAAGGTGGGCTGGTCCGGTCTGGTGTCATATAAGGATTTTGTCTGGGGAGTCAGGTGTGTGGTCTGTATTTTTTTTGGGGTGTGCTATGTTATATGTACTATTTGTGATTCAATTGCTTTAAGTTGGGGGGGTGTTCTATAGAAATTGGTGGCGTAAGGAAAAAATTCGCATTTTTTCCTCCTCAAATGCTCTGTGATGGCTTGCATTTACCGTTGTCCCACATATAATACCATGATGGGTCATTGAAGCAGGTTCCCCCGTCTACTCCGTCATTGTGCAGCCGCATCGCGGACAGATGTGATGTTGCTATGTGATGTCATCACTTTCTAAATCGCTTGCATTATACTGCATTATAGTTACATAGTTAAAGCTATATATAGTTATATATATATATACATACATAACACGAGATGATTCATCCCGAAGGTGCGTTGGGTACGGGCCCAAATCAGATACGTATAATGGTCTCCATAGCAACCGTGCAGATAGTCGCTGCTAAACTCCTGACAGAAAGGGATCCAGAGCCAAGCACTTCTCTAACCTGGGAAAAATGCAATAAATGAACATTATGGTGAACACGAGAGATTACACCATCTGCAGCTAATTATGGAACTCAGTGGGGGTCATTATGCAAATATAAACCGGGTTATTACCGGAAGTCATGAGCCGAACTGGTTTTGTCAGGCCTGATATAAGGGGGTTCACTAATTTAGAAAAACAATTACGTAATAAGCGTCTCCTTTTTCACAATCCTCATCTTGGGTTGAGAACATTGACAAAATGCTGCTCTCACCCTGGAGGAACCAGCAGTGTAATACTTCCTTTCCCCTGTGGGGGTGCTGCAGGGAAAATGAACACTTTCTGCCAATCATTAACCAACAGTATACAGAGATGTAATAAAGTTTATAGTAGCCTGTTGCCTGCAGTATTGTAAAGAATGTCATGTCTTGTAGACATGTTCAAGGTTCTCTTCGGTGGAGGCCCTGAGCTAATGATCACAATCAGGGATTAGTCTTTCTATAGACAGATATTTATGGAGATCTCGTAGACTTGGTAGTGGGGCTGTGCCCTAAGAATCTGATCTTTTCCAAAAGCTGACCTGAACCCAAACTAAAAAGATTTGTAGAATTTTTTCCAATCCCTTTACGTTTGCAGGGTCTCCCAAAACTGAGCTGATCACAGGTCATCTTGCTGAGATCCTTTGTGATCAGCTGTAATGGGAACCTGGCAACAAGTGTTCGATTTTGCTGCAGCGCCACCACAGGAGAAATAAAGCATTACATGCTGCTCCTTGAATTCAATGAGCTTTTCACACACGGATGTGCTAGTTCCTCCAGAGAGAGAGATGCTCTTTTCTCAAGCTACTGTAACTCATGGTGATTACAATTGGGACGCCCCCTTTATTAACACAATAGTGCCCTAATAAGGTCCTGGGAAATGGGTTTTCTACACCAGACATCCCCATAATGAAAAGTGGCAGTCTGTACCCATAGAGAAACTGGGCCTTGCCACCACCGGTCTCATGCGCCTTACGTCATGGACGGACTCGATAATTGCCATGTCTGTGCTACCAGAAATGGTTAGATCAGGACTAGAGATGAGCGAACTTGTGTTTTAAGCATCCAAAGTTCGGGTTGGGGTTATCCAAGCATCCCAATATGGATTCCGCTACCACGGACCATAACGGCATTTGGAATCCATAAGGGGATTCTTCAATGAACCCGAACCTTGGACAACACGAAGGACCTGGGGTGACGTCACCGTCATGTGATCAGTGCAGGGGGCGTGGCTCAGTACTGGATTAGATAAGAGGTGGTAGCCTACGACCTCTTATCCAATCCAGTACTGAGCCACGCCCCCTGCACTGATCACATGATGGTGACGTCACCCCAGGTCCTTCACCCCGTGTTCCAAATGCCGTTATGGTCCGTGGTAGCGGAATCCATAACGGGATGCTTGGATAACCCCAACCCGAACTTTGGATGCCGAACTTAAAACAGAAGTTCGCTCAACTCTAATCAGGACCTTCTGCGTCGGTTTGGTGGGTCAACTTTTTATGTGCATTGAACCATATGGTTCAAGGTCAGTTATCATTATATTTTGCAAACTTGCATATTCTGAAGGAATACGTGTAAGGACATGGATCTCTGGGACGAGAGATGGCCGGTAGACAAGGTGTTAATGCTTCCCTTCCTGGAAATTTCTGATGCAGAACTCATTATCTTGAGATAAGCTCCAGCAGATGTTTATTGCAGGAGTAGAAAGCGGTGATGCTTCAGTGGACAGAGGAGCCCCTATTTAGTAGCAATGACTTGAAGGCGCTGGTTCCAGGTTGTACTGGCCTCTTCTATGGAGGATCTTCTGACTGAAATAGAATTGTCTGTGGGTGGCCTGTTGGTAGTCAAGCATCTAAGGCAACGTGGATCAGGGGCGTCTCAGTCACAAATAATAAACCAGGGCCTCATGCCGATCCACAGGGTATGTCTGCTCAGACCTGGATTCGGCTGCCTAACAGATTTTATCATATGTCCATCTAGTCCAGCCTACAGTATTATCCTGCAATGTTGATCTAGAAAAACTTTCCATTTTAGAAGGAAAAATTCCTTCCCGACTCCAATCAGGCAATCAGAATAACTCCCTGGATCAGCGACCCCTCTCTAGTAGCTGTAGCCTGTAATATTATTACACTCCAGAAATACATCCAGGCCCCTCCTGAATTCCTTTATTGTACTCACCATCACCACCTCCTCAGGCAGAGAGCTCCATAGTCTCACTGCTCTTACCGTGAAGAATCCTTTTCTATGTTTGTGTACAAACCTTCTTTCCTCCAGACGCAGAGGATGTCCCCTCGTCACAGTCACAGTCCTGGGGATAAATAGATGATGGGAGAGATCTCTGTACTGACCCCTGATATATTTATACATAGTTATTAGATCTCCCCTCAGTCGTCTTTTTTCTAAAGTGAATAACCCTAATTTTGATAACCTTTCAGGGTACTGTAGTTGCCCCATTCCAGTTATTACTTTAGTTGCCCTCCTCTGAACCCTCTCCAGCTCTGCTATGTCTGTCTTGTTCACAGGAGCCCAGAACTGTACACAGTCCTCCATGTGTGGTCTGACCAGTGATGTGTAAAGTGGTAGGACTATGTTCTCATCATGGGCGTCTATGCCCCTTTTGATGCAACCCATTATCTTATTGGCCTTGGTAGCAGCTGCCTGACACTGGTTTTTACAGCTTAGTTTGTGGTTCACTAAAATTCCTAGATCCTTTTCCATGTCAGTTTGGCCTTGACAAAATGTGTGCACATGTGAAATGGCTGTAGGCCATTCCCTGCACATGTAATGAACATGCTTTGAGTAAAGGAATAGATAGATAGATAGATAGATAGATAGATAGATAGATAGATAGATAGATAGATGATTGATGATAGATAGATAGATAGATAGATAGATAGATAGATAGGCAGTCAGATAGACATAGTTATTGGAGATAGATAGATGGATAGAATAGACAGAAGGATAGATAGATCGATACTAAATAGATAGATAGATAGGAGATAGATAGATAGATAGATAGATAGATAGATAGATATGAGATAGATAGATAGATAGATAGATAGATAGATAGATAGAATAGACAGAAGGATAGATAGATCGATACTAAATAGATAGATAGATAGATAGATATGAGATAGATAGATAGATAGATAGGAGATAGATAGATAGATATGAGATATGAGATAGATAGATAGATAGATAGATAGATAGGAGATAGATAGATAGATAGATAGATAGGAGATAGATAGATAGATAGATAGATAGATAGATAGATAGATAGATAGATAGATAGATAGATAGGAGATAGATAGATAGTCCATACATAGGATGACATATATGGACTTGATGACTGCCATCGCTGTCGGTGCAGGGCTTTTCTCGCTAGTTCCCAGACTCTATAATTAGATGATGATTTTTTTCATCAGAAGAATATAATAGATATTTCTTGGCTGGTGAGCTGGCACCGCGCTGTACAGAAGCCTCGCCACCCACCTATCAGCCCAACTGAACATTCAGTCCTACACAGCGACGTGACTCAGTGCTGGAGACACCACTACACACATGAAGCTGCAGCTCCTTCCATATGATCCCAGGGAAGGCTCGGCCGCGCTGCAGTGCTGGGGATGGAGCAGCCCTGTGGAGCTATCACACAGCATGGGGACTGAGAGGCCCCGCAACGTGATCTGAGAAGACAATCTGCAAAGGTAAGAGGAGGGGGCGCACCAGGCCTGAGCTAATCACAGCCAGCAGCAGCTCTCCAGCCTGTCACCGGCTCCTCCAGCACAAAGGTGCCATTCTTGTGGCTGCATATAGGCACTTAATAGTAGGAGGATGACCATGAAGGCCTTTAGTGAGGATGATGAGGAACCGAACTGTGACACAGGATAAAAACAATAATGGTCTTCATTAAAGTCATGATGAGGATGATGATGATGATAAGATTGATGTGATAGAACTTGTTATCAATAAGGGTGATGATTATTATAGGGTCTTGTTTGATGATGAGGATGATATGGTATGGGCCTTAAGACCCTCGATGATGATGTTATAGATGATAATGATGAAGATTCTATGGACCTGAAGACCCTTGAAGATTATAGGGACTTACTTGATTATAAAGATGAAGATGATTTGGTCCTGAAGACTCTTGAAGATTATATGGACTTGCTTGAGGATGAAGATTTCTGATGATGATATGGACGGGAAAAAGGCTCCTACATGGGTTGAAACGTTGCGTGAAACACCTCATTTTTAATAAATTTGAATACTTCAAGTTGGATGCTGGTGAAATTCATATTTGATGGAGAAGAGATGGATCTGAAGAGGATGGTGATGATCCAATAGTCTTCATAGTACTAGTAATTATAATTACAGGGAGGATGATGAGGATGATACGGACTCTAAAGGCCTTTAGTAATGATAGTCGTGATGATTATATAATAATGGTAAGTGACTGAAGGAGCTCTATAATAATAGTAATGATCAGGCACTTCATGAAGACACATTTGGTTGGCTGTCCACCGGTCTTGTCATTGTGGATGTCCTGGCATTGGGTGCGGGGAGTAGTCTGGAATCGGGTCAGCACTCCTTACAGCTCTGTATTTATTGTAAACAAGTTGAAAACATCCTGCACAAAACAGTAATCACTGCCGACGCGTTTCGGACATAGTGAGACTTTTCCTTAATCATGGCGTGAGGATGACGCTGGCTGACTTAGAGGACTTTGTTAATAATGATGATGAAGAGAAGCTGATGATTGTGATGATGATGGTAGCGATCCAATCGACTTATCATTAATAATAGGGATGATGATGATACGGATGGTGGTGAAACCAACCAAGGCTTTTAGTAATAATGGTCACGAAGATCGTATAAAGATAAGTGACGGGAGGAAGCTTTATAATAGTGATGATGATGATGATGGTGAAGATGATGGTGATGATACAGATTTTAAGGCACTTGAAGACAATAACTGACTTGAAGGACATTATTAATAATAATGGTAATGATGGTGATGGAGGTGGTGATGATGGTGAGGACATGGATTTAGACACTTGATGATGATAACGACTGACCTGAAGGACATTATTAATAATGATGATGGTGGTGGTGATGGTGATTATGATGGTAATGATGATTATGGTGATGATGAGGACATGGATTTTAAGGAACTTGACGATGATAATGACTGACCTGAAGGACATTTATAATGGTGATGATGATGATGGTGCCTAATTTTGATGGTGCTGATGATGACTGACCTGGAGGACATTATTAATGATGATGGTGATTCTGATGATGATGAGGACATGGATTTTAAGGCACTTGATGATGATAATGACTGACTTGATGGACATTATTAATAATGATGATGATGCGGATTATGATGGTAATCATGATGTTGATTAGGATGGGGGTGATGATGGGGAGGACATGGATTTTAAGGAACTTGATGTTGATAATAACTGACTTGAAGGACCACTATTAATGATGATGATATGGACTGATCCCTGAGAATGCCACAATGCGTTAATGATGTTCACAGTCCTCACGGTCCATGTATATGATCGATTAACTCTCTCCTGGCTCTTAATCTCTGCAGCACAGGCCGGTCCTTGTTCTGTATGGGAGAAGATATGAAAGGATAGGTCTGTGGTTGTCTCGTTCATGTGATGATGGGGGTTGTACTGGCACATATGTGTGACTATAGGGTTGTTACTGGTAGTAGCAGACTTGTAAATAGGGCCCCCATGAGGATTTACCACAACCCCCCACTGAACAGCACACAGGCCTGCAAAGCTTGCTGCCCCCTGTGGGGCCAAGCACTTTACCCTTGACAAACAGCAGAATGTAGAGGTATTTTGGTGTGAGGATAGGGCTGTGGATCCCTGGACCATGGTGACTTCACAACTACACAAACTGCAAACTTCACAACTACACAAACTACATCAACAAGCAGGTGTGCGGCTTCTGAAGGATCTTGTTATATTTTGTCTACCTTATCGCACAGCTGATGTATACACCGAATATGACTTTATTTCTGGTATAATGACTTGTAGTGATGTACAGACATAGGTAATAGGGGTTGTAGTGTTTTAGGTATAGAGCATAATAGAATTGTATTATGGGCATGTCCAGTGGTCACTACATGTTGGGGGTTGTAGTGTTCTAGGTATAGAGCATAATAGAATTGTATTATGGGCATGCCCAGTGGTCACTACATGTTGGCGGTTGTAGTGTTCTAGGTATAGAGCATAATAGAATTGTACTATGGGCATGTCCAGTGGTCACTACATGTTGGGAGTTGTAGTGTTCTAGGTATAGAGTATAATAGAATTGTATTATGGGCATGTCCAGTGTTCACTACATGTTGGGGGTTGTAGTGTTCTAGGTATAGAGCAAAATAGAATTGTATTATGGGCATGTCCAGTGTTCACTACATGTTGGGGGTTGTAGTGTTCTAGGTATAGAGCATAATAGAATTGTACTATGGGCATGTCCAGTGGTCACTACATGTTGGGGGTTGTAGTGTTCTAGATATAGAGCATATTAGAATTGTATTATGGGCATGTCAAGTGGTCACTAAATGTTGGGGGTTGTAGTGTTCTAGGTATAGAGAATAATTGTCATGGGTATTGGGGAGGGGATAACACCAGATAACACACAGAAGGAATAGACCAGAGTCTAGGCCTCAAAGCTAAGGGAGAGGGATATTGACCTCCTAGGAATCTCTAGACCTCTCCCTGACACCTGCCAATATGAGTAGACCCAGAAGGTTGAAATAATCATACACCGGAACCTAAGCCCTGGAGACCCTGGAAGGCCCTAGGAGTGGTGGCAGGGAATGAGACTACTGGTTCCTCCCCAGATGAAGGAACCAGCATCCCCCTAAGGCCTAGACAACAACACACACAAAAGAACAACAAAATGCAAAACAAAATGCACTTAGCTTAAAGAAGAATGAGGAGCAAAAGATCCAAAGGAACAACACACCAGCTCAACCAACTCCAGAAGGAAATATCAACCGCATGGTAAGCAGTGTGAGTCAGAACTAAAAAGAGCCTTAGTAATGACCACAATCTGCACCTGAAAAGAGGTGTGGTCATTACCTAACAAAAACACTGCAAAATGAAAACAGAGAGACTGTCAGATACCCTCACATGCCACCAGTCTCTCAGATCTTCTCACCTGTCATGGGAGGGACCGTGACAATAATAGAATTGTATTATGGGCTTGTCCAGTGGTCGTTACATGTTGGGGGTTGTAGTGTTCTAGGTATAGAGCATAACAGAATTGTATTATAGGCATGTCCAGTGGTCATTACATGTTGGGGGTTGTAGTGTTCTAGGTATAGAGCAGGGATGCTCAACCTGCGGCCCTCCAGCTGTTGTAAAACTACAACTCCCACAATGCCTTTCTGTCAGATGATAGCTGTAGGTTCTCAGGGAATGATGGGAGTTGTAGTTTTGCAACAGCTGGAGGGCCGCAGGTTGAGCATGCCTGGTATAGAGCATAATAGAATTGTATTACAGTCATGTCCAGTGCTTAGGGCATGTTAGGTTGTAGTATTCTATGCATAGTGCATGATAAAATTGTATTATGGTTATGTCCAGTGGTCACCACATGTTGGGGGTTGTAGTGTTCTAGGTATAGAGTATAATAGAATTACATTGTCTTCTGTCCAGTGGTCACTACATGTTGGGGGTTGTAGTATTCTATGTATGCAGTATAATATAATTGTATTCTAGTCATGTCCACTTGTCAGGTTATGCTGGGGGTGGTAGTGTTCTCTGTATAGAATATGATAGAATGTATTCTAGTCATGTCCAGTGGTCGGGTGTTGCTGGGGGTTGTAGTGTTCTCTGTATGGAGTATTGTAGAATGTATTATAGTCATGTCCAGTGGTCGGGTCTTGCTGGGGGTTGTAGTGTTCTCTGTATGAGTATTGTAGAATCTATTATAGTCATGTCCAGTGGTCGGGTCTGGCTGGGGGTTGTAGTGTTCTCTGTATAGAGCATAATGGCATAATGTTATGAGCATCTTGCTCTTGTGCAGTATTTATCATGTCTGTACCTGCATGTTACATCCTTGGAGACTGTATGGACATGGTTTATTATCTTACGGTATATAATAAATCTATATGGGGTGGTCTCATACATCTTACCTGGAGAGAGTGTTGCATTTTGAGGCATATTGGGGCAATTATCAGGGGGAACATTCATTCCTAATAATTGGCCCTTTTAATTGTGCCGCCAATCACCTGGAGAATTAGAAAATGCTTATCTGTGGATTGAACACATCGTTCATGCATCGTCATCGCCAACAGTGCTACCCCGAGTAATCGGGCGAGGAGATGAACAATCAGTAATAACTATACAGCCCAGGTGGTGGTTAGCTGCCTCGCCCACTCTCTCACCTCGCCCGCTCCCTCGCCTACTCCCACACCTCGCCCACTGCCTTGCGTCGTCCCACACCTCGCCTGCTCCCTTGCCTCTCCCCCTCCCTCGCCTGCTCCCTCACATCGCCCGCTCCCTCGCCTCTTCCACTCCCTTGCCTCACCCGCTCTGTTTCTCCCGGTCCTTTGCCCCCCCACTCCTTCGCCTTATCCACTCCCTTGCCTCGCCTGCTCCTTCGTCTCGCCGGCACCATCGCCTCTCCCGCTTCCTCTCCTGCTCCCTCGCCTGCTCCCTCACCTTGCCCCCCACCCCCCCCCCTTCTCCCTCTCCTTCACCTCGCCCGCTCCATCGCCTCTCCTGCTCCGTCACCTCTCCCCTGCTCCCTCGCCTCACCCGCTCCCTTGCCTCTCCCACTCCCTCGCTTCTCCCACTCCCTCGCTTCTCCCGCTCCATTGCCCCTGAGCTCCTTCGCCTCTCCCGCTCCCTCGCCTGCTCCATCGCCTCACCCGCTCCCTTGCCTCTCCCACTCCCTCGCTTTTCCTGCTCCATTGCCCCCGCACTCCTTCGCCTCTCCCGCTCCCTCGCCTGCTCCATCGCCTCACCCGCTCCCTTGCCTCTCCCACTCCCTCGCTTTTCCTGCTCCATTGCCCCCGCACTCCTTCGCCTCACCCGCTCCCTCGCCTCGCCCTCTCCTGCTCCCTCGCCCGCCCTCTCCTGCTCCCTCGCCTCCCCCACTCCCTCTCCTCAACATTTGATTTATGCTTTGTATTATCGCTGTGACGTGATACTTCTCACATGAAATCCCAGCATTCCATTCTAGCGATAAGCCGTGTGGAGCACGGGTGGAGATAACTGGGTTGAAAGTTTAGATTTTGCTTATAAATTCCTACAAACTTCACTTTGATCTGTGAGAAACCTGGAAATATTTGAGGTCTGTCCAAGTGAGAAATCATCGTGATCTCAGCACCTTGTCTGGAGAAGACGATGGGGGAGATTTTATCAAAAATGGTGTAACTGGCTTAGGTGCCCATAGAAACCAATCAGATTCCACCTTTCATTTTTCACAGTTCTTTTGCAAAAATGAAAGGTGAAATCTGATTGGTTGCCATGGGCAACTAAGACAGTTTTGATGATTCTCCCCCATCATTTTTTCTCCATAATATTCACCTTACATCTACGCTGCAGCGAGGGCCATAACCCCTGGAAACCAGTAGTGTATAATGTGATGGAAAAATGAATCCAGCCAGCAAAGGAGGCAATATGGATAATAACAATACATTAGTAAGAGCCTTGTAGTAACTTTCCCTATGTGATTAATGCCATTTGCTGAAGTGACACAACCCCTTTAACCCTGCCACAGGCAGGGCTTGATAGAAACTTTGGAAGTAAGATCATTGTATCTGAGGGCTTCAAAGTCCGTGATCAGAGTTGTCTCTGTAACACCCCAGATTGGTGTTACCACTTCTGCACCTTGCTACTATATTTTATGGTCTAACCTGTATGTCACCTATATATTTATTTCCAGGTCACTTAACACTGTGCATTCAAAATAGTGTTATGTAATTGTGCATGTTATGTGCCTGGTTCACCAGCAGGTGGCAGCAAGTATGGCAAAGCTACACTTGGAGAGAATGGAACTCGCCATTCCATTCTCCCCTCCTTTTTTTGGTCAGAAGTGGGCCAGTCCTGTTGGCTACCAGAAGGAGGTAGGGAGCTCTGGTGTGTTGTGGTTGAGACTCCATGTTGGAGCTGCCAGGATTCTAACCATTTCCCTGGCATAATCCACAGTCAGACTACAGAGAGAAGTTACAGCATCCTGCAGAAGCAGAGATTCCATTTAAGTCTGTCAGCACAGTGGAGCCAGAGTGCAACCGATGTAGCAGTGTTGAGATTGTTTGCCTGCCAGAGTTAATGCCAAAGCCTGCTGGAACCAAGATAAAGTCTGAAAACCGTTTGGAGAAACTTTTACGCAAAGTAAAGCTTCCATTGAACTTCATCACAAGGTCTGGACTCAAATATTTCTTCAAATCCCTCAATTGTTCACCTATTTGTTTGCTGTGTAGCCAACGCCTAGGTTCCAGCGTATCCAGGTAGAAGCACTGTGACACGTGCACAAAACATTAAGGGACATTATAGGACACCCCATACCACTCAGCCATTCCTACACCTGGGTACCAACACCATTTCTTAAAGGGACTCTGTCCCTTTGTTGCGTCATTGCACCTGGCGTCACAAAACAATTATCTCATCTTAAAGGGACCCCTTGCGGAACGCGCCTCTATTGCATCTCCGATGGTGGCTACGGTGCCACCTATGCACTATTCATGTACGGGTTAATTCACACATTTTCTATGTAAAAAAAAGCAACCACATCAAAAGCTAAAACAAATGCACGTGCAGTTACCCCTTGGTCACGTTCTCACAGTGCATTTTCTGTGCGGACTTCGGTACGTATACCAGTCCGAAATCCACATAGATTCTGCTTAATATCCGCCTCCTCGAGTTGTCAATCGGAATCCGTCTCAATTAGATTTTGCCTGGCCGGATTAGACATCCTTGTGGTTAAAAAAAAATTTTTTTAATTGACTCGTTCACTCGTCAAGTAGTTTCTGTGGTCGGTGGCCCCGTGCAGATGAGCTCCGTTGAATCCACATTTGGATCTGTGACGTGCACAACTGCAAATCCATCACAGAAATCGCAGGGTTAGATTTCCTGGAGGATTTTTGTGACAGAAAAATCTGCAAAGGGACTAGTTTTATGTACAGAGTGGGGCGGACAGAGCAGGAAGTCTTTTGGGTGAAGCTTCAGTCATTAGCTGTGGAGCAGGAAGTGATGTCACAGGAAGTCATTTTGGAAACCTCTGCTGTACAGTCCAGGAATAGGCAGCAGTTGTTATTTTCTGTGTTGTAAAAGGGTTTTTTCAGGACCCTGATCTTAAAAAGGCACTCCGTCAAAATGTTTTATTCTTTAACCTGTTAAAAAGGTACATGATGTAATCTGCAGTGAATTTAATCTTCTTACAACTGTCTGTATTTGTGAGCGATTCCCTCCCTTCTGATCCTCAGCTGTGTCAAGTGACCAACACCCAGACTTTCCAAATAACACAGCATCTAATGTGTGGACAGGAGGCCAGTTCTTTATGCATTAATTTGGGAGCCTCAATGTCAGTCCAATGTCATAGGAATGAACAGAGAAGTAACTTCCTGTCCTGTGTGAGTTGGAGATCAGAGTGCTGGTCACATGACAGAGCTGAGGATCAGAAGGGAGGTTATAAGTAGGGATGAGCGAACTTCGGGTTGGGGTATATTCTGAATTGTTTTATGGATTCCGTAGTCTACAGCCATATGTGTGTGCTTTACCTTTACTGTCTTTGTTCAAGCACAGTCCTTTGAAATAGCCCTCAACCTTCTGCAAAAATTAATTGCTTCTTTCCCTCAGAGGTTGGTTTTCGGCAATGTTACTTTTCTAGCAGTTTTTCACTTACAGGGATGGTGTCTCAGTGAAGTCTACAGTTGTGTGCATGTGTAACCATTACTGTCTCTGTCCAAGCACCATCATTTTAAATAGTTCTCAACCTTCTGCAAAAATTCAATTCTTCTTTCTTCAGAGGTTGGTTCTTAGAAAAGTTGCTATTCTGTCAGCTTTTCACTTACAGGGATGATGTCTCCCTCTGGAAGAATCCTCTTCTCCTGGCTTACACATCTGCACATGCATACACATCCTCTCTCTTGGCCTTCTTGCCAACGACGCTACTAGCCAGGGAAAAGTGGGGCCAGCCCTCTATCCGGCAACTATCACTTAGGACTGCCAGTTAACTATTTTCTACCCATATACAGCCTCTCAGAATACATAGTGTATAGATAAGCCTATTTAGCCATTTGTACCGAAGAAAGAGCATGGGGAGCATCACAGTCAGGGCTTATACAAGCCCCGTCCATTTTCAGCCAAAATTTGCTAGGGACAGTTCCTAAAAATTTGAAACTGTTGGCTGCTGTGCAAGTACAATGCTTTAAAATTGGTAGCGGCTGTGCCTGGTATTGCATCTCAGTCCCATTCACTTAAAGGGTTTTTTTTTCTGGTACTTTGATATTCATGACCTATCTTCCAGATTTTTTTTTAATATGATTTTGGTCAGAATGGATAGAGCGTGAATATTCCACGGCATAGGACTGAAATGTTGGATGGTAGGATCCTCCCTAGACCTATGTAGCCTGTAAGGTCATATCGTAGCTGGGGGTGGGAAGCCCTCTCTATTAGCGCCAGCAGCCACGTACTCTTGCTGTACTTAATTATTCGTATTAATTGGACAATAATAGTAATAATATACCCGCGGTAATGACTTCTATGTGCTCATTGTGCTTTCAAGTCAAAACAGCCATTGCAGCTGATTTGTGAAGTATCTTCTCAGCAGCAGGAGGAGCCATCCATGTTATCGATGACAGGTCTATACAAGGCACACCTGCATGCTAGCCGGAGCCATGAATGCCGCCTCTGCAGCGGGGGTATTACGGTGCTCAGATCTTATAATAGCACAGCTGTGTGCGCGGGGCTGTCACGGTGTAAAAACCTACAGTGTGTTATGGAGACCCCCCCACCTCCATCTCTTAGGTGGGTATAGTCTACATCATACATACATACATGTTCACAGTGCAGAAATTTACTCCGCTGCAAAATCCATGTGATATCCACCACAAAGCTCCTCTCTTCGATGTCACTGGCAATTCTGCACGGCGGTTCACACCATCACAGATTTTTTTCACTGAAAAATAGTGACGTCACAACGACGTGGTGGGTAGCCACACGCACATAAGTCACCCTGGATGGGGCAAATCCGCGTGCGAATCTACTTTGAGGGCCAGTCTTGGATTTCTGCCGCTGATTTTCTTTTAAATCAACATCAGACTTTTCAGTCTGAACATTATTACTATTTATTATTATGGCGCCATTTATTCCATGGCGCTGTACATATGAAAAGGGATCACATACATAATATAAAGCAATTGCAATAAGCATTAACAAGACGAGTTACAGACTGGTACAGAAGGAGAGAGGGTCATGCCCGCGAGGGTTTACAGTCTACAAGGCATGGGAGAAGGATATAGTAGGTGACGGTTAAGCTGGTCATGGCGGTATAGAGGTAGCAGGATTACTGTAGGTTGTAGACTTGTCTCAAGAGGTTTGGTTTTCAGGATTCTTTTGAAGGTTTCCACTGTAGGTGAGAGTCTGGTACGTTGCGGTAGAGAGTTTCAGAGGATGGGGGATGCACGGGAGAAATCTTGTGGGAAGAGGAGATAGGAGAGAAGAGAAGGAGGTCTTCTGAGGAACGGAGATCGCGTGTGGAAAAGTATAGGGAGATCAGGTCACTGATGTATGGAGGGGACAGGTTGTGGATGGCCTTGTATGTCATCAGATTCTCTGGACAATGGGGAGCCAGTGAGGGGATTGGCAGAGAGAAGAGTCAGAGACGTAAAATGGGGAGAGTTGGGCGAGTTGAAGATAGATTGGAAGGAAGCAAGAGTTGTAGATCGGAGGCCACAGAAGAGGATGTTACGGTAGTCTAGGCGGGAGATGATGAGAGCATGTACAAGCATTTGTACTGGTTGAGGAATGTGCAGATCTGAGAGATATGCCCAAATGCAGTAGTCTACAACCTGCAGCTGTCCAGCTGTTGGGGAACTACACCACCCAGCATGCTGGGAGCTGTAGTTAATCAACAGATGGAGAGCCACACTAGTGTTGCGAAGAATGTCTATGGCACAGTAGAAAAGCCACCATGAAAACACCCATGCCTAATGGATTTGTAGGACACGTCCACATTCATCTTAACGTCCCTGTTCCTACTGCATACTTTGAGAACAGATTCCAGTAGTGGACTGTAGAATACCCTTCGCGGAGTAACTGGTCCCACTGCAGACATGTCCCACCTGTGAGATTTACATTTATGGCAACAATGGGGGTCCTCCAACCTCTGTCCCACCTGACAATGTGTCTTCTACATCCAGACAGAGAAAGAAGGGAGCAGCCAAGCAAGACATTGTTGCTGGGCCTAGAAATGTGACCCACCTCTATCAGACATGGTGCTGTGAGGTGTCCGGCGGTGCCTTTCTCAGAACCGTGTGTGTATGGGGGAGTCAGGGGAGATAGCTGTTGGTCAAACAAGCAATTTGATTCTTCCACATGGAGGACACCTTTAAAGGCCCTAACCTGCCGTGACCTCCATAACAGCAAATACATTTTTATAACATCCCGAGTTTTCATTACCAGTGAGTAATGCGGCATCCACATACAAATAATAGGAGATGAGAAGACATTTTCAACACATGGATGAAAAGAAGGCAGATCTGGAAGAGTGGTCTTCCCAGGGACTGGAGGAACATGTTCAGAAAGAGAGCGTACGCTGGGGATGCAATTAACCGGCGCTCCAGAGTACGGCTTTTCTCACATTCTCTTCTGCTGATTAACTCATGGGGAAAGCTGAGTTGTACTTTTCTCTCTTCATTTTATGTAAATCTCTTCATTTTGCCGCCTTAACTAGAGCAGAACATCTCAGAGTCTTTCAGAACCGTTTTAATCCGAGGAGCAGAAGACCTGTGGGAATTTGGAGGCTGACCTTAGGGCTAAGACAGTAGTTTAGATGAAGATGGAGTTTAGAAGATATGCACTAATCATTATGAGATCTCATCCCCAGAAATATAGACACGTCAATAGGTTGTCGTGTAGTTTACAATGATTATTGGATCAATGATGGAGCATGAAGCTTAGTTATACACCGGTTACTACTACGGGCTATGAGCAGAAGTCATTTAGCGCTGTGTACTTTATAAACTCCAGACCATTGTACCTGTGTAGTAGCGTCCATTCTGGTGACATCACTGTAGTGTTACTAGATGACAACATGAGTGACCACATCACGGTACACTTGGAATGAGGTCCACAACCACATTGACACAAAGAAAGCATATTAAGTGCAAGGAGAAAATGATCTGGTCCCTGGTGGCCAGTAAAATATTCCACAGTTTATTCCGAAGTGGTAATTAAGATCTGGTCCCTGGTGATTACAGTGGCTGTGTGTTATAAAAAGTGATACTTTCATCACTTGGTCCCTGGTGGATAGTGGTATAGTCATCATCTAGATCTTAGTCATTAAGGGAGCAGTCATAATCTGGTTCCTGGTGGGCAATTGTTCAGGTACCTTCTAGTACCTGGTGGTCAGTAGTTTTGCTCTCATTTAGTACCTGATGGTCAGAGGTTAGGGTATCAGCTAGTACCTGATGCTCACTTTGTCAGATATCACCTAGTACCTGGTGGTTAGTGGTTCAGCTTTCAGGGGTTGAGTGAGGTGTGGGGGGGGTGCGAAGCAGGGAGAGGACTTCACAGTAAAGCTCAAACTCCTGGGCACCTGGCAGAGTAAAAGTTCATATTCTCACTACTCCAGATAATAAGAGCTCCACAAAAGATATGTTTGTACTGCTCCCCTGATCCCTATCTAGTTCTGTCAGGAGTTTAGCAAAACTACTCATAGACCTTCACTAGTCAAATTTACAGTCATCATCTGGTACCTGGTGGTCAGTGGTTTAGTTATCATTTAGAACCTAGTGGCCAGTGGTATAGTTATTATCAAGTACTTGATTGTCAGTGGTACAGTCATCCTGGTTAGTGGTATAGTCATGTGGTACCTGGTGATCAGAAGTATAGTTATTATCTGGTACCTGGTGATCAGCGGTACAGTCATCCTCTGGTACCTGGTGGTCAGTGGTACAGTCACCATGTGGTACCTGGTGATCAGAAGTATAGTTATCTGGTACCTGGTGGTCATTGGTACAGTCACCATGTGGTACCTGGTGGTCAGCGGTACAGTCATCCTCTGGTGCCTAGTGGTCAGCGGTACAGTCATCCTCTGGTACCTGGTGGTCAGTGGTACAGTCACCATGTGGTACCTGGTGATCAGAAGTATAGTTATCTGGTACCTGGTGGTCAGTGGTACAGTCACCATGTGGTACCTGGTGGTCAGCGGTACAGTCATCCTCTGGTGCCTAGTGGTCAGCGGTACAGTCATCCTCTGGTCCCTGGTGGTCAGTGGTACAGTCACCATGTGGTACCTGGTGATCAGAAGTATAGTTATCTGGTACCTGGTGGTCAGTGGTACAGTCACCATGTGGTACCTGGTGGTCAGCGGTACAGTCATCCTCTGGTACCTGGTGGTCAGCGGTACAGTCATCCTCTGGTACCTAGTGGTCAGCGGTACAGTCATCCTCTGGTACCTGGTGGTCAGAGTTATAGTTATTATCTGGTATATGGTATTCAGTGGTACAGTCATCATGTGATACCTGCTGGTCAGTGGCATCTTATCTTATCTGGTGGTTGTCAGTGGTATAGTAATTATCTGGTGCTTAGTTGTCAGTGGTATAGTCATCATCAAGGGTGGGCAACAGACCTTAGGATCCAGTTTCTCCACGCCTGTGTTATTATTTTAGTCGCTATAGTTTGTGATCTCAGCTGAAACTTTGTTACGCACAATGTCTGCCTGACACCTGGGATTTGTCCAGCCCTTAGTGCAGCCTTTCTGGATTCCACACTGTCCTTGCAAACTGCCACCAGACGCGTTTCGGAACATGAATGTTCCTTCCTCTTTGGTATAAAATTTGGAAATGAATCCACTATTTACGATTACACCACTGAGGAAGGAACATTCGTGTTCCGAAACGCGTCTGGTGACGGTTTGTATAAGGACAGTGTGGACAGTGATTTACAAGTTAACAACACGAGGACAAACCTTCGTCTAATAGTTGGCGTCTTGACAAATCTAGAGCGCATGCGCTTGAAGAAGCTCAGCGAGAAACAGCAGAGCCGAAAGCTGCCAAAGCCCAGGGAATAGTAACATTGTGAGACATCGTGCTGACAGACCGGGGAAAGACAAGTCTAAACCGACTGAACGCGGTCGTGAGTAACCCAAGTGTGCTATTCACAAGTGTGAATTCTACATTGACATCGTAACAGCAGAGCATACGTATATGCCGACGACTACAATGTATGCAAATATGGACTAACCGAACACTGTATC
Source organism: Bufotes viridis (assembly GCA_033119425.1). Classification (NCBI taxonomy): domain Eukaryota; kingdom Metazoa; phylum Chordata; class Amphibia; order Anura; family Bufonidae; genus Bufotes; species Bufotes viridis. The sequence continues at coordinate 616,003,022 of CM065589.1, forward strand.
AATACGTTAACCATTAGCGAACATTGTAATCTAAACAAGCACACGGATACTCTGTAAGAAACATGCTGCACGATCCTTACTGTTAAGCATCAGTCAGCGGTTCAATTGCGGTCAGCACGTGGATAGAGTGCGACAGACTGCGCTCAAGTCAAACGTTTTATTATCATACTGATCCGTGGATATAAGGAAAAGAAATATAACGATCTGCCTGTAGTCTAATAGTCGCCAGGATAACTATAGGACACCGTTCAATCACATGCCCCAATTAGTAGATGCGTAACCGGTTTTTGTATTTTTAATTATTTAATTATTTTAATGCAAGAGCTCCGCATTTAAGGGGCCAGGATCATCTAATAAATGTATCAATTTTTACATAAATTGTAGTAGACGTTTTCATGCACTATATGAATCAAGCGAAAGCTATAGGCTAATCATTGACAGTTAGCCATTCTAGATTATTTAGAGATACATTATATTTTTATATATCTATGAACTGTTGATGAAATAGGAACGCAACGCAAACTGCTGAGAGCCAGCCATATTTATGCTTACATAGGTATTTATCAAACTGAGGGGTGGTCAGTAGGCCGGGCTCCAGATTAGCTGGTGAGCATCCTCGAGTTGGTCAATTTTGGGTTAAAATGATACAAGTCTTGTAAAAATCAGTTGCAGCATTCTAGGGAATAAAAGACTTTTATTATTTATGCAAATGAGGGCTTCTGTTCACAGGGGGCATGGTCAGCAGGAAAGCTGAGGAGGGGCTAGGCCAGGGATGGGCAAACTCGGCCCTCCAGCTGTTGTAAAACTACAATTCCCACCATGCCCTGCTGTCGGGTAATAGCTGTAAGCAGTCCTTGCATGCTGGGAGTTGTAGTTTTGCAACAGCTGAAGGGCCGAGTTTGCCCATCCCTGGGCTAGGCCAAGCCCCCTCGGTGCACTGAAGCTCTCATTGCAAACAGGTGCAAAAAAATCAAGCACACAGCCATGTCATCTCCATAGACAATTACTTGTAGTAGTAGTATGGATAGGGCCACACACAGGGGCGCATTGGCCATAGACCTTACAGGGAAATTTCCCAGTGGGCCGATGCCCAGGGGGCCACCCAAGCCCTTCTCTTTCCCAACAGCTGAGTGCTATAATGAGCTCTCAGGGGTAATTAAAGCTGGGAGAATCAGGTACTCATATATCTGGCCAGTGACTGCACATGCCCTCCTGAATTCACCTGCTGTGGCCCACACCTCAACCCCTAGCCCCCTACTCCATATCTTAATCAGAGACAACAGGTGGAAGAGGACAGAAAATGGCATCTATTGAAGGACACCACAAAGGGGCTGATTTTGAGGCAATATATTGGGCTACACTCTGAAATATGGTTCCGATGAGACGGTATTTCTCGCTATGGTATTGCTCACCCCACCTACTTGTGTTGCCCTTCCTTCTATCAATTTGGACCTGCTTACAGTCTGAGGGACACTGCCATGGCTGCTGTCATTTCTAAATTAATTGAAGGTGGTCTCATGATTTGGTTGTTTCTCCCGCAAATAAAAAACCTCAGTGGCCGCATGCTGACACGATTTTTGGCTGCATCACGGTTGCGCCTGTGGCTCTAGCCCATCGGTTGTACTGAAAATAGAGATGACAGCATCGACACGGGTGAAGAATTCTTCATCTTTTTTGACGCTTACAAGTTATCGCAATGTTTTGACCCAGGCAGGGGTCTTTGTCAGGCATATGTTTGACTTGTATAAACCTTCATAGGAACAAACAAGGACTAGAGTGTGAGTTCGGAGAGGAGTCTCAGGAGCATGCGCATTGTTGGTTGATGATGTGAGATGCATGCGCAGTGACTCTTCAGAGACTCCTATCCTGTTTATGGGCCATTTAGGTTTACATGTAATGAAACTTTTTGGGCAGTCTTAGCTTATAAAGTTTTGACATTTATTCCTTTCGTGCTTATTTTAATAGTATATTGTGTTCCGAGGATGACCAAAGCATGAAGCTTGGATGCTCATGTCCTCAGGCTGGTTACTAGGATTTTAAAGGCTCCACCATGGTCTATTTTTGGGTTAAAAAATGTATGTTGCTGGTTATGGTTGTCACCCAACAGTAAGCAATGAATCTCATGATTTACTGTTAGAGGAGACGGCTTGACTAGATCCAATATTTAGCAGGCTACAAGCCAAGACTTCTTATGTAATAGGTCTATGGATATGGTTGAAGAAGCAACTCACTTAACTGCTTGGATCAATCTGCTGAGGTTTCTTCTCCCTTGAGTTCTTCTTGATGTGTCGCAGTCATGTTAGACATTCATCGATTCTTGTCTCAAAGATGGGCAGAGACCCTTCTAGCAGGTCAAAGCAGTTCATAAAGATGGAGGACAGTTACATTTCTACAGTGGTTTGATATCTTTTACTCGTAAAGTCATGATTTACACAAGGAAAATAGAGGTCCGTGTCCACCAAAGCTGATCCACCATTAGAACCTGGCTGACATTGGTAGAAAGGACGGGGGTAGAATACATCACTCGACTGCATTGCCACCCTTTCACTTCTGTTGGAGTATGACTACATTGTGACGCCAAAATGTTGACCAAGTCATAGAGTATGGGTCACTGCATTGGTATAGTTCAGTACTTCTTCATACATAACTGTGCACCATGCTTTAAAGGTTTTTTCTCTGGAAGGATTATGTTTTTTATATATGGGGCAGAATAGTCTCCACTTTCTGGACCAGACTCCACACATAGAAGATGGTAGGAGATGCTCAACCAGTCACTGGCGACCAGGGGCGTAGCTAAAGGCTCATGGGCCCTGGTGCAAGAGTTCAGCTTGGGCCCTCTTCCCTCAGTGCTTTGTGTGTCTTCTTATGTGGCACAAGGGTCTTTGGGCCCCCTCAGGCTCCTGGGCCCGGTAGCGACTGCTACCTCTGCACCCCCTATAGCCACGCCCATGCTAGTGACAATGCTAAGCCTCAGGCAGTGATTGGATGAGAAGGCATCTCCAGGTACTTCCTTTGTGTCGAGGCAGGACCAGGAGGTTAAAACCAGCGGGGACCAGGGAGGCATTGGCAGGGCAGCCACAGTGACTTATTGAGATGAGTAATGCTTCTTTTTTTAGCCCATTATGTTCCACATAGAAAAAAACAAATCCCACCAGAACTCAGTTAATTAGGAAGTTCTTCTGCCGACTAGACCATATGTGGTTGTAATACAAGCTAATAGTGGGTGTGATAATGTAGAATTGAGGTCAAAGCACATAAGTGCTGGACCTGATTTAAAGCTTTGTCATTGCAAAAATATTCCAACAATCCACAGACCAATGAGCAAACTTCAAGACATGCGGAGATGGAGGCAATAAAGTCACATCTATAAGAAATACCTGTTCCTAAGGAAACCCATATGGTTGAGCTCAGCTTGAGCATTGCACTGATCTTCATTTGATCTAAAAATACTTACAAGACAATGGATCTCCAATAAGTGACGTAAAAGGAGCCTTAAAGGAAACCCGTCAAAAGGTATGTTCTCCCCAAAGTGCCACCAGTACCTGATACTTCTGCCCATCTAGTCTTCAACAATGTTCATATTAGCCCAAAGGGGTGCCTCAGTATGATAAAAAAAATAGCTTTGATTCCTCCTCAAGACATACGCAAATTACAGTAGGTCCCAAATCCCAACCCTTCTGGCTTGAATGATTCCCCCGGGGAACTGGAAATGACATTATAAGGCAGGGCAAAATGAACAATTGCACGTGGGCAAGATTCTCCGCTTGTTATGAGTTTGAAGATGTGAATGAAGCCAGAAGGGGCGAACTCAGCCTTTGAGGCCATTGCTTCTTTCAGTTGTCTCTCTTTGACCTCAGATATCTCATTTGCGTATGGTGCCCAACGGCATCAACATCATTTTTCATCTTAATGAGACACCTCTTTGTGCTAATAAGAACATGGTTGAAGACTAGCAGGTGCCAGACACTGGTGGCACTGTGGGGGGCACATGCCTCCTGACAGGTTCCCGTTAGGGGTAATTTTAGATATGTGAGATGTCTTTTTTGATCAAATAGGACTTTGAAAACTCTTCTGACAGCCCTTTTCTCAACCTGTGATGTCATCAGTCAAAAATACCCCTTTAAAGGGGTTGTCCAAGTTATTTTTCTTGATGACCTATCTTGAGGACAACTTGGACAACCCCTTTAACATCGTAGACAGGGGCGTAGCTATAGGGGGTGCAGAGGTAGCAGTCGCTACCGGGCCCAGGAGCCTGAAGGGGCCCAAAGACACTTGTGTCACATAAGAAGACACAGAAAGCACTAAGGGAAGGGGGGCCCAAGCTGAACTCTTGCACCAGGGCCCATGAGCCTTTAGCTACACCCCTGATCGTAGACCACTAGTATTGTCCCCAGTTTTACCCTAGATCAGGGGTGCACAACCTTTTCTGGTCGGGGGCCACACTGTCAGCCTGAACTTATTCCAAGTGCCGAAAATAAAACTTAAAGGGCTATTACCAACTGAAATACTGTATTTTTGGCATATTAAACATAGAGTATATACTATAAATGTCTAGTTACAGTTCTAGGATTCCCATCTAATAGGAGAATACATGAAAGATACATGTAAGAAGCCATAAGACATAGACCTACATGTCTATTACCAGATGTTTGGGGGCCGCACATAATGGTAACGAGGGCCGCAGGTTGTGCACCCCTGCCCTAGATGACTAAGGAATAGAATAACCCTTCTACCTAAGGAAGCTGGCGCTATACATTTAACTCTCCTATACCTGGACGTATTATGTAGAAAGAAACTTTTTCTTATCCAAAAAATATTCCTCACGACAGACGCATTTACGATGTCCAATGAAGAAAAACCGTTATTAAAATCTACCATTTTTAAAATTTCATTTTGAAGTTTGGTACCTTTTATTCTCGACCTCCAATGTTTAAATATTTTTGCAAGATTCCGACTGAGAACAAATACAAGATGTGACTGTTCCGTCCAATGTCACCTTCACCTACCTACCTTATCTGTAGAGACCCCTCAGGCTAGAACCACCCTCCTATCAGCGTCGCCCTCTGACAGGATCAGCCAAGGCACATTTTTGTCTTCCAGGCATTTCCAATAAAGGCCGCTCCTCTTCAGATGCTTCATCCCCGTTCCCCCTGCAGGGAGTGAAACATTTCAAAAACTCTTTTTCACAAGTTGCGGTTCTGATTGGTTTTAGTGGGGCGCAGAACGCATCCTCCCCCGCTCCCCACCTGTAATTAGCCCGCAGCTCCGCACAGCTCGCTCGGTAATTTCCGTCACCGGCAGCCTTCAGAGATTAACATCTGATTCTTGTGGATTAAACCTTCATTTCTTTGCTCGAGGGGAGATAAAATGTGATGTGCTGAATAATGTCTTTAGCCATGAAAAATACATGGTTTAAGTCATTTTACCTTTCATTTCGAAATACTTTTATTAAAGGGGTACGTTCTCTTTGTAAAGATGGGGATTTCTTGCTATGAACCAAATCGGAGAGTGGCTCCTGCTCTGAGGCACTTAACGCAGCCAAGTACTAGCCGTTAATTCAGCTCAACTACATCTATATGTAGGGTTTTATTCCAACCCACTTATTGATCTCAGAGGTCGAGTGAACAGTTGAGTAAGCTTCCAAGGCCCCTGCCAAGACTGTAAGAAGAAGCAACCTCCTCAGGGGCCCAGACATTGCCGATAGGACGTTGGCTCCAATGTACTGGTTTCCATGCACTCTATTATATTACTGGTCTTGTCCTAACCCTGACTGTTAAAATTCAATGAAGTGAGCTCCCCCTAGTGGAGGCCGCTGACAGAAAGAATTTTTCAATTTTACGCTTTTATACCCTAGACCAGGGATGGGCAAACTGCGGCTCTCCAGCTGTTGCAAAACTACAACTCCTAGCATGCAAAGACTGCTTACAGCAGGGCATGGTTGGAATTGTAGTTTTACAACAGCTGGAGAGCCGCAGTTTGCCCATCCCTGCCCTAGACCATCCTCATTACCCCTTCAACTGCCAAAAACAATATACTTACAGAGTGGAAATATAGTGGAATATAGTGGAATATTCGATATTTGCCTGTAATAATCCTAATCCACTATGTTTAGTGTAAATCAGTACTAACCCCTTCATCACCCTAGATCACTAGGGATATTACATATTAACCATAACCACCTTAGAAAACTATGTATAATGTATAGCAATTTTAATCAAAGATTGACCACCGAAAATTATATATATTAACCCGGAACTGCTTTAGACCACCAGGAATGTGGCTGGGATACTTACCTCGTGTAGATAAAGAAGGGAGTTCAGTATATATTTTATATAGATTATATCACTATATACACTGTAATATGGTACCAGGAGGTAAGCAGATGGAGATCAGGAAAATTACATCAAATTCTGTTCTTCCCACATGTAATGCTCCAGAGCTAAAAGCGTAATGCCGAAAAAGTGTCAAAACAGCCGATCATCATCCTGCAGATGGAAAGTGTTATATCATCTATAATATATAGCAGAAGAAAGGAAACCAATTACACGCAGTATATACTGTATATTCCTCCACTGAATAGGTTGGGGGATGTTCTATGACTCTAGCTGGGGGGTCAAAAGAGGTTAAAATATACAGCATATGACCTGCCTAACAGATCAGGACCAGGACTGTCCCATGGCTGGATGGGGTACTATAAGCAGATGAAGGACTGAAAGGAGAAGGGACACAGAATTAGTTTCATCCATGGAAATCACGGTTTCTTTTTTTTTTTTTTACAAAAACAGCGCCACTCATGTCTATAGGCCAAGTCTGGTATTGCAGTTCAGCCTCATGAGCCGAAATACCAGACACAGTTGATGGGGATGAGTGGTTCTATTCCTGGAAGAAACACAATCTCAAAGACCACTTTTAACCCTTCCTCCATTGGCTTCACAGCGTCTTCCTCAAGCCTGCCTCTCGGTACATATCTACACGACTAACCGTTCCCTTCCCTTGAAAGTTTATGATTTTGTCCGGAATTTTCTTACACTTCCTGTAGCCTCACTTAAGAGATCCAGAAGAAGTCCATATAACTCTAAAGAAGCTGTATGGAGAGAACGTCCTGTGACCACTTGTGGTCACCCGGACAGGAAGACAACTAGGAGTCCCTGGGAAATATACTTGGGTAGTGAAGATAGATGGTTTTGTATCTACAGCTACTGTGAAGACCTATGTGTCTCCATGGTTACAGACTACAAACAAACCTTGTGTAGTCTGAGTCATGCTTCCATCCGTCTAGTTTCTTCTTCTTGCTAATCTATCAAATACATGATAGCCAGATAGAAGGGTGTACATGGAGACACATTGGCCTGCATAGGAGCTGTCTACACAGAGCGGTAGATTTATAATCAAGATTTTTTGCAAATCCATAATAGCATATAAAGGGACCGGACTGAAAATAGCTATTATTTATATTAGTAACCATGTGCAGGGGGCAGGAAGGACAAAATGTAGCAGAGCTAATTTCGGTACATCTCGGAGCACTATCACGATGCACATGACATCTTCTAAGGGTTAATGGACGCATTGGGCACTGCTACATCTCTGTGTAATCTTTGGGTAGATGTAGCAGTGTTCTGCAGGTGTGATCCTCCAGCAGACACTGATTGTTCCTGACACACGTTTCAGGGAGAAGAACCAGTAGGCGCCGAGTTCATTACACATTGCAAATGAGGGAAATGGCTTCCCAAAGTCTCCAAGATTAATTGTAGCGTGCGCGCTGGCGAGCAGCGGCGATGAAGTCTGTAACCATAGCAGCCGCTCCTCCAGCAGAATCCCACTCACTCCGATCAGAGAGATAGAACGCCGCTTTTTTTAGCTTATTCCTCCAAGACAAACCTTAATTAGGACGGGGCTGATATAAAGAGCCTGTGCAGGGGGATCAGTGTCCACCCCCCATACTCTGGTGATTAGTGGTGCACTGTAAGCTGCCTCTGTGGGGGCAGTGCTGCAGATAGTATGGGGGTTACTATGGATACCTCGGTTATGGGGACACTGTTAATGTCCCTGTTATGGGGGCACTATGGCTGTCTCTGTTACGGGGGCACTATGGATGTATCTGTTATGGAGGCACTATGGCTGTCTCTGTTACGGGGGCACTATGGATGTATCTGTTATGGGGGCACTATGGCTGTCTCTGTTACGGGGGCACTATGGATGTATCTGTTATGGAGGCACTATGGCCTTCTCTGTTATGGGGGCACTATGGCTGTGTCTGTTATGGGGGCACTATGGCTGTCTCTGTTACGGGGGCACTATGGATGTATCTGTTATGGAGGCACTATGGCTGTCTCTGTTATGGGGGCACTATGGCTGTGTCTGTTATGGAGACAATAAGGCTGTCTCTGTTATGGGGGCGCTGTGTCTGTTATGGGGCCACTATGGCTGTGTCTGTTATGGAGACACTATGGCTTTCTCTGTTATAGGAGCACTATGACTGTCTCTTTTATGGGGGCACTATGGCTGTCTCTGTTATGGGGGCACTATGACTGTCTCTGTTATGGGGGCACTATGGCTGTCTCTGTTATGGAGACACTATGGCTGTCTCTGTTATGAGGGCACTATGGCTGTCTCTGTTATGGGGGCACTATGGCTGTCTCTGTTATGGGGGCACTATGGCTGTCTCTGTTATGGGGGCACTATGGCTGTCTCTGTTATGGGGGCACTATGGCTGTCTCTGTTATGGAGACAATATGGCTGTCTCTGTTATGGGGGCACTATGGCTGTCTCTGTTATGAAGGCACTATGGCTGTCTCTGTTATGGGGGCAATATGGCTGTCTCTGTTATGGGGGTACTATGGCTGTCTCTGTTATGGGGGCGCTGTGTCTGTTATGGGGCCACTATGGCTGTGTCTGTTATGGAGACACTATGGCTTTCTCTGTTATAGGAGCACTATGACTGTCTCTGTTATGGAGACACTATGGCTTTCTCTGTTATAGGAGCACTATGGCTGTCTCTGTTATGGGGGCACTATGGCTGTCTCTGTTATGAGGGCACTATGGCTGTCTCTGTTATGGGTGCACTATGGTTGTCTCTGTTATGGGTGCACTATGGTTGTCTCTGTTATGGGTGGACTATGGTTGTCTCTGTTATGGGGGTACTATGGCTGTCTCTGTTATGGGGGCGCTGTGTCTGTTATGGGGCCACTATGGCTGTGTCTGTTATGGGGCACTGTGGTCTGTTATGGGGCCACTATGGCTGTGTCTGTTATGGAGACACTATGGCTTTCTCTGTTATAGGAGCACTATGGCTGTCTCTGTTATGGGGGCACTATGGCTGTCTCTGTTATGGGGGCACTATGGCTGTCTCTGTTATGGAGACACTATGGCTGTCTCTGTTATGGGGGCACTATGGCTGTCTCTGTTATGGGTGCACTATGACTGTCTCTGTTATGGAGGCACTATGGCCTTCTTTGTTATGGGGGCACTATGGCTGTGTCTGTTATGGAGACACTATGGCTTTCTCTGTTATAGGAGCACTATGACTGTCTCTGTTATGGGGGCACTATGGCTGTCTCTGTTATGGAGACACTATGGCTGTCTCTGTTATGGGGGCACTATGGCTGTCTCTGTTATGGGTGCACTATGACTGTCTCTGTTATGGAGGCACTATGGCCTTCTCTGTTATGGGGGCACTATGGCTGTCTCTGTTATGAAGGCGCTATGGCTGTCTCTGTTATGGGTGCACTATGGTTGTCTCTGTTATGGGGGCACTATGGCTGTCTCTGTTATGAAGGCACTATGGCTGTCTCTGTTATGGGTGCACTATGGTTGTATCTGTTATGGAGACACTATGGCTCCCTTTGTTATGGGGAAACTCTGATTCCTTTTGTTATGGGAGCACTATGCATGTTATGGGACTCGTGAGCACTATGGCTGCCTCTGCTATGGGAGCACTGTGTCTGACTCTCTTATAGGTGCATTATGACTGCCTCTATTATGGGGGCACTGTGACTTCCTCTGTGATAGATGCACTATAGCTGTTTCTGTTATGGGGGCACTATGCCTGCCTCTGTTATGGGGAGCTATGGCTGCCTCTACTTTGGGGGCACTATGCCTGCCTTTATTATGAGGGAACTGTGGCTGTCTCTGATATAGGGACACTATGTCTGACTCTGTTATAGGTGCATTATAGCTGCCTTTGTTATTTGAGCAGTGTGCCTGCTTCTGTTATGGGGCACTGTGCCTACCTTTGTTATGGAGGAACTATGGCTGCATCTCCTATGGAAGCACGATGGCTTTCTTTATTATGGTAGCACTACCTCTCCTTTCGACTCTTTAAAACTTTATTGATTCTTCCAAACAGCCGAGTGTTGTGAAATATCTAAAATTAGATAATTCCTCAGTCTGGTTGTTGACTCTTTTTTCTACCACCGTGATTGGCAACATCTTGTACAAGCACTGGAAGATAGTGAACTCGCTGTAATCATTCCCCTAGCGACACCAGTTCCATGTAGAATTGCAGTAAGGGAGATGCAATGGATATGCCTTTCGGTAATTTTTTATTATTGAGACAATTTTACTGATTTTGGGCAAAAAATAATTTTTTTAATTGGTCTTTGTGACAGAACGCATGAATATTTTTTAATAAAGGGTTAACTGTCTAGCTCAGGGATGGGCAAACTGTGGCTCTCCAGCTGTTGCAAAACTACAACTCCCAGCATGCAAGGACTGCTTACAGCTATCAGCCTACAGCAGGGCATGGTAGGAATAGTAGTTTTACAACAGCTGGAGAGCTATAGTTTGCCCATCCCTGGTCTAGGTGTTTGAATCTTACTTTCACTTTGTGCCCAAGAAGCCATCAGCTGAGCTGCCTGACAGAACAGAGTGAAAATACAGATCCTGCTAGTAGTAGAGAATCTCAAGGCTGTACAGAGAAAAGAGCTCTGCATTTTTTATTTAAAAAAATTAAAAAAAAAGATTTTTAGCTTAAAATGAGTACAGTACAATAATAAAAAATGCCCCCAAAGGTGTACATAGCATTTAAATACCAGCTTTCTGCCAGAACTATACACGCAGCGGTATTTAGGCCATTTATAGTGAATGCGGATTCGGGGGTGAGTGGAGGTGCCTGGCTATGGTAACTCCAGTCCTGGCTCGGACTGGCCCACAGGGGTACAGGGGAATCCCCCGGTGGGCCCCAGGGCAAAATGGGCCCCTAGTCTCCCACCCCCTGCACAAGTGGCACATAACACAGTTGACTTACTGCACTACATACATATATTCAGTGTACAGCACCTCCACTGGCTGATGTTCATATAAAAAACTTGTTAGATTATTTATTATATGTTAATGTATCTGCACGGTGGGCCCCCAAAATAAAATTTACTGGTGGGCCCTAGGTACCCCAGTCCGACACTGACTCCAGTAGCAGAGATGTCGACCTACCCTAAGAAGTAGGGGTCTTCAGCATTGTCTTGATTGAGCATAATTTTATGACTCTGCTTATATCTAGTGATGCCTTCATGGAAGTGCCAATAATAATGGTGGACCTAAAGCAATCTCTATTCCCACTGGGCCATCATCCCTTTTAAATGATCTCCAACTTCCGAGAATGTCCAGGATTTCTAAAACATAACTGTTTTTTTCCAAAAAACAGTACATAGGGTGGTGTATAGGATGGTTGCTGTAAACTGGGGTAATAATAAGCTCAGCAGGATTTCTAGAAACATCCCCCCCCCTCCGCTCCAGAATTTCTTGGAGGAGATTTTCTTTCATTCTACAATGAGCGTCTTGAGCTGCATCAAATCTCATTGTGCAGATTAATGATCTCCAGGCCGAGATGCAGCAGCGTTCATACAAATCCTGCCCTTCACACTACATCCTGTCTCTTATCATTAGGACGCGGTTCTGCAATCCCGCCGAGCATATTCTGCACATGGAAACTCTGGCTAAATGCTAATCATCTGCAGCAAATATAGGCCACACGTCACTGCAAGCACACACTGAAATCTGGTGCGGTCATTAAAACCGCCATATCTAGTGAATTATTGCTGCAGCTCTGTGCATTTCCGCCATTCACCTAGAGACGTTAACACTTGCAATTGTCACCTAGGATTCCAGCTGTTATAATGGCGAGGAGGTGACATTTCACATCTATTTTACTGCAGGCTGTAAAGAAAGTTGTTGTTTTGTAGTGTAACGTGTTATGGTGCCACCTAGTGACCATTAGGGAATCTGGAAGTCAAAGTAATAAAACATTTAGTAATAAGCCCCAGAGGATATAACCTTGTCTGCTTCTCTGAGACAAGTTTGCATACGATAAGTTTAGACTCACTGGCACTGTATGTCACATGAGGGGCTTAGATGTATGGGCTTGGTGGGCTTAGATACATCAGCTGAGCAGGCATTATATTCGAACATCATGGAATTAACTACACTGACTCATCAGATGGGAGTATGCATGATAGGCTATGATACCTTGGATACTAATATCACACGACAGGATTAGATACATTCATACCCCTCAACGGTTCCATCTTTCATGATTCTGTCCTGGGAAACGGTCCTAGGTAGATCAGGATGGGTTTACATAGGGCTTAGATACCCTGGCTTAGCAAGACGTTTGAAAAGGGACAGCAGGAAGATTCTGAAAGGAGCTGTATAAATCTGCATGGTTTACTCGACAGTTAAATTATTTTGCCTTCAACTCCATCCATTTATATGGGACATGCCCCCACCTATGACATTTGATTCTCAAATAGCGCATATGACCATCTTCATCACACCCCAAAATGAATGCAGACATTATAAACTAATACAGACCCTCCACATCCAAGACCTTAAATAAATACAAACCCCAGAGCAGACCTTCTAACCAGACCAGTGCTCCTAAACTAATACAAACCCCAGAGCAGACCTCCTAAACTAATACAAACCCTAGACCAGAGCTCCTAAACTAATACAAACCCCAGACCAGACCCCCTAAACTAATACAAACCCCAGACCTCCTAAACTAATACAAACCCCAGACCTCCTAAACTAATACAAACCCCAGAGCAGACCTCCTAAACTAATACAAACCCCAGACCAAACCTCCTAAACTAATACAAACCCCAGACCAAACCTCCTAAACTAATACAAACCCCAGACCTCCTAAACTAATACAAACCCCAGACCTCCTAAACTAATACAAACCCCAGAGCAGACCTCCTAAACTAATACAAACCCCAGACCAGACCTCCTAACCAGACCAGTGCTCCTAAATTAATGCAAACCCCAGACCAGAGCTCCTAAACTAATACAAACCCCAGAGCAGACCTCCTAAACTAATACAAACCCCAGACCAGACCTCCTAAACTAATACAAATCCCAGACCACAACTCCTAAACTAATACAAGCCGCAGACCAGACCTCCTAAACTAATACAAACCCAGACCAGACCTCCTAAACTAATACAAACCCCAGGCCAGACCTCCTAAACTAATACAAGCCCCAGACCAGACCTCCTAAACTAATACAAGCCCCAGACCAGAGCTCCTAAACTAATACAAACCCCAGACCAGAACTCCTCAACTAATACAAACCCCAGACCAGACCTCCTAAACTAATACAAGCCCCAGACCAGAGCTCCTAAACTAATACAAACCCCAGACCAGAGCTCCTAAACTAATACAAACCCCAGAGCAGACCTCCTAAACTAATACAAACCCCAGACCAGACCTCCTAAACTAATACAAACCCCAGACCAGAACTCCTAAACTAATACAAACCCCAGACCAAACCTCCTAAACTAATACAAACCCCAGACCAGACCTTCTAAACTAATACAGGTCCCAGATCTCCTAAAGTAATGTAAACCCCAGACCTCCTAAAGTAATACATACTCCAGACCATACCTCCTAAAGTAATAAAAACCCCAGACCAGAGCTCCTAAACTAATACAAGCCGCAGACCAGACCTCCTAAACTAATACAAACCCCAGACCAGACCTCCTAAACTAATACAAACCCCAGACCAGACCTCCTAAACTAATACAAACCCCAGACCAGACCTCCTAAACTAATACAAACCCCAGACCAGAACTCCTAAACTAATACAAGCCGCAGACCAGACCTTCTAAACTAATACAGGTCCCAGATCTCCTAAAGTAATACAAACCCCAGACCAGAGCTCCTAAACTAATACAAGCCGCAGACCAGACCTCCTAAACTAATACAAGCCGCAGACCAGACCTCTTTAACTAATACAAACCCCAGACCAGACCTCCTAAACTAATACAAACCCCAGACTAGACCTCCTAAACTAATACAAACCCCAGACCAGAACTCCTAAACTAATACAAACCCCAGACCATACCTTCTAAACTAATACAGGTCCCAGATCTCTTAAAGTAATGTAAACCCCAGACCTCCTAAAGGAATACATACTCCAGACCATACCTCCTAAAGTAATAAAAACCCCAGACCAGAGCTCCTAAACTAATACAAGCCGCAGACCAGACCTCCTAAACTAATACAAACCCCAGAGCAGACCTCCTAAACTAATACAAACCCCAGACCAGACCTCCTAAACTAATAAAAAAAAACAGACCAGAGCTCCTAAACTAATACAAACCCCAGACCAGACCTCCTAAACTAATACAAACCCCAGACCAGAACTCCTAAACTAATACAAGCCACAGACCTGACCTCCTAAACTAATACAAACCCCAGACCAGACCTCCTAAACTAATACAAACCCCAGACCAGACCTTCTAAACTAATACAAACCCCAGACCAGACCTCCTAAACTAATACAAGCCGCAGACCTGACCTCCTAAACTAATACAAACCCCAGACCAGAGCTCCTAAACTAATACAAGCCCCAGACCAGAGCTCCTAAACTAATACAAACCCCAGACCAGACCTCCTAAACTAATACAAACCCCAGACCAGACCTCCTAAACTAATACAAACCCCAGACCAGACCTTCTAAACTAATACAGGTCCCAGATCTCCTAAAGTAATTAAAACCCCAGACCTCCTAAAGTAATACAAACGCCAAACCAGAGCTCCTAAACTAATACAAACCCCAGACCAGACCTCTTTAACTAATACAAACCCCAGACCAGACCTCCTAAACTAATACAAACCCCAGACCAGACCTCCTAAACTAATACAAACCCCAGACCAAACCTCCTAAACTAATACAAACCCCAAACCAGACCTTCTAAACTAATACAGGTCCCAGAACTCCTAAAGTAATGCAAACCCCAGACCTCCTAAAGTAATACATACTCCAGACCATACCTCCTAAAGTGATACAGGCCCCAAACCAGACTTCTTAAAGTAATACAAACCCCAGACCAGACTACTTAAAGTAATACAAACCCCAGACGAGAACTCCTAAAGTAATGCAGACCACAGACTAGACCTCCTAAAGAAATCCAAATCTCAGACCAGACTGCCTAAACTAATACAGGCTCCAGACCTCCTAAAGTAATCCAAACCCCAGACCAAACCTCCTCAAGTAATACATACTCCAGACCATACCTCCTAAAGTATTACAGGTTCCAGACTATACCTCCTAAAGTAATACAAACCCCAGACGAGAACTCCTAAAGTTAAACAGACCACAGACTAGACCTCCTAAAGAAATACAGAACCCAGACCACCTAAAATTAACATCCGTAATAAGACCAAGGACTATCCCCAAACCCCAGACCAGACATACAAATACTCACCTCTCCCAAGTCTTGCACGTCTCCACATTCCCGATCCCTGGCATCAGGGCATTTTGTTTGTCGACACCTTGGAGTGGAGTGCAGAAAAGAGGAGAAGTGAGTATATTTTGAAGAGGACGTGGGAGACTTGTCTGCTCTTCTGGAAGTCCTGGAGATCTCCTCGTTTCCTGGGTGTCTCCCGGACATTCTGAAAGAGTTGGCACTTGATAGACCGTCACCTAGATACATTAGACCTGGGATGGCTAACCTATGGAGTTCTGAGAACAGCCAAGCAAGTGTACATCTTGGGAGTTGTAGTTTTACCACAGCTGGAGTGCCAGAGGTTAGCCATCACAGCATTAGACCATATTTGCCTTCTTTTTCAGACCAGCATCTCAGGAGGGTAGCGTTGGGGTTTTTCAGGTCAAAATCACGCTCTTTCATACATACCTCACCATCTTTACTGATGTGAGTCTCCAGTTATGCCCCTTTACCAACCGTTCCTGGAGTCCAGGAGGTCTACCCATGAAAGGATTTGATGTACTGGGGTAACATCACCCTCTCCCTGCAGAGAGGTGGCAGTCGCAATCAGGCCATGGAGCCTGTGGGGTCCCATAAGAAGACATCAGTTATATATAGCACACGGTAAGAAGTGGCCCATTTGCATTGGGGCCCAGAAGCGTTAGGCTATGAGTGAGGGCCGTGTGTATTATCTGACATCATGATTATTTCCGGTGTCATGGAGCCCATCTTTCCGTCCGTCAGAGCCGTCTCCCACTGCGTATCCCGCCGTTCATTACTTAATTACCGTGTAATATGCAGACACGGGCTCCTTGTACAACGATGTAAGGATCACTTCACATTATCCTCACATATCTGCCATCTTTTCACCTGTTTACTGTTTTCTTGGCAAAAGCTGTTGCCATGACGATTTCCAGGCCCGTAGTCAGTGCAGATGGAGGCGGCCATTTTAACATCTTTATTAGTTGGGTTTATTGTTACGAGCATCGGACTTAATTGAATTGACATAAAGGCAGACTGCCTGTGCTTTATGTTTTTTTTACTAGGTGACAGTCGCGCCAAAACTGAGGCCTGAGCCATAGCAGTGCCTCGTGCCTCTGAACTATATTAATGAGTGTGGATTCGTTTATCCATGAGTCTCCTGAACATTCGGGAAGAGTAGGCAGCCGTAATACAGTATGGCTACGACAGTCATTATATGGATTATTGTGAATCCAACGCCCTACTGACCAAGAAATTTTTTTCATTTTTTCATCGTCGCTTTTGAAAAACTATAACTTTTTTATTTTTCTGCCTATGTATATGGGGGCTTGTTTTTTTGTGGGACAAGTTGTAGTTTTTATTGCCGCCATTTTGGGGGTACAAATAACTTTCTGATCAACTTGTATTAACTCTTTCGGGGGTAGGAAAACAGCAATACTGCCACTGAGTTTTTACATTAGAAATGAACTTCTGGGTCACTACAGTGATACCAAATACATATGTTTTTTGTTTGTTTTTTACATTTTACTACTTTTTTGCAATAAAACCCCTTTTTTTAAAGAAAAAAAAAAGAAGAAAATGTTTTAGTATCGCCGCATCCAAAGAATCATAACTTTTTTATTTTTCTTTCTACGGCGCTGTGTGAGGGCTTGTTTTTTGCGGGACGTCTTGTAGTTTATATTGGTATCATTTTGGGGTACATAACACATTTTGATCACTTTTTATTCCGTTTTTTTGGTGGCAACTAAGCAAAAAGTAGCAATTCTGTTTATTTTTGTTGTTGTTTTTTTACGGCGTTCACCATACATGATATTTGCATAGTGCGTGTCGTTACCATTTAATAGTCCCACAAGGGGACTGTAATGGGCGGATTTACTGGATATTCTAAAATACATTGCACTATTCCTATGGTGCAGTGGTATTTAATGTCAGTGCTATACTGACATCCACCAGCAGGCTGCGCCAGAGAGTTGCAGCCTGTGGGGAAATACTGGAGGGAGGCTTGAGGCTTCCACTAGGCCCTGGCCTGCTGCACAGACATTGACACCCCGCAATCTCATTTGCGTGGTGCCGATGGGAGACAAAGGAAGTCTCTGCTCCCTTTATTTAAAACCTATATATATATATAGTAATATGAGATGATAAAATCCATTGACCAGTCCCTTCCTGCACATGTACGCAGTGTCTCCGAGAGGTTACAACGCATGCTCCGATTCCATGGCAATAACATAGAATGTCGTCTGGCATCAGCGTCACTTCACCCCTTGACGCTACCACATGCATCCAAACAGCCCCACGCACATTATGTTCCCATGGCTGTGACGGAGGCATTCAGACGGAGCATCCATATCACTGCCAGGATACGGGAGCGGCGGCTCCATGGTCTTAGCCTGAAGAATTTTAGCAACATACATAATAGCCTATCAAAAAGCATCATCATGATTTGAAAGGGTTGTCTCATAAAAATTATTGTACAGTTTTCAAACCAGCGCCTGCATCTCAGTACTTTTATTAATCCTCAATCAAATGTATCTGTAAAGCGCCACCTGCGGTTTGTCCCTTTGCTTATTTCTCTGTCCATCTATCTCACGGAGAAGGCACGTGCTCAGTTCCATACTTCAGTTGCTGCAGCGGAAAGGACACACCCCTGAGCTGCCAGCCTGAACAGAATCTAGCAGAGCAATTAGAGCAATGTATGGGGAGATCTCTGCATCCATGAGCTGTACAGAGCTGGTTCTAGCTTTGTTATGTACTATATGGAGTCATTTTTATGTTAATCATGGGGTAAGGCCTGATCTTATTCAAACCATATATTTCAGTGCAACCTGCTGGAGCTCTTAAAGGGACATGATATATTTCATCATCATATTAAATCAGTCATTCATTAGTATAGTCATAGTGATCTCTATCCATTCTAGTGAAGAAGCCGCAGCCCGGTCCGCCCGCCTCCATCCTCATAAAACGCTGAAACTCCTACGTATTCACATAAGATCCAAGAAAAACATCTCATAAAAACACATTTCCTTATAATCCTTGATCCTATCATAGGCTACTTTCACATTAGCTTTAGCAGGCTATTCCCACGGGGTACAGCCTGCCGGATCCGTACAAATGCTAGCCCATATGTGCGGCCGGAGGTTCGTGCCGAGAGGCGGCCGGACCCTGCTAACGCTAAGGTGAAAGTAGCCTTACACAGAGGGGAGCATAATACAGGACCTGCTTTATTCTATACCACTTAGGGTTAATGCAAATTAACGTATTTTTGTCTGTGTTCGTTCTGTTTTTTTGCGGCCCGTATGCGGAACCATTCATTTTAATGGGCCCGCAAAAAAAAAACACGGTGCATTCCGTATCTGTATGTACGCAAGTCCGTTCCGCAAAAAAAAGAACATGTCCTATTCTTGTCCGTTTGACATTGTTACAATGGATCGGCAAAAAAACGGATGTAATTTGACGTCATCCGTTTTTTTGGAGATCGCAAAATTACATACAGTCGTGTGCATGGGCCCTAACACTGAGTTCATTGTTCAATCCCTGTGGTTGTAGTGACTGTAGAGTAAATATCCACTTTAACTTCTTCCTGCGCAGGATCTTCTCGCGGTCACCCCGCCTTCTCACGCTCTCCACAGAATCGATAGCTCTAAATCTCAACTCATCAAGGCCGCAATCACCTCACTGTTTTGTTTTCCGTTCTTCTGATCCATTAGAAAAACATAAAAATCAAAAAATAAATACGAACGGATCCGTTATTTTGAGCATCAGTCATGCTCAGTTAGCATTAGGGTATTTTAACACTTGCGTTGCTGGATTCCGGCAGGCACTTCCGTCACCGGAACTGCCTGCCGGATCCGGCAATCTGTATGTAACGGATATGCTCTCCATTGAATGCTCTCCATTCATTAGGATTAAACTGATCCGTTTTTTTCTGGTATTGAGTCCCTTCGACGAAGCTCAATACCGGAAAAGAATAACGCTAGTGTGAAAGTGCCCTTAGTTTACACTAAAATAACTGATCCGTCCTTTTTCAGCATCAGTTATGATCAGTTTGTGTCCGTTTTAATCAGTTCCGTCAGAGATCCGTTATTTCAGACAGGTAAAAACGACCGTTATTTCTCTCATCTAAAATAACAGATCACTAATGGAGCTGACAAAAACAGATGCAAATTGATCATAACAGACGTTCAAAATAATGGATCCGGGTTTTGTTTTGTTTTAATTTTATAATGCTGTGTGTCTCTACATGACCTGCATCTACTGAATTATACTGACAGTATTATAAATCAGTAGGATCATGCAGAGACACACAGCATTATAAATCAGTAAGGTCATGCAGAGACACACAGCATTATAAATCAGTAAGGTCATGCAGAGACACACAGCATTATAAATCAGTAAGGTCATGCAGAGACACACAGCATTATAAATCAGTAAGGTCATGCAGAGACACACAGCATTATAAATCAGTAAAGTCTTTCCAAGACACACAGCATTATAAATCAGTAAGCTCATGCAGAGACACACAGCATTATAAATCAGTAAGGTCATGCAGAGACACACAGCATTATAAATCAGTAGGGTCATGCAGAGACACACAGCATTATAAATCAGTAAGGTCATGTAGAGATACACAGCATTACAAATCTTTAAGGTCATGCAGAGACACACAGCATTATAAATCAGTAAGGTCATGTAGAGACACACAGCATTTTAAATCAGTAAGGTCATGTAGAGACACACAGCATTATAAATCAGTAAGGTCATGCAGAGACACACAGCATTATAAATCAGTAAGGTCATGTAGAGACACACAGCATTATAAATCAGTAAGCTCATGCAGAGACACACAGCATTATAAATCAGTAAGGTCATGCAGAGACACACAGCATTATCAATCAGTCAGGTCATGCAGAGACACACAGCATTATAAATCAGTAAGGTCATGCAGAGACACACAGCATTATAAATCAGTAAGGTCATGCAGAGATACACAGCATTATAAATCAGTAAGGTCATGCAGAGACACACAGCATTATAAATCAGTAAGGTCATGCAGAGATACACAGAATTATAAATCAGTAAGGTCATGCAGAGACACACAGCATTATAAATCAGTAAGGTCATGCAGAGACACTCAGCATTATAAATCAGTAAGGTCATGCAGAGACACACAGCATTATAAATCAGTAAGGTCATGTAGAGACACACAGCATTTTAAATCAGTAAGGTCATTTAGAGATACACAGCATTATAAATCAGTAGGGTCATGCAGAGACACACAGCATTGTAAATCAGTAAGGTCATGTAGAGATACATAGCATTGTAAATCAGTAAGGTCATGCAGAGACACACAGCATTATAAATCAGTAAGGTCATGCAGAGACACACAGCATTATAAATCAGTAAGGTCATGCAGAGACACACAGCATTATAAATCAGTAAGGTAATGCAGAGACACACAGCATTATAAATCAGTAAGGTCATGCAGAGACACTCAGCATTATAAATCAGTAAGGTCATGCAGAGACACACAGCATTATAAATCAGTAAGGTCATGTAGAGATACACAGCATTGTAAATCAGTATGATGCCATGCACTCCTGATAAACAAGCAGCAGCCCTAACAGGAAATCACGCCCACACATGGAGCATGATTCCCGCACAGGACACGCTCACCTGCAAGAACCCGTAATCCGATTTTTTTCCTGTACGTGAGTGTGTAAATGTATCCTGCTTGATAAACATTTATACAACTGCAACAAGACAACCATGGAAAGTTGCCCATCTTGGGGGGTGCAGATATCTTAGGGCGTCTTTATATCCACTCCCATAATCTGTTTCCACTAATCTGTCCCTCAGATTAGCCGTTATATGACATAAAGCGGGTCCCTGAAAATGCACAATGGATAATAATCCTTTCTGTAGAATACTGTTTACTAAATGTACCATATGTAGAGAGAAATGGAAGCCTCCGCTGGTGTCCAGTCCCTCTCCGTAATCTCTCTTTCTGACCTCTCAAGGAGTCTCTGAGGATAACCCCTATTGACACATCCCTTTAATACGACCCTCAAGTGTCTTCTCCTCCAGGGTTTCACAAGCCTACGGAGAGGATATTATAGCAGTAATCATCCACAGCATACGATCAAAAGTCTGCCGTGGAGTCAAGTGAGGAAGACGAGGAGAAGAGACTTGAGGGTCGTATTGATGAGATGTGTCAATAGGGGTTATCCTCAGAGACTCCTTGAGAGGTCAGACAGAGAGATTACCTTTAAAGTAGGACGGAGAGGGACTGCAGACCAGCGGAGGTTTCCATTTCTCTCCACATATGGTACATTTAGTAGACAGATAGCAAAAAGTTTGAGGAATGAGTGGAGTATTCTGCGGAAAGGCTCTCTCTGCAACTGCTGAGCCCTCTCCACCTTGACGTTTACACCGCCTGGTCCTGTCAATCAAAGTGGAGAGGGAGCGGCAGTGGCAGAAAGAGCAGAGCCTCGAGGTGTAACGGCAACTCCCCCGTTGCTCCATATTAAAACTTCATTTTTCTCAGCAATGCGGGCACATATGAACATGGGACCAGCACAGAGGCTTTCAACTGCCAAGTGCACATGTAACAGGTCAGCCAGTGTCATAGGGACAAAACTGCTGACAGATGCCCTATAATAAGGATCAGTTAAAAAATGTCTATATATTGAGGTATTCAAAATGTATAAGAGCTCCAGCATCTTGCCCTAACATATAAGGTGTGATTTTATATAAAGGTGATGGTTGAGAAAGACTACGATGTAGCTGAAACGTTTGACAAAGGCAGATTGTATGCCGAAACGCATCACTGGAATGTTACAATAAATCACAGCAAGATTATCTAAAAGCGAGTGCAGGTCTCTTCTCTTTTTATCTTTTCGTAGCTGAAACTGACATCCAAGGAATTTGTTTTTATGGTTTACTGATCTCTGAATGTGGATCCATCCTGCGGGACGAGCTGCTGCATTGCTGATGGGTAATCATGTGGAACATTGTGGCTCCTTTTTTTTTAAAAACAAATTGTGTAAGCTATAGAGAGCAAAACACTGCCCCTAGTGGTCAATCAGGTATTGCACGCATTCATAGACCCCTTTAAAATAATTTTTTTTTGTAATATCCAGTTATGTAAGGAAAATGGGAACTACACCAAGAACCTGCGGTAGAAGTGAAATCTGTGTGGGAAATGTGGGCCCTTCTTTTCCTGGGCTGATGCCATATCAAGCCTCCTTCACAGCAACTGATGAGATGGAGCCGATGCCTTAAAAATGTCAGCTCTTCCGCACATTTCAGTAAACACCTCCGAAATCAACAGTAGAAGCTCGTGCTGAGGCGCTGAGCGGTGATCTTCCATATCTTGTTAACTCTTAAAGGGATTTTCCACATACTATAGAACTGGCTGTGCGGCTGTATGGTATGGTTACCCGTATCGAGCTGTCTAATCTCAACTATAATTTTTTGTTTTGTTTCTTTAAAACTTAGGCTACTTTCACATTAGCGTTTTCAATTCCGCTATTGAGATCAGTCATAGGATCTCAATAGCGGAAGAAATGCTTCAGTTTTGTCCCCATCCATTGTCAATTGAACGAAACAGAGTGCACCAGAATGCATTCCGTTCCCTTTGGTTGTGCTGCCATCACGGACAGAATAACGCTGCAAGCAGCGTTTTTCTGTCCGCGATATGGTGTGGAGCAAGACGGATCCATCCTGGCACAGAATGTAAATCAATGTGAACTGATCCGTTTTCTCCGACATAATAAATAAAAATATCAATTTTTGCAGATGGCACTAAACCGTGTAAAGTAATTCACACGGAAGAGGACAGTATACTATACATATATACTACAGAGGACAGTATACTGTGTATATATATACCGTACTACAGAGGACAGTATACAGTATAGATATATATATATATATACACACTACAGAGGACAGTATACTGTATATACACTACAGAGAACTGTATACTATATATATATTATATAGAGGACAGTATACTGTATATATACTACAGAGGACAGTATACTGTATATATACTACAGAGGACAGTATACTGTATATATATACTACAGAGGACAGCATACTGTGTATATATATACCGTACTACAGAGGACAGTATGCAGTATATATATATATATATATATATATATACACACTACAGAGGACAGTATACTGTATATACACTACAGAGAACTGTATACTATATATATATTATATAGAGGACAGTATACTGTATATATACTACAGAGGACAGTATACTGTATATATATACTACAGAGGACTGTATACTGTATATATATACTACAGAGGACAGTATACTATACATATATACTACAGAGGACAGTAAACTGTGTATATATATACTACAGAGGACAGTATATATATATATATATATATATATATATACACATACTACAGAGGACAGTATACTGTATATACACTACAGAGAACTGTATACTGTATATATATATATATACTATAGAGGACAATATACTGTATATATACTGCAGAGGACAGTATACTGTATATATATACTACAGAGGACTGTATACTGTATATATACTGCAGAGGATAGTATACTGTATATACACTACAGAGAACTGTATACTGTATATATATACTACAGAGGACAGTATACTGTATATATATACTACAGAGGACAGTACACTGTATATATATATACTACAGAGGACTGTATACTGTATATATACTACTAAGGACAGTATACCATACATATATACTACAGAGGACAGTATACTGTATATATACTACAGAGGACAGTAGGTTATGTATATATATATATATATATATATATATATATACACTACAGAGGACTGTATACTACAGTGGACTGTATACTGTATATATATACTACAGAGGACAGTACACTGTATATATATATATATATATATATACTACAGAGGACTGTATACTGTATATATACTACAGAGGACAGTATACTGTGTATATATACTACAGAGGACAATATGCTGTATATATATACTACAGAGGACTGTATACTGTATATATACTACAGAGGACAGTATACTGTATATATATACTACAGAGGACAGTATATTGTATATTTATACTACAGGGGAAAGTATACTGCAACAGAGGGATCTGGATAGATTGGAGGCTTGGGCAGAGAAGTGGCAGATGAGGTTTGACAAATGTAAGGAAATGCACATGGGAAGGAATAATGCAAGTCACAGCAACAGCACAGCAAACTAAGCTGTTGAAACCAGTGTCAGGCAGCTGCTGTCAAGGCCAATAGGATAATGGGTTGCATCAGAAGCGTAATAGATGCTCGTGATGAGAACATAGTCCTACCACTTTACAAATTGCTAGTCAGACCACACATGGAGGACTGTGTACAGTTCTGGGCTCCTGTGAACAAGGCAGACATAGCAGAGCTGCAGAGGGTTCAGAGGAGGGCAACTAAAGTAATAACTGGAATGGGGGGACTACAGTACCCTGAAAGATATCGCTAGGATATGCCCCATTGACTGATGGTCCCACCTCTGGGGCCCACACCTGTACTTAGAACGGAGCCGGTAAAGTCTCAGAGGACTGAGATGGGACAACCCCTTTAAATTTTTCAGCAATTCCCGGTCTGTGGGGTGCAGATCTTACATCTGGATGGTCAGTTTATGTCAAAGTGTGGTGGGCACTAAAGCAATAGACCGGTCTTTCCACAGCAGTAAAGTCTTATTGCCATAATCAAGTAATTACCCTAATAACAGATACTTTAGATACTTTGCCTCCTTCTTTCAGAGGTTCGGCACTTCTCCTCAGCATGTAGGGATGGAGGATCCTTGTGGTAGGCCTAACACTGTACAGACCCATGCAGATCCTCACACTTAGGGTGCCTAAGCCAGACTCCCTGGCTGATGCAATCAGACTACACAGCTCCTCCCTCAGACAGGGAAGGTCCCGCCTTCCTCTTACTGAGTACGGCTAGATAACTGCGCTGTTTTCTCATTTTTAGCTTGGAATCATATAAATGGCATAGGAAAGTACATTCACCCGTTAACCCTTTTAGCATTAAATTAACCCTTTAGCAGTGATACACTTGGTTAATGCACGTGTGCCCCTGGTAACTGGTGCCATATATTATATAGTATCAGTATAGCAGTAGGGGTTGAATTACAGGCAGGACACATTGGGTATGTGCTTTAGAGTCTCTGACTTCCATCGCTGAGGGCTGTTCTTCTCTGAGGTGGCTGTACATACATAAGATTCCAAATGTGAACAGAACCTAAAATGATCCTTGTTTCCTTAATTCCAATAGACTTCAATGAAAAGGGCCATGATGAATGATTGTGATCTGGTCATAAGGAGGTTAATAAAGAGCCATGCAGTATCTGTTGTAAATCAGAAAAACTCCTCTTACATTTTGGAATTTACCCCTCCTTCTCATGAAACATATCCTCCTACCCATCAAGTATTACTCACCAGGAGCAGGTACGACATACAGCTGCCTTGGAGCAGGGCCTGTGTTTTTTACTATTTTTTAAGCAACCCTTTTTGTATGGCAACAGTAACTATGGCAGCCATATTGTCTGTTGTCTCTAAGAAAGTTGGGGTAACAGATGATTTGCACTAAGAAAGTACACTCTACTGCATCAGCGGGAAGGTTCCCCGGGGCAGGGTCATAGTGTGTCACACAACGGGGTCTTCTCTCTGAGGTATGTCACTTTATGGTCAGAATCTAGGTCTGGCACAGCTTGATGCCTGACTCTGGAAGTAAATCACTTCAGGGTCTGAGCTTTGGATCTGAAATGGTTGGAATCTGAGTCTGGGTTCTGTAGTTGAGATGTGAAAAACTTTGAAGTTTGAGTCTGGGGTCTGAAAGACTTTGGGGTCTGAGTCTGGGGTAGTAGACACTTTGAAGTCTGATTCTGGGGCCTGAGATACTTTTGGTCAGAAATTCAGCAGTGCTTGTCAGGGGTCTGGAACACTTTGGGGTTTGGTCTGGGGCCTGAATTTCTTTGGGGTCTGAATCTGGGGTCTGAAAGTCTTTGGGTCTGAGTCTAGGGGTATGAGACACTTTGGGGTCTGATTCCGGAGCCTGAAACTTTTTAGGGTCTGTGTCTGGGGCCCGAAAGTCTTCGGGGTCTAAGACACTTTAGAGTTTGATTCTAGGGCCTGAAAGTCTTTGAGGTCTGAGTCTGGGGTAGCAGACACTTTGGGGTCTGATTCTGGAGCTTGAAAGTCTTTGGGGTCTAAGACACTTTAGAGTCTGATTCTGGGGCCTGAGTCTGGAGTATAAGACACTTTGGAGTCTAAGTCTGAGGCCTTGAAACACTTTTGGGTTCTGAGTCTTGGATCTGAAACACATTGGGGTCTGAGTCTGGGGTCTAAAACACTTTGGGCTCTTGGTCTAGGATCTAAAACATTTTGGGTTCAGAAACATTTTGAGGTCCGAGTCTGTGATATTAGGCACTTTGGGGTCTGAGTCTGGGGACTGAAACACGTTGAGGTCTGAGTCTGGGGCAGGAGACATTTTGGCAGTCTGATTCTGCGGTCTGAGACACTTTGGGTTCTGAGTCTGAGATCTTCAACACTTTGTGGCCTGAATCTGGCTTCTGAAACTTTTCAAATCAGCTCGTGGTATGAAATACTCTGAAGTTGGAGACTTGGCTCTGAAACACTGATGTCTGGGGAGCGCTGCTCTTGACTTAAAAGCATTAAGTTGGTAGTGGTCTATATAAAGGGGGGTGGCATGTGTATGGGAATCCAGATAAGCCCCTGATGACCATTTAAAGAAGAAATAGGGAATGATAGCTATGGCCCAGGGGAAGCTGAGCTCCATCTTATGCATTTCTGGGAAAGGTGGGTTATAACCTACTGTAGCTGTCGTTGAATCTGCCTGGTAATATGTCTCCCATCCTCATATTGTTACAGGACTCTCTGACATTCAAGGAGTCCAGAAAAGCTGGGTGACAACCCTGGAGGCATCTAGAATGAGGCAATGTTGCATTTTCACACACCTTTCTGACTAAAACATTGGTAATTTTAGGCAGAGGGCCCTTTAAGCAGTGGGGCTGGTGTTGACAAGCTGCCAGCCCTTCACCCCCTCCCATCCCAGTACACTGATGATTTCCCAGTGCGCCCCCTTTATCTCGCACTCTTCCTCTGAGCTGTGCCAGACACGTGACCCCGGAGAGACATCAGGAATTCTTGGTATGTGCATGAGCACTGATTGGAATATGTGCAGGTCCAGTGATTGCACCTTACAAGGCGCCGCAGTCCAGAACCTCTCGACGGTCCTCAGCGCCATCCTAATGTAAAGTCATCCTCAATCTGCAAGGATAGAGCGTCATCCATTCACTGACAGGTAGGAACAAGTGCATAAATCTCTCGTTTGGCCTTATCATTTGCTACAGTGTAACAGTGCAGGACAGTGTATCAGAAGATTGTCTAGACTGCATACAACTGTAGCAGAATCCCAGCTGTGAGAAGTGTTAGGTACCTACCAGGTTGTGTGTGGCCACTGTGAACGAGCCACAAGTAATCTGTCTGCAGATTGCTCCCTCTAGTGGTAGCTTTTTGCTAAGTAATTATTTTATACCTTTGTGTGGGGGTCCAAACTCAGCAACGACCCTTCTGGATTAGTCTCCTGCGCAGAACCCCCCTGACCCAACAACTTACCTCCATTCAGTTGAATTGCTGTTCTGTGCACAGTATATGGCAGGGAGTGATAGTCTACAGGAAAGAAGCCAGAGGGGCTACAGGGCCTTCTTTTGTATTTTGCCACCATATAGTAGTATTATTTCTGCTTTGTATGGTGGCCATTTTCCCAATGTATCGCTATCGGGCCACTGTTTGATAGATGAATTACTTGAACAACATATGGTAGCATTATTTCTGCTTTACATGTAGGTTTATTAGATCACTGTATGGTACTATAATTTGGGCCCTATATGGCTATAGTATCTGGTCATTCCCTAGCATAGTTATTTGGACACCATATGGCAGCATTAATGGTACTCTCAGTATGGCGGTTTTATTAGTTCCCTGTTGGTTCTTTTTTTGGCCACTCTGGGGCTGTAATATAAATTCATTCTATATTATAATTATCTGGACTCCATATTTGCTGTATATGACAGTATTAATAGGCAACTACACGGTACTATTGTTTGGACACTCTCTGACTGTAATATCTTTGCATGTTATAGCATAATTATTTGGATAGCATAGTTTAGCATTATTTGTGCTCTCTGTATGGCGGTTTTATTCGAGCATTATACAGCACTATTCTTTGAACACTGTTGGTTATAATATCTGCTCATTTTATAGTATAATTATTTGGACAACATGTGGTAGCATTATATTTACTTTGGCAGCATTATTAGGCCTCTGTATGATGCTTTTTATTTGGGCACTGTATGGCTGTAATATGTTTCATAAGAAGAGACATGGCCCGGAGGTATTGCAGCGGTGGATTGTAGGGTTAAGTCACCTGTTGTTGATACCACGTTACATACCAAGCAGGAGTATTTATCAGTCCTCGAGGGCGAAGGTTGTGTTATATGTCAGTAGTGCAGGACTGACTGCAGACACAGGGGGAATGATCTGCGGCTGCAGATGATTATAGCAGGTAAGGGCTGAGCGAGGTGGCGGATTCATTTACTGGGCGGTAATTGTTTCATTAAAACTGAACCCAAAACCCATGGCGGCGACGTACAGGGGGCCGGGGGAGCCAGTGCATTATCTGAACAGGGCTTGACATTATCCACTATTTTGGAGGGGATGCAGTATTTATGGGCCCCCAGGAGGAGGCACATTATGAAATTTGGGGGCCCGCTCTTTGCTTTTGGCCTATACTTTCATGTGAATTCATACTCGCATTCTGTTCAATCCGCCGTCGGTAGTAGAAGGCGGCTAATTATTAACTGAGTGCCAATCCGTCATAGACAAACACTGATGAAAGAATTTCCGCACATCGTGGGATTTACCCCTTCACTGCTGGAGCTGGAATTGGAGCGTGAAAAAGTTGGGTTCATTGTGAAAATTTCCCTAGTAGAACAGAATACAACCAACATTGTGGCAGCCTGTATTCTGAAAAACCTCATGATATGCGTATTGTGATCACTAAAGGGAATTTGCCCCTTTAACAGGTGTGCAGCTCAACCCCGAGGCACTTCCACAAGGACTTTTTGGCCAAAATGTGGAGTAAACAATTTAGTCGGTGGCACAACTCTTTACTCTACCTGGGGCTTGTTTGCACCCAGCATAGCCAAACACCATGCCATGGTGGTCAGTCTCTTCAAACCAGCTGGGTCCCAAGACAATTGCTGGTCACCTGGTCCACACCTGGTCTCATTTTATACCTCACCCCTGATCCAATAATATACGTTGATTTTCACACTGTTCTTCTGCTACTTCTTCTCACATCTTGCCCCCATGGACATCCTGGAGGCAGGGCCATGTAGTCAGCATCATTTGCGTTGACCCACATGGCCAACAGCTTCAGGATGCCCACGATGTTCCGTACCGGCCCAAACCTTTGGAGACTTACGTACAAATAGTTGTGGCTCATCCCACCAGTTCTCTATAATACCGCAATAATGCATCAATATACACATCCTACAGGTATCTTTGTATCATTCCGGGGAAGAAGAGGCAAAGTTCCATTGTTCCCCAAGAATTGATGGAAATCAAGAACTGCTAATTTTGTAGGAAGGAATTTCTTGACAGAGGCATGAGGTTTGCTGTGCCTCAGTGCTATCATGGTTTCCTGTTGGGTGGATAGGATATATTTTCAATGAGAGAGCAAGACACTCTAGGTTTTAAATACTAGAGGACATCCAGACCAAATGGGAAGAGAACGTCTTCAGTTTATAAAGGGGTTGTCCGGCGTGGAAGATATAAAAAGGGACAGAGTGGCATGAAAAAAGTCAAAAGATGTGATACCTCACCAAGTGCCCGCATCTTCAATTTTAACACTTTCTGGCTCCTCGCTCAGCTTTTTCCTTGTCGCCCCACAAGACATGACCGCTCAAACAATCACTGGCTGCAGTTTTGACCACTAGGGGGCTCAATCACTAGTATAATACACTGCAATACATATGTATTGCAGTGTACTAGGGCTGTTAAGACGTACTGACAGGCATCCTATTAGGTCCTGCCTTTGGAGTACTAAGATGGCAGCCATTGTTAGGCCCCTCTAGCTGTCCTAGCAACTATCGACGTATTCAATTGCGTCAAAGAGAGACAATGGGGTTGACAATTGGCTTATCAATACCCTTAGATTGCTCAGTTTCTGTCAACCGCGGCATCTAAGGGATATAACAGCCAATATCGAACTTTTCTTTAGAGCTCGTTCACACAAATGTTTTTTGCGTTCCGTATACAGGCTGTTTTTTGTGTTCAGTATACCGTCCGTATACGGAACCATTCATTTCAATGGGTCCGCATAAAAAAACGTAATGTACTACATATGCATTCCGTTTCCGTTTTTCCGTTCCGCTACATTTTGAGTCATGTCCTATTATTGCCCGCAAATCACGTTCTGTGGCTCCATTCAAGTTAATGGGGCTGTAAAAATAACGTAATGCATCCGTATGTCTTCCGTATCCGTTCTGTTTTCTTTGGAAGCATCTATTGAGAATTTTACGCCCAGCCCAATTTTTCAATGTACTTACTGTCAAAACATTATTATATGCTTCCGTTTGCGATCCGCAAAAATGGATCACAAACGGAAACCATACGGAAATGGAACGGAAACACTACTGAAACCAAAAACGGACCGCAAAACCATACGGTCGTGTGAACGAGCCCTTAAACTGTGTATTATGTCCATTTGTGGGGACACACCACAAAAATAAATATACATTTACATCCATTTTCAAGGAAGGGGTTAATTTATACCACGTCTGATACTCCATTCACATCCAAAGCTGCGTTCAAAAGTCTTTATTTCAGGTTCTTGAATTACTCAGCATCCCCTGATTATTCAGTGTCTACAACGCATACTTCGTGCGTGGCACTACCACATTGCTCCGCGGCTGTGGAGGGTTTTAAAGGAGTTCCGCTAAGTGGTTTGCTTCCAAGTTGTAGCTCTAGATGTGACTGGAGTATAAGACGTATCAGCTTATGTTCCGGAGGGGAGAACATGCTGATACCGGGGGCATGTGGTTTTGCCCTTGTGAACATGATGTTTTCTACACTGCTCCCCATATAATCTCCCCTATGTATATTCCTCCATAGGTCTTCGTCCTGTCTGTCCCCAGACTTCTGGATTATCAGAAGTTGTAAATCAATTATCTACCACTGCGGTAGATAGCGGCACAGTCAGATGAGCAGATCAATACGTCCAGCATAAGGACATTCCCATCATGTTAGAAAGAATGTGAGAATGACCTGGGGTCTCTAAGATCATTCTCACATTCTAGTTAAGCTCTGTTCACATTTGAAGAGGAGGCCCCATTTGAAGCCTCCATCGCCTAACATACACTTTACCTAAAGTTTTAAATAAACTTGTAATCATATGATCCACTTTCCTTCTTAACCCCTTCCTGACACAGCTAAAACCTTTTTAATTTTTATGTTCACATAGCTATATACCTAGCTATATGTTTTATATGATTAGAATTTTTATTAAAAACTTTTTTTTACTTTATTTTTAAGTCCCCCTAGGGGACTTGAACATGCTCTCATCTGATCACTTTTCCCATAGACGGCAATGATTTAACAGTGCAGCTGATTGGAGATGCATAGTTGTGGCAGCCTTGGAGCATTCAGAAGGCCTGAGGTTGCCACAACAAGTGAATGGCTCACTAGATCTCAGCGGGGGGAAGCTTTTTAGCTTCCGGGGAAAGACCCCTTAGATGCCATTGGCACAATTGACCACCGCACCTGAGGGGTAAATATCCATAATTGGCGTTAGCGCCGATCATGGACATTGCCTCTGGGTGTTTGTTGTGTAAAACAGCAGGTACACAATGGCTGTGGCTCCTGCTTAAGGGCGCAATATTTAAATCCTGGACTTCTGCCGTTATATGTACAGAGCAAGCCATTAAGTGGTTAAATAAAAAACATTTTTTTGCATCGCCGTATTCTGCCCCGCATAACTTTTTTATATTTAAAGGGTTAATCCCATGATTAATGTAAAAACGATGAAAATCAGACATCATATAGGACATGACAATCTTCACCTAGAACCAGCCCCGGACCTCACATGGATCCAGAGATCGCCTCATTCATTGCTCCAATTGCTCTGCTAGATGTATTTCAAGCTGGCAGCTCAGGAGGCGTGCGCTTTCTTAGGGGATGTGTCCTTTATGCTGCAGCTGGAAGAAGTTGTAGGATGGAACAGCAGGTGATATTATTTTAGTGAATAACTCAGTGGCTGTACTATATTTTTACTTACATGTAATTACAAAAGTACTCAGATCCGGGTGCTGGTTTGAAAAATGTAGAATATTTTTTGTGGGACAACCCCTTTAAGTCCTCGGAGCTATGTAAGGGCTAATTTTTTTGCGTGATAATCTGTAGTTCTTATTGATACTATTTTTGTTTGTGAATGACTTTTTGACCACTTTTTATTCAATTTTTAGGGGAGGAGGCCAATCGACCATTTTTCTTTTCTTTTCCGTCACGCCATTGACTTTATGGGATAAATTATTTTATATTTTAATGGTACGGACATTTTGGGTCTCGACAGTTATAATGATCCTTATTTTTTATTATGCATTTTTAAAATGGGGAAAGGGGTTGATTGGAATTTCTATATCTTTTTATTTTTTTTATTTTTTTTTTACTTTTTCACTTTTTTTTTTTTAGTCCCTCTAGAGGACTTGGAAATGCGATCATCTGGCTGCTTTTTCCATAGACTGCAATGATTTGCCACTGGATGTCTAAAACATGTAGGGCAGATATCGGGAAGTGGTTAAAGAGCATCTCTCCTGACAGGTCTGTCTTAGTAACTACTTGCATTCCCCATGTAATAACAATTCTGGAGCATCCATCTTATGACTCTATGTTGTGCCTTCTTCTATTATTCCAACTAGAAGTTTAGCAATGAATTGTCATCAGTCTGCAACAAAGATACATCTTGGTGTTACCAGTTGGGGGGGGGGGGGGGGGTTTCTGCATAGTCTGGTAGCACTGATTGGAGAGTGTCAGACTGTGCAAGGACACACCCCCAACTGGTAACATCCATCTGGACCTTCACTGCAAACTGCTACTATTTCACTCATGACTTCTAGCAGAAATAATAGAGGAATGGCTCCCCCCCCCCTTCCTTTTTTAAGATATTTAAGGCAATGACAACAATAGTAAATAATATCAGTGTGGCACTGACATATATAGCCTGATTACAAACACACTGCACCGTCACATTTTTATGCCTTTTTAAAACTTAAAAATATTCCAAAAATTGTCCCTTATAGGGGTCAGATGGTGTTTAAAGTCACACTATGTTATCTGAAAAAACAGTGTCTTGTTCTCAACAACCATTCCAAAAAATTTTCCTTAACCCTTTAGCTACCAGCAGCGTACATGTACGATGCTGGAACGATAGACAGACACGGTGCCCGCTCGCACGTGCAGCGCGCATCATGGCCGGCAATAATGCCGAATCTCAGTAATCAAAGCCTTTAGATGCTGTGATTAAATAGGATCACGGCATCTAAATGCGCAAAAGCACGGACGCTCACGCCTCGGGGGTTGTTAGCGGCATCCTCTGTGGCCAGTGAGGATGCCGATAATCGATTTGAAAGTGCTCAGCCTTGCTGAGGAGGCTGAGATTATTTAAACTGCAATTCTTATTTTGGCCATGAGATGGCAGGCCAACATAAGAAATGAGCAATAGACAGTAATAAAGTCAATTTAAAAATACATGATTGTTCAAAGTTAAAAATGAAAAAATAGATTTTGTAGGCTCAACTACGAGCTTCAAAATCATTACAAAAAACAAAAAAACGTAAAAAATATATAACATTTTTAAAAAATATTAAAGTTTAAATCACCCCCCTTTCTGTATAATAAATAAAAAAATACCCATGATTTTATATTTTTTGTTATTTAGGTATCACTGTGACCGAAAATGCCCGTTCTATTAAAATATAAAAATATTTTTCCAATATGGTGAATGGCGTAACAGAAAAAAGTGTCAAAATGGACAATTTGCCATTTTTTCATTCCGTCTCTTATCCTAATAAAATTGATCAAAATGTCACATGCACTCCAAAAGGGTATCAATAATTTTTTTCAAAGTTTAAATATATTTTTGTACTATTTAGACATAAAACAACCTATACATATGCGGTATTATTGTAATCTACTAACCCAGAGAATGAAGGGTCAGTTTTACCGCAAACGGAACGCTGTGGGATCAAAACTCTTTTTCTAATTCCCCCTCCATTTGGAATTTTTTTACCACTTTCCACTACATTCTATGCCATAATTAATAGCGGCATTAGAAAGTACAACTTGTCCCACAAAAAATAAGCCCTCATACAGCTATGTGCATGGAATTATAAAAAAAGTTATGGCTCAAGGAAGAAAAATGAAAACGAAAAAACCTCCGGTATCCTAAGGTTTAATGGGGGCAGATGCTTGCCCCATTTATACACACACATTTGTTAGTGTGTCACAAGAAACATTGGCTTGTTCTGAACAAGCCTGGAAAAATTCTCCCTTTGAATTGTGAGCAGCAGTACAGTGTGGATGTGGTAAGGTTAGATAATAGTGGCATGTGGCACCAATAGTAGTAACAGCAGTAGCAGAATAGCATGGGGCAGACAAGGCAGTAGATGTGTGTGCGGCTGTTTAGGGTTAGTAATAGTAGTAGTATCATTGGGCCTGCAATAAATAGACATCGTCAGCAATGGCAGATCTGTTCATTGGCCTCGGCCTGAGGTGTGTGAAAATCTTCACCGATCCATGCCTCATTCATTTTGACAAAAGCGATGTTTTGTACACTGGCTGGGGACCACTTTGTCCATTTGGGTTTGTTGACGCCACTTGCCCCGCTTAAAACCCTCTCTGAGATGACTGGACAATACAGAGAGACCATACTGGGCCATTTCCTGCCACAATATCCGTAGTCTACATGTCTAGATCCTGTAATTGGCAGGATACTCAGAGAAGCATTTGTGAATTGTGCCATAAAAAGAGTCTACACGGCACAGCCCCAATTTCTGGTGTTTTTAGACACTTTTCCTGATATAAAACACAAAGAAAAGTCTTAAAATTTGTTATGAAGACGATCCTGGTTTGGTTTATAACTGCTGACAAGTTCCCTTTAAAGGGACTGTCTCACTGCAGTAAGTGGCATTTATCATGTAGAGAAAGTTAATACAAGCCACTTACTAATGTATTGCCACTAGATGGCGGGGGCCCATGTCATTTTGCTATGGGCCCTAGGAATTATAGTGACAACCCTGCTGTACCCATGCATTGGCCATGTATTGCTTGGCTCTTCATGTCTGGTTGGCCTTGGCTCAGTCTGCTGTTGGCTGAGGGTCTCTGGACCCTGGCTCCCCTGTTGGGGTCATCTCTTCATCATGGGTCGTGGACCATTACAAACACGAGTAAAGTTTACACTACTCTTTGTGAATCTTTGATGCATCTCAGTCTTTGAAGGCTCCACACCGGAGATTTCTGTGCTATCCTCGGCAGATTTTCAGCTCCTCTTTGTAAAGAGCCAACGAGTATTAAATATTCTGCACAAAATATGAAAAAGCTCTAATTACGCAAGCTCCAGAATGAACATTTGCCCTGCCCGATCTCACAGGACTGCAATCATTTTTGGCGGAGATTGGTTTTTTGGTAATCAAGTTGCTCCACGCGTTTTAAGTTCATAGGAGATATGCCACATAGAGGCGAGTTATGAATTCTCTCTACAGGAGCGAACATTGCACGTAACCTTTCCTTCAACTCGCTTTCATCTGCTGCAATTGCTGAAAACACTTAACTGGGGAAATCTCTGGACTGAGAAATTGATTCTGACAGCACAGAGACCGGAGCAATGTAGGGAGGTGTAGAGGGAGGGGAGCCAAAAGTTCACAGCCGAGGCGAGAAACTCGGGTGGGGGCTCAAACTTCATAGCCTAGCAGAGTTGTTAACGAGAAGTATAACGTGATCCACATTGTGAGTAGATAAATGTCAGTCTAATGGAAGCAAGTGTAGGGTTATCAGGATGGAAAACCATTAAGGTGACCATACACGTTAGACTCAGGTTGGCTGTACCCTTATCTCATATGTGTCTGATAATTGTCCTGATCCTTTATGCTCAAGGCAGAGAAGCCACCACCATGGGGTCCAGCAGAAGCTTGCTCCCGTTACCCTATTCCCATCACCTTTGGCCAAAGGGAGCATCAGAAAAGGTCTGATGGCCAAACGCTATTGAACGTGTATGGCCTCCTTTAGTGAATTGATTGTATATTTTGCTCAGTCAAAACCAAGGTGTCGAAAAATGTTCCTTCTAAAATCCTAAAATCTACCTTCAGCCGAGTTGTCCTGCAGTAGTTTGTAGGGTCTCAGATGTTCACCGTAGGCAGAGCTTGACATATCCCAAATGATCTCCAAGACACCAAAAAGGTGCTAGTGGTGCATAACTTTTTGTGCCGTTTTCTAAAGGTAACCTTATAGTCAAACAGGTTTTATTGATGGCAAGTAAAAGAGTCAAGATGGCTGAAAGAGTTCTGTAACTGGTTCCAAATGTCTGTAGTATCGATCCACTCTAGTGTTTGATGGGTTCTGAGCTATGTGGGTCTTCTACAAGGATAAGAGTTCTTGGGTGAGAACCGTCATGGCCATCATTGTGATGCTCCCCAACTTAATCCTGTTACTCAGGATCAGTACAGGATAAGTAATGTAATGTATGTACACAGTGACTCCACCAGCAGAATAGTGAGTGCAGCTCTGGAGTATAATACAGGATGTAACTCAGGATCAGTACAGGATAAGTAATGTAATGTATGTACACAGTGACTCCACCAGCAGAATAGTGAGTGCAGCTCTGGAGTATAATACAGGATGTTACTCAGAATCAGTACAGGATAAGTAATGTATGCACACAGTGACTCCACCAGCAGAATAGTGAGTGCAGCTCTGGAGTATAATACAGGATGTAGCTCAGGATCAGCACAGGATAAGTAATGTAATGTATGTACACAGTGACTGCACCAGCAGAATAGTGAGTGCAGCTCTGGAGTATAATACAGGATGTTACTCAGGATCAGTACAGGATAAGGAATGTAATGTATGTACACAGTGACTTCACCAGCAGAATAGTGAGTGCAGCTCTGGAGTATAATACAGGATGTAACTCAGGATCAGTACAGGATAAGTGATGTAATGTATGTACACAGTGACTCCACCAGCAGAATAGTGAGTGCAGCTCTGGAGTATAATACAGGATGTAACTCAGGATCAGTACAGGATAAGTAATGTAATGTATGTACACAGTGACTTCACCAGCAGAATAGTGAGTGCAGCTCTGGAATATAATACAGGATGTAACTCAGGATCAGTACAGGATAAGTAATGTAATGTATGTACACAGTGACTTCACCAGCAGAATAGTGAGTGCAGCTCTGGAGTATAATACAGGATGTAACTCAGGATCAGTACAGGATAAGTAATGTATGTACACAGTGACTTCGCCAGCAGAATAGTGAGTGCAGCTCTGGAGTATAATACAGGATTTAATTCAGGATCAGTCCAGGATAAGTAATGTAATGTATGTACACAGTAACTCCACCAGCAGAATAGTGAGTGCAGCTCTGGAGTATAATACAGGATGTAACTCAGGATCAGAACAGGATAAGTAATGTAATGTACACAGTGACTCCACCAGAAGAATAGTGAGTGCAGCTCTGGGGTATAATACAGGATGTAACTGAGGATCAGTACAGGATGAGTAAAGTAATGTATGTACACAGTGACTCCACCAGCAGAATAGTGAGTGCAGCTCTGGGGTATAATACAGGATGTAACTCAGGATCAGTACAGGATAAGTAATGTATGTACACAGTGAATCCACCAGCAGAATAGTGAGTGCAGCTCTGGAGTATAATACAGGATGTAACTTAGGATCAGTGCAGGATAAATAATGAAATGTATGTATACAGTGACTCGACCAGCAGAATAGTGAGTACAGCTCTGGAGTATAATACAGGATGCAATTTACGGTATGTTCAAATCATAGATTTTTTTCAGCTTTTTTTTTATTTGTATAAATCTTACTGAAAACAAAAACACAGCCAAAAATGCAGGAAAACCTGAATGAAAATGAAAATAGCCCCATTATTGTTGTATGGTTTACTGGGTGGGCGTTGAGGTATAAGGGGCCCATTGTGACTTTATCGCCTAAGAACCCATATAAACCTGAAGCTTAGCTGACCCTGTATTCTGTGGAGGTAACTTAGGTTTTTAGTAGTTCCCAGTTGGATTAACCCTTGGTTGTCTTCCTCCTTCAGTGCCGTTGAGTGTCCTCGCACGTCCTTTCCTCTGCTGCCATGGCAAAATTAGAGTCAAGAACTGTCCTGGGCGACACAACCTACCAGAGCCAAGAGTCCTTCCACTCTTTCGTCAACAGGTCTTCTGACTCTCCCTCCCAGGGCACTATGGGCAGTGTGGGCAGCGGAGTTGCCAATGAACAAGAGTTTGCAATGAAGAGTGTGGGAACCAGAACTCAGAACAGCCTCAAGCAGCACGACAGCTTCAGAAATGGCTACTCGAACCGATACTCGGGGGAAGAGAAGAGTTACAAAACGGAGAAGAACTCCATGTATATCAACGAGCAGCGCAAGAGCGAAAAGGTGACAAAATATAACTGGCACTGTTATGGATGGCACTGTTATGGGGGATCTTTGGCTGACACTGTTATGGGGGGGATCTGTGGCTGGCACTGTTATGGGGGGATCTGTGGCTGGCACTGTTATGGGGGATCTGTGGCTGGCACTGTTATGGGGGATCTGTGGATGGCACTGTTATGGGGGATCTGTGGATGGCACTGTTATGGGGGATCTGTGGATGACACACTGTTATGGGGGATTTGTGGCTGACACACTGTTATGGGGGATCTGTGGATGACACTGTTATGGGGGATCTGTGGATGACACTGTTATGGGGGATCTGTGGATGGCACTGTTATGGGGGATCTGTGGATGACACTGTTATGGGGGATCTGTGGATCACACTGTTATGGGGGATCTGTGGATGGCACTGTTATGGGGGATCTGTGGATGGCACTGTTATGGGGGATATCTGTGGATGACACTGTTATGGGGGATCTGTGGATGACACTGTTATGGGAGGGATCTGTGGATGACACTGTTATGGGGGATCTCTGGCTAACACTGTTGTGGGGGATCTGTGGCTGACACTGTTATAGGGAATCTGAGGCTGACACTGTTATGGGGGATCTGTGGCTGACACTGTTATAGGGAGGACTGTGGCTGACACTGTTATTAGGGTCTGTGGTTGATACTGTTATGGGGGTCTGTGGTTTATACTGTTATGGGGGTCTGTGGCTGACACTGTTATGGGGGGATCTGTTGCTGACACTGTTATGGGGGGGGTCTGTGGCTGACACTGTTATGGGGGTCTGTGGATGGCACTGTTATGGGGGGATCTGTACCTGGCACTGTTATGGGGGATCTGTGGAAGACACTGTTATGGGGAATCTGTGGATGGCACTGTTATGGGGGATCTGTGGATGGCACTGTTATGGGGGATCTGTGGTTGGCACTGTTATGGGGGGATCTGTGGCTGGCACTGTTATAGGGGATCTGTGGCTGGCACTGTTATGGGGGATCTGTGGACTGAGCACTGTTATGGGAGGGATCTGTGGACTGACACTGTTATGGGGGATCTGTGGCTGGCACTGTTATGGAGGGATCTGTGGCTGACACTGTTATGGGAGGATCTGTGGCTGACACTGTTATGGGGGATCTGTGGCTGACACTGTTATGGGAGGACTGTGGCTGACACTGTTATGGGGGACTGTGGCTGACACTGTTATGGGGGATTCTGTGGCTGACACTGTTATTAGGGATCTGTGGATGGCACTGTTATGGGTGGGATCTGTGGATGACACTGTTATGAGGGATCTGTGAATGGCACTGTTATGGATGGGATCTGTGGCTCACACTGTTATGAAAGGGATCTGGGGATGGCACTGTTATGGGGATCTGGGGATGGCACTGTTATGGGGGATCTGTGGCTGACACTGGTTTGGGGGATCTCTGGCTGACGCTGTTATGGGGGATCACTGGCTGACACTGTTATGGGGTCTG
Organism: Bufotes viridis; assembly: GCA_033119425.1. Lineage (NCBI taxonomy): Eukaryota > Metazoa > Chordata > Amphibia > Anura > Bufonidae > Bufotes > Bufotes viridis. Next base: position 616,043,984 of record CM065589.1, read on the forward strand.
TGTTTGACACGGTTATGGGGGTCTGTGGTTGACACGGGTATGGGGGTCTGTGGTTGACACGGGTATGGGGGTCTGTGGTTGACACGGGTATGGGGGTCTGTGGTTCACACTGTTATGGGGGTCTGTGGTTGAGACTGTTATGGGGGTCTGTTGCTGACACTGTTATGGGGGTCTGTGGCTGACACTGTTATGGGGGTCTGTTGCTGACACTGTTATGGGGGGGGGGGTCTGTGCCTTACACTGTTATGGGGGTCTGTGGATGGCACTGTCATGGGGGGGATCTGTGGAAGACACTGTTATGGGGGATCTGTGGATGGCACTGTTATGGGGGGATCTGTGGCTGGCTCTGTTATGGGAGATCTGTGGCTGGCACTTTTATGGAGGATCTGTGTCTGGCACTGTTATGGGGGATCTGTGGATGGCACTGTTATGGGAGGATCTGTGGCTGGCACTGTTATGGGAGATCTGTGGCTGGCACTGTTATGGGGGATCTGTGCCTGGCACGGTTATGGAGGATCTGTGGCTGGCACTGTTATGGGAGATCTGTGGATAGCACTGTTATGGAGGGGATCTGTGGCTGACACTGATATGGGGGGATCTGTGGCTGACACTGTTATGGGAGGGATCTGTGGCTGACACTGTTATGGGAGGGATCTGTGGCTGACACTGTTATGGGGGGGACTGTGGCTGACACTGTTATGGGGGGACTGTGGCTGACACTGTTATGGAGGGGATTTGTGGCTGACACTGTTATTAGGGATCTGTGGATGGCGCTGTTATGGGTGGGATCTGTGGATGACACTGTTATGAGGGATCTGTGAATGGCACTGTTATGGATGGGATCTGTGGCTCACACTGTTATGAAAGGGATCTGTGGATGGCACTGTTATGGGGATCTGGGGATGGCACTGTTATGGGGGATCTGTGGCTGACACTGGTTTGGGGGATCTCTGGCTGACGCTGTTATGGGGGATCTCTGGCTGACACTGTTATGGGGTCTGTGGTTGACATGGTTATGGGGGTCTGTGGTTGACACGGGTATTGGGGTCTGTGGTTGACACGGGTATGGGGGTCTGTGGTTGACACGGGTATGGGGGTCTGTGGTTGACACTGTTATGGGGGTCTGTGGTTGACACTGTTATGGGGGTCTGTTGCTGACACTGTTATGGGGGTCTGTGTCTGACACTGTTATGGGGGTCTGTTGCTGACACTGTTATGGGGGGGGTCTGTGCCTTACACTGTTATGAGGGTCTGTAGATGGCACTGTCATGGGGGGGATCTGTGGAAGACACTGTTATGGGGGATCTGTGGATGGCACTGTTATGGGGGGATCTGTGGCTGGCTCTGTTATGGGGGATCTGTGGCTGGCACTTTTATGGGGGGGATCTGTGGAAGACACTGTTATGGGGGATCTGTGGATGGCACTGTTATGGGAGGATCTGTGGCTGGCACTGTTATGGGGGATCTGTGGCTGGCACTGTTATGGAGGATCTGTGTCTTGCACTGTTATGGAGTATCTGTGGCTGGCACTGTTATGGGAGATCTGTAGATAGCACTGTTATGGAGGGGATCTTTTATTGGGGTCTGTGGTTGATACTGTTATGGGGGTCTGTGGTTGACACTGTTATGGGGGTCTGTGGCTGACACTGTTATGGGAGGGTCTGTGGCTGACACTGTTATGGGGGTGACTATGGCTGACACTGTTATGGGGGAGACTGTGGCTGACACTGTTATTAGGGATCTGTGGATGACACTGTTATGGGTGGGATCTGTGGATGACACTGTTATGGGGGGGGATCTGTTGCTCACACTGTTATGGGAGGGATCTGTGGATGACACTGTTATGGGGGATCTGTGGATGGCACTGGTTTGGGGGATCTGTGGATGGCACTGGTTTGGGGGATCTATGGCTGACACTGTTATGGGAGATCTGTGGCTGACACTGTTATGGGGGTCTGTGGTTTACACTGTTATGGGGGTCTGTGGTTTGCACTGTTATGGGGGTCTGTGGTTTACACTGTTATGGGGGTCTGTGGCTGACACTGTTATGGGGGTCTGTGGCTGACACTGTTATGGGGGGTCTGTGGCTGACACTGTTATGGGGGATCTGTGGCTGACACTGTTATGTGGGATCTGTGGCTGACAGTGTTATGGAGGATCTGTGTCTGACACTGTTATGGGGGGGACTGTGGCTGACACTGTTATTGGGGTCTGTGGTTGATACTGTTATGGGGGTCTGTGGTGGACACTGTTATGGGGGTCTGTTGCTGACACTGTTAAGAGGGATCTGTGGCTGACACTGTCATGGGGGGGACTGTGGCTGACACTGTTATGGGGGGTCTGTGGCTGACACTGTTATGGGGGGTCTGTGGATGACACTGTTATGGGGGGTCTGTGGATGACACTTTTATGGGGGGGTCTGTGTCTGACACTGTTATGGGGGATCTGTGGATGGCACTGTTATGGGTGGGATCTGTAGATGACACTGTTATGGGGGATCTGTGGCTGACACTGTTATGGGGGATCTGTGGCTGACACTGTTATGGGGGATCTGTGGCTGACACTGTTATGGGGGATCTGTGGCTGACACTGTTATGGGGGGACTGTGGCTGACACGGTTATTGGGGTCTGTGGTTGATACTGTTATGGGGGTCTGTGGTGGAAACTGTTATGGGGGTCTGTTGCTGACACTGTTATGGGGGATCTGTGGCTGACACTGTCATGGGGGGGACTGTGGCTGACACTGTTATGGGAAGTCTGTGGCTGACACTGTTATGGGGGGTCTGTGGATGACACTGTTATGGGGGTCTGTGGATGACACTTTTATGGTGGGGTCTGTGGCTGACACTGTTATGGGGGATCTGTGGATGGCACTGTTATGGGTGGGATCTGTAGATGACACTGTTATTGGGGATCTGTGAATGGCACTGTCATGGGAGATCTGTGGCTGACACTGTCATGGGGGACTGTGGCTGACACTGTTATGGGGGGTCTGTGGCAGACACTGTTATGGGGGTCTGTGGATGACACTGTTATGGGGGGTCTGTGGCTGACACTGTTATGGGGGGTCTGTGGCTGATACTTTTATGGGGGGGTCTGTGGCTGACACTGTTATGGGGGATCTGTGGATGGCACTATTATGGGTGGAATCTGTAGATGACACAGTTATGGGAGATCTGTGAATGGCACTGTTATGGAGGGGATCTCTGGCCGACACTGTGGTTGATACTATTATGGGGGTCTGTGGTGGGCACTGTTTAGGGGGTCTGTTGCTGACACTGTTATGGGGGATCTGTGGCTGACACTGTCATGGGGGGGGTCTGTGGCTGACACTGTTATGGGGATCTGTGGATGGCACTGTTATGGGGGGATCTGTGGCTGGCACTGTTATGGGGGATTTGTGGAAGACACTGTTATGGGTAATCTGTGGATGGCACTGTTATGTGGGATCTGTGGATGGCACTGTTATGGGGGGATCTGTGGTTGGCACTGTAATGGGGGGATCTGTGGCTGGCACTGTTATTGGGGATCTGTGGCTGGCACTGTTATGGGGGATTGTGGCTGGCACTGTTATGGAGGGGATTTGTGGCTGACACTGTTATGGAGGGGATTTGTGGCTGACACTGATATGGGAGGGATCTGTGGCTGACCCTGTTATGGGGGATCTGTGGCTGACACTGTTATGGGGGGGGACTGTGGCTGACACTGTTATGGGGGGACTGTGGCTGACACTGTTATGGGGGATTCTGTGGCTGACACTGTTATTAGGGATCTGTGGATGGCACTGTTATGGGTGGGATCTGTGGATGACACTGTTATGAGGGATCTGTGAATGGCACTGTTATGGATGGGATCTGTGGCTCACACTGTTATGAAAGGGATCTGTGGATGGCACTGTTATGAAAGGGATCTGTGGATGGCACTGTTATGGGGGATCTGTGGCTGACACTGGTTTGGGGGATCTCTGGCTGACGCTGTTATGGGGGATCTCTGGCTGACACTGTTATGGGGTCTGTGGTTGACACGGTTATGGGGGTCTGTGGTTGACACGGGTATGGGGGTCTGTGGTTGACACGGGTATGGGGGTCTGTGGTTGACACTGTTATGGGGGATCTGTGGATGGCACTGTTATGGGGCTTTATGGCTGACACTGTTATGGGGGATCTGTGGCTGACACTGTTATGGGGGATCTGTGGCTGACACTGTTATGGGGGATCTGTGGCTGACACTGTTATGGGAGATCTGTGGCTGACACTTTTATGGGGATCTGAGACAAACACTGTTATGGGGATCTGAGACAGACACTGTTATGGGGGATCTGAGGCTAACACTGTTATGGGGGGACTGTGTCTGACACTGTTATTGGTTCTGTGGTTGACACTGTTTGGGGGTCTGTGGCTGACACTGTTATGGGGATCTGAGACAGACACTGTTATGGGGGATCTGAGGCTGACACTGTTATGGGGGGGACTGTGTCTGACACTGTTATTGGTTCTGTGGTTGACACTGTTATGGGGGTCTGTGGATGACACGGTTATGGGGGGTCTGTGGATGACACTGTTATGGGGGGTCTGTGGCTGAGACTGTTATGGGGGGGTCTGTGGCTGAGACTGTTATGGGGGGCTCTGTGGCTGAGACTGTTATAGGGGATCTTTGGATGGCACTGTTATGGGTGGGATCTGTGGATGACACTGTTATGGGGGATCTGTTGCTGACACTGTTATGGGGGTCTGTGGATGACACTGTTATGGGGGGGGGGTCTGTGGCTGAGACTTATGGGGGCTCTGTGGCTGAGACTGTTATAGGGGATCTGTGGATTGCACTGTTATGGGTGGGATCTGTGGATGACACTGTTATGGGGGATCTGTGGATGGCACTGTTATGGAGGGGATCTGTGGCTGACACTGTTATGGGAGGGATCTGTGGATGGCACTGTTATGGGGGATCTGTGGATGGCACTGTTATGGGGGATCTGTGGATGGCACTGTTATGGGGCTTTATGGCTGACACTGTTATGGGGGATCTGTGGCTGACACTGTTATGGGGGATCTGTGGCTGACACTGTTATGGGGGATCTGTGGCTGACACTGTTATGGGAGATCTGTGGCTGACACTTTTATGGGGATCTGAGACAAACACTGTTATGGGGATCTGAGACAGACACTGTTATGGGGGATCTTTGGCTAACACTGTTATGGGGGGACTGTGTCTGACACTGTTATTGGTTCTGTGGTTGACACTGTTTGGGGGTCTGTGGCTGACACTGTTATGGGGATCTGAGACAGACATTGTTATGGGGATCTGAGACAGACACTGTTATGGGGATCTGAGACAGACACTGTTATGGGGGATCTGAGGTTGACACTGTTATGGTTGGGACTGTGTCTGACACTGTTATTGGTTCTGTGGCTGACACTGTTATGGGGGATCTGTGGCTGACACTGTTTTGGGGGGGGGGTTTGTTGCTGACACTGGTATGGGGGGTTCTGTGGTTTACACTGTTATGGGGGGGACTGTGGCTGACACTGTTATGGGGGGGTCTGTGGCTGACACTGTTTGGGTGATATGTGGCAAACACTGTTATGGGGGGATATGTGGCTGACACTGTTATGGGGGATATGTGGCTGACACTGTTATGAGAGGGGTTCGTGGCTGACACTGTTATGGGGGGGTATGTGGCTGACACTGTATTGGGGGGGTATGTGGCTGACATTGTTATGGGGGGTCTGCGGATGACACACTGTTATGGGGGGGTCTGTGGCTGACACTGTTATGGGGGACTGTGGCTTACACTGTTATGGGGGGACTGTGGCTGACACTGTTATGGGGATCTGTGGCTGACACTGTTATGGGGGGATCTGTGGCTGACACTGTTATGGGGGATATGTGGCTGACACTGTTATGGGGGGATCTGTGGCTGACACTGTTATGGGGGGTCTGTGGCTGACACTGTTATGGGGGGTCTGTGGCTGACACTGTTATGTGGGATCTGTGGCTGACACTGTTATGGGGGATCTGTGGCTGCACACTGTTATGGGGGATCTGTGGCTGACACTGTTATGAGGGGTCTGTGGCTGACACTGTTATGGGGGATCTGTGGCTGACACTGTTATGGGGGATCTGTGGCTGACACTGTTATGGGGATCTGTGGATGACACACTGTTATGGGGGGATCTGTGGCTGACACTGTTATGGGGGATCTGTGGCTGACACTGTTATGGGGGATCTGTGGATGACACTGTTATGGGGGATCTGTGGATGACACTGTTATGGGGGATCTGTGGCTGACACTGTTATGGGGGATCTGTGGCTGACACTGTTATGGGGGGATCTGTGGCTGACACTGTTATGGGGGATCTGTGGCTGACACTGTTATGGGGGATCTGTGGCTGACACTGTTATGGGGGATCTGTGGCTGACACTGTTATGGGGATCTGTGGATGAGCACTGTTATGGGGGATCTGTGGCTGACACTGTTATGGGGGATCTGTGGCTGGCACTGTTATGGGGGATCTGTGGCTGACACTGTTATGGGGAGATCTGTGGCTGACACTGTTATGGGGGAGCCTGTGGCTGACACTGTTATGGGGGACCTGTGGCTGACACTGTTATGGGGAGTCTGTGGCTGACACTGTTATGGGGGGTCTGTGGCTGACACTGTTATGGGGGATCTGTGGCTGACACTGTTATGGGGGACTGTGGCTGACACTGTTATAGGGGATATGTGGCTGACACTGTTATGGGGGGGATATGTGGCTGACACTGTTATGGGGGGGATATGTGGCTGACACTGTTATGGGGGGATATGTGGCTGACACTGTTATGGGGGGATATGTGGCTGACACTGTTATGGGGGGATATGTGGCTGACACTGTTATGGGGGGATATGTGGCTGACACTGTTATGGGGGGATATGTGGATGACACTGTTATGGTGGATCTGTGGATGACACTGTTATGGGGATCTGTTGCTGACACTGTTATGTGGGATCTGTGGCTGACTCTGTTATGGTGGGTCTGTGGCTGACACTGTTATGGGGGTCTGTGGCTGACACTGTTATGGGAGTCTGTGGCTGACACTGTTATGGGGGTCTGTGGCTGACACTGTTATGGAGGTCTGTGGCTGACACTGTTATGGGGGTCTATTTCTGACACTGTTATGGGGGTCTGTGGCTGACACTGTTATGGGGGGGTTTGTGGCTGACACTGTTATGGGGGGGTCTGTGGCTGACACTGATATGGGGGTCTGTGGCTGACATTGTTATGGGGGGGGTCTGCAGCTGACACTGTTATGGGGGATGTGTGGCTTACACTGTTATGGGGGGGTATGTGGCTGACACTGTTATGGGGGGTATATGGCTGACACTGTTATGGGGGGGTCTGTGGATGACACACTGTTATGGGGGGGTCTGTGGCTGACACGGTTATGGGGGTCTGTGGTTGACACTGTTATGGGGGAGTCTGTGGCTGACACTGTTATGGGGGGGTCTGTGGCTGACACTGTTATGGGAGTATCTGTAGATGACAAATAGCATCGTATGCTATATTTTATCCACAGATTCCCCCATAACAGTGTTGATTGGAGTTTTCTCTAATCCGAGGGTATATTTTAACCGCTTCAGCCCCCCTAGCTTAAACCCCCCCAGGCCACTTTTTACAATTCTGCACTACACTACTTTCACCGTTTATTGCTCCGTCATACAACTTACCACCCAAATGAATTTTGCCTCCTTTTCTTCTCACTAATAGAGCTTTTATTTGGTGTTATTTCATTGCTGCTGACATTTTAACTTTTTTTGCTATTAATCAAAAATGACCGAAATTTTTTCAATAAAATGACATTTTTCACTTTCTGTTGTAAATTTTAAAAAAAAACACATTTCTATATATTTTTTTCTCTAAATTTATTGTTCTACATGTCTTTGATAAAAAAATAAATAAATATACACTTATTGGTTTGGGTAAAAGTTATAGAGTTTACAAACTATGGTGCAAAAAAGTGAATTTCGGCATTTTGAAGCAGCTCTGACTTTCTGAGCGCCTGTCATGTTTCTTCAGGGGCTAGAATGTCAGGATAGTATAAATACCCCCCAAATGACACCATTTTAGAAAGAAGACACCCCAAAGTATTCGCGGAGGGGCATGGTGAGTTCATGTATCATTTCATTTTTTTTCACAAGTTAGCGGAAAATGACACTTTCTGAGGAAAAAAAAAAAATAATAAAGTTTCCATTTCTGCTAACTTCTGGCAAAAAAAAAAATAATCTCCCACGGACTCACTATGCCCCTCAGTGAATACCTTGGGGTGTCTACTTTCCGAAATGGGGTCATTTGTGGGGTGTGTTTACTGTTGTGCTAAATTGTGAGCAGCCCTGTAAAACCTAAAGATACTCGTTGGAATTTGGGCCCCTTTGTGCACCCAGGCTCCAAAAAAGTGTCACTCATGTGGTATCGCCGTACTCAGGAGAAGTAGGGCAATGTGTTTTGGGGTGTATTTTTACATATACCCATGCTGGGTGAGAAAAATATCTCTGTAAATTGACAACTTTGTATAAAAAATTTTAGTTGTCATTTACAGAGATATTTCTCACACAAAGTATGGGTATATATAAAAATATACCCCAAAACACATTGCCCTACTTCTCCTGAGTACGGCGATACCACATGAGTGACACTTTTTTGCAGCCTGGGTGCGCAAAGGTGCCCTAAAACCAATGAGTACCTTTAGGATTTCACAGGGCATTTTTACGCATTTGGATTCCAGACTCCTTCTCACGCTTTAGGGGCCCCTAAAATGCCAGGGCAGTATAAATACCCCACAAGTGACTCTATTTTAGAAAGAAGACACCCCAGGGTATTCCGTGAGGGGTATGGTGAGTTCATGTAAAAAAAATTTTTTTTGTCACAAGTTAGTGGAATATGAGACTTTGTAAAAAAAAAAAAATATCAATTTCCGCTAACTTGTGCCAAAAAAAAAAAAATTCTGTGAACTCGCCATGTCCCTCACGGATTACCTTGGGGTGTCTTCTTTCCAAAATGGGGTCACTTGTGGGGTATTTATACTGCCCTGGCATTTTAGGGGTCCTAAAGCAAGAGAAGAAGTCTGGAATCCAAATGCGTAAAAATGCCCTCCTAAAAGGTACTCGTTGGTTTTAGGGCCCCTTTGCGCATCTTGGCTGCAAAAAAGTGTCACTCATGTGGTATCGCCGTACTCAGGAGAAGTAGGGCAATGTGTTTTGGGGTGTATTTTTACATATACCCATGCTGGGTGAGAGAAATATCTCTGTATATTGACAACTTTGTATAAAATTTTTAAAAAGTTGTCATTTACAGAGATATTTCTCACACCCAGCATGGGTATATGTAAAAATACACCCCAAAGCCTCTGGGCTGAAAAAAAAAAAAAATGAACGGCACAGATTTCTTTATTCGCATCGATCAATGTGGATGAAAAAATCTCTGCCAAAATTAGTGACTGCGGTGCGGTGGGCTGGGCGCTAACTACCTAACAAGTAGCTAACTATCTGGCGGTGATAAGGGACCCTTAGGCCCCATTCACATGTCCGCAATTCTGTTTGCGGAACGGAATTGCGGACCTATTCATTTCTATGGGGACAGACTTTGTCCCGCTCGGATCCGGAATTGCGGATCCGCACTTCCGGGTCTGCACTTCCGTTCCGCAATAATATATAACATGTCCTATCCTTGTCCGCAATGTGCGGATCTGCAAAATGCGGAAAGCACATTGCTGGTGTCCGTGTTTTGCGGATCCGCGGATCTGTAAAACACATATGGACATCTGAATGGAGCCTTAGGCCTATTTCACATGAGCGTGTCCGGATTAGGTCCGGATGCGTTGCGGATGCGTTCAGTGAAAACTGTGCGATTCCACAGGCAAAGCCATTCAGTTTTGCCTGCGATTGCGTTCAGTTGTTCAGTTTTTTTCGCGCGGGTGCAATGCGTTTTGATGCGTTTTTCACGCGCGTGATAAAAAAATGAAGGTTTACAAACAACATCTCCTAGCAACCATCAGTGAAAAACGCAACGCACCCGCACTTGCTTGCGGATGCAATGCGTTTTTCACGCAGCCCCATTCACTTCTATGGGGCTGGGGCTGCGTGAAAAACACAGAATATAGAACATGCTGCGATTTTCACGCAACGCACAAGTGATGCGTGAAATAAAACGCTCATGTACACAGACCCATTGAAATGAATGGGTCAGGATTCAGTGCGGATGCTATGCGTTCACGTCACAATGAGCATCGCACCCTACCTTGAGTGGCTAAACAGGAACCTAACTTTATTGAGGGCTACCTGTCGGGTATATTTATGCAGGTCTCCTACCTGGTGGACACTCCCCAGGGGACCAGAAAGAAGATCGAGACACAGGGGATACAGCAGCCAATCACACACAATGACAATAGGACACACCCCCCCAGCATATCTCTTCTCTGCCTAGATATACAATTACCTTACACGGGTTAATGTGTAATCATCACAGCAGAGAATACTATTGGGTCGTCTTCTGTCCTGGAGACAACCGAGGAGTCATTCAATTATCTCTCAGGACAAAGAGAAATCGCCAATACACACGTGGGGACAATAGGACAGACATCACTATTCAAATATACAATGTCCCACCTTTTACAGTACACAGACATTTAACATATCCCCAGATGGCTTAGGTCTGAGCGCACATTATTGAATGGCGCTCAGACCACACACATCCAGTTCAATTGCCATGGAGCTAAAGTCTTTCCCATAGTCTTTCATTATACGAATGGGCTCCATAGCAGAGCTATCTGGGGTATCACCGCTCAAACAGGACAAGCATACATGGGGCCATAGTCGCAGGGCAGGAGGCGAGCAAGCAGTCCCCTCCAGGAAACTGGGGCAGACTCTGGTACAGGGTCCAGTCCGCTACATTTCTCCCCTTTACCAAAGAGACTATCCAGACTCCAGACCTCCAATCGGTCTGGGGCTCTGATAGTCGGTCGGCCTTTCTTACCCGGTGTAGCTGTCCTGGTGTTCTCCTGCCACATGTATCCAGTGGGAAATCCATAGTCTGGGAAAAAAGTAACCAGGGTGTCCTCTCTCCTGGTTGAATAAAGCTGTTACTGGGGAGAAGGGGTAACAGGCTCCTCTCCCTGCGACGTCCTCTCTTGTATTATGGGAAAACAAACCGCCTTCTCTTCCAATACCTTGTCCTGTTGTTGGGGACCAGGACAGACTGTCCATATCTCCAGTGGTGCAGGTGCAGAGATTATGGTCCCATCTGCACTGTTGTGGGGTTTACTGTCTCCCTTGGTGGGCTAGGCTGCTGCTGGGGAGGAGGGACAAGACTCTCCCCTCCTGGTAAAATATTCTGCCGCTGGGGAGCAGGGCTGACCCTCCGTACTCCCTGTAGCTTGGGCGCAGAGACCGCGGTCCCATCTGCGCTGGTGAGGGGCTTAGTGTCTCCCCTTGGTGGGTTATGCTTCTGCTGGGGAGAGGGGGTAACCAGCTCCTCTCCCTGAACAGTAGACTGCTGCTGGGCAGAGGGGGTAACAAGCTCCTCTCCCTGTACTGTAGACTGCCGTTGGGGAGCAAGGACGGCACCTTCAGCTCCATGTAACACCCACTGCCGCTGGGGAGCAAGGACGGCACCTTCAGCTCCATGTAACACCCACTGCCGCTGGGGAGCAAGGACGGCACCTTCAGCTCCCTGGGATACACACTGTCGCTGGGGATCTGGGCCGACCGCCCAGCATCCCTGTAGGGCCGGTAGAGAGATCTCGGTCCCATCTCCACCTGCCATCTGGTCTCTCCAGGACCAGTCTATGAGGTCCCCTACTTCTGCAGTTGGTAGTGAAGCAGGGGGTACCTCTGCCACGTTTTCCCAGCTGTAGGCTGGCAGGTCTGGGTCCGCCACCCAGTTTTCCTGTTCTGCGTCCATGCTTTGTGGCTGACTTGAGTTGAGTAGTTCCACATAGTCCATCTCCAGCTCTCGCTCCATGGCAACGAAACGGCGGAGATCTTCTCCCAGTCCAATAGATCTCGGGCCCGTAGCATCTCACTTCGGTAATGATAGATAGCCCAGTACCGTGACTCTGCTGGACTGCCGAGTCGACGCCCTCCGCTAAGGCTTTCCACAACAGGCCAGGGCTCGTGTAGTTCTCCCCTCTGGCTGGATGCCCTCTGCCCTCCACGTCTCTGGCTGGACAGTGCACCACCACAGTGCCCGGTATGAGGCGTCCAGGCTCAGTTCCCTTTCCACGAGGTACTCAAGTTGTCTTACCTGCTGCCCTCCGGGTTGGTCTCCCAGAAGCGGCATCCGCCAGGCCATTTGCTCCTCCAACTGGTATGCGACACCAGGAAGGCGCTGTTGCCGTTGATACTGGACTTCCTCCAGGGCATCGTACCATAATTCTTTCCGGGCATTATCTCTCCATTCCAATTCACTCTCTTTCTCAGGTGTGTGTGCTGCCCAGGGGTCCACGAACCCCATTTTCCCAAATCTTTCTGTAGATAGGGACGCTGTATGAACCCTAGCGTCGCCCTCAATTTGTAAATCGACAAACGGTGTCTCTGAGCTGCTTTACCTCGCACGACGACGCCATCCCACCGCTTGCCACCAATGTAACGGATCGCCTGGCACCCCGACTGGGTACCTCCGTTAAAGGATGCTCCTAGCGTTTCCTGAGGACTCCAAGCGCTCTAGCAGACACCTCAATCACCGAACCTGAGAAGCATATGAATCCTCTCAAGCCTCTGAATGCTGTAGACAGTTGAATAGGAACCATACGAACTGGAACAGCATGCAATAAATCCTCCCCCAATAATGAGACGACACTTCACTTTGAGGGTTAAACAGGAACTCTAACTTTATTGAGGGCTACCTGCCGGGTATTTATGCAGGTCTCCCACCTGGTGGACACTCCCCTAGGGGACCAGAAGGAAGACTGAGACACAGGGGATACAGCAGCCAATCACACACAATGGGACAATAGGGACACACCCCCAGCATATCCCTCCCCTCTGCCTGTGATACAATTACCTTACACGGGTTAATGTAATCATCACAGGCAGGAGAATACACAATGTCTTCTGTCCTGGAGACAACCGAGGAGTCATTCAATTATCTCTCAGGACAAAGAGAAATCGCCAATACACACGTGGGGACAATAGGACAAACATCACTATTCAAATATACAATGTCCCACCTTTTACAGTACACAGACATTTAACATATCCCCAGATGGCTTAGGTCTGAGCGCACATTATTGAATGGCGCTCAGACCACACACATCCAGTTCAATTGCCATGGAGCTAAAGTCTTTCCCATAGTCTTTCATTATACGAATGGGCTCCATAGCAGAGCTATCTGGGGTATCACCGCTCAAACAGGACAAGCCATAGTCGCAGGGCAGGAGGTGAGCAAGCAGTCCCCTCCAGGAAACTGGGGCAGACTCTGGTACAGGGTCCAGTCCGCTACACAGGTAGCAGGTATATCAGACGCTGTTAACAAAACAGTGTCTAATATACATGTTTAATGCGATTTATTTTACTTCTACTGCCTGCCAGTGATTGATCATCGCTGGCAGGCTTGCGCGCGCGTTCACAGCAAATCTTGCTGATGACGAGATGACGCACGGATGTGTCCAGCCAGAGCAACAGGACCGCCGGCCGGACGCATCCGTGCTTTAGGCGGTCCTGTAGCGGTTAAATTCAAGTGTCCCCATCACCATGGGAACGCCTCTATGTTAAAATATTCCATCGGATCTGAGTTAGATTGTGAAAACTCAGATCGGACAGTATATTCTAACACAAAGGCGCTCCCATAGTGATGGGGACACTTCAAGTTAGAATATACTGAGATCTGTGTACAGACCGGCCCCCTGCTGCCTGGCAGCACCCGACCTCTTACAGCGGGCTGTGATCCGCACAATTAACCCCTCCCCCCCATTAAAATCATTGGTGGCCAGTGTGCGGCCTTACCCCCCCCTATTAAAATCATTGGTTGCCAGTGTGCGGCCTCCCCTCCCCCCTCTATTAAAATCATTGGTGGCCAGTGTGCGGCCTCCCCTCCCCTCCCCCCCCCCCATTAAAATCATTGGTGGCCAGTGTGCGGCCCTTCTCCCTTCCCCATTAAAATCATTGGTGGCCAGTGTGCGGCCTCCCCCCTATTAAAATCATTGGTTACCAGTGTGCGGCCTCTCCTCCCCCCTCTATTAAAATCATTGGTGGCCAGTGTGCGGCCTCCCTCCCCCCATTAAAATCATTGGTGGCCAGTGTGCGGCCCTTCTCCCCCCATTAAAATCATTGGTGGCCAGTGTGCGGCCTCCCCCCTATTAAAATCATTGGTTACCAGTGTGCGGCCTCCCCCCCCCCCCAAATTAAAATCATTGGTGGCAGTGGCCACAGGTTAACACCCGCCCCCCCCCATCATTGGTGGCAGCGGAGCGGCAGTTCTGATCGGAGTCCCAGTGTAATCGCTGGTGCTCCGATCGGTTACCATGGCAGCCAGGACTCTACTGAAGTCCTGGCAGCCATGGTCACTTAGCAGCGTTATACTTACCTGCGCTGTCTGTGTCCGCCCGGCGATCCTTCTGCTGGTAAGTGACAGGTCTGTGCCATAAGCAATGCGCCGCACAGACCTGTTACTTACCAGCAGAAGAAGCAGACAGCGCAGGTAAGTATAACGCTGCTAAGTGACCATGGCAGCCAGGGTAACCGATCGGAGCCCAGCGGGTGTTAACCTGTGGCCACTGCCACCAATGATTTTAATAGGGGGGGGGGATGGAGGCCGCACACTGGCCAATGATTTTAATACTGGGGAGGGAGGGGGTCTGGACTTTTACAGGGGGCTGTGATCCCCACAATTAACCCCTCAGGTGTGGGTTAATTGTGCGGATCACAGCCCTCTTTTAGAGGTCGGGTGCTGCCAGGTGGCAGGGGGCTGGTATATACAGACTGTTCAGTATATTCTAACTTGAAGCGTCCCCATCACTATGGGAACCCTCTGTGTTAGAATATACTGTCCGATCTGAGTTTTCACAGACAGTATATTCTAACACAGAGGCGTTCCTATAGTGATGGGGACTGACGTGATGGGGATCAAATCCAGTGCTGAGCCACGCCCCCTGCACTGATCACATGATGGTGACGTCACTCCAGGTCCTTCGGCTTTTCAACAGTTCGGGTTCATGGAAGCCGCCCCTTATGGATTCCATATGCCGGGATAGTCCACGGTAGTGGAATCCATAACGGGATGCGGCGATTACCACAACCCGAACGCCAAACTATTTTTTAAGGTTCGCTCATCTCTAATGGGGACGCTTCAAGTTAGAATATACTGATAAGTCTGTATATACCGGCCCCCTGCTGCCTGGCAGCATCTGAACAGTGTCCGTTGAGTGTGTGGCGAATCCTCTGTGCGCCGCGCATGCGCACTTTAGAATTCGGCACGGACGTCAAAGACACAGGGATTTTATTAGTATAGATTGTACTCCCCACTGCTGTCCTCCAAATACAGCACCACCCCTGTCTGTGGACTGTGTCTGGTATTGCAGTTCTCATTTATTTGAATGCTGTAATACTAGATACAGCCACAGAGAATGGGGGCGCTGTTTATGGAAACAAAAACACAGACCCTATTCTCTAATCTTAAAGAACTCCTGGGATTATCCTTGCCTTAAATCAATGGAAGGTGATTGCTTGTTATTTCACATGTGGATTTTTAACCCTGGAATGACCTGTCTAATTTCCAAAAGGAAAGTGTATGTATTTGCATATACCATACTGTGCTACATATGCATTAAGGTGTTCTTGATAGGGACTAACATTAAGAAAATACTGCGTTTAGTCCACTACAGTTAAAAGGACTGTCTCATGAAGACAACCCTGTGTTACTGATTAGATTTATTATACTCCAGAGATGCAGAAATGTGAATGCAGCTCTGGAGTATAATACAGGATGTAACTCAGGATCAGTACAGGATAAGTAATGTATGTACACAGTGACTCCACCAGCAGAATAGTGAGTGCAGCTCTGGAGTATAGTACAGGATGTAACTCAGGATCAGTACAGGATAAATAATGTAATGTATGTACACAGTGACTGCACCAGCAGAATAGTGAGTGCAGCTCTGGAGTATAATACAAGATCTAACTCAGGATCAGTATAGGATAAGTAATGTATGTACACAGTCACTCCACCAGCAGAATAGTGAGTGCAGCTCTGGAGTATAATGCAGGATATAACTCAGGATCACTACAGGATAAGTAATGTAATGTATGTACACAGTGACTCCACCAGCAGAATAGTGAGTGCAGCTCTGGAGTATAATACAGGAGGTAACTCAGGATCAGTACAGGATAAGTAATGTATGTACACAGTGACTCCACCAGCAGAATAGTGAGTACAGCTCTGGAGTATAATAAAGGATGTAACTCAGGATCAGTACAGGATGAGTAATGCAATGTATGTAGACAGTGACTCCACCAGCAGAATAGTGAGTGCAGCTCTGGAGTATAGTTCAGGATGTAACTCAGGATCAGTACAAGATAAGTAACATAATGTATCTGCACAGTGACTCCACCAGCAGAATAGTGAGTGCAGCTCTGAAGTATAATACAGGATGTAATTCAGGATCAGTACAGGATGAGTAATGTAATGTATGTATACAGTGACTCCACCAGCAGTAAAGTGAGTGCAGCTTTGGAGTATAGTACAGGATATAACTCAGGATCAGTACAGGATAAGTAATGTATGTACACAGTGACTGCACCAGCAGAATAGTGAGTGCAGCTCTGGAGTATAGTACAGGATATAACTCAGGATCAGTACAGGATAAGTAATGTATGTACACAGTGACTCCACCAGCAGAATAGTAAGTGCAGCTCTGGAGTATAATACAGTATGTAACTCAGGATCAGTACAGGATAAGTAATGTAATGTATGTACACAGTGACTGCACCAGCAGAATAGTGAGTGCAGCTCTGGAGTATAATACAAGATCTAACTCAGGATCAGTATAGGATAAGTAATGTATGTACACAGTCACTCCACCAGCAGAATAGTGAGTGCAGCTCTGGAGTATAATGCAGGATATAACTCAGGATCACTACAGGATAAGTAATGTAATGTATGTACACAGTGACTCCACCAGCAGAATAGTGAGTGCAGCTCTGGAGTATAATACAGGAGGTAACTCAGGATCAGTACAGGATAAGTAATGTATGTACACAGTGACTCCACCAGCAGAATAGTGAGTACAGCTCTGGAGTATAATAAAGGATGTAACTCAGGATCAGTACAGGATGAGTAATGCAATGTATGTAGACAGTGACTCCACCAGCAGAATAGTGAGTGCAGCTCTGGAGTATAGTTCAGGATGTAACTCAGGATCAGTACAAGATAAGTAACATAATGTATCTGCACAGTGACTCCACCAGCAGAATAGTGAGTGCAGCTCTGAAGTATAATACAGGATGTAATTCAGGATCAGTACAGGATGAGTAATGTAATGTATGTATACAGTGACTCCACCAGCAGTAAAGTGAGTGCAGCTTTGGAGTATAGTACAGGATATAACTCAGGATCAGTACAGGATAAGTAATGTATGTACACAGTGACTGCACCAGCAGAATAGTGAGTGCAGCTCTGGAGTATAGTACAGGATATAACTCAGGATCAGTACAGGATAAGTAATGTATGTACACAGTGACTCCACCAGCAGAATAGTAAGTGCAGCTCTGGAGTATAATACAGTATGTAACTCAGGATCAGTACAGGATAAGTAATGTAATGTATGTACACAGTGACTGCACCAGCAGAATAGTGAGTGCAGCTCTGGAGTATAATACAGGATGTAACTCAGGATCAGTACAGGATAAGTAATGTAATGTATGTACACAGTGACTGCACCAGCAGAATAGTGAGTGCAGCTCTGGAGTATAATACAGGATGTAACTCAGGATCAGTACAGGATAAGTAATGTATGTACACAGTGACTCCACCAGCAGAATAGTGAGTGCAGCTCTGGAGTATAGTTCAGGATGTAACTCAGGATCAGTACAGGATAAGTAATGTATGTACACAGTGACTCCACCAGCAGAATAGTAAGTGCAGCTCTGGAGTATAATACAAGATGTAACTCAGGATCAGTACAGGATAAGTAATGTAATGTATGTACATAGTGACTCCACCAGCAGAATAGTGAGTGCAGCTCTGGAGTATAATACAGGATGTAACTCAGGATCAGTACAGGATAAGTAATGTAATGTATGTACACAGTGACTGCACCAGCAGAATAGTGAGTGCAGCTCTGGAGTATAATACAGGATGTAACTCAGGATCAGTACATGATAAGTAATGTAATGTATGTATACAGTGACTCCACCAGCAGAATAGTGAGTGCAGCTCTGGAGTATAGTTCAGGATGTAACTCAGGATCAGTACATGATAAGTAACATAATGTATGTACACAGTGACTCCACCAGCAGAATAGTGAGTGTAGCTCTGGAGTATAATACAGGATGTAACTCAGGATCAGTACAGGATAAGTAATGTAATGTATGTACACAGTGACTCCACCAGCAGAATAGTGAGTGTAGCTCTGGAGTATAATACAGGATGTAACTCAGGATCAGTACAGGATAAGTAATGTATGTACACAGTGACTGCACCAGCAGAATAGTGAGTGCAGCTCTGGAGTATAATACAGGAGGTAACTCAGGATAAGTAATGTAATGTATGTACACAGTGACTCCACCTTGGCGTTTTGTCCTTGGAGAACTATATAGTGGACACCCCTCCATACCCCTTTAAATAGGTTTTGATATCTAGTGATCAAAAAAATTAAATCATTTTCCATTTCTCATCAATTTATGTTTTTACAGAGCAATGAGCCTTTGGTGAGACCCTCTGCCTTTAAACCGGTGGTCCCGAAGAATTTCCATTCCATGCAGAACTTATGTCCACCAGTGAACAATGGAGTCACTGAGAACCGAAAGGGCTCTGGTCATGGGAACAGCAACAGTTCGGCTGCCTTGAAAAGCAGTTTGGAGAAGACCGGCCACAATAGGTCTTCCAACCAGGTGGGAGGTCTATCTGACTCTGGTCGCAATTCACTGACCAGCCTACCAACGTATGGGACTGGTTACAGCCAGCATGTTGGCCCAATGAGTGCGTCAACAAGCCATATAAATCGCATTGGGACTACCTATGTAGAAAAAAATATAGGTTATAATGGAATTTCTACCTCAGATAGCGGCCGATCTTCCAGCAAAAGCGCCTCTTCTTTTAGCAGACTGAACCATCTTAACGAGACCTTGCCTTTCCATTCACCCTCAAGTGACGACATCATTCAAGACCTAGAAGATCGTCTCTGGGAAAAGGAGCAGGAGGTGATACAGATGAAGAGGAACCTAGACAAAAGCGAGGCTGCAATTTTTCAAGTCTTTGAAGAAAAACAGAAAATCTGGGAACGGGAAATGGATGACTTGAGACAGAATTACGCCAACAAGCTGCAGCAAGTGTCCAAGAAAGCACAACGAGCCCAGCAAGCGTTACAACTGCAGATATTCAAGCTCCAGCAGGAAAAGAAGAAGTTTCAAGATGATGTTGCGCAGTTGCTGCAGGAACGGGAGGAATTGGAGAAGAAGTGCATGGTCTTTAAGAAAGAGCAGTCCGAGTTCCTGCCAAAGATTGAGGAAACCAAGTGGGAGGTAAGATGCCAAGATGATATCATGAGAATATATCAATGTTCATTGGACAGCTGTGATTGGGCCTACAAAAATGTATATGCTGCTAGACAACAAGACGTTGGTCAACTTGAGAGACCTCCTCAACTTTGGCCATGTTTGATTAAAAAGAAGGGTAAATATAAAATCAGTCTTTGAGCCAAGGTGCTCAATCGGGAATTTTACATGTCCAAATATGCGTGTTTTTTTACCTTTCTACCCTCTCTTTATTCAAACAATAATTACACAATAAACAAGAAGATTTAAAAAAAAACACCTTTGCTTGTCACTACTCTAGATTTTACCTTTCATTTTACTAACATTTCATACATGGTGCTTTGCAGCAGCCATGTGAACATCTCTGTTTCCATAGTCTGAACAAAAGCTCTCTCTTCCCTTCTCCCAGCAAGAAGTCCCAGCATGATCTCATAAATTACATTGAGCCAGTCCACTGCCTGTAACCTAGCTTTGCTTATCTCCAAAGCTGAGTAAACTCTTACAGCAGGGATCAGCAACCTCCGGCCCTCCAGCTGTTCAGAAACTACAACCCCCAGAGTGCTTCATTCACTTTTATGGGAGTTAGGGTACTGTCACACTTGCGGCGTGTGGATCCTGTAGGTAGTTCCGTCCCGCCGAATCCGGCATACCGGATGACAACTGAAAGCATTTGTAGACGCATCCGGCTACAAATGCATTGCAAGTGCATTTCTGTCTCTTTGCTTGCTATGCGGATAGACGGATCCGTCTTGTATTTTTTTCACAGTTTTAAAGGTCTGCGCATGCGCAGACCGGAAGGACGGATCCATCCTTCAGTCATTTCTTAATTCCGGATCCGGCACTTATGTGAGTCAATGGGACTTAATGGCGGATCCGGCATTCCGTCATGTGTTCCGGCATTTCAGGACGGACATAAAAACCGCAGAATTCTGCGGTTTTGTCAACGTCCAAAAAACGTTTACATACTGAACGGAAGGCATCCTGATGCATCCTGAATGGATTTCTCTCCATTCAGAATGCATGGGGATGATCCTGATCAGTATCTTTCCGCCCTAGAGCCCCGACGACGGAACTCTATGCCAGAAAAGAAAAACGCCAGTGTGAAGGTGCCCTTATGCCTCTTTCACACGACCGTATGGCTTTTTCAGTGTTTTGCGGGCCGTTTTTATTGGATCCGTTTTTTGTTTCCATTGTGTTTCCGGTTCGGTTCTGTTTTTCCGTATGGCATATAGAGTATACAGTAATTACATGGAAAAAAATGGGCTGGGCTTAAAATTTTCAATAGATGGTTCCGCAAAAAACGGAACGGATACGGAATACATACGGATGCATTTCCGTATGCGTTCTGTTTTTTTTGCAGATCCATTGACTTGAATGGAGCCACGGATCATGATTTGCGGGCAATAATAGGACATGTTCTATCTTTGCACGGAACGGAAATACGGAAACGGAATGCACACCGAAACACTTCCTTTCTTTTGCGGAACCATTGAAATGAATGGTTCCGTATACGGAACTCAAAAACACGGTCCGTACACTCGCAAAAAAAAACGTTCGCTTGAAAGAGGCCTTAGAAGGTGTACCCCTTCTGGACGTACAGTGGTTCTTGAAAGTTTGTGAACCCCTCCGAATTTTCTATGTTTCTTAATAAATTTGACCTAAAACGACCTCAGATTTTCACAAAAGTAGATAAAGATAAACAAGTCAAACAATTGAGTCAAAAATATTAGACTTGGTTATTTATTTTTTGAGGAAAATGATCCAATATCACATGTCTGTGAGAGGCAAAAGTATGTGGACCTTTTCTTTCAGTATCTGGTGTGATCTCCTCGTGCAGCAATAATTGAAGCGAAATGTTCCCAGTAATGGTTGATTAGGCCTGGTCATCGACTTGGAGGAATTTTAGCTCATTCTCTACTATGTTGGCGGTTTCTTCCCATGAACTGCTCACTTCGTGTCCCGCTATAACATTTCTGTTGGGTTGAGGTCAGGACTTTGGCCATTACAAAACTTTAACTTATTATTTGGTAGAATTACTTGTGTGCTTAAGGTTGTTGTGTTGCCGCATGACCAACGTTTGCTTGAGATTAGATGTCCTGACATTTTCCTTCAGAATTTTCTGGTATAATTCAGAATTCATTGTTCTGTTAGTAAAGACAAGCCGTCCTGGCCCAGACGGAGCAAGACAGGACCAAACTGCGATAATACCACCACCGTTTTTCACAGATGGGATGAGGTTTTTCTCTTGAAATGAGTTGTTTTCCGTTCTCCAAACATAACACGTCTCCTTTAAACCAAAAAGTCTTATTTGGTCTCATCTTTCCACAAAACATTTTTCCAATAGCCTTCTGGCTTGTCCAGCAGATCTTTGTCAAATTGGAATTTTTCTTTTGGAGAGTAGTGACTCTTTTTGCACGCCTGTGATGTACACCATTGTTGTTCAGTGTCCTCCTAACGGTAGACTCATGAACATTAGCTAATGTGAGAAAGGCCTTTAGTTGCTTAGAGGTTACCTTGGGTTCTTTTGTGACCTCGTGGACTGTTACCTGCCTTGCTCATGGTGTTATCTTTGTTGGTTGACCACTCCTGGAGAGATTGATAATGGTCTTGAATGTCTTCCATTTGTACATAATCTGCCTGTGGATTGGTGGAGTCCAAACTGTTTAGAAATCTTTTTGTAACCTTTTCAAGCCTGATGAGCGTCAACAACTCTTCTTCTGAGGTCCTCAGAAATCTCCTTTGTTCATGCCATGATACACTCCCACAAACATGTGTTGTGAAGACTTTGATAGATCCCTGTTCAAGATTGTCTTCCCATTGATTGGCAAATGTATGTGATCCTTTAGTACTAGCATATAATTTCAGTCATAGACGTAATGTTGGATCATTTTCCACAATAAATAAATGACCAAGTCTAAATTTTTTGACTCAATTCTTTGATTTGGTTATCGTTATCTTCTTTTAGGGCTTGTGTGAAAATCTGATGTAGTTTTAGGTCAAATTTATGCAGAAATATGGAAATTCTGAAGGGTTCACAAATGTTTAAGCACCACGGTCACCACTGTATCTAAATTCAGACATGAAGACATACCGACATGAAACTCAAGAGCCTGGGGGGTGCAGTACATTTGAAAGATTGCTTTGATAACCACATTAGTGTTTCTATATGGTAAACATGGTTGAAGATGATTGCAAAAAAAATTAATGGCCACACATGACCTTCATTCCATAATGAGGTTGTGTTGAGGTCCTGGTAATGTCAGGCTTTTGCAACTACTTGATTGCAGTAGCCAGATTGTCTTCTCTAAACTCTTTCATGCCAGCATCTAAAATCTGTGAGCTTTTCTTTGCAGGTTTGTCAAAAAGCTGGGGAGATATCACTTTTGAAGCAGCAATTGAAAGATGCCCAGGCAGACATTGCTCAGAAACTCAATGAGATAGTTGGCCTTAGAACACAGTTAAAAGAAGTAAAAGCCTTGCTACGGGAGAAGGAGGAACAGATTTCTTCCATTAAAGATTCCTACAGCTCGAATTGTGTCAGTCTGGAGATCTGCGAGAACGAAATGCAAAGAAAGCAAAGCGAAGCCCAGCAAATGAAGGAGAAGCTCAGTCAATGTGAACAGGAGATAGCGGGTTTGAAGGAGACCTTGTCGGATCTGGGTCAGAACCCGTACACCATGGAATTCAATGATAAACTGAGCGACACTCTGGCATGTGAGAGCGATGAGGCCAAGATGAAACGCCAAAACGAGGACAGTGTAGGCACTCTTAAGAAGGATTTAGAGAAGCTCCAGGTCGATTTGGCAATGGAGAGACAACAGCGGGACCAGCAGGTGGTGGACTTTGAGGAGGAGAGACGCACGTGGCAAGAAGAGAAGGAAAAAGTCATAAAGTATCAGAAGCAGCTTCAGCTCAACTACGTGGAGATGTATCAAAAAAATCAGCAACTGGAGCAAAAGATCAATGAGTTAACCACGAAGGTCACCACACCGCCACCAGAAGACAAGAAGCCTTGGACGCCATCAAGGTTGGAGAGGATAGAGTCCACCGAGATATAAAGATTGTTGACTGAGTGTACACAGCTAGTTACTCACTGTGCATGTGCTACCTACTCCAGCCCATGGTATCAGGAAAAGACCTAACAGAGTCTAAGGGGACCAGTGACTACAACTCCATAGAAGACGACCCTGAAGGACTCAAAAAAAGGTGTCTCAAGTGCTTGCTATAATCTACATTTATGGTATACAGTTTGTTATGCCGCCAATGATACTCTGTGTCTGTTTTTCTTTTCCCTTACGCCTTCACCTCCCTCTGACTGCCGGTCGAATAGGTGTATTATATTGTTATAATGTACCGCTGGGCAGTGAAAGGGGAAGTGCAGTGTTGTGACTGTTACCAGTCCTTAATCCTTTAGGACTCACGGAAAGAAAGGTCAAAGTAACCTGGATAATGAGTTAATTTTAGCCATATTGGCTAGCAATGGAAGTTCTGCTGTGCAGTGAAATCTAGCAATCTTTATTATACTTCCCACCGTTCTAGGCACTGTTTACTGTGAATTATCCCAAAATCTTTCGAGGGATAGTAGTGAATGTTCTCTGTTAAACCGCCAGGTTTTTTCCTATAGTATTACATAACGATATTTTTGCAAGTCTGCATTGCTGACTGTGAGATATCTCACCAGTCCGTGTGTTGTCTCGATGAAGGTTATTGTAAGGAGGTTTTCTTTTATGTCATCCCTTTGCCTTTTAATTGCCTTCCTCATAGTCCTCAACCTTCCCCTACCCTGGACGGGATGTAGACATCCCCCAATAATCCCACTGCTGAGACCTCCAGATGCAATCTGCGAAGGAACCTTTTAGTTAGAGTGTCATTTTCTTGTGGCGCCACCAAAGGGGAAATGAAGTATTACACAGTGCTCATCGAAACCAGTGGCCTTTCTGTGTAATACTAGGTCAAGTCTGGTCCTCCAAAGAGAAAGACGCTGCTCTCGTCTCTGAGAAAACTCCCTTAAAAGGGGTTTTCCAATTTAGAATTTTTTACTGTACATTCTGAGTTAATAGATCAGAGTGGACAAAGAGTGTCTCCCTTGGAGGACCTGTCCTTTCCTGCATTACACCGACATTCCTTTGATGTGAATGGTCACGATGTAATTTATCGTTTCCGCATTGGTGGCACCGCAGGGAAACTTACTGCCAGATTTTTATACAGCTGATTGCTGGAGGTCCAAGCAAGAAGACACTACGTGAACTTCTAATTGTCAAGAGACCCAAAAAGGAGAACTGCTTTAAGTCAGAAATACCTTATTGAAAGTGCATTTAATAAACCAGACAACCTCCTTAAAGGGCAGTTCTAGTTAAATTCGCATGTCTAGTTTTGGGTGGCATGCTCTTATCTAAAGGTCACCATCCAAGGAACCAAACGAGTGATGTTTTATGGGTTCTTAACCCGACAAGAATAGGAAGGGCACTGGTCCCGTAATCGAAGACGACCACTCATAACCTCCTTGTATGCCTGGGTTGGGTAAAAGATGTCCACCCCATGTGTCCTTCAGTAGGTCCCTATTTACTTCGGAGACAACATACTGGCTGGAAAGAAGTTCTCACCACCGCAGAGTGCTGTTACAAGGCTGAGATAAATTCTGATAAAAATCCCAGGGATAAAACCAAAGAGACGTGCTGTACAACTTCAGGAATAAATTGCCTCTTCCCTCTTCTTCAGGGATTTACTGGCGACAGCACTAGTACAGTAACTGCAGGATATCAGATGAGGCGAGAGCTTCTCAGAGCCGCCCGCAAGCTGTAGTATTACAGACGCATGGCTAGCAAGTGTTACCTTGGTAATAATGCACAGTTCACAGTGGGTAGACTTCAGCACGCTAGATTTTACTCCATGAAAATGCTGCAATGAATTGTGAGTGTGCTTGTTTACTAATCCAGCATCAAGCGTGTCCTTGAGGTCGGAGTACACAACGTGCGAAGCTTGGAGCACGTTCTTCAGGTGGATGGTCAGGGAGATGTGCTACATAACCATACTGTGTCTTATAACTTAGCTGTGAGGCATCTAAAGCTGGTCACACTGCACGGCTGGATGATCAAGGCTACTTAAAGGGGAACTCCACTCATTGCTTTGTATACTGAGGACCCACTTGGGATATCCGGGAAAAGTCAAATAGTCAAAGATTGTAGAATGGAATAATTGCATAAATACTTTGTTTCATTTGCTTACATTTCATGATATAGTGGGTGGAGCTTAACTTAATTGCTAACCAATGCCCATGTCGGAAAGGAGAGGGACATAAGCAGGGGTGGAGTCTGACATGTGTTGGGTGGGGCTTAGAGGTCACATGACTTAGAGGCAAAGGAGAACATAAGCAGGGGTGGAGTCTGACACTTGATCGTTCAGGACGATTTGTGTCATGGAGCCACGAGCGGTTACATTGTAGAAACCATATTGTTAAAGGACACTTAGTGAATTCAGGACCGTCTAAATATCATGTTGGGCGGGGCTTAGATGTCACATGACTTAGAGGCAAAGGAGAACATAAGCAGGGGTGGGGTCTGACACATCGGTAACCTATGTGTCATGGAGCCACTAGTGGCTACAATGTAGAAACCATATTGTAACTAGTGATGAGCGGCAGGTGCCATATTCGATTTCGACGAAATTCGCGAATATTCGAATGAATATTCGTTTCATATTCGTCGAAATCGAATATTCGTCATTTTTTCTAGTTATCGCGATTAACATGCGATTTAAATAATCGCATATTGCGATTTGTACTTAAGGCTACTTTCCTATTGGTTTCATATCTAGAATTAGCGAGGATGACGAATATGACGAATGTATTCGTCTATTCCTCAAAACGAAGATAACGAGTATTCTACATCTTCGTTTAGCTACCTGTCGTCAACCTCGCTAATTCTAGCAATCAATAGGAAGGTTGACTATAGAGACAGCTGTGTTTAATTCGCTATGCGATTTTTTTTTTTTTAATAAATAGAATAATTATAATAATTATATCAAGTAATATAATTATTCTATTAAAAAAAAAAAAATCGCATAGCGAATTTAACTACAGCTGTCTCTATAGTCAACCTTCCTATTTGATTGCTAGAATTAGCGAGGTTGACGAATAGGTAGCTAAAACGAAGATGTAGAATACTTCGTTATCTTCGTTTTGAGGAATATGACGAATACATTCGTCATATTCGCTATTCGCTAATTCTACCAAGCCAACCATAACTTCTGTGCTCATGGAGCGTCCCCATCACCATTGGAAAGTCTCCATATACTAAAATGTACTGTCGGATTTGAGGAATTACGTTGAAATCGCAATGCGATTAATTCAAGTTATATTAATCGCATTGCGATTTCAACTTAGAGCTGGGTTTATAAATTGGTCAGCTTGCTAGAATGAACGAAGTTAACGAATATGGAATATAGCAGCAGTGCTAAGTTGAATTCGCAATGCGATTAATTTAACTTGAAGTAATCGCATTGCGATTTCAACTTAGCACTGCTATCTTACATAGGCTAGAATTAACGAATATGGAATATAGCACTAGCAGTGCCAAGTTGAAATCGCAATGCGATTACTTCAAGTTAAATTAATCGCATTGCGAATTCAACTTAGCAGTGCTGCTATATTCCAAATTCGTTAACTCGTTCATTCTAGCAAGCTGACCCATTATAAACTCAGCTCTAAGTTAAAATCGCAATGCGATTAATATAACTTGAATTAATCGCATTGCGATTTCAACGTAATTCCTCAAATCCGACAGTACATTTTAGTATATGTAGATTCTCCCATGGATGGGGACGCTCCATGAGCACGGAAGTCGGCAGAAGCGGCAATGGGCACTGACTAGAGCAGCCAGGAAGCCAGGAATCCTCAGGACAGGTAAGAACTACTGTTGGGAAGAGGGAAAGAAAAAAATATAACTAAAAAAAAAAAAAACGAATATTCGAAATAGCGAATTTATAGCGCTATATTCGAAATATTCGCGAATTAGCGAAGTGCCGATATTCGCTAAAAAAATTCGCTTTTCGAATATTCGCGCTCAACACTAATTGTAACAGGAAATATAGGGAATCCAGTAATGTCTACATTTCGCATTCTTAATCCTTTAGCGTACAGGGTGGAGCTTAGATGTCATGTGACTGGAAGCACCTATCAGCTAATGGCTTTGCAGGGAGTCTGAGATACCAGGAACATATGTGTCATGGTGTCACGAGTTTCTACAATGTAGATACCATATTGTAACAGCAAATTCCAGAATTCTCTACAGGGTGCATGTGATGAACAGATACAAACACCATGGGATGGCTGATTTTTCTTTTTTAATGGAGTTCTCCTTTAAGTCCATCAGCCCATTCTGTATTCATTTAGTGGACGCAAAATGAAACTCCCAAGAATTTGACCTGGTACAAAAGGTCTCGATTATAGTCATACATAGGATGTGTCCTCCCATTAGATGTCTTTACTCCAAACCAAGAAACTTCAGGTCCTCTAACCAGTCTTGATACCACCTGGAACAACATGTCTTCTTCTTCAGTCAGATATCATCTGGAATTTCATTGAAGGATCTTTATCCACACGTGTGACCAGCTTCATGTCTCAGCTAAAGCAAACCCGAAACTTAAAGGGGTTACATAAGATTGGAGAAAAGAGTCTGTTTCTTCCAAAAACACCAACACTCTAGTCCATTGGCCATGTCTGGCGTTGCAGCATTGGCTTGAATACAGCCGAGCTGCAATACCAGACACGGCCTATGCACAAAAGTGGCGCTGTTACAGGATTTAGAAGTAGACATCTATTGTCAAACCCCTCTTAAGGTTCTAGTTCTCCACACCAGTGTCTACCCATCACACGCCTCATTAATGTATAGCTATCTTTACAACTTTTCTGGAAAAAAATGACAAAAAATAGTCTTGGATGTCCCTAATGTGTTAAATTTAGAGAAAAAGGCAGATGGCAAATTCAGTGAAGACGACCATTGGCTTTCTGAGGTCTAATATGGTCGCGGTGTGTAATATCCATGCTCTTTCTGGGTACTATCACTGTCATTCAACATTTTATAAAAGTATCTCTCCTTCTGCTATACAGGGGACTGCCTCGGAGATACACAGGCTTGTTTTAGTCAGTTCCACTCAGGCGACAGAAACTGAGGCACAAAATGCAGGACGATGAGAGGCAGAAGTAGGGAAAATATATAACAAAGTATAACAAGTAGAGACAGGTTTGTATAATAGATGGATGACTAACCACAAGAGGGCGCTAGAAAAAAAGACCAAGCCTACAAATGACCTCTGATCTGGCAATGATCATTAATTAAGCAGCAGTTACACTGCCGGAGACATGTCAGGTGACCAAGGGCGCCAATCACTGATCTTAGTGGTGACTTCAATTTGGACAGAATGTCGTGATTGGCTGGCAGGGTCACTTAGCTTGTTGTTGTGGGCATCTCTTTAATGGTCATAGGGAACAGCAGGCCCAATCAAAATGGTCCCTGTCACATGATCTACCCATGCGACTCCTTCCTCCCAGGCTGCGTCCTGTAAAGCACCATGCGCAGAGGAAGCAGATTCTACTGTATCTGCGCATGGGCTGAATCCCTTTAGCGCTGGCACAGAAGAGGATGCAGGGGGAGTGGTCATGTGGGTAAATCACATGACCGCCCTCATCTTCATTTCTATAGATGTGACAGCACACCATCCCCTGTTTACACCAGTATTACCAGTATCTATAGAAAGTGTCCAACCCCTTTACATCCTGGAAAGCCATTTCAAGGGTAGAGATAGTAATGGGCCAGTAGGGGGCCTCCTGTCAGAGACATAGCTAGGTTTTGTTATGATTGCTTCCAGTTGGCTTTTGGGGCACCACCCAACACCCAGTGCACAAGCCCTACCAGCCAGTAGTCACGCCCTTGCCTTTTTTTCCCCCCAACCCTGAGTAAATCTCTCAGCCAATCCAATGGTTGGCACTGAAAGAGTTCGGTAGGTGAGGAAGTTATAGACATTAGAGCTCTCGATTCTGTGTCTATAAAACTAGAATTTAGGGCTTAGTTCAAAATTTTAAAGTGCCCCTAGTCCCTATGGTAATCTGGTTTTGGACTTTGCACTCTCTTACAGTTAATTTCATGATCGAGCATGGATATCACATTTTCATTAAAAATATCAAAAATTAAAGTGAGTCTGTCCCTACGCAGCCAAATATAATGCCTCGGAATAAAATGGTACCTTTCTTCCTTCCATCCATTGCTTGATTCCTGAGAAAAAGCCTTTCGTTTCAGTATGTAAATTAGCTCTTAAGTGCACTGAGGGTGGGCCCTAACCCATTGGTGCACCCTAGCTCCGCCGTTGTTCTGTCGAAGCTCCGCCATCCCTTGCTTCATTGACAGGGCCAATCTTTGGATTCTTCTCTTGCCCACCCAGTAATCTTCCGCCTCTATGTAATGTGTACGGCATGGTGCGGGTACAAAACTACAAGATGGGCTAAGAGGAGGATTCAAATGAAGGGCTCTGTCAATCAACCAAGCAAGGAGGGGCTTCAACAGATAAGAGGCGCAGCTAAAGTGCACCAAGGGGCTATGGTCCACCCTTCAGTGCACTCACTTAAAGGCTATGTGCACCTTCGTGACATATTTTTCTTATGATTGCATTTTACTCATTTTGGGCTAAAAATACTGTTCTTTATTAAAAATTTTCAGCCGTTTCTGAGATACAAGGTTTAAAAAAAATCATTCTCTTTGCAAGCTGTCACTTTCTGCCTTCTTTGAAGCTCATCATCTGACAGCTCATGTACAGCTCTTATCTCCTGACCTCATAAACAATTATTTAAGCCGTATTCTGATAAGAATTGAGATATAGTGAGTGTTTATGAGGTTAGGAGATCAGAAATAAGAGTTACACATGAGCTGTCAGATGATGGGATTCAAAGAAAACAGAACGTGACAGCTTGCAAACAGACTGATTTCTTAACCCTTGTAACTCAGAAATAGGTGAACATTTTTAATAAAGACCAATTGAAAAAATGATTTTTAGTGCAAAATAAGTAAGATGCAAACACAAAAAATGGCCGCTTTAAGAGCTAATTTACATATTGAATCTAAAGAACTTTTTGCAGGAATAAAGCCATATTTTTACACTTTCCCGGCCCTACCAGACATTATGCTTGGTTCAATAAAACTCCACTCTGACAACGATGAAATAATGGATTACTGCGCATATAATCTCCACGTACCCGCGTCTTTGAGATGTCACAAGACCCTGTCAATCACCAGCGTGCCCACCCACTACTTAATGCCATCAATGTCGCTTCCCCTCCCCCCCCCACTCTGCCCCATGACTGTGTCCTGCACATGGTACAGAGCAACGAGGGAGCCTGCAATAAAGTGTATGCGTGCGTCGTTGCGTGAGTGCGTGTAAATGTGCACGCGTGTGCATGTGACTAGCCTCCTGCGTGTGCATGCACAGATTTAAGAGAGATATATAAATAGGCAAATAATTGTATATATATAATTTTATATGGAGAAAAAAAAACTGCGATGAGAGAAAATATATGTGGACAAAAAAATCCTATTTTCTGTTATTTTATTTCGTAGTTTATGCCGTACGAACTGTTGTCAGTGATTTACTGGTGAAGAGATGTGTTATGATGTCACCCAATTTACTGTTGAATGTTCCACTTTGAACACAATGCTGTGTAATGGGACACCTACACGTGTATATTTTATGTGTTGCTGGTTCTTTTTGACCACAGGGCACCTGTTGTCTCCATGAGCTGGGGGGGGGGGGGGGGCATAGTCATAAAGGTAACTGATAAAATTATGTCTGCCCGATGTCACCACTAGAGGGAGCTTAGGAGCAAACCTCATACTGTTTATACATGGAATTCAATGCAAAAAGCACCCTCTAGTGGTGACTCCAGGGAGACCGAATTTTATCATTTACCACTATGACTATGCCGGGGATTTGGAGCTCAATATAGCGCAGAATACTACCACAAAATATTTTGAGGACTGGTCACAATTGTTTGAATTTTTAGGCCCAGGTGTGTCTGCATTCCTTGAAATCCCTTGAGATCATCACAAGGGGTCCAACATTGGACTCTCCAACTGGTCCACAAGGTTACATTGTGGAAATCATCGACCCCTCCCCCCTTCATGTATTTTGGCTTTATGATTTTGGATCAGTTCCCCAAATTGCCCCCTTCCCTTTAATGCAGACAGCAGGTGCACTGTAAATAATACATCACTTGGAGGAAAGATTTGCTGGCAATTTGAAGTAAGTGCCCGGCTGTTGGACGGGATTTGATCCATCTTTGATATGCTGCTACGTTCTATATAAAACAAGTGTACTTTGATATAAATAGACCTATTTCTGTATATAAAGTATGTAAACTTATCTGTCAGAGATACTCACACGAGGCGGACGTTTCTGGAAGGATTCACAGCGAGGTTGGCAACTGGAAGTGAAGATCGGCTTCAAAAATATTTGGGAAAGTGTTTTGCTTTATTGTTATATTAAATGGAAATACAAGCAACATCCACCATGATCTCCGTGTCTTCCTTCAGCCGCTCCTGCCCAGATTACAGACAAAAATCACATCTGTCCCAAGGAGCCTGGTACTTCTTCTTCTTCTCTTTGTTCTTGCCCTCTTCCTCATCCCTTCCCCTCCTCCTCTATCTGTCCCAAGGAGCCTAGTTCCTCTTCTTCCTCCTTTTCTTCATCATCTTCTTCTTCCTTTTCTTTTTCATTTATTTCTTCCTTTTCCTGTTCCTTCTTCTTCTTCCTACAATCCTTCCTCTTCTTTTTCTTCTTCATCTTCTTCCTTCTTTTTCATCTTCTTACTCTCCTTCTTCTCATACTTCTCCCTTTTCCTACATTTCCCCTTTTTTTCTTCATCTTCTTATTTCTTCTCTTTTTCATTTCCTTCTTCCTCTTCTGCCTCCTCTCCTTCTTCTTCCTCCTCTTGTTCCTTCTTTCTCCTTTCTCTCCTTCTTCCTCCTCTCCCTTCTCTTCCTCCTCCTTGTCTCCCTTCTCTTCCTCCTCTCTCTTCTCTTCCTCTTCTTCCTCCTCTCTCTTCTCTTCCTCATCTCCCTTCTCCTTCTCTTCTTCATTCTCTTCCTCTTTTTCTTCCTTCTCTTCTTTTTCCTCTTCTTCTTCCTTTTCTTCCTCCCCATCTTCTCCCTCCTTATGTGACATAGCAGTAAATGGGTGTAGCTTATTGCTGTCAGTTTGCACAAGGTAGACAGGATTAGTAAATCGCCCCCTAATTCAGATTAAGCGGGTGGAGCTTCGGTTTAGTCGCTGGCTGGGAGGCAGCTTGCTGCACAGAATCCTTACCCTACCCCACAAGGCCAGTCCAACCTGTTTTTAAGCCTCTCCCTCAGCTGTGACCAAGATGATAATGGTGAGAACCACCATACGTAGGGCCAGATTTATCATTACTCTTGCAGTTCACTCCACTTTCAAAGAAGGCGTATGTGTATTTGAGTCAAGTCAAATTTATCATGGGCTCTTTCAGAGGTTGATAAATCTGGTGTATTTCTGGTTCCTAGTTGTATTTTGGCTTTGTCTTTGGAAAAGGCGCAATTTTAAAAAAGTGATTTTGTCAAACATAAGCATGGTCATGAGTGGAGTGAGTTTGCGCAATTTTTGCGACTTTTTTGCGACTATTTAAAAAGTCGCAATAATAAATCTGTCTTGCAAGTGATTTACATACGACAAAACGCCCATAAACTTGGTTTTGGAGTGAGTGGCGTAAGTCTCCAAAAAGTCGCAAAAAATTGCGCAATTTGGCTTTTTGCGCAATTTTTTGCGACTTTTCAACTCCAGAAAAGTGACTTAGGCTAATGATAAATCTGGCCCGTAGTGTTTACTAGTAGGTTAGTGATGAGTGGCCGCAGAGTCCTGGCCTCGTTACCTGCAATTATTCGCTGTTTATTAAGCCCCTGTCTAATAATGATATACTCTACATATTTTAGGGTGCTGCGCTTCTTTATAAAGTTGGTGCATCTAACTCGAAGGGGTCATTTTGATTGATTGTCGTATGAAATGCCCATCTTACTAAATGTCCTCTGCACAGTATATATGGACTCATTGTAGCCCAGAAAGAATAGGAAGCCCCGGCTGTATGACATTGCAGTCTTACAATTTTACCCTATTAAAGCCTCATGCACACGACCGTATGTGTTTTGCGGTCCACAAATTGCGGATCCGCAAAAAACAGATGACGTTCCGTATGGCATCCATTTTCTTTGGCGGATCCATTGTGATAATGCCTATACTTGTCCGCAAACTAGAAAAAAATAGGACATGCTCTATTTTTTTGCGGAACAGAAAAACGGACATACGGTAAACGGAATGCACACGGAGTACATTTTTGCGGACCCATTAAAATAAATGGTTCTGCATATGGTCCGCAAAAAAAAAAACCGGAACGACACGGAAAGAAAATACGTTCGTGTATCCTAAGAATACTAGGATTTACCAGGATTTTATTTTAAAAGTAAAATAGTCCAGTCTTCAGTTAGTCGGCTGAGATAGAAGCTATGTGTGTGGGTGAGGCCTCTTTCACACTAGCGTTTTAGCTTTCCGTCCTAGAGATCCGTCCTCAGGTCTCTAGGACGGAAAGATACTGATCAGGATTATCCCCATGCAACCTGAATGGAGAGAAATCCGTTCAGGATGCATCAGGATGTCTTCCGTTCAGTATGTCAACGTTTTTTGGATGTTGACAAAAGCGCAGCATGCTGCGGATTTGTCTCCGTCCAAAAATCCGGAAGACATGCCGTAACGCCGGATCCGGAATTAATGCCCATTGAAGGGCATTAGTCCGGATCTGGCCTTTAAACGTCGCATCGCCGGATCCGACGTTTAGCTTTTTGTCAATGGTTACTATGGCAGCCAGGATGCTAAAGTCCTGGTTGCCATAGTAAAGAGTAGGGGGAGCGGCATACTTACATTCCGTGCGGCTCCCGGGACGCTCCAGGATGACGTCAGGGCGCCCCAGTGCATAGATCACGTGATCCATGCGCGCGGGGCGCTCTGACCTCATTCAGGAGCGCCCCGGGAGCCGCACGGAATGTAAGTATGCCGCTCCCCCGCTTCCCACTGCTACTATGGCAACCAGGACGCTAGTAGCGTCCTGGCTGCCATAGTAACATTGAAAGCATTTTAAAGACTGATCAGTCTTCAAATGCTTTCAGTTCACTTGCGTTGTGCCGGATTTGGCGCGCATTCCGGCGACGGAAGTGCACGCCGGATCTTCACAACGCAAGTGTGAAAGAGGCCTAACTTGGAAATAAGCACTAATCTGAAATAGAGAATAAGATCACCACCTGCTGGTCTTACAGGGGTACTACAATGAGTAATATAGTTTTTTTTTAGATTGTACTATCTATCCCTATTGCATATATTAACACAAACATCTCCCACTGTGCTGTACAAAGAATCATTATTCCAGGGTCCAACTAAGGCTCCTGTAAAAAGAACGAATTCATTCATGTAATTCCTTATACAGTGACCAATATCACATTTATAATAATAAGTATATGGAGCTGCAGGATTTCTTCCTGTTTTGTTAAATGGTCTCCTCCAAATCACTGTAAAATCTCAATGCATCTCAACAGAAAAAAAAATTATGAACGAAAGTTTGAAGTTATCCAGAAAATGCCCAGGTTATACCAGCATGGTCCATATCACTATATACAAGAAGATGTAGGTAAGGTATTCATTCCAGACCAACACAAAGTAGAAAGTATGGGTGAAGTGAAAAGAAAATAATACATGGTTTTCACAATTTTTAAAAAATAAAAATTAAAAGCGTGACGTGCATTTGTATTCAGCCCAATGTACTCCAATACTCTTAAATAAATCCAGTGTGACCAACTGCCTTCAGAAGTCACGTAATAATAAATAGAGTCCACCTGTGTGTAATTTATTCTCCGTATAACTACAGCCGTTCTATAAAGGCCTCAGAGATTTGTTAGTGAACATAAGTAATAAAACAGCATCATGAAAACCAAGGAACACACCAGACAGGTCAGGGATAAAGTTGTGTGGAAGAGTAAAGCAGGGTTAGGTTATAAAAACTATCCCAAGCTGAACATATCATGGAGCACTGATCAATCCATCATCTGAAAATGGAAGGAGTATGGCACAACTGCAAACCTACCAAGACATGGTTGTCTACTTAAACTGACAGCTTAGGCAAGCAGAGCACAAATTAGAGAAGGAGCCAAAGGCCCCATGGTCACTCTGAAGGAGCTGCAGTGATTAACAGCTCAGGAGGGAGAATCTGTCCACAGCAGGGGCGTAGCTAACGGCTCATGGGCCCTGGTGCAAGAGTTCAGCTTGGGCCCCCTTCCCTCAGTGCTTTGTGTGTCTTCTTATGCGGCACAAGGGTTTTTGGGCCCCCCCAGGCTCCTGGGCCCGATAGCGACTGCTACCTCTGCACCCTCTATAGGTGTGCCCATGGTCCACAGGACAACTATTAGTCGTGTACTCCACAAACCTGGCCTTTATGGAAGAGTGGCAAGAAAAAAAGCCATTTTTAAGAGGCAGCCAAAAGAAGTCCCGTGCGGTTTGCCACAAGTCACGTAGGGGACACAGAAAACATGTGGAAGGAGGTGCTCTGGTCAGATGGGACTGGCAAATACAAAATGCTATGTGTGGCAGAAAACTAACCGCACATCACCCTGACCACACCCTCCCCGGCATCGTGGGGTGGGGATGCTTTTCTTCAGTAGGGACAGGGAAGTTCAAAGTACGTATATAATTATATACAGAAGATCCCCAGGTTATACCAGCATGCTCCATATCACTATATACAAGAAGATGTATAACTTATACCAGCTGTACATATATAATTATATACAGGAGATGCCCAGGTTATACCAGCATGCTCCATATCACTATATACAAGAAGATGTATAACTTATACCAGCTGTACATATATAATTATATACAGGAGATACCCAGGTTATACCAGCTGTACTTATATAATTATATACAGGAGATACCCAGGTTATACCAGCATGCTCCATATCACTATATACAAGAAGATATATAACTTATACCAGCTGTACATATATAATTATATACAGAAGATGCCCAGGTTATACCAGCATGGTCCATATCACTATATACAGAAGATGTATAACTTATACCAGATGTAGATATATAATTATATACAGGAGATACCCAGGTTATACCAGCATGCTCCATATCACTATACACAAGAAGATATATAACTTATAGCAGCTGTACATATATAATTATATACAGGAGATACCCAGGTTATACCAGCTGTACATATATAATTATATACAGGAGATACCCAGGTTATACCAGCATGGTCCATATCACTATATACAAGAAGATGTATAACTTATACCAGCTGTACATATATAACTATATACAGGAGATACCCAGGTTATACCAGCTGTACATATATAATTATATACAGGAGATACCCAGGTTATACCAGCTGTACATATATAATATATACAGGAGATACCCAGGTTATACCAGCATGCTCCATATCACTATATACAAGAAGATGTATAACTTATACCAGCTGTGCATATATAATTATATACAGGAGATACCCAGGTTATACCAGCTGTACATATATATTCATATACAGGAGATGCCCAGGTTATACCAGCATGCTCCATATCACTATATACAAGACGATGTACAACTTATACCAGCTGTACATATATAATTATATACAGGAGATACCCAGGTTATACCAGCATGCTCCATATATCTTACTGGAGCCTGAACTTGATGTGTCCAGTCCATTAAGCTTTCACTTCTTACTCTGCATCAGTGTAGGACGAAGGATGGAGAGGATGTGCGGCTGTGATTTAGCAGGACTCTGCCTGATCACTACTGCTACCACTAGGCCCTCCTCGCTGTCTGGCTCCAATGGGTCTGCTGCAGTCAGAAAGTATGTGCCTCCTTATTTATACCTGATATACATCCAGCCCCTACATAATGGTCCAGCATATGGTGGCTTGCACATTGTCAACCTTGTGTCAGCAGATTGGGGGCAGCTTTGTCCAGTTTCAAGGGTGAAATTGTCTCGGGACACAAAGTGATGGTTGAGAGGTACCGTAATTCTCAACCAAGTTCAGATGAGATGTTTTTGGGGGGCAGAAACTTTTGTCTGTGCAGTGTATAATTTTTTTTACCAGATGAAGACAAAGTTAGTAGCAAAAAGCTTAAAGGCCATCTCTTAGCAAGATTAACCCCATTAAACCAGGTATTCTGCCTTGTAGGGTTGATTCTGCTGATTAAAATGATATCTGTTTTGTGAAAATCGGTTGTAGCTTTCCCAAGATAAAAGCCTTTTATTCTGTATGCACGTGGGGAGTTCAGTTCACCAAGGGGCGGTCTCTAGACTCCCTGAGCGCCTCAGTTTTCCAGTGTTGGCCACGCCCCTCGGCATACTGAAGCCCTCATTTGTACAAAGAGTAAAAGTCTTTTTTCTCGGGAATGCCACAACCGATTTTCACAGGCTAGGTATCATTTTAATCAGCAGAATAAACCCTATCAGGCACAGGCCTGGTTTAAAAGGGTTGATTCTGCTCACACTTGCTTTATAAATCTATTTATTGATATTGTTGTGGACACTTATCCTCAGAAAGGCCCGCAGATCAACGGACTGAAAATATCTCTGCCTGAGAAACGGGACCCGAAGAACAACTGCTGTGCTACATGTTAAAAGTGGCCATCAAGAAGTTCACCTTTTTACCACAAGAGGGCAGCAGAGCACCATTTAAAGCCTTATATGAGACTTCTTTCTGCCTTGTATTCACAGATGTAAGCAGGGGTGCGCCATGAGTTTTGTAACTCAAACCCAGTTGTCACAATACTGAAATATTTGTGTGACACGGCAAATTGTATTCTGTATCACAAAATTACTTTTTATCTATTTATTACTTATTATTTTTACCCTGCGGTGTTACCCATACTTTATATTCACATATTACCCTTAGGATAGGCATTTGCTCACTTTTTATGAGGCACAGTGCAGAACATTTGTTTGTGGCGGTGCCTGGTATTGCAGGTGAATAGAGCTGCAATACCAGGAACAGCCACTACTATGTGAATGGCGAGTAAGCGATGAAGAGGACTTGACGCTCGTCAGAATGAAATGGCCCCTTCAGTCAACTGGTCAGTGGGTTTCCCGTGAGTCAGACCCCATCGATCTGACCCAAAGGACCCTTCAGTCAACTGGTCAGTGGGTTTCCCGTGAGTCAGACCGCACCAAACTCACCCAATGGACCCTTCAGTCAACTGTTCAGTGGGTTTCCCGTGAGTCAAACCCCCACGATCTGACCCAACAGCCCTTTCAGCCAACTGGTCAGTGGGTTTCCCGTGAGTCAGACCCCCACTGATCTGACCCAAAGGCCCCTTCAGTCAACTCATCAGTGGGTTTCCAGTGAGTCAGACCCCCACCAATCTGATCCAATGGCCCCTTTAGTCAACTGGTCAGTGGGTTTCCCATGATTCGGACCCCCACCGATCTGACTTAACGGACCCTTCAGCCAACTGGTCAGTGAGATGACCAGTGAGATCGACCCCCATGATGTGACCCAACGGAACCTTCATTTAACTGGTCAGTAGGTTTCCCGTGAGTCAGACCCTCACTAATCTCACCCAACAGCCCCCCTCAGTCAACTGGTCAGGGGGTTTCCCAGAAGTCAGACCCCCACAATCTGACTCAACAGCCCTTTAAGCCAACTGGTCAGTGGGTTTCTGTGAGTCAGACCCCCACTGGTCAGACCCAAAGGTACCTTTAGTCAACTCATCAGTGGGTTTCGGAAAAGTCAGACTCCTACCGATCTGACCCAAAGGCCCCTTCAGTCAACTGGTCAGTGGGTTTTCTGTGAGTCAGACCCCCACTGATTTGACCCAACGGCACCTTATGTCAACTGGCCAGCGGGTTTCCCATGAGTGAGACCCCCACAGATCTGACCCAACAGACCCTTCATTCAACTGGTTAGTGGGTTTTCCATGAGTTAGACCCCCACTGATCTGACCCAAAGGCACCTTCAGGCAACTGGTCAGTAGGTTTCCCGTGAGTCAGACCCCCACTGATCTGATACTGATGGGCTATACTAAGGATTGACCATCCTGGAAAACCCCTTTAGAAATGATCTTTGGATGGCGGATAGTCCCACAGACAGGTCGGCTGATAGGGTCAATCGTTTATTGGATGTAGTGACCTCTTACCACACATCTTCCTTTCTTGAAAACCTCAATCACTATCGCAGGGGTCCAGGAAGCTGAGATACGGGGTGATGTTTGATGAGGTCCTCACACTGTACAACGATATTAGACACCTCTATGGCAGAAAACAATGGAGGGTTTCTACTAACTGGTGATTGGGCAAATTCCTCCACCTGTTTTTAATGTGTTATTTTTTTTTCAATAAAGCTTCCATATTTTTAATACATGTGCAAAAAAAGAAAAAGAACTGGATCGCACATCCTCATGCTATGCTTTGATCTTGTAACTGCTACTCAGCAGGAACCAGCGCTCCTTGGCGCATGTGTACTGCCTCCTATGCTACATACTGTACCAGAGGCATTAGTGTACATTTTGATCAAAAGGCATAAGCCCACTCACCACGTCAAGGTTGCCTCTATGAGTGGGACCTACTCTAAATTTGGCGCAGCACTGCGCAGCGACCCAGCAGCCAAACAGCACCCCTGCTGCTTGACAATGCCAAAACTAGCACTGGGCCCACCCGGACAGTACCACAACAACAATGGCCACGGGCATGGTGCGGTGCTGCTCGGTGGCCATTGTCATTGTGGTGCTGTCCGGGTGGGTTGGGGGGGCCCAGTGCTAGGTTTGGCATTGTCAAGCAGCAAGGGTGCTGTTTGGCTGCTGGGTCCCGCCGCCCGCTGGGTCGGCACTGCGGTGTCAGTGGTCGCCGTTTAGTACCGCGCCAAATTTAGAGTAGGTCCCACTCATAGAGGCAACCTTGACGTGGTGAGTGGGCTTATGCCTTTTGATCAAAATGTACACTAATGTCTCAGTCAGCATGTAGCATAGGAGGCGGTACACATGCGCCAAGGAGCGCTGGTTCCTGCTGAGTAGCAGTTATGAGATCAAAGCATGTGGATGTGCGATCCGGTTCTTTTTTTGCACTTCCATATTTTTAATTCCGCTTCCCGTGATTGCTGGAGACCGTTTGTGTTGGATTCAGGGCACACCTGTCAAAGACTTCTTTCCCATAGACACCCATGGGTGAAGTTCTGTCACTGTGTAGCCCTAGTTTTAACTGTGAATACTAGTGTTACAAATGTGCCATACAGTGCCCATATAATACCGCTATACCACCCCTACCTGCAGGACTGAAATTTTAGCCTCTTGTCCTGCAGATCAGCATCCTCCATGTCATAGGCGGCACAGGGACAGGTAGGACAGCTAGCCAACTAACTCCATACTCCTCTGTTCATATGGCACACCCACAGATGGCCCTGAAGCTAAGATTTAGGGGGCGTTTCGGAGGCTTTTTATGCTGTAGAACTTTTTTAGAAGCCCCTATGACATGGAAGACACATCATGGCCACTATTTGAATCCTAGCATACAGCTCTTCGTATCTCAGCTTCCTGGACTCCAGAGGAATACTTCAGTATGCCGGTTGTGTTAAGAAGAGCAGAGACATAAGCGTGGCCATGTTTGAGGTCTTTATTCACTGTACAGTACATCTATACACAGCGGTGGTCCCGCTTCGTGTGGCGGTTCTGCCTTGGAGAAGGTCCAGGGACTAGGAAAATACAGAGTCCTGTTCACAGGCCGGGTCCATCGTGCAGCTCTCTGCAGGAGATAAAACATGAAACAATCATAGCCTCCAGTCCTCACACAATAATAACAAGATATTCACACACACAAGCTGAAAATCCTTCCCAAACTAGTTCTGCTGACACACAGCTGAAGGTTTGTTACAATGTATCACTGCAAGCAATCCTTTACGAGCCTCAACATTCTCCCCTGCCTTGGACTGAAAGCTCACCTACACTGATACACTGTAACAAACCTTCCTTTGTGTCTACAGGGCTAGGTTAGGTCACATTTTCTTTTTGCGTGTACATCAATGATAACATTCTCAGGGAAGAAGATCTGAAGACTGAAGAGAAATCCTTGCGAGACCCAAAGCAGTGGTGGTCTAGATAATGGAGTTTTCCGGAACGTTAATATTGAACATACCAATCTGTGATCGACTCCAGCCGATCAGCAGAATGAAGGACCTCATTCATACATGGTTTTCAGTCACAGCGCCATGTGGATGATAGTGGCTGAGCCTGGTATTGCAGTTCACTCCTATTCATTTCATGCCCTTGATTTCCTGGATCTCTCGTGTGTTTGTTGACTACAGTTCAGTTAAGGGCTCATGTACACGACCGTATGGCTTTTTCAGTATTTTGCGTTCCGCAAAAAACAGATCCGCAAATAATACGGATGACGTCCGTGTGCATTCCGTTTTTTGCGGAACGGAACAGCTTTCCCCTGATAGAACAGTACTATCCGGGTCCGTTATGCGGACAATAATAGGACATGTTCTATCTTTGAACGGAACTAAAATACGGAAACGGAAGGCATACGGAGTACCTTCCGTTTTTCTTTTTGCGGATCCATTGAAATGAATGGTTCCGTATACGGTCCGTATACAGAACGCAAAAAAAGGAATGTAAACGAAAGGAAATACGTTCGTGTCCATGAGCCCTTATAGTGATGATAGAAAGACTAGGCCTCGCCAGGTGGTAGGCCTCCCCCGTGGGCTCCTCTGTAGTGGCCTGGGGGGTATGCCCGGGCCCCTCACACAGACTGTACTTACCCCCCTGATCCATGTGACGTGTAGGTGCAGCGGCGTCCGTGCAGGGATCCAGAGGGACTCAGGTGCCAGGGAGCTGGATAAGTACAGTCTGTGTGAGGGGCTGGGCATTGGGGGGGGGGGGGGGGCATTTTTGGGGTTGGATAACCCCTTTAAGCCTAATCCAAAGTAGCATTTATGGATGAAGTTATTTAATTGCCTCTATGAATGTTCCTGGATGCACATAAGATAGCACTGATTTTGTAAATTGCGCCCCTAGGCTGCTGCCTATACCGAGCAACCCTCATCTCATCCATTATTAGAGCCTGACTGCCTCAAGGTCATAATCACAGGGGTCTTGGAAGACAAGATATAAGGAGTTGTTTGCTGTGGTCCTCACAGTGGCTGCTGGTCGCGGGGTCCTAAATAGCGGAGGACCCCTTTAAACAGCTCCTTATATCTCAGTATTCTGAGTGTCATTTGAGGATATTGGAGTTCCATCCCACCCTGTAGGTCCTCACCATGGTTGCAGCAGATGCCGGAGGCGGCGCAGTTTCCTCCATTATTCCCACATGGTTTCCTTCCAGATTCACACGGTGAAGGGAGGAAATTTTCTTCTTGGCATCTCAGAGTCTCAGTGGTGCCAAAGTAACAACCCAGCTCCTCTCCACAGCAGATATTGGGCCCGAAGCAGTGGCCTTTGTTCCTTGGTCCGCAGGGGATACACTAAAAAGTAGAGAAGACGTCTTAACACCTGAGCAAAAAGTACATGATCGTGCAATACCAGGCACGGCCTGAGGACACAAGTGGCGCTGTTCTTGGAAAAACTCAGCATGGCTTATAAGAAGGCTATCCAGTTAAATGACCCCAAACAGAACGTTTACAATGTGACAACTTCAAGCTGTAAAATGTCTAAAAGAACGGTTTTCAGTGGTCGTGGTATGCCCCCTGCTGGACACAAAGAGTATAAAACACAATTTTTGACTTTACATTCATACACGCTGGGTGTTGTAGTTCTATAATAGCTGGAGACCCCTGGACTACACTGATACAGTATAGCAAAACCTCAGCTCTGTACTCAGCATTGTCAGTCTCTTAAAGGCGTATTCCGATTATATCCTTCACAGCTGTGTTGTTCCCATGTCTGCCACAAGCTTGATGGGTCACTGCGGTGATAATTAAGTTGGGCAGGAGGGGTCTACACGTTTAAGGAACCAACTTGGGCAGATGTAGCAGAGCTGAATTTGTCAGCCCTGCCTTTGTGGCACACAGAGAAGACATAGAGTTCCTATAACAAAGATCAAAATGAACTCCCTAGTCATGTAGTGGGTTTTACACCAACTTCCTAATACAGATGTAGCGAAGCTGAGTTTGT
This sequence comes from Bufotes viridis, assembly GCA_033119425.1. Classification (NCBI taxonomy): domain Eukaryota; kingdom Metazoa; phylum Chordata; class Amphibia; order Anura; family Bufonidae; genus Bufotes; species Bufotes viridis. The sequence continues at coordinate 616,087,926 of CM065589.1, forward strand.
CATTTACATTATTCTATTTTTTTTTCCTAGTGATACTGTTTAATGATGTAGTAACAGTTGCACAACTGCATATTGCAGATGTAGCAGTGCTTAATTATTCATTAATATTACTTGCTGGTGCCCTATAGTAGGAAGTAGATGCTGCAGAGTTGAATGTGCGCTTTTTATAATTATTCTGCCTCATAATAGCTCTCTAAATTAGAATGTTTTACATTTTGCACATACTAATTCAGATGTAGCAGTGCTGAATGCGTCATATAAATTGTTATTTTGTGTGTGTTAAGATTACTTACAATTACAATTCTCTCAAAGAAAACCCTAAATGTGGATGTATCAGTGCTGAGTACATCAATGTAGAGTGGCAAAATGCATTATTTTGCTCTCAGAGATTATCTAAATGCTGCACAAAAGATACAGATCAATGACAAATTCAGCTCTACTACATCTTTTAAAGAACTGACGTTAAGATAATGTTCTATAACTGTAATCAGTGATGATGGCGGGGGTCTTCTCTGTTTGCTTAGATTTACAGTATAGTAGTATATAGTGTGTATAGATGGGCAGCATATGCATTGTATACTAACATCACTTCTTTAGAAGATGTAGCAGAGCTGGGTTTGTAATATACCTTTTAACTCAGTAGGTTTTCCCACGATCCCATGAAAGACCAAATATAACACAGAGTGCTATCACCATTAATCTTGCCAAATAACAAACTCAGCTCATCTTTACGGTTTCTCATACAAATCTCTAAACCCACTGAATAGACCAGGCATCCTCAAACTGCAGCCCTCCAGCTGTTGCAAAACTACAACTCCCAGCATGCCCGAACAGGCTACAGGTATCAGCCTACAGCAGGGCATTGCGGGAGTTGTAGTTTTACAACAGCTGGAGGGCCGCAGTTTGAGGATGCCTGGAATAGACAATACAGCTTCAAAATATAACGAGGTCACTACCTGCAGCCACCACCAGAGGGAGCCTAATGTGAAAGGCCTAGTTCACACCGGTTATTTGGTCAGTTATTTCCATCAGTTACTGTGAGCCAAAACCAGGTTCGGGTCAAAAACACAGAACCGGAGCAGATCTTTCCATTACACCTGATCTCTAGGCTTCACAAAAAATGATGGAAATAACTGACCAAATAACTAATGTGTGAACTGGGCCTTAAGCAGTATGCAGTAAGCTCCTAAGCGCTCTCTAGTGGTGGCTGCAGTTTCATTGTATATCTATGTCTTTGCAAGGGATTTGTAACTCTGTATTAGGAAAAATGGAGCTATAAAATATAAAATAAATCTCTGCAAAGAAAATTGGGCCCAAAATTTTTTTTTGCAATTTTTGTGATACACAGGGTTAATAATCAGTCTTTTACCGACTGCTGCTCCTGAGTTCCGTCAGGTGAAGGCTCATTGGAAAACGTTTCTCTGATCTTCTGACCTCATAAACACTCATAGATAAAGGCTTATCAAACTGATAAGAATATGGCTTAAATGAGTGTTTAACAGGTCAGGGATAAGGCTTCACTGATTATTAACCCCATGTATCATAAAAACTGACAAACTGACAAAAATATTTTCAGCCCAAAATGAGTAAAATTCAATAATAAAAAACAGTCTGCCCGGTTTTGAATAAAAGGGTGCCCTGATGATAAGCTGATCACAGGGTGTCTCCTTGCTGGGATCTCTTGCATTCAGTGTATGGGAGAATCTGACCGCCAGTGTTTGATTGCTCTATAGTGCCTCCGCAGGTGAAATGAAGCATTGCTATATACAACTATTTAAAAAATAGTTGTATATTGTCTACCCGAACTCGAGACACTCTTTGTAGCTGTCCTACACACAGTATATGGGGTGATGGAGGATGGAACCTTCGTCAGGGATCCAAGCTCATATCTCCCCGAAGGTCCACCTTATCAGAAATAAGAAATAACACTCCAAGAAATCCCTACAGGTCTCCATGGGTTCACCACAAAGTTTCAGCTCAGAGTCAGTCTGTCTTCCTAAAGGCTCAAGAAGCATCTAGTGATTCTTTGGAGTGTTTCCTCTTCGTTGACAACACTGAAGATCAGTAGACCATGAGTGAGACGACCGTGAGTGAGACGACCATGAGTGAGACGACCACGAGCTCTTACCTTTCTTACGTCCATGAAGTCTATCACCGATCTCTTTCCTCCTATGGGGCAGTTTTGTATATAACACGCTGAAGACAAGGCTAACCAGCCAAAAATGGTTACGGCAAGTGTAGTGTAAGACATGGCGGTGAGGACTCCAGCTGGTCTGCCAAGATGAGTGCTCCTTGGAGTTCTTCTGCACCTGGAGAAGCACCATGCTGTATATATATATCTATATTCCCTAATGGATACATCTCCGCCCACCCACCCCCGTCCTCCAGCAATGTCACGAATACTATTGTCAGAAGAACACATTGATTATGGCACCAAATTCCTCAATTATTAACCCAAGGTTGAAGATGTGAGGTCACTAAAGAACATATCATTTTGTAAGAAGATTTCTAGAACGTGGTAAGAAATAATGCAGAGAGGAGGAAGACATTCCTTTCAATTATCCCGTCCTCAGGGTCAGCGAGGGGTGGCTTCTCCTTTATCAGTGGTCACAACCTTCTTAAGCTTTGTACCTCGGCTCAGTCTCGCTTGTTCCGGGTATAGAACATTAAAGAAATATTCCGCATTAGAAAGTGAAATAAATTCTTTGCTAAATATAATATTGTATAGAACGTAGCAAAGTGAGAGCGAATGAATCAGATGTAGTGTGCGCAGTGGGAAGAGGATGAATGGGTTGTGGTAGATAGATAGATAGATAGATAGATAGATAGATAGATAGATAGATAGATAGATAGATAGATAGATAGATAGATAGATAGATAAAAGATAGATAGATAGATAGATAGATAGATAATAGATAGATAGATAGATAGATAGATAGATAGATAGATAGATAGATAGATATTAGATAGATAGATAGATAGATAGATAGATAGATAGATAAAAGATAGATAGATAGATAGATAGATAGATAAAATATAGATAGATATTAGATAGATAGATAGATAGATAGATAGATAGATAGATAGATAGATAGATAGATAATAAGATAGATAGATAGATAGATAGATAGATAGATAGATAATAGATAGATAGATAGATAGATAGATAGATAGATAGATAGAAAGATAGATAGATAGATAAAAGATAGATAGAAGATAGATAGATAATAGATAGATAGATAGATAGATAGATAGATAGAAAGAAGGATAGATAGATAAAGATAGATAGATAGATAAAAGATAGATCGATAGATAGATAGATAGATAGATAGATAGATAGGAGATAGATAGATAGATAGAAAGATAGATAGATAAAAGATAGATAGAAGATAGATAGATAATAGATAGATAGATAGATAGATAGATAGAAAGAAGGATAGATAGATAAAAGATAGATAGATAGATAGATAGATAGATAGATAGATAGATAGAAGGATAGATAGATAAAAGATAGATAGATAAAAGATAGATCGATAGATAGATAGATAGATAGATAGATAGATAGATAGATAGATAGAGTTGAAACCAGAAGTTTACATACATTATATAAAAAGACATATATGCAGGTTTTTCTCAATATCTGACATGAAATCAGAATAAACCTTTCCTGTTTTTGGTCAATTAGGATTACCAGAATGTCAGAATAATGAGAGAGAGAAGGTTTTAAGGCATTTTTATTACTTTCTGCAAAGTCAAAAGCTTACATACACTAGGATTACTATGCCTCTAAACAATCCTGGACTGCCCATATGATGATGTCCTGTGTGTGGAAGCTTCTGTTAGGTTTGTTGGTTAGAGACCTGTGGATGTATGTAAATGCACACCTGACATACGCTGCTGCTTTGTGTAGCATCATGGGAAAGTCTAAAGAAATCAGCCAAGATATCAGGAAGAGAATTGTGGACTTGCACAAGTCTGGCTCAACCTTGGGTGCAATTTCAAGATACATGAAGGTGCCTCGTTCATCTGTACAAACAAGATGGCAATGTCCGGCCATCATACTGCTCAGGAAGGAGACGGGTTCTGCGTCCCAGAGATGAATGTGCTTTGGTCCGACATGTGCAGATCAACCCAAGAACAGAAGACCTTGTGAAGATGATGGCGGAAGCTGGTAAGATTGTGTCAGTACCCACAGTGAAATGAGTACTGTATGAACATGGGCTGAAAGGTCACTCTGCCAGGAAGAAGCCATTACTCCAAAAGAAACAGAAAAAAACTGATTAATGTTTGCAAATGCACACAGGAACAAAGACCTACATTTTTGGAGACATGTCCTGTGGTCTGACGAAACTAAAATAGAACATTTTGGCCATAATGACCATCGTTACGTTTGGAGGAAAAAGGGAGAAGCTTAGAAGCCTAAGGACACCATCCCAACTGTGATACACGGGGGCGGCAGCATCATGTTGTGAGGGTGTTCGGCTGCAGGAGGGACTGGTGCACTTCACAAAATAGATGGCATCATGAGGAAAGAATATTATGTGGAAATATTGAAGCAACATCTCAAGACATCAGCCAGGAAGTTACAGCTTGGCCGGAAATGAGTTCTTCCAAATGGACAATGACCCGAAGCATAATACTGCCAAACTGGTTACCAGGTGACAAAGTCAGTGTTTTGGAGTGGCCATCACAAAGCCCTGATCTCAATCCTACTGAAAATGTACGGGCAAAGCTGAAAAGGCCGGTGCGAGCAAGGCGACCAACAAACATGGCTCAGTTACACCAGTTCTGTCAGGAGGAATGGGCCCAAATTCCGACCAACTACTGTGAGAAGCTTGTGGAAGGATATCCAAGATGTTTGACCCAAGTCATACAGTTTAAGGGCAATGGTACCAAATATTAATGAAATGTATGGAAACGTTTGACTTTGCAGAAAGTAATAAAAATGCCTTAAAACCTTCTCTCTCTCATTATTCTGGCATTTGGCAAATAATAATAATTATGGTAATCCTAAGTGACCAAAAATAGGAAAGGTTTATTCTGATTTCATGTCAGAAAAACATGCAAATGTGTCTTTTTAAATATGGTATGTAAACTTCTGGTTTCAACTGTAGATATGAGATAGATGGATAGATGGATAGATAGATAATAGATAGAAGATAGATAGATAGATAGATAGATGGATAGATAGATAGATAGATAATAGATAGATAGATATATAGATAAATAGATAATAGATAGATAGATAGATAGATAATAGATAGATAGATATATAGATAATAGATAGATAGATAGATAGATAGATAGATAGATAATAGATAGCAGCCACAGTCTTTCTTCTTCTTGTCTGATAAGACCTGGTGGTTGAGGAGGAGAGACGCGGGAGTCTCAGTCATGGAGGTGGTGGCTGCGGTGCTGTTCTGGACTCCAGGCCATCACGCCCTCCTGATCAGGTTGCTCCATCCTCCTCAGCCGGCACCACATTCAGGTGACTGTCACTTGACCAGGCTGGCTGTGTTTTAATTACGCCAGGGGCATGTGCCCACTCTGGTGCCTACTCGTTAATGATCTCGGCCACTTGAGATCAGCAGCTCAGGCCAATAACACATTGCAGTTGCTTGTCCAGTACACTAGGGGTGGGTCACTATTGTGGGCACTGGGAATGACACCCTTCAAGTACCAGTCACCGCGCCGCCCACTAGAAATCGATGAGAAGAGTAAGGATTATCTCTCATCAACAGGATAATGAATCTCTGTTTCCAGCCGGACATCGGGGAGAACAGGGAGGTCGTCCATCTTACCCGTCACACTCTCATGGGAGGTGAGGTGGATCACTGACTGTGTATGCGAAGTGTGCACCTACCAAAGGAGCCCAGTGCTCTGCGCCTCGTAATATCAAACCCATGGAAATGCCCATTATACCAGCCTGAGCCGTTAGTGCCCAATATGCCAACCTCATTGCTGTTCCCATGGTGCCAGACTCAAGAAAACATTTAAGTACTTACCTGTTCCATGCTCCCCTATTATTCCTTCCAGGAAGTTACCAGTGAGCGGCCAATCATCTGAGGAGGAGGAGGACGGGGCCCACTCTGGCCATTGTTTCCATTGCCTCCTCCGCCTCTTCTTCCTGCTCCTTGATCTGTAGTCATGAGTAAGATTAATAAAATTACCCAGACATTCTGTTATCTCCATCAGCCAATCCCAGAGACTCTAGGTCGGCTACCCTCTACTACCCTAGATCACCAGGGATATTGTCATTAACCCCTTCATACCCCTAGACCATCATGATGGTATCAATAATGTCTTCACAAACCTAGACCACCCTTAATGTTATCATTACCCCTTCAGACTCCTAGACCTTTAGGATTTTACCATTTTCCCCTTCACAACCCTAGACCACTAGGAAAGTTATCACTAAGCCATTCACAACCCTAGACCACTAGGAAAGTTATCACTAAGCCATTCACAACCCTAGACCACTAGGAAAGTTATCACTAAGCCATTCACAACCCTAGACCACTAGGAAAGTTATCACTAAGCCATTCACAACCCTAGACAGTCACGAGGAATGTTATCGTTAACCACTTTACTTCCATGCCTGGACCATTTATGATCAGCTGTGCAGATCAAGACGGATAGACACCCACTCCACCATTCAGACTCATGATCAACTTATCATCAAGGACTTTTGACATCAATTGACAATGTCCAAAGTGGACAATATCTTAAAATAATACTGAAATGTGCATTAATGAAGGATCTTTGATGGCCTGCCAAGGGATGGGAGACCCATACGCTCTGCTTGGACAGGAGTCTTTAGTTGTCACTGTCCAACAGAAGGTGACTGCCAATTGAGAACTTTAGCGTTTGCTTCAGTGAGGCTTAGTAGGGGTTCAAGCTTTTCGGGCATGGACTGAGGTCACAATACCTGATAGAAGGACACATAACAAGCTGTCTGCTGTTCACCTCTGTATTCTATGACCACCCTGGCCATTGTGCTCTCCTGGAGCGGCGGCTCTTGGTCCCTTACCGCGTTCCATCAACCCTCTAACGCACTGATCCCTCTAAATGGAGCAATACAGAACCCCATCAAATAAGTATTAACATACAGCACAGAACCAGATGTACAAAACATTCAGGCAAATTGTATTAAACAGCATCGATGTGGAGGACAGCAATGGTCATTGTCTACATCACTGGTGGTCTATGGCAGTGAAGCGGCAATGTCTCTATTCCAAGTAGTTGGCCTACGTCAGTGATGAAGGTTAATGTCTGTATGTCTGGTGGTATATGACAATAAAGGTGTTATTGTCAGTGTCCTTGGTGGTCTACAGCAGGGAAGAGGTTAATGTCAGTATTCCTAGTGGTCAAGGATAGTGAGGGGGTAAATTGGAGTATCCATGGTGGTCTTGGACAGTGAAGGCATTCATGTAAGCATCCTTACATTAAAGGCTGTCCGGGTATGCTGGGAGTTGTAGTTTTGAAACATCTGGAGGCACACTGGTTGGGAAACACTGGTCTAGGGGTTAATGTAGGTAAATCAGGTGCCTTAGAGCAGGGAAGGGGTTCATTTCAGTATACCTGGTACTGTAAGGCCCCTTTCACACAGGCGAGTTTTCCACGCGGGTGCAATGCGTGACATGAACGCATTGCACCCGCACTGAATCCTGACCCATTTATTTCAACGGGTCTGTGTACATGAGAGTTTTCAGAAGTGATGCGTGAAAATCGCAGCATGTTCTATATTCTGCGTTTTTCACGCAGCTCTGGCCCCATAGAAGTGAATGGGGCTGCATGAAAAACGCATTGCATCCGCAAGCAAGTGCGGGTGCGATGCGTTTTTCACTGATGGTTGCTAGGAGATGTTGTTTGTAAACCTTCAGTTTTTTATCACGCAAGTGAAAAACGCATCAAAACGCATTGCACCCCAGCGATAAAAACTAAACGCAAATCTCACAGTTTTCACTGACACGCTCGTGTGAAAGGGGCCTAAGGCAGTGAGGAGGTTAACGTTAGAAGCCCTGGTGGTCTAGGGCAGTGAAAGGGTTAATGTAAGTATCTTTGGAGGTGGTAGTAGCAGGGTTAATGCTACATACCTGGAGTCCAGTGGTTACTCACCTCTCTGGGCTCCAGTTGTCCAAGCTGTAGCTTTCTGATTCCTACCTGTACTGATCATAAAGGCGATACGGAAAATCAGTAACTGTATGGCTACACAGTTCTCTCTATGATCGGGCAGAGTGACTCAGGACCGCTCTGCCCGATCAGCATTAGTGTGGTTTGTGCCACTTAGGGACCCAGTTGCAGCTGCAACCATTGCTACCCCTATAGCTATAATGCAGCTGTGTGAAGAGATCTGTTAGACCTTTTGGGGGCATCATGGCTGGCAGCACTATAGTGGGCGACCCATAGCCATTACTACACCGTGCGGTTTTACATACTGCTGCCATGTTGTGCTATTTTACTATGAAGTTGGGACGGTGTGTGTTTCTGATCTTGGATGGTTCACTGGTATAGTTGAGTTGGCCGAGTGTTACGCTTTCTTCTCTAGACAGGGGTGCACCACCAATGAGGCCAGGTGAGGCGATCACAGCACCAGGTAGGGGCAGCCGAAGGGCCATGAGCTGAAGGGAAGGGGTTAGGTTAAGAAACTGGCTTCGGAGAAGGAGGGGCACTGTTTTAGTTTTTGCCTCAGGCAGCATAAAGGCTAGGCGTACCCCTGTCTCTAGTATATATGTAGCAGTGCTGTGAGCCCTGCAGGGTCTGCTCTACAATCAATATCTTCCTATACTCATCCATATCCATCAGGAGCCTTCAATATACAAGGGACACAACCCCAATGTGATGACGGAGAGCGTTCCCCTGATACAGGAGGGATACAGAGGTGTAGAGTGAATCTCCCCAGCCAAAAATCCATATCAAGCCCCCACCCAAGAATCCCGTATTATAAACACCCAAAATATTCTGATTGACTCAAAATCAGTTTAACCCCTTAAAGGGAGAGACATTTGGGGCTTACGAAAAACAGCTATTTCAACATTGTTTTTTGGGACATATTTTTACAGGGTTCAGTGTACCGTATGAACAGCATGATAACTTTATTCTGCGGATCCGTAAGATTACGATAGTAACTTTATCGTTTTTATTGTTCTACTACTTGTGCAATAAAAACACTTATGTTTTACAAAACTATTATTTTAAATGGATTATTTAATGAAAAGATTTATTTAACCCTTCACAACATTGCAAGCAGCATTAAAAAAAAAAAAAGTATAACAATGATGTTCCCATCTGAGACAATGGGGGCATATCGCTAGGATATGCCCAATTGATAGGTGCGGGTCCCACCTCTGAACGGGTCCGGCCACCACCAAGCGCTCTCCCCAAGGTAGTGAATGGGAGTGCTCCGCACTTGCACGGCCACCACTCCTATTCATTTCCATGGGGCAGACGGAAATAGCTAAGCCAGCGCTCGGCTATTTTCGGCGGCCTCATAGAAATGAATGGAGGGCGGCTGCACATGCGCAGTGCCCTCCAAAACTTTCGGGGCTGCGTTCTCCCAGAGGTGGGACCCACACCTATCAGACAATGGCGAATATACTAGCGATATGCCCCCATTGTCTGAGATAGGAAAACCCCTTTAAAGTGCAATGAAGTGCAACAGTGACACCTTCATTGCACCGAACTGTATATTTGCATATGAGAAAAATACGAATTTCTTCAGAATGCTGCCAAGAATCTGGAAGGGAAAAAAAGCATTTTACTCAGAGGACCAGCGCACACCTAGCAGTTTTTTTGGGTTGGATATCAAGCTATGTGGTGATTCCTTTTAAATGGTGCCACAAAAAGCAAGCCCTCATATGGCTAACACAACAGAAAACTGGAATGCCAGTGTTGTTGGGGACATGACAATTGCAGACCTCTTCCTTCATCAGTCCCCATGGACTGCAGTACCTTAGGGTAAACTACTATATTTGAAGTTTTCTCCGACTGACACCGAGTGTCAATCAAAGCTGCCCTTCTGCTAACGATTGGGCGGGCATGGGTTCTGTCACAATGCAATCATATTGAAGCACTGTGTTGTACTGGGTAATATCCAGGTGGACAACTTCACCAAACCTGCCCGAAACTAACATCTTGTTATGATAATGGTTGTTCACAAGACTTCATTTATAGCAGTTGTCTTTTCCAGTACTTAACAGTGTCTCTGGGTAATAAGTCCTCCAGGACTTGCACTGGGGCAGTACAGCATGGCACCTAGATAGTCACAATAAAAAATTAGGAAGAACATATCAGCACTGGCGGCCAACAAATACACAAAAATATCTCATCAGAAGGTGACAGGAGCTGAATGATGATGGCAACAGAAGAAAAAGTTGAAAGTCCTGCGGTGGATGAGACAGAAGATGGTAACAGTACCCGGGGAGAGAGCAGTAAATGACAATGAGCAGAAAGATAGAAACAGCAGAACTGACCCTGCTCTGATATATAACCCAGCAAAAGCAAACCAAACAGAATCCACACAATTACTATGCTAGCAACACTGAAAGACAGAAGAACCACAGGTCCCAGGATACACTGATAAATTGCCAATAGACTGGACTGTGATACAAGAAGCTGCAAACAAATGCACAGAGCTTTTTTATACCCAGCAAAGAAGCACAGAAGCTCTTTAGATTTAAAGGAAGGCAGAGCAATCAAAATCTTCTTCCTAAGTTAACCAGGTTAAGCAAGTAAACAAGGTAAGCCAGGAATCATAACATATCTCTTGTCCCACTCGTGTTCTATTCAGTCTGGGTTTGGGGCGGTGGCCTTGGAGATGGACCAGGACACAACTACAACATGCAAACATGCTACCTATGCCAACTGCAAACTCGGAGATTCAAGCCTCTGCATCTGCAGATCTATTGGGACTATGTAACACAACCCTACAAAAGCTAGGAGAAATGTAGTTCAGCTCAGGAGCTAGGTTGGATGTTCACGGGGTAGAGTAATGGAAGTTTGTGGGTCAGGGTTGGCTTTCTTTTAATTAGTGTCCTTTATTTGACCCCCTTCTTCTACATTGGTTAAGACATCATGAAGGGGCAGGTGAAAAGTCTCCAGAGATAGTGCCTTAGTCTGCATATGTGGTTGGCGTGCTTAGGGCATGATTAGTATTGTTTTATCTATAAGGGATGCTGCTACAGCAGTCCTACCCGGGCCCTAAAAGGGAATATGATAGGTGGGGGACCGGGTTACATATTTTGCATTTGGGCCTAGAGCCACTGGTGGTCAGAGCTTGGAGCCAGGACAATGTGCCAGTGTAGATAATAGGAAGTACCAAGGTGGAGTTCCATTTTGAATTATTGATTGGGTTCTTCAAAGGAGTAAAACTCAGTGAGGCACCATCATGGTTCTAATGCCTTGGGGGCCAACATCCTTATGATCTCCTCCATTCTACAAATCTCAAGACTTTTGGGGGATACGTCTTAAAGAATTTACAGATGTAACCCAACACGTTAGCCTGGCCACATCCTGGCATATACTCATCTGTTTCTATAGACATTTGCCCAGTATCTTGATCGACTTGTCATGGCAGATGGCAAAGTTATGATAGGAACCAGTCAAGCTCCTTCATAAAAAGAATACGTAAATCAAGATGAAGATTTCACCCCATAGATTAGAAGTTTAATATTCCTTTGAACACATTGACTCTAATGAGGTTTCTTCGAATGAAGCTCAAATCATTCCTAATGTATTAATGTCATCACGTGTTAATGTCACTAAGTGACACATCTGGAGACATCGACCAGAAGGTCACCTCACCTCCATGTTTCTCCTTACCCTTTTGTCCCATGGCGCCCCGTCCATAATGTGTACTGCGGAGTCCATGCCGTAGAACAATGCCTTGAAATCCTGATACCTAATTATTCCTTAATGACAGTCGGCATGGTACAGTTAACATCTTACTTCAGGCCATACTCCTAAAAACAATGGCTAATGGGAGACAGTCATCACCTTAATGTTCATGAAGATCGAACAGTTTAAATGCCAGCCACTTAGACTGTAATGCAATACAATGACTGGTCGTAATAGTCAAGAGGTGTCAGGTTGTCAAAATTCAGAGCTTATTAGGGCAATTAGACTGCAGAGCGGACTTGCTTAGCTAATGAACTGACCTCACATGAAGGATCTAACATCCAAGGAAATTAAGTCATTAGGCTGGTTGACATCTTAAATGGCGTATATGTAAATGTTAAATTAAAGATCAAGATTAGACTAAGCGTCTTAATCTTAAGATTTTCTTAACCGCTTCGTGTCTACTCAACAGATGATGGTGGTATCTTTCGTGAATGTATTACATATCAAAGATTTCCAGGGTCTATCTGCCATAGAGGAGGCAATGCCAGGGTTATGGAGACCATAGGTTATGGAGACCATTGGTCTACCTGCCATAGAGGAGGCAATGCCAGGGTTATGGAGACCATAGGTTATGGAGACCATTGGTCTACCTGCCATAGAGGAGGCAATGCTATGGTTATGGAGACCATAGGTTATGGAGACCATTGGTCTACCTGCCATAGAGGAGGCAATGCCAGGGTTATGGAGACCATAGGTTATGGAGACCATTGGTCTACCTGCCATAGAGGAGGCAATGCCAGGGTTATGGAGACCATAGGTTATGGAGACCATTGGTCTACCTGCCATAGAGGAGGCAATGCCAGGGTTATGAAGACCATAGGTTTTGGAGACCATTGGTCTAGCTGCCATAGAGGAGGCAATGCCAGGGTTATGGAGACCATTGGTCTACCTGCCATAGAGGAGGCAATGCCAGGGTTATGGAGACCATAGGTTATGGAGACCATTGGTCTACCTGCCATAGAGGAGGCAATGTCAGGGTTATGGAGACCATTGGTCTACCTGCCATAGAGGAGGCAATGCCAGGGTTATGGAGACCATAGGTTGCGTAGTCAAGTGACCTTCTAATTCTTCTTCTATCCTAAGTTCAATTCCTTCTGATAACACTGCCAAGATGTCCATACATAAGATAAGTTGACAAAATGCAACCTGTCCAAACCCTTTTACCTCAGCGACAAATACTGGGAACCATTAGGCAAGTGATATAGACATGAGATCGTTGGCAGAAACAGTTGAACTCTTATGCCCAAGAGCGGCTTTACTCTGTGGAAATGGGTGTCAAATGTCAATTTTCTATCTGAAGGTTGTCAGCTGGGGGTGGGCAATGGTCTGTTTTTGTAAGGCATCTTCAAGGAATAATGGCACTTGGCTTCACACAGACATATGTGGTTCTGGACCAGCAAGGATATGTGACATTATAATGCAGGACCTGTGTGCAGGCCAGGGACTTGAAGAGAGGAGAAGTCATTGTGAAGAGAGAGCTGTGGGATTTGATTTCATGGTCTAGGGTCTGAATCTGGAGTCTGCTCAGGAGATCTCATTTAGATTAATATATGTGGGCTGCTCTACAGTCTTAATTTAGGGGTCTAGTCTTAGGTCTGAGTTAATTTTCGAGGTGTCTGATCAGGAGTCTGAATTAGCTTCAAGGTATGATCTGGGGTCTGATTTAATTAAGGTTCTGGTCGGTGATCTGAATTAAGTTAGGGGCTTGGGGCCAGAAATTATTGTCTGGTCTGTTATCTGGAGACATTTTGGGGTCTTTTTGCATTACTTCTTTTCAGACTTTTTCTTCTATTTTAATAAAAATAAGTAGTAGTTGTTCCCCAAGATAACATTTTTACGAGCAGATCCCTAGCGATAAAAATGTTGGTACACCCTGAAGTACAGTAGCATGTAGTCCACTAAATAGCAAACTGGACCTTATATGCATGAAAATGAGTCCCACATTAAAACCCTCTGGGAGGCCCAGGCTCTGATACAGAAATAGGCCCCAAAAATTCAGAAGAAGACAACCCCATTTAGAGACTTTGGAACCAGTCAAAGTAAAACGTTGTTGACATAGCAAATACTTACATTTGAGAGTTTTGCATGCCTGTGATCATCTTGGAAAGGTTGTAAAGTGTTTAGAAGGAACTCGGGGACTAATATCATCATTGTTGACGTTCGCTTATACACAGCTATTAGGAAGACACTGCACTGTGACGCCTTAGAACTGCGTTTTGATGCCATTGGATGTACTAGAAGTACTTGTTTATTTTCTACAGTCTGCCTAGTTACTGACTCCAGCACTATTCGCCGGCTACAGCACCTTCATCTCCTTCCTTGCGCCCGTACAACACTTATAACACCAAGGGCTCCCCAACTACTATCAGACAGGACCCCCAACATCAGAGTGTGCCCTAATGGAAGAAAGTGGGTGCTCTTCTGTCAATGCTCTGACCCTAGGAAGTATCAGTAAGAGAATTGACACGGTGGATAATTATTGCAGCCAAAGCCACTACCACTCCCATCTGCTCCTGGCTCCTCTGGGGCTTCCCGCACAATGAACCTCTAACTAGCAGAGAGGCTAGAGATGCCACAATTTTTGGGCACAAGATTTTGGGAAGAGAACACAATAGGGGTAATTTATGAAGGGCCGTGCACCAGAATTGCATACTTACCAACATTTTTGTTAGTAAATTCGGGTCGAGCCCTGCCCAAAGAACTTCTCAAACCCATTGGGAATGCTGACTTCTGGGCAGGGTTAAATTAGAGTTTTTTCCAGTCTGGGACAAGGAGAATTTTCTAGGATTGTCTTGAAAAATCCCTCCTGTGTGAAATTTACAGCAGTCACTTTGCACCCCTTGCTGTAAGTAGAAATGAGCAGATTTGCATGGATAATTACTGAAACGTCTTGTGATTAGGACGAGTGTGTGGAAGGAGTCAGTTCTCCGGTGGTTCCTCCTCCTGTGTCTTTATAAAGGCTGTGCCTTCTGTCAGCACCTTTCCTTCTGATGACATATACTTGGAGGTGACAGTCTCTGCCCCTGACCTGCAGACAGAGTCGTCTACATTGCTCCATGTAGCTGTTCAGGTAAGAAGATGGCAGAAGGGATGGGGGATGCAGTTTCTACTATATTTTCCAAACTCATAACTTTATGATTATAGTTAATTGTAAACTTTCTGAATGGGGTTCAGCTGTAAGACACAAAATGCTGAGAAGGTGGTTTTCAGGTACTTTTAATTCCTCTCTTTTTAGAATGGGTGCAGTAGAGCGCTGTTTTGCTAGTCTCAGATGAACAATATAATACGATATATATCAGAATCAGGCTCGCTTTAACCATAGGGCAAGCAGTGCAGTTGCATCGGACAAACCTGGTGGCACTATTTTCACCTGTGTTTGCCTAGTACAGTAAAAACTACAGGTGACGCTCACCCTATAGTTCTTCTTCAGGTAGGACACAGGAGGCCAGGAACACAGAAGACAGTGAGGTAGGGCCAGACACAGGAGGACAGGAACACAGAGGACAATACAGCAGAACCAGACACAGGAGGCCAGGAACACAGAGGACAGTTAGGCAGGACCAGACACAGGAGGCCAGGAACACAGAGGACAGTGAGGCAGGGCCAGACACAGGAGGCCAGGAACACAGAAGACAGTGAGGCAGGACCAGACACAGGAGGCCAGGAACACAGAGGGCAGTGAGGCAGGACCAGACACAGGAGGCCAGGAACACAGAAGACAGTGAGGCAGGACCAGACACAGGAGGCCAGGAACACAGAAGACAGTGAGGTAGGACCAGAAATAGGAGGCCAGGAACACAGAAGACAGTGAGGCAGGGCCAGACACAGGAGGCCAGGAACACAGGGGACAGTGAGGCAGGACCAGACACACAAGGACAGGAATACAGAAGACACTGAGGCAGGACCAGACACAGGAGGCCAAGAACACAAAAGACAGTGAGGCAGGACCAGCCACACAAGGACAGGAATACAGAAGACAATGGGGCAGGACCAGACAGACGAAGACAGGAACACACCAGATAGTGGGGTAGGACCAGACACAGGAAGACAGAAACACAGAAGACAATGGGCCAGACCCAGACACAAGAGGACAAGAACACAGAAGGCAATGAGGAAGGACCAAATACAGGAGGACAGGAACACAGAACACAATGGGTTAGGGTCAGACAGTCGAAGACAGGAACACAGAAGACAGTGGGGTAGGAACAGACACATGAGGACAAGGACACAGAAGACAGTGGGGCAGGACTAGACACAGGAGGACAGAAACCCAGACAACAATTGGACTAGAACAGAAACAGGAGAATGGGAGTACAGCGGACAATTGGGTAGGACCCCACACACATGAACACAGGAACAGAGAAGACAATGGGGTGGGACCAAACTCATGACAGGAACACAAAAGAGAGTAGACAAGAACCAGACAAAGGAGGACGCAAACACAGAAGACAATGGGTCAGGACCAGACATACCGTAGGAACACAGAATACAGTGGGGCAGGCCCAGGCCCAGAAGGAGGTACTCTTTACAGAGAAGAGGGGAGTGCCAAACCTACAGAAGCACTATTTACAATGAGCAATGTTAAGCTATGGCGGTTCATAAACCGGCTGCACTAGGCCCACCAATGCATTAAAACAACCACGAAGAAAACGCTGGGTTACAGAAATGCAGCATATATGTAATTGTGAGGTGCCCCCTGCTCAGGACTCTGTTAGCCAGAGGTTCATCCATGCTTTGGTTTCATGGGAGACCTTGTGGCCGTCATGGGGGGCAATCTGTGGCTGTTATGCTTAAGGGTATGTGGGGTAATAATTAAGCACACCATGGCAAAATCTAAAGAGATGAGTAATAGTTGGGAGAAGCCTTCATGCCGGTCTGGACCACATGGAGAAGATGAGGAATGTGAAGAACAACTACAGTCAGGGGAGACGTCACACGTAAGTGGGGATTAATGCAAGACAAGTGCCTATGAGGAAAAAACCTAAGTGCCTCGTAGTATTCCCCAAGAAACAAATTTAAAGGCTTAAAATAAGGTCAGGAGATAAAAGATAAGAGATACACATGAGCAGTCAGATGACGGGATTTAGAGAAAAGAGAAAGTGACAGCTTGTAAACAGACTGATTTTTAACCCCTATAACTCAGGGTATGCACAAGTTGAGTTCAGAGAAGTATCTTCAAAGTTCTTCATCTTTGTACATAGAGAGGACCTGGATGTTCAGATATGATCCAGCGTTTTCACCTTTCCAAGGTTTGTCGGTAATTATTCTGTTTTCCAGCAGTAAATTCGTCCTCCCTTAGAAGAGATCTCCGGGCTGTTATCCCTTCTACAGCCCAGACGCCGCGGAGAGGATGGAGAGGTCTCTACATGTCATATACCAAGCTGTGCCGATGTACAGGTGAAGTAAATGTTCTCACCGCTTTACTCTTCTACTTACAGCAGTGCCTCCCTTTGCTCTTGTACTTACAGCAGTGCCTCCCTTTGCTCTTGTACTTACAGCAGTGCCTCCCTTAGCTCTTGTACTTACAGCAGTGCCTCCCTTTGCTCTTGTACTTACAGCAGTGCCTCCCTTTGCTCTTGTACTTACAGCAGTGCCTCCCTTTGCTCTTGTACTTACAGCAGTGCCTCCCTTAGCTCTTGTACTTACAGCAGTGCCTCCCTTTGCTCTTGTACTTACAGCAGTGCCTCCCTTTGCTCTTCTACTTACAGCAGGGCCTCCCTTAGCTCTTGCACTTACAGCAGTGCCTCCCTTTACTCTTCTACTGACAGCAGTGCCTCCCTTTCCTCTTGTACTTACAGCAGTGCCTCCCTTTGCTCTTGTACTTACAGCAGTGCCTCCCTTAGTCCTTGTACTTACAGCAGGGCCTCCCTTAGCTCTTGTACTTGCAGCAGGGCCTCCCTCAGCTCTTGTACTTACAGCAGTGCCTCCCTTAGCTCTTGCACTTACAGCAGTGCCTCCCTTTACTCTTGTACTTACAGCAGGGCCTCCCTTAGCTCTTGTACTTGCAGCAGGGCCTCCCTTAGCTCGTGTACTTACAGCAGTGCCTCCCTTAGTTCTTGTACTTACAGCAGTGCCTCCCTTAGCTCTTGTACTTACAGCAGTGCCTCCCTTAGCTCTTGCACTTACAGCAGTGCCTCCCTTTACTCTTGTACTTACAGCAGGGCCTCCCTTAGCTCTTGTACTTGCAGCAGTGCCTCCCTTAGCTCTTGTACTTACAGCAGTGCCTCCCTTAGCTCTTGTACTTACAGCAGTGCCTCCCTTAGCTCTTGTACTTACAGCAGTGCTTCCCTTAGCTCGTGTACTTACATTAGTGCCTCCCTTAGCTCTTGTACTTACAGCAGTGCTTCCCTTAGCTCGTGTACTTACATTAGTGCCTCCCTTAGCTCTTGCACTTACAGCAGTGCCTCCCTTTACTCTTCTACTGACAGCAGTGCCTCCCTTTCCTCTTGTACTTACATCAGTGCCTCCCTCAGCTCTTGTACTTGCAGCAGTGCCTCCCTTAGCTCTTGCACTTACAGCAGTGCCTCCCTTTACTCTTGTACTTACAGCAGGGCCTCCCTTAGCTCTTGTACATGCAGCAGGGCCTCCCTTAGCTCGTGTACTTACAGCAGTGCCTCCCTTAGCTCGTGTACTTACATTAGTGCCTCCCTTAGCTCTTGTACTTACAGCAGTGCCTCCCTTTGTTCTTGTAGTTCTTGTACTTACAGCAGTGCCTCCCTTTGCTCTTGTAATTACAGCAGTGCCTCCCTTTGCTCTTGTACTTGCAGCAGGGCCTCCCTTAGCTCTTGTACTTACATTAGTGCCTCCCTTAGCTCTTGTACCTACAGCAGTGCCTCCCTTTGTTCTTGTAGTTCTTGAACACCAAGCTGTGCCAATGTACAGGTGAAGTAAATGTTCTCACCGCTTTACTCTTCTACTTACAGCAGTGCCTCCCTTTGCTCTTGTACTTACAGCAGTGCCTCCCTTTGCTCTTGTACTGACAGCAGGGCCTCCCTTTGCTCTTGTACTGACAGCAGGGCCTCCCTTAGCTCTTGTACTTACAGCAGGGCCTCCCTTAGCTCTTGGACTTACAGCAGTGCCTCCCTTAGCTCTTGTACTTACAGCAGTGCCTCCCTTTGCTCGTGTACTTACATTAGTGCCTCCCTTAGCTCTTGTACTTACAGCAGTGCCTCCCTTTGCTCTTGTACTTACAGTAGTGCCTCCCTTAGCTCTTTTACTTACAGCAGTGCCTCCCTTAGCTCTTGTACTTACAGCAGTGCCTCCCTTAGCTCTTGTACTTACAGCAGTGCCTCTCTTAGCTCTTGTACTTACAGCAGTGCCTCCCTTAGCTCGTGTACTTACAGCAGTGCCTCCCTTAGCTCGTGTACTTACATTAGTGCCTCCCTTAGCTCTTGTACTTACAGCAGTGCCTCCCTTTGTTCTTGTAGTTCTTGTACTTACAGCAGTGCCTCCCTTTGCTCTTGCAATTACAGCAGTGCCTCCCTTAGCTCGTGTACTTACAGCAGTGCCTCCCTTAGCTCTTGTACTTACAGCAGTGCCTCCCTTTGCTCTTGTACTTACAGTAGTGCCTCCCTTTGCTCTTCTACTTACAGCAGTGCCTCCCTTTTCTCTTGTACTTACAGCAGTGCCTCCCTTAGCTCTTGAACTTACAGCAGTGCCTCCCTTTGCTCTTGTACTTACAGCAGGGCCTCCCTTTGCTCTTGTACTTGCAGCAGTGCCTCCCTTTGCTCTTGTACTTACAGCAGTGCCTCCCTTTGCTCTTGCACTTGCAGCAGTGCCTCCCTTTACTCTTGTACTTACAGCAGTGCCTCCCTTTGCTCTTGCACTTACAGCAGTGCCTCCCTTTGCTCTTGTACTTACAGCAGTGCCTCCCTTAGCTCTTGTACTTACAGCAGTGCCTCCCTTAGCTCTTGTACTTACAGCAGTGCCTCCCTTAGCTCTTGTACTTACTGCAGTGCCTCCCTTAGCTCTTGTAATTACAGCAGTGCCTCCCTTTACTCTTGTACTTACAACAGTGCCTCCCTTTTCTCTTGTACTCACAGCAGTGCCTCCCTTAGCTCTTGGACTTACAGCAGTGCCTCCCTTAGCTCTTGAACTTACAGCAGTGCCTCCCTTAGCTCTTGTACTTGCAGCAGTGCCTCCCTTTGCTCTTGCACTTACAGCAGTGCTTCCCTTTGCTCTTGTACTTGCAGCAGTGCCTCCCTTTGCTCTTGCACTTACAGCAGTGCCTCCCTTTACTCTTGTACTTACAGCAGTACCTCCCTTTGCTCTAGTACTTACAGCAGTGCCTCCCTTTGCTCTTGTACTTACAGCAGTGCCTCCCTTTCCTCTTGTACTTACAGCAGTGCCTCCCTTTCCTCTTGTACTTACAGCAGTGTCTCCCGTTGCTCTTGTACTGACATAAGTGTAGCCCTTTGCTCTTGTACTTACAGCAGTGCCTCCCTTTGCTCTTGTACTTACAGCAGTGCCTCCCTTTTCTCTTGTACTTACAGCAGTGCCTCCCTTTGCTCTTGTACTGACAGCAGGGCCTCCCTTTGCTCTTGTACTGACAGCAGGGCCTCCCTTTGCTCTTGTACTTACAGCAGGGCCTCCCTTTGCTCTTGTACTGACAGCAGGGCCTCCCTTTGCTCTAGTACTTACAGCAGGGCCTCCCTTTGCTCTTGTACTTACAGCAGTGCCTCCCTTTGCCCTTGTACTTACAGCAGGGCCTCCCTTTGCTCTTGTACTTACAGCAGTACCTCCCTTAGCTCTCGTGCTTACAGCAGTGCCTCCCTTTGCTCTTGTACTTACAGCAGTGCCTCCCTTTGCTCTTGTACTTACAGCAGTGCTTCCCTTTGCTCTTGTACTTACAGCAGTGCCTCCCTTTGCTCTTGTACTTACAGCAGTGCCTCCCTGTGCTCTTGTACTTGTCTCCCTTTCCCCCCAGTAGTCACAGCAATTACTCCTACTTTCATACTAAAGACGCAGCATTGCCTCCCCACTTGGCTCAAATTTAACAGCTAGGCTCCCTCACTTCTGAAGCGGTGACTCCTTGTTTTCCCCAGCAGATATTGCAGTGCCACCACCCTTTCCACATTGGTCAGACCAGTGACTTCTTCACATTCCTCCAGTAGATATAGAAGTGCCCCCTACAGTCACAGCAGTGCCTGTCTGTCCACTATTAACAGCAGGGCTTCCCCAATAGTAGAAAGCTCTGCTCCATGCAGTTTTCCGCTACCCCACTTTTTGCAGGGAGGACAGTCTAGGAAGCGGACTCTGAAGTTATGTTGTAGATATAATAAAGGCCACCGGGGACGATCTCCATCACTGTGGTCAGATTGGAACGACTGGGAATGTGACCTATTATTGCAGTACCAGACTCATTGTGACGGTTCCTGTGAGCAGTAAGGCAGTATAAAGCATTTCATGTAAATTGTAAAATGATGATTGTCACAATAATCTGCGCAGGGTCCTGAAGCTTCAGGGGAACTGGAAAGCGTTTTATGGACTATCCCGGATTTTACGGAAGGATGGCATCCCTGGTAACAAGGACCCAAGATCAAGAAGAGATGAGTATGGTCTGGGGACTGAAATGATTTAAAAGTTCAGTCTGCTCTGGGGTCTGAATAAGTTCTGGTGCCTGGACGGAACTATCAAGGTAGCAGAGGTAGTGACTGCTGTGGAGGGGGCCAGGTCTTTAGTCAGGGCCCCTTCCTTCTACACTGTATATATATATATATATATATATATATACAGTAGGTAGTAACAGTGCTCTGCTGACAGCCATCATGTGATCAGAACAGGAGGGGCGGAGCTCAGCAGTGAAGAGGTGGTGAAGGACCTGTGATGGTGTCACTGTCATGTGATCAGAACAGGAGGGGCGGAGCTCAGCAGTGGAGAGGTGGTGAAGGACCTGTGATGGTGTCACTGTCATGTGATCAGAGCAGGAGGGGCGGAGCTCAGCAGTGGAGAGGTGGTGAAGGACCTGTGATGATGTCACTGTCATGTGATCAGAGCAGGAGGGGCGGAGCTCAGCAGTGGAGAGGTGGTCAAGGACCTGTGATGATGTCATGTCACATGAGGGGAGCTTTGCTGGAAAATAAAGTGAAGAACCATTGATTCAATGTAAGAGACAGGGAAACGCTGGGAGCTGTAGTTGTCTTCTCTTATGCCTCTGCCCTGTAATGTCCTCTGATATCACATAATGACAGCCTGTATATGCTGGGAGTTGTAATTAGAGTTGAGCGAACTTCTATTTTTAGTTCGGCGTCCAAAGTTCGGGTTCGGGTTATCGTAGCATCCCGTTATGGATTCCGCTACCGCGGACCATAACGGCATTTGGAATCCATAAGGGGATTCTTCAATGAACCCGAACCTTGGACAACACGGAGGACCTGGGGTGACGTCACCGTCATGTGATCAGTGCAGGGGGCGTGGCTCAGCACTGGATCACCTCTTATCCAATCCAGTGTCTTATAACTCCTTTCTGTAATGTCTGATATGACATAATAACAGCCCGGACATGCTGGGAGTTGTAGTTCTCTCCTCTTATACCTCCTCCCTGTAGTGTCCTCTCACAGGAGGCGCCGAGTCTGGAGACCAAAGCAGAGATTTATCTTCCAGTCTGTCCTATAGATTATCCTGCCCCACTGTCCTGCTGTGACGTCCTCCTTTTGGAGGGACAGTTCCTTTTTTTTGACCCAAGTCCCTCGGTCCATGTTTCTCCATAAATGTCCCTCTTTTTGATCCGAGGTATAGATTTTCATTATTGCATTTACAATATTGACCCAGAAAGTGTTTGTCTGGTTCCTCTCTGTATATTAGAGCCCACCTTGTATATTATTTCATTGCTTGAAGCAATTAGAATTTTAGAAATTTCTATATTCAGATAAATTTTGCACTATTTTGTGATCGCGAAACTATTGAAGAGCTGATCCCCGGGCCTGTCCTCGTTACCTCACTGCGCGGCGCCTGCTGTGAAGAGCGGGAACTGCTCCGTTCATTAGGAGACGGTGAGTACCTGTGGTTTTCACTTTATTTACACCACTGGGGGGCATCATTTATATTAGAGGGGGCACTACTGTGAGGGGGCATTAAGGGGGAGCACTACTGTGAGGGGGCATTAAGGGGGAGCAGTGGTGTGCATAGAGACGTAAGGGCCCCACAGCAACGATCAAACCAGGCCCCCCACACAGGACAGAAAGGTTTCTGCCTAAACCCTTTTCAATGACTCTTGGGCCGGTTTTCCACGGCTTCATTTGCTAAAAGTTCTTACTTTAGAGGGTAAAGTCCTGACCAAGTTTTTACCCCCAGTAGAAGGAGATAATCCCAACTAAGACTGGGCCCCTTCTTGCCCTGGGCCCCATAGCAGTCGTATGGTCTGCCGCTATGGTAGTTACATACCTGAGGGGAAGCACTACTGTGAGGGGGCATTAAGGGGGAGCACTACTGTGAGGGGGCATTAAGGGAAGCACCACTCTGGGGGTGTATTAATCGGAGCACTACTCTGAGGGGGCATTAAGGGGGAGCACTACTGTGAGGGGGCATTAAGGGGGAGCACTACTGTGAGGGGGCATTAAAGGGGAGCACTACTGTGAGGGGGCATTAAGGGGTAGCACTACTGTGAGGGGGCATTAAGGGGGAGCACTACTGTGAGGGGCATTAAGGGGAGCACTACTCTGAGGGGGCATTAAGAGGAGCACTACTCTGAGGGGGCATTAAGAGGAGCACTACTGTGAGGGGGCATTAAGAGGAGCACTACTGTGAGGGGGCATTAAGGGGGAGCACTACTGTGAGGGGGCATTAAGGGGGAGCACTACTGTGAGGGGCATTAAGGGGAGCACTACTGTGAGGGGCATTAGGGGAGCACTACTGTGAGGGGTCATTAAGAGGAGCACTACTCTGAGGGGCATTAGGGAAGCACTACTGTGAGGGGGCATTAATGGGGAGCACTACTCTGAGGGGGCATTAAGGGGGAGCACTACTCTGAGGGGGCATTAAGGGGGAGCACTACTGTGAGGGGGCATTAAGGGGGAGCACTACTGTGAGGGGGCATTAAGGGGGAGCACTACTCTGAGGGGGCATTAAGGGGGAGCACTACTCTGAGGGGGCATTAAGGGGGAGCACTACTGTGAAGGGGCATTAAGGGGGAGCACTACTGTGAGGGGGCATTAAATGACCGCAGGTCCTGAACTTCCAGTCAGCAGGGAGCGTTCACCGCAGCGCAAGCAAGTGGAGGTGTTGAGTGTTTTGTTTTTATTTTTTATTACAGAAGCAGAAGGGGCACTAATGGGGGCATTATTCTAACTGGGGGCACTAATGGGGGCATTATTCTAACTGGGGGGCACTAATGGGGGCATTATTCTAACTGGGGGGCACTAATGGGGGCATTATTCTAACTGGGGGCACTAATGGGGGCATTATTCTAACTGGGGGGCACTAATGGGGGCATTATTCTAACTGGGGGCACTAATAGTGGCATTATTCTAACTGGGGGCACTAATGGGGGCATTATTCTAACTGGGGGGCACTAATGGGGGCATTATTCTAACTGGGGGCACTAATAGGGGCATTATTCTAACTGGGGGCACTAATGGGGGCATTATTCTAACTGGGGGCACTAATGGGGGCATTATTCTAACTAGGGGGCACTAATGGGGCATTATTCTAACTGGGGCACTAATGGGGGCATTATTCTAACTGGGGGCACTAATGGGGCATTATTCTAACTGGGGCACTAATGGGGCATTATTCTAACTGGGGCACTAATGGGGCATTATTCTAACTGGGAGCACTAATGGGGGCATTATTCTAACTGGGGGCACTAATGGGGCATTATTCTAACTGGGGGGCACTAATGGGGGCATTATTCTAACTGGGGGCACTAATGGGGGCATTATTCTAACTGGGGGCACTAATGGGGGCATTATTCTAACTGGGGGCACTAATGGGGGCATTATTCTAACTGGGGGCACTAATGGGGGCATTATTCTAACTGGGGGCACTAATGGGGGCATTATTCTAACTGGGGGCACTAATGGGGGCATTATTCTAACTGGGGGCACTAATGGGGGCATTATTCTAACTGGGGGCACTAATGGGGCCATTATTCTAACTGGGGAACTAATGGGGGCATTATTCTAACTGGGGGCACTAATGGGGGCATTATTCTAATGGGGGCATTATTCTAATGGGGGGCATTGTTCTAACTGGGGGGCACTAATGGTGGCATTATTCTAACTGGGGGCACTAATGGGGGCATTATTCTAACTGGGGCACTAATGGGGGCATTATTCTAACTGGGGGCACTAATGGGGGCATTATTCTAACTGGGGGCACTAATGGGGCATTATTCTAACTGGGGGCACTAATGGGGGCATTATTCTAACTGGGGGAACTAATGGGGGCATTATTCTTACTGGGGGAACTAATGGGGGCATTATTCTAATGGGGGGCACTAAAGGGGGCATTATTCTAACTGAGGGCACTAATGGGGGCATTATTCTAACTGGGGGCATTATTCTAACTGGGGGCACTAGAGGGGCATTATTCTAACTGGGGCACTAATGGGGGCATTATTCTAACCGGGGGAACTAATGGGGGCATTATTCTAACTGGGGGCACTAATGGGGGCATTATTCTAACTGGGGGCACTAATGGGGGCATTATTTAATGGGGGCACTAAAGGGGCATTATTCTAACTGGGGGCACTAATGGGGGCATTATTGTAACTGGGGCATTATTCTAACTGGGGGCACTAAAGGGGGCATTATTCTAACTGGGGGCACTAAAGGGGGCATTATTCTAACTGGGGGCACTAATGGGGGCATTATTCTAACTGGGGGCACTAATGGGGGTATTATTCTAACTGAGGGCATTATTCTAACTGGGGGCACTAATGGGGGCATTATTCTAACTGGGGGCACTGAAGGGGGCATTATTCTAACTGGGGGCACTAATGGGGGCATTATTCTAACTGGGGGCATTATTCTAACTGAGGGCACTAATGGGGGCATTATTCTAACTGGGGGCACTAATGGGGGCATTATTCTAACTGGGGGGCACTAATGGGGGGCATTATTTTTCCTTGGGGGCACTAATGGGGGCATTATTCTAACTGGGGCACTAATGGGGGGCATTATTTTTCCTTGGGGGCACTAATGGGGGCATTATTCTAACTGGGGCACTAATAGGGGCATTATTCTAACTGGGGGCACTAATGGGGGGCATTATTTTTCCTTGGGGGCACTAATGGGGGGAATTATTTTTCCTTGGGGGCACTAATGGGGGCATTATTCTTGCAGGGGGCACTAATGGGGCCATTATTTTAACTGGGGGCACTAATGGGGGCATTAATATTATTGGGAGCCACTGTATGATAGTGACATAACACTCTATGTTAAGCCACGCCCCCACAGACACCCCCTTTGGTTTTTGTTGGGAAAGGTGGTAACCCTGTGTGTGCCCCCCACATTTGCTGGCACAGTGTATCTCTGGGATAAAGTAGTCAGTTGTCAGTCCATGCTGGGAGTTTGGGTAGTCTTTTCTGATGGAGTTACCCTTTAAGAAGTGGACAGCACAATTGTAGGGGAGTCCTCCACCTGAACTGTCCCCTATGTGAATGGATGGACCGCCATCTCCTCTTGTCGTCTTCAGATTCCTCCTTCCTTCCAGAGCGGCTCCTTCCCTGCCGTATGTCATTAATAATAATGGGCGTAATTACCTCCCCCCCCATTTACAATGGGATTAATTGATGCACAATCAGATCTTATTACCAGGTTTATTGGTTTTGAATAAAACATCTTGGGTTTAATTTACTGAAATCAGTGAGAAGAAGGAAAACATTGTATTATTATTTTCGGAGACTGGATAGGGTAAAGCGCGCTCGCCCCCCACGCAACGCCCCGCTACGTCCTATTTAAAGGGCACTTGTTGCAGGATCGGTGAAAAGCCTCAGACTGTTCATGTACGGGTGATTATTTTCAGTTTATAGTATACTCTATGTACCGCGTGGTCTGAACTTCAGTCACATGACCCTGTCCACGCCACAAAGCAGTTGTTTCACTGAGGTCACGCCCATCGCTCTCCTTATGTGGTTAGGAGGGGGTCACCATTATGGTGATTTGCAGTGAATGGAGAGGCTGAAAACCTGACCCAGCCCATGCATGTTCACAGCCGATGTGCTTGGTCCTCCGCACTGAACACGTGGACCGATCTTCTGCCATCTTTGGCGCAATTAAACCCCTTCATGGATCTTCAAGGGCAGGTCAGCAACGTCCAGCACTACAACTCCCACAATCCTCCTTTCTCTTCTATGAGAGTTACAAGAACAACCGAGTAAATGTGCATGCTGGGAGTTGTAGTCTCACAGCAGCTGATCCCTGTTCTAGACTGTAACATGGTGATGTTTGCCTCTGTGAATGACAGTGTAGTGTCCTCTGGCTTCCTCTAGGTGGCAGTGGAGATATGGGCTTCTTCCTTCTGGAGAAAAGCTAATTTGCATACATTTTCCCAGAGAGCAGTGACTGTGACGCGTCCTACACCGAGGTCTCCACTGTACTGATACACTGTAACAAACTGCAGCTGTGGGAGCAGGAATAGGATGGAATAGATTGTGCACCTCAATGAAAATAGATACCTGTTTAACAGAACAGAAGGATAGATAGATAGATAGATAGATAGATAGATAGATAGATAGATAGATAGATAGATATGGGATAGATAGATAGATAGATAGATAGATAGATAGATATGGGATAGATAGATAGATAGATAGATAGATAGATAGATAGATAGATATGAGATAGATAGATATGAGATAGATAGATAGATAGATAGATATGAGATAGATGATAGATAGATAGATAGATAGATAGATAGATAGATAGATAGATAGATATGAGATAGATGATAGATAGATAGATAGATATGAGATAGATGATAGATAGATAGATAGATATGAGATAGATGATAGATAGATAGATAGATAGATAGATAGATAGATAGATATGAGATAGATAGATAGATATGAGATAGATGATAGATAGATAGATAGATAGATATGAGATAGATGATAGATAGATAGATAGATATGAGATAGATGATAGATAGATAGATAGATATGAGATAGATGATAGATAGATAGATAGATAGATAGATAGATAGATAAATAGAAAAGTGATATACCGGTAGATAGATAATAGATAGACGATAGATATGATCGATAGATAGATAGATAGATAGATAGATATATAGATAGGAGACAGATAGATAGATAGATAGATAGATAGATAGGAGATACTATAGATAGATAGATAGATAGATAGATATGGGGTGAAGGGATAGATAGATAGATAGATAGATAGGAGATACTATAGATAGATAGATAGATAGATAGATAGATAGATAGATAGATAGGAGATACTATAGACAGATAGATAGATAGATAGATAGATAGATAGATATGGGGTGAAGGGATAGATAGATAGATAGATAGATAGATATGGGATAGATAGATAGATAGATAGATAGATAGATAGATAGATAGATAGATAGGAGATACTATAGATAGATAGGTAGGTAGATAGATAGATAGATAGATAGATAGATAGATAGATAGATAGATAGATAGGAGATACTATAGATAGATAGATAGATAGATAGATAGATAGATAGATAGATAGATAGATAGGAGATACTATAGATAGATAGATAGATAGATAGATAGATAGATAGATAGATAGATATGGGGTGAAGGGATAGATAGATAGATAGATAGATATGGGATAGATAGATAGATAGATAGATAGGAGATACTATAGACAGATAGCTATTAGGCTACTTTCACACTTGCGGCAGAGTGATCCAGCAATCTGAATGCAAATGGAAAGCATTGCAAGAACGGATCCGTCTCTCCGCTTGTCATGTGGAGAGACGGATCCGTTATATATTTTTTTCACATTTTTACCGGTCTACGCATTGCGGTATTTTGAATACGACAAGTGTTCCGGAACTTTGTTCAGAGCTAAAACTGCAGCATGCTGCGGTATTTTCTCCGTCCAAAACGCCCGCTCCCAACTGGAACCTTTCTCCAGCAGTGTATGACGGGCACAAAGCAAACTTATATGGCGCAAAGCCACGCCTTCATGAGTGTCACATGATCAGCGAAATTAACCCATACAGTGCCTGGTAGTTGAATAAAGAATACAAAGTGTTGATACACATCGGATGGAGAGCGTTCATAACATGTGCGTATAACAAAGTGATTAGAAATCCAGGGAAGGTGGGGTTATTCAGGAGTGGCGCTCCGTCACCTGCGAGACAGACACGTCATCAGACACCGAGTAACAAACTCACCTGATCGCGGGGAAACCGCATGTTCCTCCGGCGTGTATGTCAGGCCAGTGCGCATGTCCGCACGGGGTCGCGTCATCAACGTCACATGACCTGGGAGATCACGTGACATAGAGTCAGCGCCATCCCGTCGCTGGACCACAGGGAACGTCGCCAGCACCGCGAGACCAGGAAATGATCCCGCGATACTGTGCAGGCGCACCCCGCTGCCCACTAACGGACTATTGTGCATCTGTTCCAACAATACAGCCAGCGCTGTGGAATTGTACGCAGCTGTCACCGTATATCACTGTACATAGAAGAGAAATATTCAGTACAGCCATCAGTTCTAGGGGCTGTGGGTCACGGGTCATAAACTCCCCCCGTGCATCAGCACACATTCTATAGCGGATCCAGAGACTCCCCGGAGAACCGTCCGGGAGATACGACCTTACAGTATACATATCAGCGCTGATGGTACAACCATGTGATAATCTAGTGGTCAGATATGTGTCCAGTTTGTTGTTCTGGTCTTCATGTGGTTGTCTGTTCATCAGGTTAACGGGACACATTGAGATGGCGTCAAGGCCTTGGATGACAAGTTTACAGCTAGAGATGAGCGAACTTGTATTTTTAGTTCGGCGTCCAAAGTTCGGGTTCGGGTTATCGTAGCATCTTGTTATGGATTCCGCTACCGCGGACCATAACGGCATTTGGACTCCATAAGGGGCTGCTTCATTGAACCCGAACCTTGGACAACCCTAAGGACCTGGAGTGACGTCACCGTCATGTGATCAGTGCAGGGGGCGTGGCTCAGCACTGGATCACCTCTTATCCAATCCAGTACTGAGCCACGCCCCCTGCACTGATCACATGACGGTGACGTCACCCCAGGTCCTTAGGGTTGTCCAAGGTTCAGTCACGGATCTGTCACTGGAACATGGGGGCGCTATTGATTTAGCTTCCCGCACGTCTCCTTGAGACAACTACTCCTTGGATCAACGCGTAACAGCGGTTCTCCGGGGAGTCTCTGGATCCGCTATAGAATGTGTGCTGATGCACGGGGGGAGTTTATGACCCATGACCCACAGCCCCTAGAACTGATGGCTGTACTGAATATTTCTCTTCTATCCAATATGTACAGTGATATACGGTGACAGCTGCGTACAATTCCACAGCGCTGGCTGTATTGTTGGAACAGATGCGCAATTGCCCGTTTGTGGGCAGCGGGGTGCGCCTGCACAGTATCGCGGGATCATTTCCTGGTCTCGCGGTGCTGGCGATGTTCCCTGTTGTCCAGTGACGGGATGGCGCTGACTCTATGTCACGTGATCTCCCAGGCCATGTGACGTTGATGACGCGACCCCGTGCAGACATGCGCCCTGGCCCGACATACACGCCGGAGGAACATGCGGTTTCCCCGCGATCAGGTGAGTTTGTTACTCTGTGTCTGATGACGTGTCTGTCTCGCAGGTGACGGAGCGCCACTCCTGAATAACCCCACCTTCCCTGGATTTCTAATCACTTTGTTATACGCACATGTTATGAACGCTCACCATCCGATGTGTATCAACACTTTGTATTCTTTATTCAACTACCAGGCACTGTATGGGTTAATTTCGCTGATCATGTGACACTCATGAAGGCGTGGCTTTGCGCCATATAAGTTTGCTTTGTGCCCGTCATACACTGCTGGAGAAAGGTTCCAGTTGGGAGCGAAACGTCGCTTGCGCCCGATGGGTAAATAAACCTGGTGTTCAGTTTACTCTGGAGTGATGCCCTATCTTTTATTGCGTTATTGGAAGTGGCGATTCCGGTCAGCCGCACCCACCGTACCTGCACCGCCGCTGCGGTTACTCTCTTTTCATAGATAGTATATATTGCGGTACAATAGCACACAGCAGCCATATGACAGTGCAATAAAAGACTTTATTTGCTGTATGTACAATGAACTGTCAGCCATCTGTTACATGAAGGGAGGCGCCGCACATGAGGCACATGAGGCACATGAGGCAGGCGGCCGCGCTCAGTAGAACTGATGCTTGCTTTGCTGTTGTCTGTTGGCCATGTGCATGAGTCTGAGGAGCAGATCGCTGGCGGAGCCGTCCATCTGGGTCATGTTCTGCTCAGGGGTCACTCGTCTCCTCTCGCTGTCCTCATCCAGGCAGCTGGAGTCCACGACGCAGGTGTCTGCGGGAGCACAAGGGGACACGTCATCTCGCGGGCTAGTGCAGTGCCGTCACCATAGATTCAGGAATGCCCAGGGCTAATGCGGTCCGTGTACCTGGACCACAACCGGGCTGCATGCAGCAAACTCAGCTCTGCTCATCTCTTCAGCACCAGACAAGCTCAGCGCTTGTGTATCTGACATACAAGGTCTGCCACACCTGAAAAGGTGACAAACTCAGCCCTGCTGCATCCCACATACTATGCCTTTCGTGTTCAGCACTGCTACATCTGAAAGCCTCAGCCTTGCCACGTCTGAAATACTAAACCTAATCCACCTTTTCAATTTAGCCCTGCTGTGCTACATCGAACAAACAGGGCTCTGCTTCGTGTGACATACCCGCCAATTTCAGCTCTGCTACACCTGGCAAACACTGCTTTTGTAAATCTGACAAACTCAGCCTTTCTACATCAGACAAACTCAGCGCTGCTACATATGGTGGTACACTAAGTCTACTATACCTTTTAAAGTCAACACTGCTACATCTGACAAGCTCAGCCCTGCGTACTAGAGTCTGGGATAAACTGACAAACTTAGCTCCACTATACCGGACAAACCGAGTCCTGCTGAGGGATGAGTCTACAAGTCTGTGCGGCTTCACGACCTCTACGGGTAGGGCCGCTTTCACACAGTCAGTGTTTGGTCAGTGTTTGATCAAAGATTCTAAGGCCTCTTGCACACGACAGTATTTTGCGGACCGTATACTGGCCATTTTTTCAGTTCAGTATACTGACAGTATACTGAACCATTCACTTCAATGGGACCGCAAAAAATACTGAAGTGTCTCCGTATGCCTTCCGTTTCCGTTTTTCCGTTTTTCCATTCCGTTTAAATATAGACCATGTCCTATTCTTGTCCGCAAATCACGTTCAGTGGCTCCATTCAAGTCAATGGGTCCGCAAAAAAAACGGAAATCATACGGAAAGGCATCCGTATGTCTTCCATATCCGTTCCGTTTTTTGCGGAACGATCTATTGAAAATTTTAAGACCAGCCCAATTTTTTCTATGTTATTACTGTATACTGTATATGCCATACGGAAAAACGGAACGGAAACGGAAACACAACGGAAGCAAAAAACGGATCCGTAAAAAACGGACCGCAAAACACTGAAAAAGCCATACGGTCGTGTGAATGAGGCCTAAGCCCAAACCAGCCCCCAGCAAGGGTCAAAACCGGGTGGTTCACAATCACTGAGGAAATCACTGACCAAACACTGACGTGTAAAAGTGACCTTATATGAGCAGTGGCTGTTTAGGACGCCAATGTATTTTGGACGTGGATTTCGCACCAAAAATCTGCATCAAAAACACACCCAGAATGTGCCCATTGACTTCATGATAAACCATACAGCAGTTTTTTGTGGGGGGCGGTTGCGGTTTTAAAAATTGGATTGCGGAAAAAAGAGAGGCGTCCTCTATCATGACGCGGAATCCGTGTCCAGAATTTCTCAGGCAGGAATGAAACTCTTCACCAAAAACCATATTAACTTGTCAGGAAAAAAACCCTGATGCGATGCAAATTCCGTAAAAACTTGGAGCATTTCATGTCGCCACTTAGTCACGCCCCCTCTCCGCTTTACAAAAGTCTATCGGTGCGCTAAACATCATCACCCGCCGTATAATAGTAATAGGACGCTCAGAATTTAAAAATCTAAAAAAAAAATCTTGTCCGTGAATCCCTAGGTGAAAGTGCGCACCTGACATACTCTACTCTGCTACATCAGGAAGGACTCTGCTACATCAGGAAGGACTCTGCTACATCAGGAAGGACAGGAGACTTACCGTCACTGCAGCAGACTCCCGCTGCTGCACATCGGCCTCCACTGCTGCAGGGTTTTCCACCGGCCTCACAGGGGGAAGGTAAGTAGTTTTCTTCCACACAGCGGAGGGTTTCGGGGGTCCCGACGTAACATCCTAGATCTTCTCCACAGCAAATATTTGGTCCGAAACAGTTCCCTCTGTTCCCCGGGCCACACGGTATACACTGCGGGGAACAATCCGCCATGGTTACCGCATTCCTGAGCGCCTATACCGCCTGTTCCAGCCGTCACCACCAGGGGGCCCATCACATTTCTATATATGGAGCTTCTAGTGTGAGCTGTAGACATCGCTGTGCCGTCAGCTCCCCCTAGTGGCAGAATACGCTGCCAGAATGTTAGCATTACCTTCTAAAGGTAGCAGGGGGTTTGGTGCTGTGTGTCAGAAAGACGGAACTCTTACCTCCAGAAAGATATGATATGAAAGGACACAGCATATAATGCCAGGAAATAGTGACGGTGGCGTCACATATTACAGCTATGCGTCCAGTATGGCAGTATTATTTATGTGCACTATATATTGACATTAGTTATGTGTACAGTATAGCAGTATTATTTATGTGCACTATATATTGATATTAGTTATGTGTACAGTATGGCAGTATTATTTATGTGCACTATATATTGATTATAGTTATGTGTACAGTATGGCAGTAATACTTATGTGCACTATATATTGATATTAGTTATGTGTACAGGTGGCAGTATTATTTATGTGCACTATATATTGATATTAGTTATGTGCACAGTATGGCAGTATTATTTATGTGCACTATATATTGATATTAGTTATGTGCACAGTATGGCAGTATTATTTATGTGCACTATATATTGATATTAGTTATGTGTACAATGTGGCAGTATTATTTATGTGCACTATATATTGATATTAGTTATGTGTACAGGTGGCAGTATTATTTATGTGCCCTATATATTGATATTAGTTATGTGTACAGGTGGCAGTATTATTTATGTGCCCTATATATTGACATTAGTTATGTGTACAGTATAGCAGTATTATTTATGTGCACTATATATTGATATTAGTTATGTGTACAGTATGGCAGTATTATTTATGTGCCCTATATATTGATATTAGTTATGTGTACAGGTGGCAGTATTATTTATGTGCCCTATATATTGACATTAGTTATGTGTACAGTATAGCAGTATTATTTATGTGCACTATATATTGATATTAGTTATGTGTACAGGTGGCAGTATTATTTATGTGCCCTATATATTGATATTAGTTATGTGTACAGGTGGCAGTATTATTTATGTGCCCTATATATTGATATTAGTTATGTGTACAGGTGGCAGTATTATTTATGTGCCCTATATATTGACATTAGTTATGTGTACAGTATGGCAGTATTATTTATGTGCACTATATATTGATATTAGTTATGTGTACAGGTGGCAGTATTATTTATGTGCACTATATATTGACATTAGTTATGTGTACAGTATGGCAGTATTATTTATGTGCACTATATATTGATATTAGTTATGTGTACAGGTGGCAGTATTATTCATATGCACTATATAAAAGTTGAAGTTAGGTTTACAGTGTGGCAGGGGTATTTATGTGCAGTGTATAATGATACCAGTTATGTGTTATTTATATGCACTATATCATGGTTCTAGTTTACAGTGTGGCAGTATTATTCATATGCACTATATAAAAGTTGGAGTTAGGTTTACAGTTTGGCAGTGGTATTTATGTGCATTGTACAATTATATTACTTATGTGTACAGTGTGGCAGTGGTATTTATGTGCACTGTATACTGGCAGTAAGTGTACAATATAACGGCATAATATTCCTACACTGTATGGTGACATTATGTATCCATCTTATAGGAGCACTGACTCTGTGACTCGCCCTCATCAAAGTCCTGTGTATTCCCCTTGAGAGGAGCACTAACCGTAGCCGTGCACAGTGAGTATATAGGCCCACTTACTGTCCTCTCCCCACATACCTTTCTTCTAATGGCGCCCCCTACTGTCTACTGCTGAAACATCAATGCAAGTCTTAAAAAAGAAAGACACAACTAATTGGACAGTATCTCATGAAATGCTAGCCATGATCAGATGTAGCTGAGCTAAATTTGTCATGGAGCTGCTAGTTACCATGCAGATGGGTCTACCTCCAAAACCACCGATCACAAATAAGTCGTATCAAATGGGAAACTCAGCTCTGCTACATCTATAAATGCAAAGTCTCTCCCTGTACTTGTAGGCAGTGCAACTGTGACTCTGGAGCGTCGTTTTTCTGGCACCAAAAAGTTGTATTGTTATGTGCAAGTGACAAAAATGCCACTTTTTCACGTTCATGGCAGATGTGGGGGAGAGACGGATCGGGCTGTTGGATTTCAGCATGTCCAATCCACTTTCCCACAGGTAAGAGGCTGCCAGAGGCAGATGACAGCGGCTTACTTCTTGGAACCCGCTGAGAACACCTGCATGTACAAAATTGTGCCAAATGACAAACTCAGCACAGTTCAGTTAAATGTGTATAGCTGAGCCGGGCCGTCCACCGTCCATGGTGCTGAACTGCATTTAGAGCTGTACAATTCCCTGGCTGTGCCAAAGCAAGACAACCAAAGTCTCTGCAAGACCACAGTACAGATGTAGCTGAGCTGAATTTGTCTTCTGCTGACTACCAGAATTACCCACTGAGCAAATATATTGAAGCAGGTGCAGTTCTATAGAGAAACAGACATTGAGACTTTGCAGCACAATGTGACTATTGACAAGCTCGGCTCTGCTACATATGTATCCTGGCATAGACTAAACAATTTCACAGTGTGTTCTCTGGACTGCACCGACGCCTTTTAAGTTAGTGTAGCTCACTGAACGCTGCTACATCTGTAGATTATGAGGCTATCCACAGCTGTTTGATTTACATAGGACTGCAGGTGAACTTGCTGAACTATTCCAACATATCCCAATGCACAAATCATTCAGCCGCAAATTCAGCTCTGCTACATTGTGCACCCTCAGACCAGCGTCCTCGTAGGATTATACTACACTAATGTCCACAGGGCATTAAAATGTAGCAGAGCTAAGAGCGTAAGATGAAGAAATGCTAAAATACTTCGCTGGCCATACATTTTAGTCTGATTTAGGGATTTCCCTAATGCAATCCACATGCACATGCATGCTCGGCTCAAGCCTGAAGTCTACTATTGAGTTTGTCATGTGGCACAACTCATTGTAGATTTACATGGGACTGCAGATAAGGCTAATTCATTATGTAATTAAAATGCATTTACGAAGCAGCTGCACATTCGGCTCAGCTACATCTCCACAAGACCTCTAAGTCTAAAGGATTTGACTATTCTCTATGGATGCCTATCTGCTATTGCTGAACTACAAGTCTCAGCATGCCCTGATAGGTTTAGCCTATGAGGGCATGTTAGGTGTTGTAGTGTGGGCTGGGCGGATACTGCACCTGTCGGACTGCTGTGTCGGGGTAGGACCTCTTGCCTCCTCTGGGGCAGTTCTGGATGTAGCAGGCTGATGACAGGGCCAGCAGGCACAGGAAGCAGGCGGGCACGGTGCTGTCCAGCATCCTCGCAGGCAGGAGAAGCAGCAGTGGTGGCAGGAAGGTTTGCAGTGCGGTGCGCTCTCCGGACCAGTGCTCTCCACTTCTGAAGAGCTCCTTTTTATACTCCTTTCATTTCTTCTTAATGCCGACGTAATTGTTTGTGTCCTATTGTTGTGCTGCCTGCAGTCAGCATGCAAACAATGAGTGACAAGCAATTAGCAGGCAGCGCGCGGGGGGAGAGGAGCATCCATCAGCGTCACCGCAGCCCCAAATCTCTGCACCTCACTGCTAGGCAGACCGCCACTGTGTACAGATATGTGGATGGATAGATAGATGGATAGATAGATAGATAGATAGATAGATAGATAGAGATAGATAGATAGATAGATAGATAAGGAGATAGATAGATATGAGATAGATAGATAGATCAATATGGGATAGATAGATAGATAGATAGATAGATAGATAGATCGATAGATCGATAGATAGATAATGAGATAGATAGATAGATAGATAGATAGATAGATAGATAGGATATAGATAGATATGAGATAGATAGATATGAGATAGATAGATAGATAGATAGATAGATCAATATGGGATAGATAGATAGATAGATAGATCGATAGATAGATCGATAGATAGATATGAGATAGATAGATAGATAGATAGATAGGAGATAGATAGATAGATAGATAGATAGATAGATCAATATGGGATAGATAGATAGATAGATAGATAGATCGATAGATAGATCAATAGATAGATATGAGATAGATAGATAGATAGATAGATAGATAGATAGATAGATAGATAGGAGATAGATAGATATGAGATAGAGAGATAGATAGATAGATAGATAGATAGATAGATAGATAGATCAATATGGGATAGATAGATAGATAGATCGATAGATAGATCGATAGATAGATAATGAGATAGATAGATAGATAGATAGATAGATAGGAGATAGATAGATAGATAGATATGAGATAGATAGATTGATAGATAGATAGATAGATAGATAGATAGATATGAGATGATTGATAGATAGATAGATAGATAGATAGATAGATAGATAGATAGATAGATAGATAATAAACTATAGGCCGGTAAGTTTAACATCTGTTGTGGGTAAACTGTTTGAAGGGTTTCTAAGAGATGCTATTTTGGAGTATCTCAATGAAAATAAGCAAATACCGCCATGTCAGCACGGCTTCATGAGGGGTCGGTTTCTATGAGGAGGTAAGTTCTAGACCTGACAGCGGCGAATCAATGGATGTCGTATATCTGGACTTCTCCAAAGCATTTGATACTGTACCTCATAAAAGGTTAGTATATAAAATGAGGATGCTCGGACTGGGAGAAAATGTCTGTAAGTGGGTAAGTAACTGGCTGAGTGACAGAAAACAGTGGGTGGTTATTAACGGTACACACTCAGATTGGGTCACTGTCACTAGTGGGGTATCTCAGGGGTCAGTACTGGAGGGGTCACTGTCACTAGTGGGGTATCTCAGGGGTCAGTACTGGAGGGGTCACTGTCACTAGTGGGGTATCTCAGGGGTCAGTACTGGAGGGTCACTGTCACTAGTGGGGTACCTCAGGGGTCAGTACTGGAGGGGTCACTGTCACTAGTGGGGTACCTCAGGGGTCAGTACTGGAGGGGTCACTGTCACTAGTGGGGCACCTCAGGGGTCAGTACTGGAGGGGGTCACTGTCACTAGTGGGGTACCTCAGAGGTCAGTACTGGAGGGTCACTGTCACTAGTGGGGTACCTCAGGGGTCAGTACTGGAGGGGTCACTGTCACTAGTGGGGTACCTCAGGGGTCAGTACTGGAGGGTCACTGTCACTAGTGGGGCACCTCAGGGGTCAGTACTGGAGGGGTCACTGTCACTAGTGGGGGTACCTCAGAGGTCAGTACTGGAGGGTCACTGTCACTAGTGGGGTACCTCAGGGGTCAGTACTGGAGGGTCACTGTCACTAGTGGGGTACCTCAGGGGTCAGTACTGGAGGGTCACTGTCACTAGTGGGGTACCTCAGGGGTCAGTACTGGAGGGGGTCACTGTCACTAGTGGGGTACCTCAGAGGTCAGTACTGGAGGGGTCACTGTCACTAGTGGGGTACCTCAGGGGTCAGTACTGGAGGGTCACTGTCACTAGTGGGGTACCTCAGGGGTCAGTACTGGAGGGTCACTGTCACTAGTGGGGTACCTCAGGGGTCAGTACTGGAGGAGTCACTGTCACTAGTGGGGTACCTCAGGGGTCAGTACTGGAGGGGTCACTGTCACTAGTGGGGTACCTCAGGGGTCAGTACTGGAGGGGTCACTGTCACTAGTGGGGTACCTCAGGGGTCAGTACTGGAGGGGTCACTGTCATTAGTGGGGTACCTCAGCGGTCAGTACTGGAGGGGTCACTGTCACTAGTGGGGTACCTCAGGGGTCAGTACTGGAGGGGTCACTGTCAATAGTGAGGTACCTCAGGGGTCAGTACTGGAGGGGTCACTGTCACTAGTGGGGTACCTTAGGGGTCCGTACTGGAGGGTCACTGTCACTAGTGGGGTACCTCAGGGGTCAGTACTGGAGGAGTCACTGTCACTAGTGGGGTACCTCAGGGGTCAGTACTGGAGGGGTCACTGTCACTAGTGGGGTACCTCAGGGGTCAGTACTGGAGGGGTCACTGTCACTAGTGGGGCACCTCAGGGGTCAGTACTGGAGGGGTCACTGTCACTAGTGTGGTACCTCAGGGGTCAGTACTGGAGGGTCACTGTCACTAGTGGGGTACCTCAGGGGTCAGTACTGGAGGGGTCACTGTCACTAGTGGGGCACCTCAGGGGTCAGTACTGGAGGGGGTCACTGTCACTAGTGTGGTACCTCAGGGGTCAGTACTGGAGGGTCACTGTCACTAGTGGGGTACCTCAGGGGTCAGTACTGGAGGGGTCACTGTCACTAGTGGGGCACCTCAGGGGTCAGTACTGGAGGGGTCACTGTCACTAGTGGGGCACCTCAGGGGTCAGTACTGGAGGGGTCACTGTCACTAGTGGGGTACCTCAGGGGTCAGTACTGGAGGGGTCACTGTCACTAGTGGGGTACCTCAAGGGTCAGTACTGGAGGGGTCACTGTCACTAGTGGGGTACCTCAGGGGTCAGTATTGGGCCCTATCCTCTTCAATATATTTATTAATGATCTTGTAGAAGGCCTGCACAGTAAAATATCAATTTTTGCAGATGACCCTAAACTGTGTAAAGTAATTAACACAGAAGGATAGTATACTATACATATATACTACAGAGAACAGTGTACTGTGTATATACTACACAGGACAGTATACGGTATATATGCTACAGAGGACAGTGTACTGTGTATATACTACAGAGGACAGTATACTGTATAGACATACTACAGAGGACAGTATACTGTGTGTGTATATATATATATATATATATATATATATATACTACAGAGGACAGTATACTGTATATATATACTACAGAGGACAGTGTACTGTATATATACTACAGAGGTCAGTATACTGTATATATACTACAGAGGACAGTGTACTGTGTATATACTACAGAGGACAGTATACTGTATATATATATATATATATATATATATATATATACTACAGAGAACAGTATACTGTGTATATACACTACAGAGGACAGTATACGGTATATATGCTACAGAGGACAGTATACTGTATATACACTACAGAGAACAGTATACTGTATATATACTACAGAGAACAGTGTACTGTAAATATACTACAGAGGACAGTATACTGTGTATATACTACAGAGGACAGTATACTGTATATATACTACAGAGGACAGTATACTGTGTATATACACTACAGAGGACAGTATACTGTATATATACTACAGAGGACAGTATACTGTATATACACTACAGAGAACAGTATACTGTATATATACTACAGAGAACAGTGTACTGTAAATATACTACAGAGGACAGTATACTGTATATATACTACAGAGGACAGTATACTGTATATATACTACAGAGGACAGTATACTGTGTATATACACTACAGAGGACAGTATACTGTGTATATACTACAGAGGACAGTATACTGTATATATACTACAGAGGACAGTATACTGTGTATATACACTACAGAGGACAGTATACTGTGTATATACTACAGAGGACAGTATACTGTATATATACTACAGAGGACAGTATACTGTGTATATACACTACAGAGGACAGTGTACTGTATATACACTACAGAGAACAGTATACTGTATATATACTACAGAGAACAGTATACTGTATATACACTACAGAGAACAGTATACTGTATATATACTACAGAGGACAGTATACTGTGTATATACTACAGAGGACAGTATACTGTATTTATATATATATATATATCCCTGACGAAGGAGCCCGTGCAGGCTCTGAAACGCGTAGGATTGCTTTTTTGTCCCCTGAAGGCTTCCATACCACAGGGCTGTGACGTCACACGCCGAAGTTTCCCGTGCTCTCCTCCGTGTGGTTCCCTCGCTGAGCGAAGTGCTGCCGGCCGGGGCATCGCTCTAGCTAGAAAGTAGAACCTGAAGCCATCAACACCAACATAGGCTTCGCCATAACGGACGTGGAGGATTCCTAACACCGCTTTCATTTGGATTATGAGGAACCAAGAGTAATTACATATGTGACATTGCGATAATTGTGTTGCCACAATACTCGGCTCACATATCCCTTGCACCGGCATTACAGATCAGCGCACAATTCTCATTCTGGCTTTTTAACCAGACCGTGTTTATATATATATATATATATATATATATACTACAGAGAACAGTGTACTGTGTATATACTACAGAGGACAGTATACTGTATATATACTACAGAGAACAGTATATTGTATTTATACTACAGAGGACAGTATACTGTGTATATACTACAGAGAACAGTATACTGTATATACACTACAGAGGACAGTATACTGTATATATACTACAGAGAACAGTATATTGTATATATACTACAGAGAACAGTATATTGTATTTATACTACAGAGGACAGTATACTGTATATATACTACAGAGAACAGTGTACTGTGTATATACTACAGAGGACAGTATACTGTGTATATATATATATATATATATATATACTACAGAGAACAGTATACTGTGTATATACACTACAAAGGACAGTATACTGTATATATACTACAGAGAACAGTATATTGTATTTATACTACAGAGGACAATATACTGTGTATATACTACAGAGAACAGTATACTGTATATACACTACAGAGAACAGTATACTGTATATACACTACAGAGGACAGTATACTGTATATATACTACAGAGAACAGTATATTGTATTTATACTACAGAGGACAGTATACTGTGTATATACTACAGAGAACAGTATACTGTATATACACTACAGAGGACAGTATACTGTATATATACTACAGAGGACAGTATACTGTATATACACTACAGAGAACAGTATACTGTATATACACTACAGAGAACAGTATATTGGGTATATACTATAGAGGACAGTACACTGTATATATACACTACAGAGGACAGTATACCGTATATTGACTACAGAGGACAGCATACTGTATATATACTACAG
This sequence comes from Bufotes viridis, assembly GCA_033119425.1. Lineage (NCBI taxonomy): Eukaryota > Metazoa > Chordata > Amphibia > Anura > Bufonidae > Bufotes > Bufotes viridis. The sequence continues at coordinate 616,130,367 of CM065589.1, forward strand.
AGGACAGTATACTGTGTATATACTACAGAGGACAGTATACTGTGTATATACTACAGAGGACAATATGCTGTATATATACTACAGAGGACAGTATACTGTATATATACTACAGAGGACAGTATACTGTGTATATACTACAGAGGACAATATGCTGTATATATACTACAGAGGACAGCATACTGTATACATACTACAGAGGACAGTATACTGTGTATATACTACAGAGGACAATATGCTGTATATATACTACAGAGGACAGTATACTGTATATATATACTACAGAGGACAGTATACTGTATATATATATATACTACAGAGGACAGTATACTGTATATATATATATATATATATATATACTACAGAGGACTGTATACTGTATATATACACTACAGAGGACAGAATACTGCTACAGATGTATCTGGATAGATTGGAGGCTTGGGCAGAGAAGTGACAGATGAAGTTTACCACTGATGAATGTAAAGTTATGCACATGGGAAGGAGTAATGCAAGTCACCCGTACATACTAAATGTGTAACTGTGTATCACTGACATGGAAAAAGACCTAGGAATTTTAGTATACAGCAAACTAAGCTGTAGAAACGAGTGTCAGGCAGCTGCTGCCAAGGCCAATAAGATAATGGGTTTCATCAAAAGGGGCATAGACGCCCGTGATGAGAACATAGTCCTACCACTTTACAAATCACTGGTTAGACCACACATGGAGTACTGTGTACAGCTCTGGGCTCCTGTGAACAAGGCAGACATAGCAGAGCTGGAGAGGGTTCAGAGGAGGGCAACTAAAGTAATAACTGGAATGAGGGATCTACAGTACCCTGAAAGGTTATCAAAATTAGGGTTATTCACTTTAGAAAAAAGACGACTGAGGGGAGATCTAATAACTATGTATAAATATATCAGGGGTCAGTACAGAGATCTGTCCCATCATCTAGATATTTGTTCCCACAAACACTTCTCACGTCTTGTCTGCTTTACCGTATTGCGGATTCAGAACGCCAACATTGTATCGAGTGCTGTTCACTTACTTGGGGTAAACATGTGATCCTGGGGTGTATGGGGTTGTGCACTTACCCCTCCCCCTCCAGCACTGGACAATCTAATGCTTGCGGAGGCTTTTAACACAGCAGGTTCGTATAGTGCGATTCCACCGCTATCGCTCTCCAGCGCCAGATATTCCAGCCGCAGCGAGTTACCTCCAAGATGGACGCTTCCATGTAAATCTCTCTCAGGTCCGGACCATATGAAAGATGATTATAGATAAACAGGATGTAATAGAAGGACTGAAACACTGCATGGGCGAATAAAGGACACATTTCTTTCACTATATGGCGGTGCCGTGGAACTTCTTTTTTACTAGATAGATAGATAGATAGATAGATATGAGATAGATATGAGATAGATAGATGATAGATAGATAGATAGATAGATAGATAGATGGATATGAGATAGATATGAGATAGATAGATGATAGATAGATAGATAGATAGATAGATAGATAGATAGATAGATATGAGATAGATAGATAGATAGATAGATAGATAGATAGATGGATATGAGATAGATATGAGATAGATAGATGATAGATAGATAGATATGAGATAGATAGATAGATAGATATGAGATAGATAGATGATAGATAGATAGATAGATAGATAGATAGATAGATATGAGATAGATATGAGATAGATAGATAGATAGATAGATAGATAGATATTAGGAGAGATAGATAGATAGATAGATAAAATAGATAGATAGATAGATAGATAGATATGAGATAGATAGATAGATAGATAGATAGATAGATAGATAAAATAGATAGATAGATAGATAGATAGATAGATAGATAGATAGATATGAGATAGATAGATAGATAGATAGATAGATAAAATAGATAGATATGAGAGAGAGACAGATAGATAAATAGAAAAGTGATATACCGGTAGATAGATAATAGATAGACGATAGATAGATAGATAGATAGATAGATAGATAGATAGATATGAGATAGATAGGAGATAGATATGAGATAGATAGATAGATAGATAAATAGAAAAGCGATATTGATAGATAATAGATAGACATTAGATATGATTGATTGATAGATAGATAGACAGATAGATAGATAGATAGATATCAGAGAGAGACAGACAGATAGATAGATAGATAGATAGATAGATAATAGATAGTGCACTTGGGTCTATGTATACTTTACAGTACGAGGACTGATGTCACATGATGAGGACCGCACACGGAGTCACTCTGGTAGTGCTGGAGGAGGAGGCTTTGGGTTCCTGATGTACAGAACTTACCTGACAGAGGGTTGTATAAATAGGACCAGTGGTGGACACAGGTGTCTGAGGACCCCGCACCCCGCACCCCTCCTGGACACCTCTATATGTTACAGCAGATAACTGGCATACATCTAGTGGTAAATCTTCCCCTGTACAGTGGGGCCTCCAGCCACCACTAGGGGGAGCTCAGCCTATGGGAATGTGTACAGTTACCATCTAACTCAATGGATGCTCTAAAATCTCTATGCGCTGAGCTCCCCCTAGTGGCAGCTGCAGGAAAATGCTGTGGATTTATGTTGAGAAGCAGAAGTTCAGTGCAGGGCTCCGCTCACCACCTGACTGATAGCAGTGTTGTGGTCTGCCTCTATGGCAAGTACTCCACTGGTCAGGACAGGAATGTCACTATTCACTGACAGCAAACTAAAACAGGAATGAGATCAAATAGAGTACAGTATAGCAGTAAGTAACCCTGTTTACTGCAGCAGTGGAAACCTGATGTATTCTCTAGACTCATAGCCTCTCCCTGCGCTGATACAGTGAAACAGACTGCAGCTGTAAGCAGGGAGGACGGCCTCTGTGCGTTTTTTCAGCTTTTACGGTTAGGGGAAGTTTAATCTGACTACAGCGGCCGCTACCGGAGAAATGTGGTATTACATGCAAGACCTACAGAGGAAGCGGCCACTTATGATATGACCACACAGCGTGGCTCAAGTGGCGAGAACCGCGTGGTCGTACAAGCAGGTAGCGGGCTCGTTTTAACTAACGAAGACCGCACTGTTTAGTCGGTCTGCATTGTTAATGGCCTCACGGTACTCAACTCGAATATACCCAGTACCCTCCGGTCCTGCCATGCTGCCTCTGGGACCCCCACTGAAATCCTTTCATTATGGCCGCCACCGCCTCAGACTTGCCCATGCAGAACTCTGTAGAAGAGTCTGAGACACGCCCCCATTTCCATGTGTGTGCATGTTATTGCATTGAATCCCATGATATTTTTCTATATGCCTTGGCAGCAGCTGCCTGGCATTAGTGGCCACAATTTAATAATGTGCAGATTCCTTTCCTTTCTCCTCCAGGTTTTCAGTCAGCAGTTCCGTGTCGTAAGACCGGCCCCCATTGCGACATTCTCTACGTTTTTTTTATCCTGATTTACGCATAGAAAATCTTCGGCGTATGACAGCAGAGTCAGTTTGGTCTGGCATTGCTCTGGTATAGAAGAAGAACTATACTCTCTCCATGGCCCTCCATTTCTTTGCTTTGCATGCCATGATTTTTTTATATTTGCTTTAGCAGCAGCTGCCTGACACTAGCTGCCGCAGCTTTCTGTGCGCTAATGTCTCAGCGAACTTTTCCGAAACTTTCCGCCTTCCTGTCAAGAGATTCAACAATCAGATTTGACACTATATCCACAGAAGCTATAGGGGATGCAGAGGTAGCAGTTGTACCTGGCTCCTGGTGCCTGAAGGGGGCCCGAAAGACCCTCTACCACTTACCTCTCACGCTTAAAAAGACAGCAGTATTATACATGGCACATGGTAGGTAAAGGGCCCTGCCATTCGTTTCGCTTAGATTACCCCTCTGACTTTATTACATTGGCCTTGGCAGCAGCTGCACGACACTGGCTGATGCACTTTGTACCTTCCTGTCAGTAATCAGACAAGACGCTACATCTACAGAAGCTATAGGGCAGTGATGCTCAACCTGCGGCCCTCCAGCTGTTGTAAAACTACAACTCCCACCATGCCCTGCTGTAGGCTGATAGCTGTAGACTGCCCGGGCATGCTGGGAGTTGTAGTTTTGCAACATCTGGAGGGCCGCAGGTTGAGCATCCCTGCTATAGGGGATTCATAGGTACCTGGTGCCCGACCCTCCGCCACTTATCTAAGGCACATGGTAGGTTATGAGACCTGCTGTAGATTTTTATTTCGGGTCCAAATGTTACGTCTCTGTTTGCATACCATGACGTTATTACAATGGCCTTGGCAGCAGCTGCCTGACGCCAGCTGCCGCAGTTTTGCTTGCTGTGCACTCATATCTCCAAGTCTATTTCTTCCTTTCTGTCAGGAGATTCATTATTCAGATAAGACGCTCCATCTACAGATGCTATAGGCGGTGCCCCAGTACCATTTGCACCCAGTCCCTGGTGCCTAACCCCCTGCTACTTAAAGGGCACCAGCGTTATAAATGGCACATGGTAGGTGATGGTCGCTGCTACAGTTTTTACGTCTCTGCTTGCATGCCATGACTTTATTACAACGGCCTTGTCAGCAGCCGTCTGACGCTAGTCCAAGACTTTCTACCTTCCTGCCAGGAGATTCCTACGACACCCACAGTTTGTGGCCCCTATGCCGTAAATCTTCTATAGGATAATCCCAGTAATAATCATATGAAGACGGACGAGGCGTATTCTCCTACTTGACCCCACTTCAGCGTGCCCAAGAGAGGAGGCGCCGGGTGGTCACGACATATGACGGCCACATTCGGCATGCAGTCATGGGACTTCGCCCCCTGTAAACAAAGGCGAGCGCTCTGACCTATGCATAAGGCGTGACCCCGCCTGAACCGCTCTGCGCGGGCATATGTTACCGTTAAGTGCCTGATCTGGATTCACCGCGGCCTCCGTCTCATCCTCTGATTAGGGAGTGAGCTGGCATATTCAATCTGTGCTGGATTATTCCCCTTTGATCAGTGTAACGTGTCAGGATGCTTCCCCGAGGAGAAAACACAGAGGACCTCATCTACGCAGGGGGTGACCCCGGCTACGTGAAATTAAGATGCAACCGAGCATCAGTGTATGAGCGGCGACGTCAGCTGCTCCTGGGGGCCGAAAATCACCCTCATCTCTACACACCGCCATTCATTATCTCAGCGCCGGGATAAGTGGAGGAGATCTCCATTGACAAAGTGATGGATGATCTTGGGGATGCCGGGAAATGGCTCTAAGGTCTTTCTCCGCTGATTAGAAGAAACCTCCAAGATTAGTGCGGTGCCGAGTGATGGGTCTTGTACGTATATGGGGTACGGCTGCGTTCACACCCTCATAGGTGAAGAAAGCTAGAAGATCTTAGGCCTCCTGCTTTCCATGGATGGGACGTTAACTCCTTGGATGCCTTGAGAATGCAACTTAAAGGGGTTGTCTCTAGAGAAAAAAAAATAGGCTATTCTGACTTCATAGCAGGGGGGGGGGGGGGGTCCCATATTCATAACGTCCATTAATTAGGTGGAGCAGGAAGCCCCTACTTATCTGCCGGATCTAGTAATTTAAGTGGATATTTGTTATTCTGCATGTGCCCTGAGGAGGCGCTGTGGTAGGTTCCATCAGGAAATCATTGGAGGGGGGGGGGGGTCACCACTAAAGAAATAAGGATTGGCAAAACAGAAACCTCCTTAAAAAGTCTTTCAAATTTATACAAACTTCATTATAGTTAAAGGGGTTCTCTCATGATTGATGTAACAATGAAAATCAGTACATGACGACCTCTTTCTAACAAAGCTAGAACCAGCCCCGTACCTCACATGGATCCAGAGATCTCCCCATTCATTGCTCTGATGATTATCATCAGCCTGGCAGCTCAGGGGTGTGTCCTTTCTGCTGCAGCTCTCTCACTGTAACTGCCACAGCTTCTAACAGGACATATGTCTAGTGGCAGTAGGAGATTTAAACTGAGCGAGTGCGACCAGCTCAGTGAGACGGACAAAAAATAGGGAAAAGGACAAACAGCAGGTGGCGCTGCAGATATACATTTTATCGAATAACTCAGTGGCTGTACCAAATTTTTTATTACCTGCAATTACAAAGATATGCAGATCCAGGTGCTGGTTTGAACAATGTAGGATATGTTTTGTGACACAAGCCCTTTAAATATTGCGGCACGTTGCAGAAAATTCAGATGAAGTTCTGTTTTGGAAATGGTGATAGATCTCGTGTCTCTTCCCTGCCGTCAAAGTTGCAGTCGGGTACGACTTGGGTGCATGAAGTTGCAAGGATGGTCCCAAGACATGAGGCAGTCTTCTCGAAGAGATAGGTGCGACCTGTTAACAGTTTCCACCGCGGACTCTATTGTAGATGAAAAAACGGCACGTTGTGAAACAAAGTTGCATGAAGCCGCAGTTTAGACGCCCCTGGGAATTGCGCACAAAAATTTTCAGCCGTTCATCAAAGTTGCAGCTTTGTGAGAAGTAGCAATGCGACTAAAGATCGGGGACGTCCCTCGATGGTTGGATTGTTAAAAATTCAACGATTCAAGAATTTCTCAGTTGCCTCTGTTCCTGACAAAGCTTGCAGACTTTGGCTCCATTCACACGTGCACAATTCTGTTCCACATTTTACGGAACGGAATTGCGGACCCATTCATTTCTATGGGGACACACCATGTCCCGCCCGGATCGGGAATTGCGGATCCGCACTTCTGGGTCCGCACTTCAGTTCCGCCAAAAAATAGAACATGTCCTATTCTTGTCCACAATTGCGGACAAGAAAAGGCATTTTCTATGATAGTGCAGGTGATGTGCGGTCCGCAAAATGCAGAACGCACATTGCCGGTGTCCATTTTTGCGGATCGGCAAAACACACACGGATGTGTGAATGGACACTTAAAGTGCAACCGAAGAGGCGCACAGTGCATACCTTCAACTTACAGAACCTAAATGACCCCTTTATCACAGCCCACAGACCAGACTCCCTAAACCATTACATACCCCACAATAGACCCCAAAACATAGACCCTAGAATCCCTGGAGATAGACGCCATGATCCCAAAACAAATATAGGCACACAGCACCCCCACACCCCCGAAAAATACTGACCACACACCAGACCTGAAAAATATAAATCTTAGATCCCCTAAATAATTATATACCCCCAAGACACCTAAAAAAATATAGATCCACCCCATCCCAAATAAAATACAAACCTCAGATCAACTAAAGATATGCACCCAAAATCAGACCCCTTTTACTACAGACCCCAGTCTAGAGCGCCCCTGTATACAGACCACAGACCAGCCTCCGCTTTGTACTGACCCCAGACTATACCCTTCTATATTTACAGACCCCCCCATTTATACAGACCACAGAGCAGAGTCCCCTTTGTACATACCCCAGACTATACCCTTCTATATATACAGACCCCCCCCCCCCCATTTATACAGACCACAGACCAGCCTCCCCTTTGTACAGGCCCCAGACTATACCCTTCTATATATACAGACCCCAGACCAGATCCCGCAGCATTGAAACCAAAGTCCAGACTAACCATCTGCACAAATACAACACCACAATAGTCACACACACATACAAATAATAATGAATTTTATTAAATATCATATAAAAACATGATCGTACAACACATAATAAAAGAGTACAATGGTAAGCGCAATAAGGAGGTGGAATAAAGGGTCCCACAGACTCGTAATGGCTCATGGGAGTAAAGCACTATTCAAATATTAACGTAACAGTGACAATGCTTACTCACCTATCCCTATCACCCACATTCACCTATATACCTAAGATGGGTAACAGGCAACACATATTAAGGGATTATAATCCACTCTAGCGGAAAAAGCAAACAGTGAAACGTACGTCGGGGTAGCGTCCCTCATTCACAGGTACGGCCTGGCTCTCTGTTCTCCCCCCTATTTATACAGATAGGAATGTCCAGGCTTTTTAATGATGGAATTTTCCGCTAGAGTGGATTATAATCCCTTAATATGTGTTGCCTGTTATCCATCTTAGGTATATAGGTGAATGTGGGTGATAGGGATCGGTGAGTAAGCGTTGTCACTGTTACGTTAATATTTGAATAGTGCTTTACTCCCATGAGCCATTACGAGTCTGTGGGACCATTCATTCCACCTCCTTATTGCGCTTACCATTGTACTCTTATATTATGTGTTGTACGATCATGTTTTTATATGATATCTAATAAAATTCATTATTATTTGTATGTGTGTGACTATTGTGGTGTTGTATGATGGATTATCACATGGCACAGTATTGACATTTTGTAGTATTGGTGTCTTAAAAATTCCATCTGCACAAATCCAAGACCAGGCCCCATTTATATCGACCTCTCCTCTTTAACCCTCAAGCACAATCACGGAGCTAACGTCGGAGCGAGTATCAGGACACTGGCGGTGCCTGCGAGTAAAGAGCAGGAACGGGGAGAACTGAGCACCCAGGAGATTCGCCTTATCTTCGGGAAGCCCAGGAGATCTGCCCTTTTCCCAAGGTTCTTTCCAGTAGAATTGGTAAGTACATGTAAACGCTGTGTGGCGACCAGTTTCACGCCCATCACAGCTGTCAGTCACTCAGCTCTCCCAAACTCCTGAATGGCAAGTCGGACTGCAAGCGATGACCCATCATGTACACGCATGTGACTGTCGCCGGACGATCAGTGGTGTCATGTACATAGAACGTCATCATCACCTCTGGTCTGGCGGGGACGGGAATTTCGAGCGGTGTGCTACTTTAAGGTCACTTTCAGACTGGCGATGAAAAAGCGACCACATGAAGTGCTCCGCCCGGACCGCAGAAGTATTTTATGTTTCTTTATAATTTCAATGAGGCCACAAAAGATGCGGACAGCACACCGTGTGCTGTCCGATTCCACACTTCCGTTCTGCGGCCCCGCAAAAAATACAGAGCATGTCCTATTCTTCATAGCCACAGACAAGAATAGGCATAGTGCCGGCCATGTGCGGACCGCAAAATGGGGAATGCACATGACCGGTGTCTGTGTTTTGCGGATCCGCAATTTGCGGACGTGTGAATGGATCCTTACACCTGGTGCGGACTAGCACCCCCCACCCCCAGTACTGAAATGGCAGCGGGCGGCCGCTCGTCGTCACGTTACACAATGTAATCACAATTATTGCAACGCTCATCAATCTCACCGTCAATAAGAAGATAAATCAATAAGTGATTAGAGATACATGACAGATGTAGCAGAGCTCAGTTAGTCATTCAAAATCATGGTCTGTGTTTTACATAGGACTGCAAGTAGACCTAGCTTAGAGACTTAGATTCATAGAAGGGGTCCGCACCACTCACTTCTATGGGGCCGGGGCTGCGTGAAAAATGCAGAATATAGAACATGCTGCGTTTTTAACGCAATGCAGAACTGATGCGTGAAAAAAACGCTCATGTACACAGACCCATTGAAATGAATGGTTCAAAATTTAGTGCGGGTGCTATGCGTTCACGTCACGCATCGCACCTGCGCGGAAAACTCACTCATGTGAAAGGGGCCTTAAAGGGGTTGTATAGGATTAGTAATGGTGACTGATTCCAAACAGCTCCACACGGGTCCAGTGGTTGCATCTGGCACTGCAGTGAATGGAGCCTTTGGGATCAGAAGGTTTTCCTTTTTTCAAGGAGGTGTAGTTCTGCTTTTTAGGCCCCAATTTGGAGAAGATATAATTTACTACTTAAAGGGATTGTCCAGGATATTTGTTTAAAAAAAAAAAAACTCATACTCATCTGTACAATCCCCAGCTTCTCCAGCACTGCCGCAGGGGACTGAGAAGGTGAATATTGGTTACTTTTATTTATTTTATCATTACATTTTGTAAAGTTTTGTTAAATCCCGGACAACCCCTTTAAATAACATATTACAGGGCTGTAGCTTAAAGGGGTTCCGGGACTCCACAAAATACTTTTGCCCTGCACGATTCAGCGCAGGGCAAAGGAGAGAGAGCATCGGAGGATGAACTGTTGTGATGCTCTTGTCAGGGGGCTGCCTGGGTGAAAATATGGGTATGTCCAGGCACAGCTCTGAAACCGGACAACCCCTTTAAAGGCTGTATTCACACAACGGCCGTGTGACGTCTATGTGAAGTCTATTGGGCTATTTATGTAGCCATTTCTTTTTAACAGCCAGTGTATAGCGGGCGTCAAAAAAATTGGAAGTGTCCCATTTTTGGCTGTTTTCAGACGGACCCCATTGAAATCAATGGGCCTATTTTTAACGGCCGTTTAGACAGGAGTGCACCCATCTAATGGGCGCTAAAAATGGGTGCACTAGTAAAAAAAAGGAGTTAAAATAAATACCTCATCCACTTGCACCATAGAGGACACTCGCTTTGCACTGGGGGTAGCAGGACCTGACGCTCCCAGCATGGTGACGTTACATGATGACACTGGGAGCATCAGGTCCTGCTGCATCAAGTGCACTATATGGGGGGCCATTATATATATATAGTGGTGCACTTTATGGGGGACACATATATATTGGTGCACTAAAGGGGAGCCATTTGATGTCCAGGGGTCACTATGGGAGGAATTATGTATTTGTAGTGCCCTGGAGCAAGGGTATTTTGGACTATGGAGATGCTACTATGCAAAGCCAAAGACCCGTGTTTAGTAGAAGAGACTCTGCCAGACTGCATGAGTGACCAAAAGAAGATGCTAAGAAGGCAATGCTGAACCACAGACCCTGGGTCACCAGCCTGATGTCTGAGCCACACACCCTGGGTCACCAGCCCGATGTCTGAGCCACACACCCTGGGTCACCAGCCCGATGTCTGAGCCACCCACCCTGGGTCACCAGCCTGATGTCTGAGCCACACACCCTGGGTCACCAGCCCGATGTCTGAGCCACACACCTTGGGTCACCAGCCCGATGTCTGAGCCACACACCCTGGGTCACCAGCCCGATGTCTGAGCCACACACCTTGGGTCACCAGCCCGATGTCTGAGCCACCCACCCTGGGTCACCAGCCCAATGTCTGAGCCACACACCCTGGGTCACCAGCCCGATGTCTGAGCCACACACCCTGGGTCACCAGCCCGATGTCTGAGCCACACACCTTGGGTCACCAGCCCGATGTCTGAGCCACACACCCTGGGTCACCAGCCCGATGTCTGAGCCACACACCCTGGGTCACCAGCCCGATGTCTGAGCCACACACCCTGGGTCACCAGCCCGATGTCTGAGCCACACACCCTGGGACACCAGCCCGATGTCTGAGCCACACACCCTGGGTCACCAGCCCGATGTCTGAGTAACACACCCTGGGTCACCAGCCTGATGTCTGAGTAACACACCCTGGGTCACCAGCCTGATGTCTGAGCCACACACCCTGGGTCACCAGCCCGATGTCTGAGCCACACACCCTGGGTCACCAGCCCGATGTCTGAGTAACACACCCTGGGTCACCAGCCCGATGTCTGAGCCACACACCCTGGGTCACCAGCCTGATGTCTGAGCCACACACCCTGGGTCACCAGCCCGATGTCTGAGCCACACACCCTGGGTCACCAGCCGGTGTCTGAGCCACACACCCTGGGTCACCAGCCAGATTTCTGAGCCACATACGCTGGGACACCAGCCCGATGTCTGAACCACACAACCCTGGGTCACCAGCCCGATGTCTGAGCCACACACCCTGGGTCACCAGCCCGATGTCTGAGCCACACACCCTGGGTCACCAGCCCGATGTCTGAGTAACACACCCTGGGTCACCAGCCCGATGTCTGAGCCACACACCCTGGGTCACCAGCCTGATGTCTGAGCCACACACCCTGGGTCACCAGCCCGATGTCTGAGCCACACACCCTGGGTCACCAGCCGGTGTCTGAGCCACACACCCTGGGTCACCAGCCAGATTTCTGAGCCACATACGCTGGGACACCAGCCCGATATCTGAGCCACATACCCTGGGTCACCAGCCCGATGTCTGAGCCACACACCCTGGGTCACCAGCCCGATGTCTGAGCCACACACCCTGGGACACCAGCCCGATGTCTGAACCACACACCCTGGGACACCAGCCCGATGTCTGAGCCACACACCCTGGGTCACCAGCCCGATGTCTGAACCACACACCCTGGGACACCAGCCTTTGGCCAGGATGCCAGCCTTCTGAGAGAGAGAGGGACAGCTAGCTCAGGCCTTTCCTCAACATCAAACCCTTCTTCGGCCAGGGAGAAGACTGGAGAAACCAGCCCTATGCCTCGCCTGTATTGTTTGGCACTTGAATTCCTCCAGTAAAGAAGCAAACTGGTTTACTGCAGACCCTGACTCTCTGAAATTATTTCCCATTGCTGGTCACCATGTCTTACCATCCCCTCTGGAGAGCAGCAACATAATGTGGGGATACCTTAACGGTGTCCGGGGGACCCAGCGTAGCGTTGGGGCCACCACAATATACTGAGGGCACTGCAGGGGTTGGGTTTAAAAGCAAAACAAACTACATCTGTTTTTAATGGGCATTTTTAAATGCCGATAAAAAGAGATGCAAAATGACTGATAAAAACGAATATATGGATAGAAAATGGATGCACAAATACATCAGTTTTTAATGGCTGCTTGTTTTCATTGTCGTTTGAATGTAGCCTAAATGGGGTCATGGACATGGTCTTATATAAGTAATTTTGGCAGTTTTCTGTGATGTTAAAGGGGTTTTCCAGTAAAACAAATATTGGAGGCAAAAATATCTTGGCTTCAGTGGTGACCCGCCATTGACTTCAAGGCATTTCCTGAGTGTTGAGACGAGAGCTAGAAACAGGGACCTGGTACCATAACCTCATCACAGGCTGGGATCGCCGGAGCTCAGAAAAGATGGTTTTAGTACCAAAGACATAAGCTTCATCCCAATGCTGAGAAATACAGATGAAATCTTCGTTCAGCAGATCAATCCAGCCAAGCTGAGTCTTATTGACTTGCAATCTTTCCATTTAGGCAAATCGATTGGCCCTTTTTATTCTGTTCCCAAATGAACAGATCGGGCTAATGAGCCAATCCTATGAATGGATTCAATTACCGTCAGTCCCATGTGTCATGTTATCTAATCGTTCAACCATTTATCTCCTCCAAAAAGCAGTGAAGAACATCTCGACTACATGCGTTCTCCTGTCCTATAGCTTAGTAGAGATTTTTTCCAAATTCAAAATGCCCAGAATGTAGAAAAGCAATTTTTGTGAATTTCTTTGAGGGTTTTTCAAAAATAAAATAAAAAAATGTGATTCTTTGTTGTTGGAAAAAATGTGTTTAAAGACGTATTACTAAAGTATAATCGGATGGAGGGGCTGTAGGTGGAACCTAGCTGATGATTAAATAATGTGGTGCCTAACATTTAGCACCTATCCACGGGTGATATGATCATGAAAATGAGGGTTCCCAACTGTGTGAATAGAGTGATACTGCACCGGCACGACCACCGCTCCATTCACTTCTATGGGACTAATGGAGATAGCCAAGCACTGTACTAGGCTATTTTGTGGTGATGATGTGGTCTTGGGAAGGTGGTGATAAGTCTGTGGTGATGATGGTGTTGTGATAGTGCCAACACCATCAATGTGGTCTGTTTTTTTTGGTAATGATTGTGTTGGTAGTGGTGTGGTTAATGGTGGTTCATTGTGGTATGGTGTGTTTGGTGGTCCAGTATGGTGTTGTTGATGGTGTGATGGTAATGTGGTAGTCCAATATGGAGTTGTTTTTGGTGTGATGGTAGTGTGATGGTCCATTATGGTTTTGGTAGTGGTATGGTGCTTCAGTAATGGTAGTGTGGTGGTCCAGTATGGTGTGGGTGGTGGTGTCTGCATTCTACTGTAGCAGTCGATATCTGAAGAAGGTCCAAGGGTTTGGACCAAAACTTTTTGTTTATCTATTTTGGATTGCCATGAAGTAAAATAGAAGTGAAGCATTTCTCTCTTTAATGCCAAGTTTTTCTTCACCGTACTATATGGGATGGTGAAAGCATAATTGTAGTGTAGTGGTCGGGTCTAGTATGGTGTCAGTAGTGGTGTGGTCGAGTATGATCTCAGTGGTAGTGTGGTGGTTCAGTATGGTATTGGTGGTGGTGTGGGGGTAGTGTTATAGTAGTGTGGTGGTTCAGTATGGTATTGATGGTGGTGTGGGGGTAGTAGTTATAGTAGTGTGGTGGTTCAGTATGGTATTGGTGGTGGTGTGGGGGTAGTGTTATAGTAGTGTGGTGATTCAGTATGGTATTGATGGTGGTGTGGGGGTAGTGTTATAGTAATGTGGTGGTTCAGTATGGTATTGGTGGTGGTGTGGGGGGTAGTGTTATAGTAATGTGGTGGTTCAGTATGGTATTGATGGTGGTGTGGGGGTAGTGTTATAGTAGTGTGGTGGTTCAGTATGGTATTGGTGGTGTTGTGGGGGTAGTGTTATAGTAGTGTGGTGGTTCAGTATGGTATTGGTGGTGGTGTGGGGGTAGTGTTATAGTAGCGTGGTGGTTCAGTATGGTATTGGTGGTGGTGTGGGGTAGTGTTATAGTAGTGTGGTGGTTCAGTATGGTATTGGTGGTGTTGTGAGGGTAGTGTTATAGTAGTGTCGTGGTTCAGTATGGTATTGGTGGTGGTGTGGGGGTAGTGTTATAGTAATGTGGTGGTTCAGTATGGTATTGATGGTGGTGTGGGGGTAGTGTTATAGTAGTGTGGTGGTTCAGTATGGTATTGGTGGTGGTGTGGGGGGTAGTGTTATAGTAGTGTGGTGGTTCAGTATGGTATTGGTGGTGGTGTGGGGGTAGTGTTATAGTAGTGTGGTGGTTCAGTATGGTATTGGTGGTGGTGTGGGGGTAGTGTTATAGTAGTGTGGTGGTTCAGTATGGTATTGGTGGTGGTGTGGGGATAGTGTTATAGTAATGTGGTGGTTCAGTATGGTATTGGTGGTGTTGTGAGGGTAGTGTTATAGTAGTGTGGTGGTTCAGTATGGTATTGGTGGTGGTGTGGGGGGTAGTGTTATAGTAGTGTGGTGGTTCAGTATGGTATTGCTGGTGGTGTGGGGGTAGTGTCATAGTAGTGTGGTGGTTCAGTATGGTATTGGTGGTGGTGTAGGGGTAGTGTTATAGTAATGTGGTGGTTCAGTATGGTATTGGTAGTGGTGTGGGGATAGTGTTATAGTAGTGTGGTGGTTCAGTATGGTATTGGTGGTGGTGTGGGGGGTAGTGTTATAGTAGTGTGGTGGTTCAGTATGGTATTGGTGGTGGTGTGGGGGTAGTGTTATAGTAGTGTGGTGGTTCAGTATGGTATTGATAGTGGTGTGGGGGTAGTGTTATAGTAGTGTGGTGGTTCAGTATGGTATTGGTGGTGGGTGGTGGTAGTGTTATAGTAGTGTGGTGGTTCAGTATGGCATTGGTGGTGGTGTGGGGGTAGTGTTATAGTAGAGTGGTAGTTCAGTATGGTATTGATGGTGGTGTGGGGGTAGTGTTATAGTAGTAGTGTGGTGGTTCAGTATGGTATTGGTGGGGGGGTGGTGGAAGTGTTATAGTAATGTGGTGGTTCAGTATGGTATTGGTAGTGGTGTGGGGATAGTGTTATAGTAGTGTGGTGGTTCAGTATGGTATTGGTGGTGGTGTGGGGGGTAGTGTTATAGTAGTGTGGTGGTTCAGTATGGTATTGGTGGTGTTGTGAGGGTAGTGTTATAGTAGTGTGGTGGTTCAGTATGGTATTGGTGGTGGTGTGGGGGGTAGTGTTATAGTAGCGTGGTGGTTCAGTATGGTATTGGTGGTGGTGTGGGGGTAGTGTTATAGTAGTGTGGTGGTTAAGTATGGTATTGGTGGTGTTGTGAGGGTAGTGTTATAGTAGTGTCGTGGTTCAGTATGGTATTGGTAGTGGTGTGGGGATAGTGTTATAGTAATGTGGTGGTTCAGTATGGTATTGATGGTGGTGTGGGGGTAGTGTTATAGTAGTGTGGTGGTTCAGTATGGTATTGGTGGTGGTGTGGGGGGTAGTGTTATAGTAGCGTGGTGGTTCAGTATGGTATTGGTGGTGGTGTGGGGGTAGTGTTATAGTAGTGTGGTGGTTCAGTATGGTATTGATGGTGGTGTGGGGGTAGTGTTATAGTAGTGTGGTGGTTCAGTATGGTATTGGTGGGGGGGTGGTGGAAGTGTTATAGTAATGTGGTGGTTCAGTATGGTATTGGTGGTGTTGTGAGGGTAGTGTTATAGTAGTGTGGTGGTTCAGTATGGTATTGGTGGTGGTGTGGGGGGGTAGTGTTATAGTAGTGTGGTGGTTCAGTATGGTATTGGTGGTGGTGTGGGGGTAGTGTTATAGTAATGTGGTGGTTCAGTATGGTATTGGTGGTGGTGTGGGGATAGTGTTATAGTAGTGTGGTGGTTCAGTATGGTATTGCTGGTGGTGTGGGGGTAGTGTCATAGTAGTGTGGTGGTTCAGTATGGTATTGGTGGTGGTGTAGGGGTAGTTTTATAGTAGTGTGGTAGTTCAGTATGGTATTGATAGTGGTGTGGGGGTAGTGTTATAGTAGTGTGGTGGTTCAGTATGGTATTGGTGGGGGGGGGGGGGGGTGGAAGTGTTATAGTAATGTGGTGGTTCAGTATGGCATTGGTGGTGGTGTGGGGGTAGTGTTATAGTAGGGTGGTAGTTCAGTATGGTATTGATGGTGGTGTGGGGGTAGTGTTATAGTAGTAGTGTGGTGGTTCAGTATGGTATTGGTGGGGGGTGGTGGAAGTGTTATAGTAATGTAGTGGTTCAGTATGGTATTGGTGGTGGTGTGGGGGTAGTGTTATAGTAGTGTGGTGGTTCAGTATGGTATTGGTGGTGGTGTAGGGGTATTGTTATAGTAGTGTGGTAGTTCAGTATGGTATTGGTGGTGGTGTGGGGGTAGTGTTATAGTAGTGTGGTGGTTCAGTATGGTATTGATAGTGGTGTGGGGGTAGTGTTATAGTAGTAGTGTGGTGGTTCAGTATAGTATTAGTAGTGGTGTGGGGGTAGTGTTATAGTAGTGTGGTGGTTCAGTATGGTATTGATGGTGGTGTGGGGGTAGTGTTATAGTAGTAGTGTGGTGGTTCAGTATGGTATTAGTGGTGGTGTGGGGGTAGTGTTATAGTAGTGTGGTGGTTCAGTATGGTATTGATGGTGGTGTTGGGGTAGTGTTATAGTAGTAGTGTGGTGGTTCAGTATAGTATTAGTAGTGGTGTGGGGGTAGTGTTATAGTAGCGTGGTGGTTCAGTATGGTATTGATGGTGGTGTGGGGGTAGTGTTATAGTAGTAGTGTGGTGGTTCAGTATAGTATTAGTAGTGGTGTGGGGGTAGTGTTATAGTAGCATGGTGGTTCAGTATGGTATTGATGGTGGTGTGGGGGTAGTGTTATAGTAGTAGTGTGGTGGTTCAGTATGGTGTCAGTGGTGGTGTGGGGGTAGTGTTATAGTAATGTGGTGGTCCAGTATGGTATTGGTGGTGGTGTGGGGGTAGTGTTATAGTAGTGTGGTGGTTCAGTATGGTATTGGTGGTGGTGTGGGGGTAGTGTTATAGTAATGTGGTGGTTCAGTATGGTATTGGTGGTGGTTTGGTTGTAATTGTTGACTTGTTTGTTGCTTATGATTCTGTTTGTACATGATCCCTCTGATTGAAAAGCGCCACAGAATATATTGGCGCTATATAAATAAAGATTATTTTTATTATGGTTGTAGTGTAATGGTGGTGTCAGAGTAGTGTAATAGTAACGTGAATGGTCAGTATGGTGTCAATGGTGGTTTAATGGTAGTGTAATGGTGTGGTGATTCGTATGGTTTTGGTAGTGGTGTCGGAGTAGTGTAATAGTACGTGATGGTTTAGTATGGTGTTAGTGGTGGTAGTGTAATGGTAATGTGGTGGTCCAGTATGGTGTTGGGAGTGTAGTGGTAGTGTTATAGTAGTGTGGTGGTTCAGTATGTTGTCAGTGGTGGTGTGGTTGTAGTGTAATGGTAGTGTGGTGGTCCAGTAAGGTGTCGTTGGAGGTAGTGTAATGGTAGTGTGGTGGTCCAGTAAGGTGTCGTTGGTGGTAGTGTGGTGCTTTATTGTTTAAGTGGTATGGTGGTCTAATATGGTTATAAGTGTTGATGTGGTGATGTCGTTTGGTGGTGGTATGGCAATGGTAGTAGTAGTTTGGCCATTCACGGTGGTGGTATAGCAATGGCGATGGTGGTAGTAGTTGGATAGTGGTTGGCCAATGTGGTGTGAAGATATCAGTGGTGGTAGTGTGGTGTTCTGATGGTGGTAGTGGTGTATAACAGATTCCAATGTCTACTTCTGTGGGAAGCCATGGCTTATCTGCCCACATTCTCCTTCAAAAAGTCCTGGTAAAGGACTTGGACCGGGCTCTGCAGCATAGCACCATGGAGAGAAGAACGGCACATGTACCACCAATGTGCAGAAAATCCAGACATCTGGGGGCCCATCCTCAAGGAATCTGTCCAAGAAGCGTCCTCTGCCCCATCGTTACGGTATAAAAACAGCACAAGCATCTTCTATGACGGCCGATCGTCTTCACGTTACACAGTGTAATCACAATTATTGTATCGCTCATCAATCACTCCGTCAATAAGCAGATAAATCTATAAGTGATTAGAAGCTGCGAGAAACACAACTCAACACGTACGCAATACAATGGAGGACAACGAGGAAAGCAGTAACAGAGGTAGCAACGCTGAGTTAGTCATTCACAATCGTGGTCTGCATTTTTCATAGGGGTTGTACAGGATTAGTAAGAATGGCTGATTCCTTCCAAAAACAGTGCCACACCTGTCCAGTGGCTGCACCTGGTAATGCAGCTCAGTTACATTGAAATGAATGAATACACATAAGGGGAATGCTGATTTCAACAAGACTGTCTGACTAGCTTATGTGGATGGGGGTGTGCGGACTATCCACTGAAGGAGGAAGGGATGGGCATGCTGGATTTCAGTATGCCTGATCTTTTTCATCTTACAGGAGCCTTGCAGTGGCACTGCCCCCTCTCCTTATTGAAAACACGTGCACGTTTCGCTGCATCGGGGGTATAATGCTGAATTAGGAAACTACAGTATTATTTGAGCACTATATGGTGGTATTACACAGTTAAGTCCCATTATTATTACCAGCGAATGTATAGAGTAACTGGCAATCAGCAGAGGTCCATTTCAGATACTACTGTAGCTCCATTAGCGGAGGTGCACTGACCGTCCGTCTGCTCCGGAGCCGCATACGCAGTAGGGTTCGCTGAACTGTTGTCTTAGACACACGTCTAGTAGCCCCAGGTTAATTCTGGTGGTGAACTGCTCCACTATAGCATGTCGGTCCGCTCTCACGCACCTTCATAGCCGACGTTCACCTCTCACATCAATGGCACGTGGTGCTCCGCAATCTCCACATCACTTATTCACACTGGTGCCATTTGAAAACTTAACATACAATAAATCGCCCCATTTACCCATGACAGCAGCAAGGGATATCTGTGCAGCCAGCTCAGCACACCTTATATACCCACCGAGCCAGCTCGGCACACCTTATATACCCACCAAGCCAGCTCATCACACCTTATATACCCACCGAGCCAGCTCAGCACACCTTATATACCCACCGAGCCAGCTCAGCACACCTTATATACCCACCGAGCCAGTTCAGCACACCTTATATACCCACCAAGCCAGCTCAGCACACCTTATATACCCACCAAGCCGGCTCAGCACACCTTATATACCCACCGAGCCAGCTCAGCACACCTTATATACCCACCGAGCCAGCTCAGCACACCTTATATACCCACCGAGCCAGCTCGGCACACCTTATATACCCACGAGCCAGCTCAGCACACCTTATATACCCACCGAGCCAGCTCAGCACACCT
The DNA here is from genome assembly GCA_033119425.1 of Bufotes viridis. Taxonomy (NCBI): domain Eukaryota; kingdom Metazoa; phylum Chordata; class Amphibia; order Anura; family Bufonidae; genus Bufotes; species Bufotes viridis. Next base: position 616,150,242 of record CM065589.1, read on the forward strand.
TATATACCCACCAGCCAGCTCAGCACCTTATATACCCACCGAGCCAGCTCAGCACACCTTATATACCCACCGAGCCAGCTCAGCACACCTTATATACCCACCGAGCCAGCTCAGCACACCTTATATACCCACCGAGCCAGTTCAGCACACCTTATATACCCACTGAGCCAGCTCAGCACACCTTATATACCCACGAGCCAGCTCAGCACACCTTATATACCCACCGAGCCAGCTCAGCACACCTTATATACTCACTGAGCCAGCTCAGCACACCTTATATACTCACTGAGCCAGCTCAGCACACCTTATATACTCACTGAGCCAGCTCAGCACACCTTGGGACTCCACTGTGCATTTGGTCACTGTATGGTGGTATTATTAGGTCACTGTGTCATGGTATTATTTGAGCACTGTATGGTGGTATTATTTGAGCACTGCATGGTTGTATTATTTGAGCACTGTATGGTGGTATTATTTGGTCACTATAACGTGTTATTATTTGAGCTCTGTATAGTGGAATTATGTGGCAATGTACAGTGTATTATTTTGCGGCATATGGTGGTGTGCAGTATAGCATTATTACTTGAGCGACTCTATGGAAGTATTATTTTGCTGCTTATTTATTTTGGCACCATACTGCTTGACTCCTGTAATTAGAAATCTGTACACTATATGACAGTACGACATATTTACCAGCCGCTGATGTTAACTTTCTTGGCCAATTAGTTGTTTTTTTTAGAAAGTTCTGCATAATGTAAATCATTCCCAAGCCATGACATTATATTCTACCAGATTATACAATATATCATATATGACATATGGACGGCTGACGATGGTAAGGCTTTATTTCTGCTCCTTTTTGTACATCCCTCGCTGAAGGTCTTTTCCAATGGTTTTATGTAGGGATGAGCGAATTTCATATTTTCATATTTACTGAATTGCGTTATGGATTCCGTTACCACGGACCAGAACGTTTAGAGGCATTCCGTTATTCTTTCCGTCATAATAGAAGTCTACAGGCTGCATAACGGATCCGTCCGGTTTACGTTATGCTGGACTCCTCTCCTGCATAACGTTTTGCACGCCCATAGACTCTAAAGGCATTCCGTTATGGAATTGCGTTATGGTCCGTGGTCACGAAATCCATGACTCAATTTAGTAAATACCACAACACGAACCGAAAACGAATTTATGAACGAAAATATGAAATTCGCTCATCTCTAGTTTTATGCTTCAGCATCTATATTATGAAGAGAACAGCAGGTTCCAGGTCGGAGAGATGACACAAGGACCCCGGCACACGTGTATTGTAGACGCATTCTGTCCTCCCAGTACTCCGCCATGCGGCTGTCATCAGCACTGGTAGAGATGACCGTCCCTTATCCACCCGCTTGTCATCACCCTCCCAGTTTATAATGATTCTACTTAGCATTTAAACCAAGTACGGGGTAAGATTTCTTTTTATTGAGCAATATACTGTCATAGGAGCGCGCAGAGACTTGATGCCAACATCTCTTTCTCAGAAGTTCAGGTTATGGTGTCCTTACAATCAAGAACATAAGGGGCTGAGAAGGTTGTTTCCTAGTCGTCAGAAGAACTGCTAAGACTGTGCCCGATATGTAGACACTAAGGTCTTAAAGAAGTATGAAGAGTTATGAGAGACAGAATAATACTGCCATGCAGTGCACATATAATAATACTATATAAGGCCAGATGTCATCATCTACAGCAAGGCGCCATGTTCTACAGGTGCCTAATCAAGTCATACAAAAGCCCTCAGAGATATACTGTATCGCGGGTCCGTATATGTCGCCATTAAATCACCAGCGCTGGGGCACAAACCCTAAAAGTACTGTCACACAGTAGCAAAATATCGCTACTATACAGTACCTACAAAACACAACCTTAAAGTGAACCTTTCACCTAAAAAATCATAGTGCAATTATCACACTACCTTATAGTGTTGCTGCCTGTGATGCCCGGACAGCTTTTATTTCTTCAAATGGACCCCCCGTTCGCCCGCTGCGCTCCCCGTTAGTTTCGGCGCCTCATATGCAAATGAGGCATCTAGGTTATAGTAGGCGTCGATCTTTTAGTTCTGCTGGGCGGTCTTCACTGCTCCCTGGCTGCGAGCGCATCCAGTCACAGCGCTCGGCTCTTAGCCAGGGAGAAGGAGCTCAAGTTCTCGCGCCATCTTGGAGTCCCCAGCGCAGAAGACGACGGCAGTGATAGCAGCAGCAGTATCGGCATCCTGCAGGTAAGTATCAGAATCACCCCTAGACCAATGAGCATGATGTCTGCCGTCGTTTTCTGCGATGGGGACTCCGGAACTCTGCAAGCTCAAGTTCTCGCTGTTCTCGCGAGAACTTGAGCTCCTTCTCCCTGGCTAAGAGCCGAGCACTGCGATTGGATGCGCTCGCAGCCAGGGAGAAGTGAAGACCGCCCAGCAGAACTAAAAGATTGACGCCTACTATAACCTAGATGCCTCATTTGCATATGAGGCGCCAAAACTAACGGGGAGCGCAGCGGGCGAACGGGGGGTTCATATAAAGAAATAAAAGGTGTCTGGGCATCACAGGCAGCAACACTATAAGGTAGTGTGATAATTGAACTATGATTTTTTAGGTGAAAGGTCCTCTTTAAGGCCTCTTTCACACTAGCGTTTTTCCTTTCCGTCCTAGAGTTCCGTCGTCGGGTCTCTAGGACGGAAAGATACTGATCAGGATTATCCCCATGCATCCTGAATGGAGAGCAATCCGTTCAGGATGCATCAGGATGTCTTCCGTTCAGTATGTCAACGTTTTTTGGACGTTGACAAAAGCGCAGCATGCTGCGGATTTGTCTCCGTCCAAAAATCCGGAAGACATGCCGTAACGCCGGATCCGGAATTAATGCCCATTGAAGGGCATTAGTCTGGATCCGGCCTTTAGCTAAACGTCGTTTCCGTGCATTGCCGGAACCGACGTTTAGCTTTTTGTCAATGGTTACTATGGCAGCCAGGACGCTAAAGTCCTGGTTGCCATAGTAAAAGTAGGGGAGCGGGGAGCAGCATGCTCACATTCCGTGCGGCTCCCGGGACGCTCTAGGATGACGTCAGGGCGCCCCAGTGCATAGATCACGTGATCACACGGATCACGTGATCCATGCGCGCGGTGCTCTGGCGTCATTCAGAAGGCCCGGGAGCCGCACGGAGTAGGCATGCCGCTCCCGCTCCACTGCTACTATGGCAACCAGGACGCTAGTAGCATCCTGGCTGCCATAGTAACACTGAAAGCATTTTGAAGACTGATCAGTCTTCAAATGCTTTCAGTTCACTTGCGTTGTGCAGGATCCGGCGTGCATTCCGGCGACGGAAGTGCACGCCGGATCCTAACAACGCTAGTGTGAAAGAGGCTTAAGGCGTCCAAATAATATTGATACACACTTCCCAAATAGCAGCACTATATAGTGCCCGCATAATACTGCCAAACATTGCCTAAAATTACATTGTCATACAGTGCCCAACTAATACTGCTACACACTGCTGTGCCCAGATACTACTGCCAAAGATCACCTAAATTAAGACCGTCACACAGTGACTACACTGCCTAGTATACTGTCGGTCTCTCTCCAAATAACACTGCCATATAGTGCCAACATAATACAATTGCACACTACTGCAAATATTGTCTGGGTCGTCCAGGAAAAATTTAAAATTTTTTCAAGTGGAGTCTATGATGTTCAATGAAATGTTTAGGGAGGACACAACTGTAACACTGCCATACAGTGTAAATGTAACTCTCATACCGTATGATGTAATAATATTGCCATACAGTACACCATTAATTTATCAAACAAATAGTTCATTCGTTTTTCCAGGACCCAGATCCACCTTAATTACACATAACATGTCTGTAGGAGTTTGTAAAACACCGCACTCACCAAAGTTTCATGGATTTGCCTCTCGGGATTTGCCTCCCGGTCATGTGACTCTCTACTTCTGAAGATCCAGTTCTGCCGACACCATATCCTTTACCAGGTTTCTGGCCTGGACATCACTTCCACTGTGGATGGTGCCAGAAATTCACCTCCCTGACACATGCGCACACTCCTAAAACCACTTCATCTGTGCATGCGCCAGTGAGAGGAATAGTTCTGTTCCTGACCACAGCAGAAGTGACGTCACCATTCATAGCCCAGACTGGAAACCTGGAAAAGGATGTGACATCGGTGGGAGAGGGATTTTCAGAAGAGGAGCCTCACTTGACCGGGTTCCGGCTTTGGAACAGTAAATATAACTACTTTAAAGAGTAAATAAGGAAATTCCAGGTAGTTCATGTCAGCCTGAAGAGAAGGAAAGGTGCATCTTCTTTAGTTGCCCTCTATCTCCATCTTGCCCGGACCATCATGGAGACTTCTCCTTTTTGCAACACATCTACCATTCTTCTCCAGCAGCACAATTTCATCCTCTGACTGTGTAGTGTCCTGGGGCAAGGGTACTTGGAGTCTGGACCTTTGTCTCCATTGCTGCTGGGCAAAGCCATCAACCCAATATTTAGTGCACTTTGAAGGGTTTACTTGCACCGTGAGGATTTATGCCATTATTTGCACTTATTCTGTTGAATTAAATTTTATATATATCCTGTTTATTTGCATTAAATTCTGGATAAAGTGAATGCACAGCTAATCCACACTACCATACTCTGGAATTTTCCAGTCTGTGCACTGAATCTAGTAATGTTCCACAGTTACCATAAGGGACTATGCAGAGCTTAGGGTACTTTCACACTAGCATTTTGGATTCCGTTTGTGAGATCCGTTTCAGGGATCTCACAAACGGTCCAAAACGGATCAGTTCAGCCCCAATGCATTCTGAATGGATAAGGATCCGTTCAGAATGCATCAGTTAGGCTCCGTTCCGCTTCTATTCTGTTTTGGAGGCGGACACCAAAACGCAGCATGCAGCATTTTGGTGTCCGTCTGAAGAGGCGGAGCCTAACGGATCCGTTTTTAATTACAATGTAAGTCAATAGGGACGGATGCGTTTTCAATGACACAATATGGTGCATTTGAAAACGGATCCGTTCCCCATTGACTTTCAATGTAATTCAAAACGGATCCGTTTTGGACTTTGTCATTTTTCTTTTAACTAATGCAAACGGATCCGTTCTGAACGGATACAAACGTTTGCATTATAGGTGCGGATCCGTCTGTGCAAATAAACAAACGGATCCGCACCAACGCAACTGTGAAAGTACCCTAAGTTTTGTAGGGAACAGCCAGACACTGTGAACTTTTGACCGTCTGGTTTAGCTCTGTCAGACTGTTGTTTATGACTGTGACATTGTTTCTGTTTAGGCTGTGCTTCTCCCTCCACCCTCCCACTAGAAAGTTCTAGATCAGCTAGAAACTGTCTATAAGGAGAGCAGTCAGAGCCTCTAGTGGCCTGCAGATAGGGACCAGTGATTAGTAGGAGAAACTCTGCCAGACTGCACAAATGACCAGAAGATGACAGTCAGATGGGGATGCTCTGCCACAGACCCTGGGTCCTCAGCATTTTAACCAAAGAGCCATCCAGATGACAGTCACAGACCCTGGGCGACCAGCCCATTGGCCAGGTATTAGCCTTCTAGGAGGCCTTTCCTCAGCACAGAATCTTCTTCTGCCAGGGAGGAGACTGGAGAAGACAGCCCAATGCCTCGCCTGTATTGTTCTGCACCTGAGTTCCTCCAGTAAAGAAGCAAACTGGTTTACTGCAGACCCTGACTCTAATTTCCCATTGAAGTGCTCCATACCTTACCATCCCTTCCAGAGAGCAACAACACGTAGTGACACCTTAATGGTGTCTGGGGGGACCCAGCATAGCATTGAGTCCACCCCAAACCCAGTCACTGCAACTCCATACCGTAACCTCATCAGCGGCTCTTGAATAGAGCTGTGCTGCATTTCCCGTATGGTCAGTGGTTCAGTCCATTGATATACAGGAAAAACTATAAAGACGTAGCAGCGATAACGAATTCTGCCGTGCTTTCCTTATCAGGATCATGGCGGACCCCCACCAATCATGCTGTATTGCATGTGTTTTGCACCATTGCTGCAAAAGTTTGCAATAAATGCGAGCTGTCATGTGGGTGTGTCTGCGCCGGTATAGAAGCACCGGTCCTTGTCTTCTAATCTAAGATGTCCTAAATATACCAAATATAAGGAGTCAAATATGATACAATATCCCATTAAATGGATAAAGTAATGTCATGTACAGTAGATAGATTATAGATCGATAGATATGTGATAGATAGATAGATAGATAGATAGATAGATAGATAGATAGATAGATAGATAGATATGGGATAGATACAGTAGATAGATAATAGATAGATAGATAAATAGATAGATAATATGTAGTAGATAGATCGATCAGTGACAATACAGAGTGAGTTTTTTCCCCCCGATGATTCTAGCTGAGGTTCACCCTGCAGTTATCATCACTGACATGAATAGGATGTGTGATTATCTGTGAAGAATGTTCTGGATAATATTCATGTGATGTTGGATCATTTTTCTGGACAGGATCTGTCCCCTAATATCTACAAAATGCCAGAAATGTGTCATCAAATCCTAAGTCAGTGACAAGAGCAGAGCAGGACGCCTCGCTTTTATCTGACAAGGAAAATCTAGTCACTTCAGGCAGAATTCTCTCCTCATTGTATCTTACCTTCCGTAACCTGTGTCTCATCCCGTCTCATTTTTGAACACGTACAATCTGAGGTCGCTATTGATGAACCGGCCCTTAAAGAGGTTGTCTGCCTTTATTCAAGATTCAAGCAAGCAGCTTCATCCTATTTACTTAAAGTAGGCTAAACTGCAATACCTCACACAGCCCATGGACAAGAACGGCGCTGTTTATGAAAAACCCTTTAAAGAGATTGTGCACCGTATAATGTAATTGTGTGCACTGTAAATGTGTATGTTGGGTACAACACTGATGTTATACTGATGTCTACTGACCAATTATATTATTCCAGTTGGCTAATACCAGGGGGAATGAAAGACCTTTGACTAATCAGCTTATGGTTCCTGTAGTGAAAAGCCAGGCAGAGGGTATAAACAGAAGAACTCTGCAGACCTCATGGTCAGTAGCAGGCAGGGGATCCAAGAGTGATCTAGTAGCTGCTGCTGAAAAAAGATCCTGCATTTATAATTAGCCTAAAGCAGGCATGTCCAAACTGCGGCCCTCCAGCTGTTGCAAAACTACAATTCCCAGCATGCCTGGATAGCCTACAGCTATTAGGGCATGCTGGGAGTTGTAGTTTTACAACAGCTGGAGGGCTGCGGTTTGGACATGCCTGGCCTAAAGGCTATGTACACCTTTGGGGGCATTTATTTTATTATTGCATTGTACTCATTTTGAGCTAATATTTTTTCAGTTGGTCTTTAATAAAAAATATTGAGCCCTTTTCTCTTTATATGGCTGAGATGCTCTAGTAGCTGGATCTGTATTTTTACTCCATTCTGTCAACTAGCTCACCTGACGGGCTCCTCATGGTCAGTAGCAGGCAGGAGATCCAAGAGTGAGCTGGTAGCTGCTGCCGGAGACAGAGCCAGCATTCCTTTCTGCAAAAACTAGCTTGATAAGAGGAGGTGACTGGTACTGGAAATAAGGGTACAGCACCTCTGTGATTAGCTAGGGCACAGAGGGGCCGGAGCCGAGGGGTAGAAAGAAGCCCCGTAGTCCATACAACTTGATAGCAGCCAAGGTTTGTGACAAAGACCACCCGTAAGCAATACTCGGTGTTGTGAGGAGATGCATACTGTGACTAAGGCTGCATTCACACGACCGTATATATTTGCGGATCCGCAAAAAACGGATCCTCATGTCCGCAAAATACTGAAGAGTGTCTTCCGTATGTCATCCGCAAAAAATGGTCCGCAAAAAACGGATGAGGAAGAAAAAAAAAGGGGAGAGAATAAAATATTATAATAAAAATACGGAAACGGATCCGCAAATTGCGGATGACATACGGAAACCATTCCGTATGTCATCCGCAATTCTGCGATCCATTCACTTCTATGGAGCTGCGGAACAATTTCTGCGGACAATGATAGGACATGCTTCATATTTTTGCGGAGTATAAATGCGGAACCACGGATGCGGACAACATACTGAATGTTGTCCGCATTTTTTATTCACCCATAGGAATGAATGGGTCCGCATTTATTCCGCAAAATGCGTATCGGATGCGGAAAAAAAAGTACGGTCGTGTGAATGTAGCCTTTCCATGAGCAGGGGCCCATTCTCAGGATGGGACCCACACCTTTCATATTTTTTCTTTAAAGGGATTATTCACTTCTTTTATATTGATGGACTATCGGTGGGGGGTTCGACAGCTGTTCGGAAGTCGCTCTAGAAAAAGGCACCGGAACTACAAAGGGGCACTGAATGGAGCTGGTTACTGCAGTGCTACTCCTATTGACTTCAAAGGGGCAGTAACCAGGTCCATCCACTACACACTGGACATAGCTCTGTAGTTCCAGCTACGATGCTACTCCCGAACAGCTGATCAGAAGGGGGGCAGAGTGGTGGACCCCCGCTGATCAGATACTGATGGCCTAATTCTATTGGCCTGGCTTATTATCTTGATAAGATTTTGATTCTTCAATTGGTCACCTAAAAATACAGTAAGATGATCAAATCACATATGTACACGTTACATAAGAGCGATTCGAGGACAGGTCCCTATGTGTGTTACAGATGGAGCTCTCACTTTACATATCAAGGATAATCAGGATAAGTTAGAAGCGCCATATCGACCAATTAGAAAAATGTCGCCTGAGGAGATAACATTTGAATATATGAATAAGAACAGGATTAACGATGCCTGGTGTACGTTAATGTCTGATACACAGAAGAATGGGCGGCCATAAATGGATCCACAGACGATGACTTAAGTTCTAATGAAAAAGAATCAATAATACAAAAATTCCACCCTCGACAAATCCTACTGCAGTGGAAACAATCCAGACCTTCTCAGCCATGAGCCACAACTACTGTTTCAAAGCACCTTGGCCCTGACTTGGCCCAGGAATTGAATCAATTCAGATTATAAATGGTTTGTTGTCAGGTTGAGTGCTAAAATATGTGATAGACAGATCTGTCAGGAGAGGAGCCCAAGAAAGCCGGAGGTGGAGCAATCTCACTTGAAGCCCATGTAAAGCAGGGGCAAGACTTTTTTAGAGCCCAAGCAAAGCAGGGGCAGGACAATCTCTCTAAGAAACAAAGTAAAGTGGAAGCAGGTAAAGCAGGGGCAGGACAATCTCTCTAAGAGACCAAGTAAAGTGGAAGCAGGTAAAGCAGGGGCAGGACAATCTCTCTAAGAGACCAAGTAAAGTGGAAGCAGGTAAAGCAGGGGCAGGACAATCTCTCTAAGAGACCAAGTAAAGTGGAAGCAGGTAAAGCAGGGGCAGGACAATCTCTCTAAGAGACCAAGTAAAGTGGAAGCAGGTAAAGCAGGGGCAGGACAATCTCTCTAAGAGACCAAGTAAAGTGGGAGCAGGTAAAGCAGGGGTGGGACAATCTCTTGGAGCTCAAGCAAAGCAGAGGCAGGGCAGTCTCAGAGACTAAGTAAAGCAGGGGTGGGACAATCTCTTTTAGAGACCAAAGAAAGCAGGGGCAGGACGATATCTCTCTGATACCAAGTAAAGCAGGGGCAAGACAAAGCAGGAATGGGATAATCTCTCTCAGAAACCAAGTAAAGCAGGGGAGGTACAATCTCTTGGAGCTCAAGCAAAGCAGGGGCGGGACAATCGCTCGGAGACTAAGTAAAGTAGAGAAGGACAATCTCTCTCAGAGACCAAGTAAAACAGAAGCAAGACAATCTGTCAGATACCAAGTAAAGCAGGGGCGAGACAATCTCTTTTGGAGACCAAGTAAAGCACGGGCAGGACAGTCTCCTTGAGGCCTGTGGAAGGCAGGGTGGGGAAATCTTTTGGAAATCAATAAAGCAAGGGCAGGACAATTTTTAAAGGCAAAGTAAAAGATGGTGGGACATTTTATCTCAGAGAGCAAGTAAATGAGGCGCAGGACAATCTCTCTTGGAGCCCAAATAAAGCAGAGGTGAGACAATATCTTTTAGATCCTCCAATACAAGTGTGAACATAGCCTTATTCATAACATTTCTGGTTGCAATGCATTGCAACTTCATAGAAGACCTGTCTGCTCTCCTGGGTGGCAAAATGTTTGTTTTAGTAAATATTTGCATTTTTCATGAAATAAGAATTCTGGGGCATGTTTTTTTTTTCTCATGCTCCTCTGTTATTCCTCTTTGAAATGTCTAATAATGGGGTCAAGCCATATTCAATAAAGGTTGTATGAATGCATTCAACACTCCAAGTGGAATTTAGAGCAGACTGTAACTCATGGCCGACCTCTATCTTACAATCTATTAAGTCATACTCTATCCCTTTTCCTTCCCCTCGTCCAATTGATAGTTTTTTACTTAGGTTAAAAAAATAAAAAATAATAATAATAGGGAATGGTTTCCTTTGTCAATATGGCCTAACACTCTCAACCCTCATTGGATGGTTCCAGACTTTGTAGGCACAAATCCCCCTGTGACACCCAGTTGTTATATTTATTTCTATTTTTCCAGGACTGATAGCAGAGGAACCCCACAATGAAGAGTTTTAGGCAAAGATACTAGGATATACTAACGTGTCCAATCCGTATGACCCTTGATGATCACTTGAAAGAACTGAGCAGTCACTAGCAAATGGCCATTGGTCCAAGTGGTCGGACGTCTGGGATTGAGACAACCCCTTTAAATAAAAGGATAAAAGAAGAAAATCAAAATTTAGCTGAAATTTGAGAATTTAAGCTTAAATTTAATTTTACTGATGAGCAATAAGGATTGGTATATGATATATATGATGTTTTATATGATCATTTCTTAAATTTTAGCAGCAGTAAAAGGAAGCAGAGCTCCTTGCCTCCCGTTTCTGTCTTCACATCGCAAAATAGCCGAGATAGGTCTCAAATCAGAAAGGCAAACTTTTCCCCGAAGAGAAATGTCAAAAGCAAATTGGAGTGGCTGGCTGGCGGAGCATGCCTGGTCTATTTACTGCTGAATGTTAGCATTAACGCGGCATTAAATCAGAATAATCTGCATTTAAATCTACTTTGTGTCTGGAATGCTAACCGCTAAATATAACATTAAAATACAATTACACTTTTTTTCCCCCTTAAAGTCAAAGAAGGTTAATAATCTGATTTTTCGAGTTGCCGTGGATTTGTAGACACATCGTGGAGAATCACTTAATGGAATCAGGGGACGGTGAGGAGAATGTGACATCAAATTTGTGGGAAGCGAATAGCGAAACGCGGCGTGACACACGACAAAATGAACGAGAATGTACTGACCTTTCAGGCAGCGGTCTTCATTTCACTGCAGCTATATTTCCCATACATCGGATGATTCTCCCGTACTGGAAGAGACTGGGGCAAAACATCCGCCTTAGAAAGCGGCAAACTAGTTCATGTCCTAGAGCCCCAAGGGGGTCCACAAGGGCCAGAGTCAGAGCGGAGCTCGTAAATGTTCTCTGCTCTGCACCACCAGGCATCTTACCGTTCACCTTTTCGCTATTTAGGCATCGTATGGCAATATTATTTCAGCACTGGAGATCAGTATTGAGTGGGAAATATATAGCAGTGTTATGTAGGCACTATATAGCAGTAGGATTCTTTGGACACTATATGAAGATTTTATTTAGGCATTGTGTATTCCGCTACTATTTTGGAACTGAAAGACTGTTGTGTGGACACTAAGGGGATTACTTATAGAAATACATATATATTAGGTGTATTTCTGGCACAGATTGTGGAGCAAAGGTTCTTTGCGCCGCAATCTGTGACTTTTCCCCGCTCACGGCAGGTCTACAAAAGTAGGCAGTGAAGGTCATTCATCATTTTCTATGCCTGTTTTAGGCATAGAAAATTGTCTAAATCTACGCCAGCAAGGAAGCTTTAATAGCGGAGGTAGATCCGCCGAAGTTATGTAGTAACTGACGGATCCACCACCAGTGCAGGAGCTTCTTAAGACCAGCATCTAAATAAATGACCCTCCTAAGTAATTATTTCTTGGTATGGTGTGGCAGTGTTATGCGGACACTATATACTAATATTATTTGCATACTAGGCATTATATCTTGCCATTATTTTGGAACTGAATGACTTTGTTGTGTGGACATTAATGCTTGGCGTGTTAAGGCAGTGCTATGTAGGCAATATATAACAGTAGTAGTATTTGGATACTATATAAAGGTTATATTTAGGCATTGTATTTCGGAAGCAAATGGCTTTGTTGTGTGGACTGTAAGGAATCGCTCTCTCTCTTGGGGGTCTCAATCACAAACTTCTCCTCTGACAACAGGGTTCAAGTCCAAAAGGTGCTTTATTTCGGCACTTCAGCACCATCACAAAATAAAAACCTACCTAATACACCTGTTGTCTCTATAAAGCGCCGTACACACACGGGATTAGATCCGGCTTCCTTAGCCATATACGGTCCAGCAGCCTCCAGGCTGTGACCAGACCAGCACCCTTGAAGGGAGATGGTCCAGAAGTCCTCACGACTCTGACCGTGCAACCCTATTTCCGTAGGCGTCGCTGGGCCCCCCAAACTTCAGGCTTTGCAAAGCCTCATGGCCACTCAGCCCTCCTGGCTGAGACCACACAGAGCCTCTCAGGCTCCCCTCTCTCTCAGGCTTCCTCAGCCTTTCTCACTCCAAGTCATACACAGAGTGTTGTTTCATCCCTCTGTGATTACAGCAGCAGGCCTCATCTGCGATCACTTCCGGCAAAAGACAATATGTGTACTGGAAGGGTGTGGACTGGCAGAGCCCACTACCAAACCTACCCACGAGCCCAAATAAAATCCAGCCCAGAACAGAATCTAGACAAACTGTCTCAGCAAACTACACTTTGCTGAAACCACTGCAGCTTTCTGGATTTCAATTATCTAACCCAGCTGAGGTATCTGGGTGGGATATACACGCCTCCCAGCACTTATACTGTACACATCACCATAGGACATTAAGTAATTATTTCTTGTCATGGTATGGCAATGTTATGTGGGTGCTTTATATCAGTATTATTTGAATAATACTTTGAATAATTATTTGAATACTGTATAAAGCTTTTATTTGGACATTGTATTTTACCATTATCTCAGAACTGAATTACTTTGTTGTGTGATCACTAAGTATTTCTTGGCGTTTCATGGTACGGCAGTGTAGGGCTATTTTCACAATAGTGTTAAAACCTTCCACCAGAGGAACAGTCCGGTAGAGTTCATAGTACCTGGCGTAGCTGGAAAGAGCCGGAGCACCACCAGGCCCAATGACTATAATGGGACCCGGCCTATTACCAGCATTAGTGCCCGCAGTGTTTTTGTCCCGCCAAATCTGGGCATTGATGCCGGAAATAGGCCAGGTCCAAGATGGGTCCCATTATAGTCAATGGGCTCCTGCAGGAACAGCCTGCTGGAAGATTTTAACAATAGTGTGAAACTAGCCTTATGTCAGAACTATAAAGTAATAATATTTGGCTTGCCTGATTCCCAGAGTCGGGAAGGATTTTTTTTCACCTAAAATTAGGAAAATTGGCTTCTACCTCACAGGTTTTTTTTTTTGCCTTCCTTTGGATCAACTTGCAGGATAACAGGCGGAACTGGACAGACAGATGTCCATCCAGTAACTATGTTACTATGATACTATATGAAGGGTTTATTCAGACATTGTATCTCACTGTTATTTTGGAACTGAATTTCACTAAGTAAGTATTTCTTGGCATGGCGTGGCAGCGTTATGTGGGCACTATATAGCAGTATTATTTGCATAGCATATGAAGGTTTTATTTAGGCATTGTATCTCACTGTTAGTTCGGAACTGAAATGACTTAGTTGTGTGGACATTATGGTTGGAATCTATCATTCCCCCTATGCCAGTTTTCTGGCCTTAAAAACTTGAGAATAAAACAGTGGCAACCTAATACACACGGGCCCCATGAAACGCTTCTTCATCGTGTAATAGACCATTGGTGCGGTCACCTAAATGATCGTTTTTGGGCACCAGATCGTGTACTCTGCTGCCCACAATCAATGATTCTGTATGGGGATGAGCGATGGCATTGGCGATCACTCCTCCCCATACTGTCGAGATCACTACATGTAAACGTGTCTCCTCCACTGCCGAGCAGGCGATTATCTGGAAGGAATGCTTTCTTTCTTTCTTCCAGACAATCGTTTGCTCCATCGATCAGTGTAAAGGGGCCTTTATGTGTGAAGGCTTTATTTTCCAAGCGTTTTGTGAGGGGGGAACTGAGAGCCATTCTGGGCACCAAAAATGGGCGAGAGCAGTTGTCACTTCTTTCTTTTTTTTGTAATTACCGAAATTGCTTAGGTTTGTTTTTCTCGCTCTCTATGTACTTTTTAGATAATGATACAAGATAATCAAACACTTTTGTCTTTTCTAGAACCTGTCTCTCATTGGCTTTGTTCTTCTTCTTTCTTTATTCTATTATTGTTCACCCCTCATTAACACGTCTCTATTGTATGGATGATGTATATTGTTATATACTATTGTTTGTAGTTGTTCAAGTGTCAGAACTTTTTGATCTTCTATGTCTTTCCCACTTGGCTCTCTAAATTGTCAAAGTTCCAGATCATCAAGTGATACCAAATTATTGGACAAATAGGTGGCAGGCAAATTAAATTTTACTATATACGTGTAATGGTCCGGTTCGAGATCGAAGCCTTTTTATTGCAACCATTGGTCAGATGAAGCCAGAGGTTGGTATAAAGGAACAACAATATCCATATGGAGGAGCAGGCAGTTAGCCTAGTCAGGTGAAGCCAGAGGTTCAACAACAACAATATCCGTATGGAGGAGCAGCATGCGCGGACTGACCATAGACCCTACGGGGAAATTACCTAGTGGACTGATGCCCAGAGGGCTGCCTAAGTCCTCCTCTTGGCCATTAGCAAGATACATAAAGATCTTATGCTCTCAGCTTTAATTAATGTAGGAGCAACTTATGCACCTGGCTAGCACAAAAATCATGCAAGGAAGGAAGTGCAAGGCCAGATTTAAACAGTGTGTCCAATCAAGGAAACACAGGGTGAAGCCAATCAGGAAAACATGAACTGGATTTGCAGGAACAATGAGATAGAACAAGGTTCAACAGAGGAGTTGTCCAGAGACCTGAATCGCTTAGTGAGAAGAGCTGCTGCCTGGAGAACAGGAGTTCCGGGGTTTGAGTTCTGAAAGTAGTCTACTCCTTCCAGGATGTCCTCTGGAAATCTCAGGGGCTCAGGATGCCTCTGATGAAAAGCCCTTGTAAGCCTAAGGGCATGAACATTGCGCTCTGGCTCCCAAATTTTTTCCATTACAACTGATATTGCAATTTGCCTCTAAAAATTCTGGAGTCCAGAATTTTGTCAACAATATATTCTTCATCACCTTGGGCATTTAATGGTGGAGGAGGTGGCTGACTTCTCCCAGGAAAGGGGTTCTCATTGAATGGTTTGAGCAGTGTTAAATGGAACACAGGGTGAATTTCAGTCTGTTAGGGAGATTTAAACAGAAAGTACATTTTTGCAGTAAAAGGTCCTATGAATTTTTAACTCAATTTTGGAGATACTTATATGTGTTTTTGGATTTTTTGTAGACAACCTGAAAGGTAGGAGGAGCTTTGCAATGTTTATCCGCTGCTTTCTTATAGTCTTTTTGGGCCTTTATTAGTTTTTTTCTGGGTTTACTGCAATGTTATTAGTCTGTGACTAACAGCAGGAACAGGGGTATTAAATGGGAGATTAGGAATAAATACTGGGTGCAAGCCAAGGCTAGCATCAAACGGAATTTGAGACGTAGAACTATCTTTGAGATTGTTATAGATAAATAATCTACCCAATCATCCTGGGGGTAGGAAATAAAACAGCAGCGGTATTGCTCACGAGTCTGGTTAGTTCTTTCAGTCTGGCCATGGAAATGAGGATGGAAGGCAGTACAAAAATTAGCAGTAAGTCCTAGTGCTGTACAGAAACTTCTCCAAAATCTTGATGTACACTCAACACCTCGTTGTCAGGAATTCCATGCAGCCTAAATATCTCCTTGATCATTAATTTTGCAGTTTGTTCAGCAGTGGGAATCCCTATAGCTGGAATAGAATGGGCCTATTATTGTGTCGGTTTACCACAACAAGGATGGCAGTCATTTCTTTAGTAGATCGTGAGAGCCATGATAAAATCCATTGATACTGATCCTCAAGGCCTGGATGGAAGTGGATGAGGAAGCCCTAAATGAGGAGATCGTGGTTCCTTGTTTAGTGCATGTTAAACAGGAGGCAACATATTTCCTCACATGGTTCTTACAATTAGGCAACCAAAATGAATGAAGCAGTAGTTCATGAGTTTTCTTGACTCCAAGATGACTGGCAAGTTTAGAATCATGGACCAGTTTAAGAACTTCAAGTCGGGCAGATTCATGGACATACAATCTGTGTTCCTATATCCAATACCCCTCCTTAAAAAGAGATCGACATCCTTAGAAGGATGGTTGAGAAAAGAGTAATTTTGTTATCGATCTATGAACATTGTTAAGAATGGACTCTTCTGGGCGGCTAGATTCCACGTGGTATCAGCCACTCAGCGACGAAAGTCTGCTGTATATTCAGCAACGGAGGTTTGCCCTTGTCGTAAAATATGTCACTTGGTTTCTGCTGTGGCATGGCGATTTGGGTCACCAAAAATTTGGTTCTTCATCATTGAGGACATCTTTTCCACATAAGGCGAGGCCCATGAGAGAGCCTCATCTGTCAGGAGATTAATAATAAGCAGGTTGCATTTGGAAGAAAATATGGCACAGGTTAAGGAATCCTCTGTAATGGTGACGATCCCCACTGAACTTTGCTGGCAGCGGCATACGTGCATTTGAATCGGAGTCTGAGTTGCACAAATCCAGAATTTGCCTCTCTAAGTCAATTACTTCTTGATCCGGCACCAGTATTTGCAAATTAGAATATTTTTCTTGTCACGTGGCACCAAATTCTTGAAGTTCAGCAAGTTTTTGCCTCAAGGTGGTCACAATGGACTTCATTTTTAGACGAAGCTACTCTGTAACGGGCCAGTTTGGGATTGGAGACTTTTTATTGCAACCAGTGTGGGCAGGGCGCGTGATCAGGTGAAGCCAGAGGTTGGTACACAGCAACATCAATATCCGTATGGAGGAGCAGGCAGATAAAGAGAGCTTGACTAAAGGCTGGGAGCACAATAATCTTGCAAGGAACGAAGTGCATGGTCAGACTTTAATAGGGTGTCCAGTCAAGAGAACACCGGGTGGAGCCAATTAGGAAAACAGGAACTGGATTTGCAGGAACAAGGATCTAGAACAAGGTTCAGGAGAGGAGCTGTCAAGGGAGCTGGATAGCTTAGTGAGAAGATCTTCTGCCTGGAGTACAGGAGTTTCTGGGTTTGAGTCCTGACAATATGATAAATGAGAAGAGATTTTTATATTATCTCTACTGAGCAATTCAATTTAGAGAAAATGGACGGCACTGTGCTTTCATTGAGGTCCGGGTGCACGGTCAGCAGGTTGGATCCCCATCAAAATGAAATGAAAGGACCGGCACTCCGTAATTTCTTTGCAAAAAAGACTTCTTTATTCGTCACCCATATGTGACGCGCGTTTCGGCACAGACATGTGCCTTTGTCAAACAACAGGTGATAATGGCTCCATCTACTGAGCAATTCAGTGATAGAGCAAGATGCATAGCAACTCCACCAATCTGAGTTTAGGATCGTGGGTTTGTAAACGGTATGTAAACCTTTGTAATAATATATATTGCCCCAGAGCATCTAAAATAAAAGAAGTATCTTTGCTAATAATTTTAATTATCTACAGCTCCTGTACAGACCTATGTGTCTCCATGGTTACAGACTACAAACAATGTGTAGTCTGATCCTGCAGTCATGTGTTAACCTCCATCAGAAGGAGAGGTGGAGTAACATAGACTACAGGATGAAACTACCCAGAGATGTTTGTATAGGAGCTGTATACCGAAGACGGTAGATTTTCATCAAAATTATTTGGAAATGTGCTTTCTTTTTATATTTTAGATGCATTTCAGCAACAACGCCATGTCTTTGCACAAGTTTACACACCTTTTAATGTTTAAGTATTGTTCAACCTGTTGATTACAGGTTTATAATATGTCATACGTCCTATGAGGTCTTATGGATGAGGTAATGGAGAAGGCAGTCATCTTCGGGCTTCCACCCCCTACTAGCCAGGGCAGAGCCCAACGAGAAGAGCAGCCCACGCTCTAGCAGTCTGAATATGTCCATATATTATACAGTCAACCATTCATATGCACCATCTCCTCTTTGGAAGTCATGGCAGAAATGAGTGACCACATGGACCTTAGAGAAGTTGGATCCAAGTTGATCTAAACGATGTGGACAACCCATTTAGGAAAGGCTTTTCTTAAAGATAATGAAATCCCCAACTTGCTCTTTGATTAGGGAATCATAGTGATCAAACCTGAACATTCCTCCCACCCCAGCGGTGTCTCCTGACATGGCATTTAAGAAGATATGTTAAGATGGATTTCTCCTTTAATCCAACTACAAAGTGAATAATAACATTCAGAAAGGTAACCAGTCAAGGGAAATCCGTTATCAGTAGAAAGAAGTGAAGGAACGTTAGACTGCTTTGGTGGTATTACCTGGAAATGTCAGAATGAACTAGAAACTTTGCCAAGAACTTACTCAACAATACCTGCAACAGATGATGACATTTTAGGTGTAGAGTGGAGGGAATAATGTTGATTTTTAGAGTCCAAGGAAGCCATTACTTCATCTCTCCTGAACATCTCAAAAGGATAACATTCACTCACCTGAAACAAGCAGAATTAAGAATGTACACCAGGGTGTGAAGACCGTTCTTGTGTTTCTTTTTTAAAGATCTCTCTTGACATGTCTTGTGTAGGAGATAAAGTAACACGTCTAGTATCTAAAATGGATAGATAGATATGATATAGATAAATAGATATGAGATAGATAGATATGAGATAGAAATGAGATAGATAGATATGAGATAGATATGAGATATGAGATAAATAGATATGAGATAGATAGATATGAGATAGATAGATAGATAGATAGATAGGAGATAGAAATGATATAGATAGATTGATGTGAGGTAGATAAATAATGATTGAACAGAAAGATTGATAGACAGACACGCTCAGTGGTGTAACTAGAGTTCTATGGGCCCCAGGTCAAACTTTGGATTGGGGCATTCATTTTGTTGCCCCCTAAGTAATAATTGATTTGCTGCCAGACTTCCAGTGCCCCCCTGCCCTCATATGACCCCCTTTCTGAATCCAGTGTTAGGTACTTAGTTATATGCCGCCACTGCCAGATGCCCCCTCTCCCCCCAGTATGAAGCTGGTGTGGACATTAAAAGAAAAATACTTACCTACTCTGTTCCGCTCCATCCGTCGGTCTGTACTCGCGTGCTGCTGGCTGTGGCCTTCAATGAGGTGTCAGATGCTGCACAATCTGGTCATACGCTCTCCGTCATCCTGTGATCCTGCAAGACTTGTGACTTCACCGCCGGGTCTCGTGCTGTCACCGAATTAATTGACAGTGTGTGTGAGTCTGGTGGCCCAGCGCCGGGCAGAGGGTATGGGTGGGTTCGGGACAGTATGGGTCTGGCCATTAAAGGCACTTGTGGGGCTGCGCCTCCTCCCCCTGGCCCAGTTGCATCCTCTGCGACCACGATCGTTACGCCCCACACGCTGCATGCTCCAGAGGTGCTGAGGATGGGAGTGATAGTGGCTCTGCCTGTTACAGTCACAGTGGTAGTCCTCACACCGATGCTAACTAGTGCCGGGGCGGTGATAGGAGGACACAGCTTCTCATTCCTCGGGGCACAACCTGATGTTGAGGCTCCTGCATGATGGCAGTTGGGGTGTCCTTGGTGCTCGAGTCAGTAACTAGACCAGATGTAGAAAACAAACCCTCTCTTAACAAAAGAGCAGAATGGGAGTTGTAGTACATCTAATGGTATCAAAACACAGTTCTAAACAATTTTCAATGCAAATAGATATAAGATAGATAGATATGACATAGATGGAGAGATAGATACATTTGAGAGATCTCATGTCTTAGACTCTGTTCACATATGCATCACAGTTGCCATCAAAAACCATAATCCCTAATGGACAGCATTAACCTATACTGGTTGGGTCTCTCAGGTTCCAGCACAGTGTTCCATGTTCTGACTGGAAAAACCAGAGCTGCGTGCAGCGCTTTTCTTCCCATCAGCAAAAAGAGAATGTGTGATGGATGTTCCCGATGGATCCAGTTATGCTTCTTTGTCAGGTCACCTTTTTTTTTTTTAACAAATGTTCTCCATTGGACC
The DNA here is from genome assembly GCA_033119425.1 of Bufotes viridis. Classification (NCBI taxonomy): domain Eukaryota; kingdom Metazoa; phylum Chordata; class Amphibia; order Anura; family Bufonidae; genus Bufotes; species Bufotes viridis. The sequence continues at coordinate 616,170,696 of CM065589.1, forward strand.
ACTGACTGCTTAATCTCCTGCAGCGCCACCACAGGAGAAATTAAACATTACACAGTGGACATTCAACTCAGTGGGTTTGTAGGACTGGTCCTCCAGAAAAGGGATGCTCTTTGTAACCACTTGTCACTTACTGGAGCTGGTGTCTTGAGAAACTGTAATCTCAAATTCTTGTTCTTCAGAAAGATTTTATGAATGGTGAGGTTCTTCTCTGAATAAGACCCAACCAGAAGGGTTTACCAAAAAATTACAAGTAAAAAAACTAAACGGTTGTAATTCTTCTCGATTCAACAGCAATCTGCAATTAATCATTTGTTCAATAGGAATCTTGTGAAAATCTGTGCTATTTTTTGCAGACTACTGTATGTCTACACACAGTCCCACATCATTAATCTGATAAGCCACTGTTTTTGGTAGAAGTGATATTTCTACATAGCAAATAATGTATTAACTGTAGTAGAGTAATAGAAGAAAAAAAACAGACCCAACAAGTAGGACATACAGTTGTGTTCAAAATTATTCAACCCCCAATGCTGTACAGGGTTTTAGGGAATTTAGTGTACATTTGTAATTGTGTTCAGAATGAAATCTTACAAGGACTTTTTAAAGAACCAAATGCAACTAAAATGACATCAATTGTTTTTGTAACACAGTATTAAATGTTTTTTTTGTGATTTCTTCATTGACACAATTATTCAACCCCTTAAAGACGACCACTCTTAAGAACAGAGGTTCATTCAAGTGTTTTCCATCAGGTATTGAAAACCCCTGTGGATGTCAAGGAGCAGCAATCAAGCAGAATAAGCCCCAATTCGGCAGATGTAAAATGACGGTGATACTCAGCTCCTTCTAGACATTTACTGGTGTGTTTACAAACATGGTGAAGTCAAGAGAATGGTCCAGGAAGACAAGAGAAGAGGTGATTTCTCTTCACAGGAAGGGCAATGGCTATAAGAAGATTGCAAAGATGTTAAACATACCAAGAGACACCATAGGAAGCATCATTCGCAAATTCAAGGCAAAGGGCACTGTTGAAGCGCTACCTGGTCGTGGCAGAAAGAAGATGCTGACTTCGACTGCTGTGCGCTACCTGAGCGCAAAGTGGAGAAAAGTCCCGTGTGACTGCTGAGGAACTGAAAAAGATTTGTCAGATCACGGGTACTGAAGTTTCAGCTCAGACAATAAGGCGCACACTGCGTAATGAAGGCCTCCATGCCAGAACTCCCAGGCGCACCCCCTTGCTGTCTCCAAAGAATTAGAAGAGTCGACTGCAGTATGCCAAAAGTCATGTGGACAAACCACAAAAGTTTTGGGATAGTGTTCTGTGGACTGATGAAACAAAATTAGAACTGCTTGGGCCCGTGGATCAACGCTATGTTTGGAGAAGGAAGAACAAGAGAAAATGAAACATATATGTCTGCAGTATACGGGCACTTTAATACCCGTTTACTACCAATAATGTTATGTACCTTTAAGTGGCTTACATGTAATGGCCTGCAGTAATGTGAGGATTGTTATGTAGGTGTTAGACCACTAGGGGAACTGTTGAGTAGGGCTATATATAGCTAGGCCAGGGCAGGCTAGAGTCAGTGCAGACCCTGGAGTCTGTGAAGGCCACATGTCACGGGCCTAGGCAAGTCAGCAGGAGTCAAGCTGAGGCAATCCCTAGAGCAAGAGGTACTGTAATGTCAGGGGAGGTACACTGCAAACTGGAGATTCAAGGATATAAGCCAGAAGTAGGGCATTGGGGCCTTGAAGTATTATTGCCAGTCAGGACAAGTCAGGAAGAAAGTAAGGTTCACCTGCAATTCAAAAGTCCTGTGATTTAACCCTCTGTTTTCCTTGCTGGATATAAGCCTGCTGTAATTGAGATTGTACCAAAGCCAATTGTCTGCAAAAGAACTGTTTAAGAGAGTGCCTTCTGTATTACCACTGTTTCAGTAAAGTTGGAATTCTGTTTCAAGATACAAGTCTGCACCTCCATTATTCCTACTATAAATACGGTGTGCCACCGTTTACTGGCACTGGCGTCACGAAACATCAGGGACTTAGCCATAGGCACGTTAATCTACAACACCAAGGGCACCTCACATTGCACCTGGCTGTGTCCCTTCAGAACCCAGAGAGTGCCCCAGAGGAACAGCGTGCCGGCCTCTCCATCACTGGCATTCCCCAGGTTAGTCCCACACATTGCTCTGACTTGGGGATGCTACATTTTGGCGTCACGAACAGGATACGCACGTTTTAACGGACTGTGAGCAAAACGTGAACTTTGTGCCTTAACCAGTTTGCCAAGTGACAAAACGCCTGTTTGTTTATTGAACTTTTTGTGGCCAAGATTTGTGCAAAAATCATCCCAGCAACGTTTCTGGATATCGCGCTAGTCTGGAGGAAAAAGCGCGGTGTGAAAGTGTGTTTTTGTGGACGTTTTATCATCCTGCTTGCTGTCACTGAATAACTGCATCATGGCGCCCAAGATGGCCGCCTGAACTGTGGACTTATCTACTGCGCCATCACTACTCCTTGCTGGCGGGAAAACTTAGCGCCAAACTCTGCAGCGTCACCGCCTTATTCAAATTTTCCAAGCTGGACTCCACCTACCTTGGGCCTGGAAGAGCATGACGCTGTTCCCCGTCGGAGTAAGTCCAGCTCCGCCCCTCCGGCCCGGCGTCCTCGCGGGAAGGGCGCTGCGCAAGGATTCCCGAAGACGTCCTTCCGGATCTCGCGAGACTTGGACTGCCTGCACCGGAGTAAGTACAAACTCCTGGGTGAAATAATTCTACACCGGAGGGTCACCTGTTTAGTAAGGCCCGAAGCGGGGACACCGGACTCTTTCCACCGATTGCACTCACTGGTCAGTAACCCGCCAGCGCGACATCAGAACTGTCGCTACCTCTTAAAGGGACCGCACGCCAAATTGATCTGCACATGTCGGACTCGGAGTAGCAGAGCAGCCTGCCCCAGGGAGCCAGTGGCCACCAACAGTACTGCGCCTGCCAACATGATGCCGCTGACGATGCCATACTACTTTGGGGCCCCATGGTTTCCCTTCACGCCGGGAGGCTCATAATTTAAAAGACTTTCAAGACAAAATCCTGGCTCTGTTCCGGCTCTATCCTATCAACCCGGAGCAGCAAATGGAAGATTCTGTTAGCCCAGTTGGAAGGAGCAGCCCGCCAGAAGTCATGTCCTGGCCCAGTTCTGAGAGGAGTACCATAGAGCAGATCTTTGACCGCCCCAGCACCACCTTTGAAGCCAGGACTGTGTCTGAAATAAAGATGCGCTTCTTCAGTAAGAAACAAAAGCCTGGTGAGTCACTCCATTGATTTTGCTTTATCCTCCAAGAGGCCTGGAGGGCCGTCATTCATATAGACCCTAGAAGGTTGACACCCAGGATCAAACTCTGAGAGAACAATTTGTTGCGGGTGTGAATAGCGAATCTTTAAAAACTCAATTGAAAATGTTGTCGGCTCAGCAACCTAGCAGTATTTTCCTGGACTTTAAAGAACTGGCCATTAGTATTCTGGGACAACATCTGCCAACGGAACCAGTGGCCCATCCCGAGCCTTCTGTCCGTAATTCTAAGCTGACTGATGCCAACCTGCCAGGGGCCAGCCAAGCCGCCCAGACTCCAGTGCTTGATACAGTAGCTGCTTTGATGGAACAGGTCAATTACCTCACTAAGAGCCTGGAAAAAGTCTGCAAGAAACTGGAAGAGTGGGAGAAACCCTTAATGCTGGAAGATGAACTCCTTCTGCCTCAAAAGCCTGGCCCCCCTGCGTATCAAGAAGTTTATCCCAGAGACCCTGGACGACGTTCAAGTGACCGGTTTAGGAACCGCAAGCGGCCTGCCTGTAACTACTGCAAGAAGTTGGGTCATACTGAATCTACCTGCTGGCAGTTAAACTGGCCACCCTCTAGGCTGAGGACCGCCCCTCGGGAGGAAGAACAATAGGTCCAAGGGATCCCAACTGGATGCCCCGTTATGTGGGGTCCCGTCCCAAAATAAACGTCCAGATCAATGGAGTGCCTTTTGAAGCGTTGCTGGACACTGGGTCTCAAGTCACCACTATTCAGCAGTCCACCTTTAATCAGTTCTGGAGTTCCAGCCTGCTTACCCAGCCACCTGAGTCCTGGTTGGAGATAATTGCAAGCAATGGTAAGCCCATAAAAGTCCATGGATACTGGGAACCCACTCTCCAGGTGGGAGAAGCCACTTTACCACAGCAAGGAGTGATCGTGGTACAAGCCGGGGATAAGGGGTCACCCGTGATTGTGGGGACTAATGTTTTCAAAAATTGCTACCCTGAGGTACTTGAAGCTCTCCATCAGTCCCTGCCTGCGGCTTCCTCTGCCTCAAGAAGGTCCTCCAAAAGACTATCAGCGTATTGTGTGCTCAGCAGAGGTTTGCAAATGAAAAAGGAGAGATCTGCACCACCAGGATCCGTGATAATAGGCCAGTGACTCTACCTCCAAACTCCCAAACCCTCCTGTGGTGCCGTGCTGTCCTGGGAGTCCAGGGCCAAGACTATCCGGCCCTGGTGGAACCTGTCCAGATGGAGAACTACCCATATGTGAGAGCTGCCAAGTGCCTGGCGACCGTCTCTCAAGGTAAAGTACCTGTCCGTCTGATTAACCTCAGCGATCATCCTGCTGTGCTTACTAAGCACTGTCCTGTTGCCCAGCTTTCCCAGGTATCCTTCCAGGATGTCATCCGTCTGCCTGTCACAGAGAAGCCACCAGCTGCCACTCGAGGACCTCTTCCTGCGGACGACTCTCCAGTGCCCGGTGGAAGGAACTCCATGTCGGGGGCGAAACTACCCACAACATCAACTAGAGGGACTCCTGAACCTAGTAAAGCAACACCATCAAGCCTTCAGTAAGCATGCAACGGACTATGGAGAGGTCAGTGTCATCCAACACACCATACCCACTGGCTCTCATCCTCCCATCAAAGAGAGGTATAGACCCATACCACCAACTTCATACCAAACTGTTAAAGAGATGATCCAAGAAATGAAAGACTCAAACGTAATCCGGGACAGTCGTAGTCCCTGGGCTGCACCCCTGGTTTTAGTAAAAAAGAAAGATGGTGGCATCCGGTTTTGTGTAGACTATAGGAAGATAAATCAGATCACTCACAAAGATACATATCCATTGCCACGTATTGAGGAGTCTCTAACCGCTCTAGGCTCCTCCGCCTATTTCTCCACCTTAGATTTAACCAGCGGATATTGGCAAGTGCCCATGGCCCCTGAGGATAGGGAAAAGACTGCTTTCACCACCCCTATGGGCCTGTTCGAATTTAATTGCATGCCGTTTGGACTGTGTAATGCCCCCGGGACCTTTCAAAGATTAATGGAGCGGTGCTTAGGCCATAAGAACTTTGAGACAGTGCTGCTGTACCTGGATGACGTTATCATCTATTCTAAAACGTATGAGGACCATTTAAAGCATTTAGCTGAGGTGTTTGAAATCCTTATTAAATACTGGCCTCAAGATTAAACCGTCAAATGTCACCTGCTTAAACCTGCTGTAAAATACCTGGGACATGTTGTAGCGCAGAGGGAGTTCAGCCTGATCCTGATAAGCTGGCTGCTGTCGAAGTGGCGGTCCCCACTACAGTGAAGGAAGTGAGGAGTTTCCTTAGCTTCGCTGGCTACTACCGGCGCTTATCCCCACTTCGGCTCAAATAGCGGATCCAATCCAGGAACTCCTGAGGGGACAACCAAAAAGAGCCCAAAGACTCCTGTCCCCATTGAATGGAATGAAGAGAGGAGATTGCATTTCAGTTGTTAAAGAAACAGTTGACTGAACCTCCCGTGCTGGGGTACCCAGATTACAGTAAGCCATTCCACCTTTACACAGATGCCAGTAAGAAAGGCCTGGGAGCAGTGCTGGCTCAAGTACAAGAGGGAAGAGAGAGAGTAATAGCTTACGCCAGCCGGTCCTTAAAGGGAGCTGAAAAGAATGATCAGAATTATAGTTCTTTTAAATTAGAGTTTCTGGCCTTAGTGTGGGCGGTAACGGAAAAATTCAAAGACTATTTGGCTGCCACTCCATTTATTGCATTCACTGATAACAACCCTCTGGCTCACCTGAATACCGCTAAACTGGGGGCCTTAGAACAGAGATGGGCCTCCCGCCTTGCTAATTACGACTTCACTGTAAAATACCGGGCTGGCCGTTCAAACGATAATGCTCTGTTGTGTGGTGTTTTTTTATTGTTTTGTTTTATTCATGCTTTCCTTACCAATGACAAAGTTAGAGGAAGGTGGAGAGTCCTTAAAAATGATTTCAGGGATTTAGGTCAAAAGCTTAGGGCAAGGACCTCAAAAGTAGTATTTTCTGAAATACTGCCTGTACCACGAGCCACACAAGAAAGGCAGCGGGAGATTAGGGAGGTTAACAAGTGGCTCAAGAACTGGTGTAGGAAGGAGGGGTTCGGGTTCATGGAGAACTGGGCTGACTTCTCTGTTGGCTACAGGCTCTACCGTAGGGACGGGCTGCACCTCAATGGGGAAGGGGCAGCTGTGTGGGGAGAAAGATGGCTAGAAGGTTGGAGGAGTGTTTAGAACTAGGGACTGGGGGGGAGGGTAATTACGTTATAGGAGGGGAAGATAGTGCAGATAGAGACCAGGGGCGAGGTAGTGTGTCTGGGGGAGGAATGGAAGGGGGGACTAGAACAGCTCAGAATGCAAGATGTAGGGTAAAAAATACACATAAACCTGTCATATGTGTGTATACTAATGCCAGAAGCCTGACTAACAAGACTGGTGAACTGGAATTAGTGATGTGTGAGGAGGACTATGACATAGTGGGAATAACTGAGACATGGCTGGACGATAGCTATGACTGGGCAGTTAATATAAAAGGTTACAATCTGTTTAGAAAGGATCGTCAAAACCGGAGAGGTGGAGGGGTCTGCCTTTACATAAAGTCCTGTCTAAATCCCGTAATTCGAGAATACATCTCTGAGGGACATGAACATGTGGAGTCACTGTGGGTAGAAATACATGGAGCAAAAAACAATAATAAAATACTAATAGGAGTGTATTATAAACCACCTAATATACCAGAGTCCACAGAAAATCTATTACTAAGCGAGATAGACGAGGCGGCAAATCATAATGAAGTCGTTATCATGGGGGACTTCAACTACCCAGATATAGACTGGGAAACTGAAAGCTGTACATCCCATAAAGGAAACAGGTTCTTGGCAATAGCCAAAGACAATTACCTTTCCCAACTGGTTCAGGACCCCACTAGAGGGACGGCCATACTGGACTTAGTATTAACCAATAGACCTGATAGAACAACAGATGTGCAGGTTGGGGGACACCTGGGAAATAGTGACCATAAAGTTATAACCTTCCAATTATCCTTCAAGCGAGAGTTTCTACAGGGAGGAACAAGAATACCGGACTTCAAAAAAGCAAAATTTAGCCAACTAAGCGAGGCCATAGGCCTAACTAACTGGGACAAAGTCCTCAAAAATAAAAATACAACCATAAAATGGGAGATTTTTAAAAGCATTGTAACATCTAATTGTGAGAGGTACATACCTTATAGGAATAAAAGGCTAAGGAACAATAAGAGACCAATGTGGATAAATGGAACCGTAAAGAAGGCAATAAATGACAAAAAGAAAGCATATAAATCACTAAAACAGGAGGGAGCCAGGAAGCACTGATAAACTATAAGGAAAAAAATAGAATATGTAAAAAACTAATAAAATTTGCCAAACTAGAGACCGAGAGATTAATTGCCAAAGAGAGTAAAACTAACCTAAAATGTTCTTCAATTATATAAATAGTAAAAAATATAAATCTGAAGAAGTCGGCCCTCTACATAGCAATGAGGGGGTGTTGCAGAAGGCGACGAGGATAAAGCAAAACTATTAAATATTTTTTCTCCACTATATTCACTGAGGAAAATAAACTGTCAGATGAAATGCAGAATGTAAAAGTAAATCCCCATTAAAAGTGTCCTGTCTGACCCAGGAAGAAGTACAACAGCGACTTAAAAAGATTAAAATAGACAAATCGCCAGGACCGGATGGCATACACCCCCGTGTCCTAAGGGAATTAAGTGATGTCATAGCCAGACCTTTATTTCTGATATTTACGGACTCTATAATAACAGGGAATGTTCCACAGGATTGGCGCATAGCAAATGTGGTGCCAATATTCAAAAAGGGTCCAAAAACAGAGCCTGGAAATTATAGGCCGGTAAGTTTAACATCTATTGTTGGTAAACTGTTTGAAGGGTTTCTAAGAGATGCTATTTTGGAGTATCTCAATGAAAATAAGCAAATAACGCCATATCAGCATGGCTTCATGAGGGATCGGTCATGCCAAAAAATTTAATCAGCTTCTATGAGGAGGTAAGTTCTAGACTTGACAGCGGCGAATCAATGGATGTCATATATCTGGACTTCTCCAAAGCATTTGACACCGTACCTCATAAAAGGTTAGTATATAAAATGAGGATGCTCGGACTGGGAGAAAATGTCTGTATGTGGGTAAGTAACTGGCTGAGTGACAGAAAACAGAGGGTGGTTATTAACGGTAGATACTCAGATTGGGTCACTGTCACTAGTCGGGTACCTCAGGGGTCAGTACTGGAGGGGTCACTGTAACTAGTGGGGTACCTCAGGGGTCAGTACTGGAGGGGTCACTGTAACTAGTGGGGTACCTCAGGGGTCAGTATTGGGCCCTATTCTCTTCAATATATTTATTAATGATCTTGTAGAAGGCCTGCACAGTAAAATGTCTATTTTTGCAGATGACACTAAACTGTGTAAAGTAATTAACACTGAGGAGGACAGTTTTCTGCTACAGAGGGATCTGGATAGATTGGAGGCTTGGGCAGAAAAATGGCAGATGAGGTTTAACACTGACAAATGTAAAGTTATGCACATGGGAAGGAATAATGCAAGTCACCCATACATATTAAATGGTAAAACACTCGGTAACACTGACATGGAAAAGGATCTAGGAATTTTAATAAACAGCAAATTAAGCTGCAAAAGCCAGTGTCAGGCAGCTGCTGCCAAGGCCAATAAGATAATGGGTTGCATCAAAAGGGGCATAGACGCCCGTGATGAGAACATAGTCCTACCACTTTACAAATCACTGGTTAGACCACACATGGAGTACTGTGTACAGTTCTGGGCTCCTGTGAACAAGGCAGACATAGCAGAGCTGGAGAGGGTTCAGAGGAGGGCAACTAAAGTAATAACTGGAATGAGGGATCTACAGTACCCTGAAAGGTTATCAAAATTAGGGTTATTCACTTTAGAAAAAAGACGACTGAGGGGAGATCTAATAACTATGTATAAATATATCAGGGGTCAGTACTGAGATCTGTCCCATCATCTATTTATCCCCAGGACTGTGACTGTGACGAGGGGACATCCTCTGCGTCTGGAGGAAAGAAGGTTTGTACACAAACATAGAAAAGGATTCTTCACTGTAAGAGCAGTGAGACTATGGAACTCTCTGCCTGAGGAGGTGGTGATGGTGAGTACAATAAAGGAATTCAAGAGGGGACTGGATTTATTTCTGGAGTGTAATAATATTACAGGCTATAGCTACTAGAGAGGGGTCGTTGATCCAGGGAGTTATTCTGATTGCCTGATTGGAGTCGGGAAGGAATTTTTTTTTCCCCTTAAGTGAGGAAAATTGGCTTCTGCCTCACAGGTTTTTTTTGCCTTCCTCTGGATCAACTTGTAGGAAACAGGCCGAACTGGATGGACAAATGTCTTTTTTCGGTCTTATATACTATGTTACTATGTTACTATGTTAATGCTGATGCCCTGTCAAGGCTCCCCACTGAAATAGCACCAGATGACATACGGGATGCCTGGGAAGATGTGGAGATGCCAGCATTTTATAACCGGTTTGCTCAACAGGACCAAGCTCAAGCTGCCAACAATGGAACCTCTGACCCTCCATCCTTTGATAAGCCTGCATCCAGAGAAGAAAAATGGATTAAGTTGCAATCAGAGAGTAGAGTTCTCGGTGAACTGCTGGACTTCTTCATCAGTGGCAGAACCCCTGAAAGAATTCGGCGAAAGACCGCAGACCCAGAACTCATCAAATTGTGGAGGCAACGTCAACAACTTTTCCTTCAAAAAGGCCTGTTGCTGCGACGAAGCCTGGATCCAGTGTCAAATGACAGAGTGCACCAGATCCTCATCCCACGTCGTGATGCAGGTATGGTTTTAGAAATGTATCATGACAGGTCTGGAGATTTTGGGGTTCAAAAGACTGAGGCCACTGTCCGTAGGCGGTTCTACTGGGTTGGAATCAGAGAGGACATTGAGAGGTGGTGTCGGGAATGTACAGCCTGTGCCCTGAAGAGAGGTGAACACCATGATCAGAGAGCACCGCTGCACCCTATTATAAGTACCGCCCCTCTTGAACTGGTTGCTATTGATCACGTAAAGTTAGAGCCCAGTCACTCAGGGTATACCTATGCTATGACTATTATTGACCATTTCACTAAGTTTGCTGTAGCAGTGCCTGTGAAGGACCTGACAGCCAAGGCGACCGCTGAATTGTTCTGGAAACACTTCCTCCTGCCTTACGGCTGCCCAGAAAAGATCCTCACCGACCAGGGGTCTGCGTTTGAGTCTCATCTGTTCCAGGAGCTGTGCCGACTACACAATTGCCAAAAGGTCCGGACCACGGCCTATCATCCACAAGGTAATGGACTCTGTGAAAAGATGAATCAGACCTTGATTGAAATGTTGAGAGCCGTGCCTCCTGAGACCAGAGGAGATTGGCCTAACCTGTTACCACAGCTCATGTATACGTACAATAATACTATCCATTGTTCCACTGGATACACTCCTTTCTACCTGTTGTTTGGGCATCAGGGTAAATTGCCTGCAGATCATTCCCTGGATGTACAAGTGCTAGATGACATTAATCCCCTGCCTAAAACTGACTGGGTAACGGAACATCAAAGGCGCCTGCTTAATGCCAAAGAAATTGTCCAGGAGCGCATGGAAGGTGCCCGGGAGCGACAACAAAAAGACTATGATTTGGCGGCCCATGCAGAGCCCTTGGCTGTGGGGGATACAGTGTGGTTAAAGAACAATCACCGCACCAGTAAACTGGACAGTAAATGGGAGAGGACTCCCTATCTTGTATCTGCCATCCCTAATGCTGAAACTCATACCTATGAGGTCACCAGAGAGGGTAAGTGAAGGGTTCTATTACTGAGCTATTTTATATGGGCTTTTTGAGTTACATCTATACATTTGGTCATCCTCGGGTCTGGTGAGAAGAGACACCAATTTTGTCCTCTGGCCGATCCGAGGGCACTGGCCACGTCTCGGAGTAAGTACAGAGTTTTTTGTATCCGGGATACATAGATACAACTCAGGGAGTTGTACACAGTTCAGGGAACTGTCAGATTAGGTACTCAGGGAGTACCCAGTATTGTGTCAGGGACACATACGATACAACTCAGGGAGTTGTAAACAGTTCAGGGAACTGTCAGATAGGTACTCAGGGAGTACCCAGTATTGTGTCAGGGACACATAAGATACAACTCAGGGAGTTGTAAACAGTTCAGGGAACTGTCAGATAGGTACTCAGGGAGTACCCAGTATTGTGTCAGGGACACATAAGATACAACTCAGGGAGTTGTACACAGTTCAGGGAACTGTCAAGTTAGGAATTTAGGGAAGTCCAGTAACAAGGAAAGTGTACTTCAGAGGGCTTGACTTCACAGAAGGTTTCACAGCTTGATTTGATTCTTAATAAGATAATTATAGAAGTTTTGAATGATAAGTTGTTGTATAATTGTAGAAGTTTTGCATGATAAGTTGTTTTGTTTAACATACTTATATAAGGGGAAGTGACAGGCTGGGTGGTAAGTGTACAGCTGTCGTCCCAAGACTAACATTCTGTTTTGCTATTGCTGTTTTGAATTCTGTTTGTAAGAAAATAAGTTTTGATAATGAGTAGTCAAAAATCTAAGACAGAATGTCCTAAACTAGAACCAGGAGAATCATGTAAATAATATGTTGCCCGAGTCAGACCTACAAATTATTATCTTGTTAACCCATGGGTAGATAATTTGGCAGGATGGACAGAGGCAATGGAAGCGGTAGACCCCTTTCCCAGGGAAGGAGATAATAGCATATATCACATGGACATGGTCAAGGGTCTATGCTTAGGCGACACTGCCGCCTGGCCATATTTTGAACCTGACCCTTCATGGGATATGGATTATATGCAGAAAGGAGGAGAACAATGGCTAGAGATAGCTCCTCACTGGTATGACCCCAACATGTGCAAGACAAAAGGTTTAAAAAGATCAAAAGACGATAGAAAACTACATGAGATACAGACTAAGAAGGAAAATGATAAAAAACATCAGATGTATCCCCCACCTTCCTATGTACATAAAATTAACTGTTTAGGATTCAGGATTTAATAGCAGCCAGTCACATAATAGCAGGACACTCAGTTAGTAAACAACCCCCACCCCCAATTGTATCGAGATATAATTTAAGGAACAAGGGTTAAGTGGAAAAGGATAGTGAGATAAGGGGACCTGAGACATCCATGCCTTTTTTGACGGTTGGTAATCAACTGATGAAAAAGGCTTTGGACATAGATGACCTTAATAAAATTATTAAACACTGCCCCAAGCCTACTGTGGCTCCGTCTGGCACAGCGGCTTATTTAAAGAAAGCCTGTAAAGGGAGAAATATGCGAAAGACAGCAGGAAACTTTCATAGATCAAATGATAGAAACCAAGACTTCCAAACCAGGAATAATCGCTGTTATAACTGTGGACAGGAGGGACATTGGGCTGGACAGTGCACAACACCCAGTAGAGACACACAGAATAGGGGAGCACACAGCCAACAACAGCCCATGACACAAAGGGGACAGAATACAGATAGACAGGGTACGCAGACTTAGCCCAGGTTCCCCATTGATTGGAATCATCAACAACCCTACTGACGGGGGCCCGGAGGGAGTCACCCCAGCTTTCACACAGGTCACCACCCACTGGAAAGATACACTTATTATTTTGCTTAAAGTTGCGGGAAGGAAGGTAGGATTCATGGTAGACAGCGGCACCACCTCCAGTGTGTTTCACAAAGACATGTACAAGGGACTTGTTTGTGAAGTTGGACTTGGCAGTGACAGTAAAAAATGACGGACTAAGTATTCACTCAGCTACCATGCCCATAGTGACCCCAGCTATATGTACCTTTGTTAGTTTACAGGACCACCCTGAGCTAGGAGACATAAACCCTTCACTATGGTCACAGGGCGACTATGACACGGGCTAGATTGATTGCACACCTTATCAAGCCAATCTTAAACCCGGTGCCACACCAGTGTATCAAAAGCAATACCCACTGTCCAAGGAAAAGATTGAGGGGCTACGGCCAATGATAGAAGAATTTCTGAGGAGAAATCCTCGAGGAGGTGATTTCACCTTACTCTACCCCTATCAATCCTGTGACAAAGGCAGATGGTACTACCCGCTTTGTCCAGGATTTGAGGGCAATCAACAATCTCATTGTGCCCATAGCCTCAGTGGTTCCTGATGTCACAACTCTCCTTTCCTCCATCCCCGCGGAAGCCGTCTGTTTAATAAGAGTACCATTTTGATTTTTCCTTTGAGGGACGTCAACTGACCTGGGGTAGAATGCCACAGGGGTATGCTGATTCACCAGTTGTGTACAGCATTGTCCTCCAAGCCACTTTGAAACCCTGGCACCCCCCCCAAGGTTCCATCCTGATACAATATGTTGATGATCTACTGTTGTGCAGCATGTCAGTGGAGGCAAGTGTAAATGATTGTTGAAATGGTTGTCAGAATGTGGTCATAAAGTGTCGTTAAAGAAACTGCAGTGGTGCAAAAAGCAGGTTGAATACTTGGGCTTTGTCCTCACACAGGGGAAAGAAGAATCAGTCCGGGAGAATCCAGTCTATTGTGGGTCTGGTCACCCCACACCAAAAAGGAAATGCTGTCCTTTCTTGGTATGATAAACTACTGTAGACAATGGATCCCCGACTGTTCTTATTACAGAAATATTTTGAGACAAGCCACTCTGGAAGAATCCCCAGAGCTAATAAGATGGTCAAAAGGAATGTTGAATGCTTTCGATACTCTGAAATGTTCATTGATGTGTAGCCCAGGATTGGGCCTCCCTGATTATAACCTACCATTCCACATGTCTGCACAACAAAACTGTAAAACCATGGCGGGGGTACGCACTCAAGAACACGGGGGAAAGTTGCGTCCTTGTGCCTTTTTCTCAAAGGTAATGCCTGTCCCTGTACAAGGGATGCTGGCATGTCTGCGTGCTCTTGCGGCCTGTGCGATGATGGTGGAATTAGCCACACCTTTTACACTGGGACACCACTGACGTAGTGGGACTACTCAGAGGTATTCATACGCAGCACATGTCAGCACAAAGATTGTCAGGATATGAAGTCCTTTTACTCAGTGATCCATCATTACAGATTAAATATGCCTCACATACGGCAGGACCAGCACCTATACTGAATGCATTACTAGGACTAAAAGGGACAGAAGACTTTTACCAGACAAACATGACTGTCTCAAGGTACTCGAATCTGAAACCTCCCCAGACTAGACTTGTCAGCCACCCCCATACCAAGCGCACCAGAAGTGTCAGTAGGCGGTTCATGTTCACGTCCACTCGATACCGTCTACTGTGCAGCATATGCAGTAGTGATGCTGCCAGATATTATCCTTGAGTCACGACCCGTTCATGTGCAATCAGCCCAAGCTGCAGAATTAATAGCACTTACAAGGGCATGTCAAATACACAAACACAAACCTGTCACAATATACACAGACAGCAGATATGCACACGGGGTAGTGTGGGACCATGGGGTAATCTGGCAACGCAGGGGTTTCACCACAGCTGACGGTAGAAAATATCACATTCCCAGCTTATAGATGATCTGTTGGCCGTCCTTCAGCTTCCCTCACAAATAGCTGTTATACATTGCAAAGCACATACTCGAGGAAAAGATTGGGTTTATCCTGTTTTGCAGAAAAATCCACACACTGGATTGGTCTGCAAGAGGAAACCATGTATACCCAGCACAGCGCTGCACTTTTCATAGCACATTTTACGGAGTAGAGCACAACAGCATCAAAAATTTTCTTGTAGAATGCATGAATCGAACAGTTAAAGACAAACTTAGGAAAGCCACAGCAGGTACTTTTGAGAAATGGAAACAAACCCTACCTATTATATTGGCAGAAATAAGAATGACTCCTAATAAGAGGTTAGGACTGTCACCCGTTGAAATCCTCATAGGTAGGCCCTTTCCAACTCCTTGGGCAAATCACCCCTAGTGGTACAGGAAGGCGACATAGACCAGAATAGGGAAGAATATGTCACAAAACTGAAGAAAAAGTTGCTTGTAAGTTTCCCTCTCTTCCACAGGAACCGGCCTACTCGTTCCGAGCTGGAGACACGGTGGTGGTCAGGGTACTACGTAAAGGAAAAGATCCAAAGGAGCTGGCATTCGGACCCCCTACCACGGTGGTAGCAGTCACTAGAACGGCGATTCTCACAGAGGAGGCTCCGATCTGGATTCATGCTAGCAGAGTGAAAAGGATCCCTGAGGTTTCTTCTCCGGTGTCCAACAAAGACAAGAGCGGAGCTCAGAAGAAGCCTTGCCACAGGCTGAAGATGAAGACCCCACAATATTCTGGGAGATTTGTTTGTCTGCTGCTGATTATTAATCTTTGTGTTTTCTTGCCAATCGGACTCATTACCACTTGTATTTATCATCCAGAGGAGATGAGTTTATTATGTGGTGCACCAAATAATCACACAGTCTCTAAAGGAGCTCAGGAGCAAGATCCAGTTGTTCCTGGCCCCTCTTATTCTGAACAGAATAGTATAATCAGGATAGTGAAGGCCCTAAATGTTAGCTCATCGTGCCTTACAGATTTACAGAGTCCACGAGACCTTATACAAACATGTATTGTTACTGTATCCAATGTATACCCTCATTAGTTAATACATTTATGAGATGTAGGCGAGTCTCAGATACACCACAAGCTGCATACATTCAGGTACCTCAAGAAACCCTGGGTCTCCAGGAGTACCAACAATACTTACAGAAATATTTTGAAAGGAACAAAATGAAAAAACCAAAAATGAAATATGTAGATGGTTTTTAAGAGGGGATTGAAGGGTTCTATTACTGAGCTATTTTATATGGGCTTTTTGAGTTACATCTATACATTTGTTTGCTTGGAGCTTGTGTGGAATGAACTTTGGACTGTAATGTAGCTGTAAAATGCTTACGTTGCAGTCCAAGGTCTATATACATTAATATATCAGGAACATGGAGGTGAGAGAGTTCTCGAGGAACTCTTTTGCTGACACTCTAAAGATAAGATAACAAATGTGTAGCTAAAACTCGTGTCTCTCTATCATTGGATAAACTTAAACATCATGTCATTGGACTACGACTATATATGTTTCATATACCCAATAAACGTCAGAGTGGCATTGTATACCAGAATCGTATCGTGTGTCAATGCTGCTCTCCTAGCGCTAGAAAAGAATCAAATCAAGCTGAATACCGAAGTCTAGTACCAGGGGTACCAACTACCAATAAGAGGGGAAGAAATGAATATTCCTAACAGTAAGGGTTCCCAAATTGTTCACAGAAACCGCCTAAAACTCTGTATTGACAAGGAGACTGCCGTTAGAGATTCCGGATCCGAGTCTTCTGAGTCAGATTCCATTGCTCGGCCTGCTGAACCTATGCAGGCCATAGCGGACTTGCTGAATGATCCTGAGCCGCTTCACTGGTTCCTTACACCCTGGTTAAACTTTGGGGTGCCTGCCCCGGCACCTGCTGAACCTGCAACCGTAGCAGGCCCAGCTCAGGGTGCTACTGAAAGGGGTGGATCCTTCTTGTCCCCCTGTACCCGGACAAGAGGAGACCTTGGCTCTAAGGAGGTCTACCCGGTCTACAAGGGGGCGCTTACCAGTACGTTTTGAAGACTATGACTGTACTGGAAGTGTTTCCCGACAGGAAACCTCTGTGTGAGCATCATCCTTTTTAAGCTTGTGCCCAGATATGGACTCCGTATGTGCGAGCCTCTGTGATATGTTCTTATTATGGACTTATGCATTTTCATATGGACTATGTGATGTTTTATTATGTTCTTATTATGGACTCATGCATTCTCTTATGGACTATCCTGGTGTTAACCATTGATTTGCTGTACCAGGTCAGCATCACAGTTCTGCATTAACAGCCTGCAAGCAGAGGACGTCGCCCCTTGTCACCGCGCTCCACCTTTTCCAGCTGGACCTGATATGATTATTTATGCAGATGTCATTCATATGTGTTTGTATATGCCTGCATGTGTTTTGTGTCTTTCAGGAGAAGAATCCAGTTGGGTGGGCCCCTGTTGGAGTGCGAGGTCGTACTCAGTTTAAAGTCGTGGGGTATGCAGTATACGGGCACTTTAATACCCGTTTACTACCAATAATGTTATGTACCTTTAAGTGGCTTACATGTAATGGCCTGCAGTAATGTGAGGATTGTTATGTAGGTGTTAGACCACTAGGGGAACTGTTGAGTAGGGCTATATATAGCTAGGCCAGGGCAGGCTAGAGTCAGTGCAGACCCTGGAGTCTGTGAAGGCCACATGTCACGGGCCTAGGCAAGTCAGCAGGAGTCAAGCTGAGGCAATCCCTAGAGCAAGAGGTACTGTAATGTCAGAGGAGGTACACTGCAAACTGGAGATTCAAGGATATAAGCCAGAAGTAGGGCATTGGGGCCTTGAAGTATAATTGCCAGTCAGGACAAGCCAGGAAGAAAGTAAGGTTCACCTGCAATTCAAAAGTCCTGTTATTTAACCCTCTGTTTACCTTGCTGGATATAAGCCTGCTGTAATTGAGATTGTACCAAAGCCAATTGTCTGCAAAAGAACTGTTTAAGAGAGTGCCTTCTGTATTACCACTGTTTCAGTAAAGTTGGAATTCTGTTTCAAGATACAAGTCTGCACCTCCATTATTCCTACTATAAATACGGTGTGCCACCATTTACTGGCACTGGCGTCACGAAACATCAGGGACTTAGCCATAGGCACGTTAATCTACAACACCAAGGGCACCTCACATTGCACCTGGCTGTGTCCCTTCAGAACCCAGAGAGTGCCCCAGAGGAACAGCGTGCCGACCTCTCCATCACTGGCATTCCCCAGGTTAGTCCCACACATTGCTCTGACTTGGGGATGCTACATGTCCAACTGGAGCGTATGCGACGGACCAGTCTAATGCTCCCTGGGAATGTATACAAATGAAAAGAGGGGGGGCACTCTAAAACTTAACCTTTATTATGCAAAAGAGATAAAAATATTAACCCCAATCATAAAAACTATTGGCAGACGACTAGTTGACAAGGCGAAAAGAACCATCCATAGGGATGGACAGATCTCACCTGCGTGTATGTCGACTGAGGACCAATCAAGCCAAGCAAGAAGGGATGAGGACCAGGCAGTATCCCCTTAACGGGTATTGGGCTCACAGAGTCTCCTATAGTGGAATGAAGGACTCGCCCTAGATACCCCTACTTGGCCTATCAATCCCTATGCCTAAAACAGTGTCCAACCCCGCAAGGAGCGGCGCTGTTACCGGAACCTTGCCCTATTATATGTACCCTAGACAACCCTCAATAGCAAGGGGTCAGGAGAAATACTATAGGAGCAGGGTGTAACAAACAACATGCTTCTCATGGTGCTATGTCCAATATATTGTCGCTACGCATTTCATCAAACAAAACTGGACAGGCCCGAGACTCATCAGGGGACAGGGCCAAAAACATGGAAACCAAAGTTCCTCCAATGAAACCTAAAACAAAACACATAATCGAATGTCCGGAATCAGCATAATCGAAAGTGCAATATGAACCGCAACAAGTGGAGTAAAATCAATCAATTACTTTTTATGTGAATGAGCGGCGTGTGGCCGAACTAGGCGGGCTGGTTTTCACCCGTCAGGGATTGTTCTCCCCAAGCTGCGCCGGTAGTCAGACATACTCCGTGTTGGTCTGCCTCTTTAAACCATGCGGACGCCAGCGCCCGTCGCGGCCAGGATGACGTCCCTGTGCGTGATGGCGTCATCACAGAGCCGCGCGCCTGCGCACCGCACCACATTGCTATCACTTGGGGCCGCGCACTGTGTATGCTGGTAACTAGGCAACAGGAGCGTACGCAATTGCGTTCCGCTCGGTACTATTAGCCCACCAGACCCAACAGTGCTGTAATAGCGTAGTAGAGTAAATACACCAACAGTGAGTGAGTAATATAATCTCGCGTAGCTGGGGGAGACAGGTGGGTAGTATGCCCCCACACCACTGTTCTCCCAGAACAGGAGCTTATGGCGGTAATCCCACCGCAGTCAAAGAACAGATGAAAACATAAACATAGGACAACCAAAATATAGAGTAATCAATGCAGACATTGGTAGGTACTAGAAAGGAAAGTGTCGACGAATGTCAGTCACACGAAGCAACCAAAATTTAGTTGCTCATTGAGTCCTTTGGGAGTGCAGGTATCCAGTTTAAAGATCCACCAGCACTCCCTCTGGAGGATCAATTTCTCCCAGTCGCCTCCCCGTTTGGGTCTCTCTACTCTTTCTATGCCCATGAAGTTAACCACGGACACGCGGCCCCCATGGGTCGTTTGAACATGTCTGGCAACCGGGGTGTCCTTATTATTCCGTATATCGTTGAGGTGTTCCCCCATGCGTTTACGGAATTCTCTGCGAGTCTTCCCTACATACCTAACACCACACTGACATGTAAGTAGGTAAATCAGGCCTACTGTGCGACAATTGATAAAGTCGCGTATGTGATGTATGAACCCATTAGGAGCCTCCCTAAAGGATCTACCCTGGGATATGAAACTGCAAAAACTACAGTTGCCACATCGGAAGCAACCCTTTATCGGGTTTGTCAGCCACGTCGTAGTGGGTAGGGGCACAAAATGACTGTGAACTAGATGGTCACGGATATTGGTACCCCTCCTAAACGTGATGGGTGGAGCAGGACTGAGGGTGTCCTTAAGGTCTGGATCCATTAACAGGATTTCCCAGTGTTTTTTGATCAGTGAACGGACCTCTCGGGCTGCAGTGTCAAAGGTCCCAATGACCCGTATGATCTTCTCATCAGGTCTCGATGGCTTATTGACCGGATGTAGAAGAGTCATGTGGGTAGTGTCCTTAGCACGTTGGTAGGCTCTACGCAGGGTCCTATCTGGGTATCCCCTTTCTTGAAATCTCCTGCGTAGGATGTTCGCCTGCTTCTTAAACTCCCCGTCATTCGAGCAGTTACGTCTAAGCGGTAGGTATTGACCTACGGGTATGCCACATTTAAGGGGGGTCGGGTGGCAGCTCTCCCACCTCAACAGTGAATTAGTCGCCGTGGGTTTACGGTAGATGGTACTCTGGAGGCTGCCATCCTCTCCCCTCTCCAATACGATGTCTAAGAAAGGTAGGCAATCCCTCATAATCACAGACGTGAAGCGCAGGTTGAGATCATTGGTATTTAGGATGCCCACAAACTCATAGAATTAGCTCTCGGACTCCGTCTCCAAATGACGAACACGTCGTCAATGAAGCGGGTCCAAAGTGTGACAAACTGGGCATATTTCTCCATCCCTTCACCGAAGACCAAATTCTCCTCCCACCAGCCCAGGAGCAAATTTGCGTAGGATGGTGCGCATGAACTGCCCATGGAGTGCCCCTGAGCTGGTGGTAGAGTCGGCCATCGAAAAGGAAGAAATTCCTGGTCAGGACAAAACGGAGGAGCTCCAAAACAAATGTGTTATGTTCACTAAATTGTAAACCCCTAGTCTTAAGAAAGTGTGCCGAGGCCTCCACTCCTCTATCATGAGGGATAGAGGAGTAGAGAGCCTCAACATCAATGGATGCCAGAAACCAATCTGGTTCCATAAAGACACCCTCTAAACGGAGAAGGAGGTCACTGGTGTCCCTTATGTAGGAGGGAAGGCTCTCAACAAAAGGGCGCAGAATATGATCTACGTAGATCCCACAGTTTTGTGACAGACACCCAACACCTGAGACAATAGGTCTCCCTCTAATTGGTACCGTCTCTTTGTGGACCTTGGGGAGGCAATAAAAGGTAGCGGTAACTGGATTACGGGGAAATAAAAAATCATACTCCTCCCCATTTATCAATCGCAGCCCCTTTGCCCTCTCCAAGATCTCACGCAGTTCGGCCTGGTATATTGTTGTAGGGTCGTTACTCAAGATCTCGTAGCCTGACCGATCTCTCAGAATAGTAAGACACATGTCCTTGTATGCAAGGCCTATGAAGAAAAGAACACCTTGCCTACTGTGAAGCATGGCGGGGGGTCAATCATGCTTTGGGGCTGTTTTGCTTCTACAGGTACAGGGAAGCTTCAGCGTGAGCAAGGTACCATGAATTCTCTTCAGTACCAGGAGATATTGGATGAAAATGTGATGCAGTCCGTCACAAACCTGAGGCTTGGGAGACGTTGGACCTTTCAACAGGACAATGATCCCAAGCATACCTCCAAGTCCACTGGAGCATGGTTGCAGATTAAAGGCTGGAACATTTTGAAGTGGCCATCGCAGTCACCAGACTTAAATCCGATTGAGAACCTCTGGTGGGACTTAAAGAAAGCAGTTGCAGCGCGCAAGCCTAAGAATGTGACTGAACTGGAGGCTTTTGCCCATGAAGAATGGGCGAAGATACCCGTAGATCGCTACAAGACACTTGTGTCAAGCTATGCTTCACGTTTAAAAGCTGTTATAACTGGAAAAGGATGTTGTACTAAGTACTAAGAATGAATGTCACTTGGGGGTTGAATAAAACTGATAATGATGTCAGCACAGAAAAGACATTTGTGGTTATTTCATTAGAAATGTTGTGTTATATTTGTCTGACTTACAAGGGCCTCTTTGATTTAATTGTAAACAAGGTGACTGAAATGATCAAAATCAATGTCAAACTGGCCAGTGGCAGATTACACTGCTGGGGCTCTGATCAGTTACCATGGCAGCCAGGACGCTCCTGAAGCCCTGGCTGCCATGGTCAGCTCCCTGCTGCTGTGTGCACTATGCACAGGGCAGCAGGGAGAGGGTGAGATCCTATTCACCCTCATAGATCACTATTAGGGTGAATAGGACAAGGGATTAAAAGATCACAGGTTCTACCCCTAAGGGGGCTAACAGTTAGTAAATAAAAGGTAAAAAAAAAAGGCTAAAAAACACCAAAATACTAAAAGTCGCCCCCTTTCCCAATTTTACATATAAAATTTAGAAACAATAAAAAATAAACATATTACATATCGCCACGCCCCAGTGTGAGCTATTAAAATTTTTAAAAATATTTCCGCTGCGGCCACCTTGTCCCTCAGATGTCACTGGGGGTTAAATAATTTTGAACACAACTGTACACACTGGTCATTCTGAGGAAGTGAATCATTAAAGGGCACCTGCTGAAGACATCTGTGTTGGTCCCATGTTCATATGTGCCCACATTGCTGAGAAAAATTATGTTTTAATATATGCAAATGAGCCTCTAGGAGCAACGGGGGCGTTACCATTACACCTAGAGACTCTGCTCTCTCTGTATCTGCCGTGTCCTCTGCACTTTGATTGACAGGGCCAGGTGTCAGGGCTCCAGACTAAAAAATATAACCAACCTAAACTGAAACATTTAGGAGACAAATTACATTTTTTAGTCAAATTTAAAATGCATAAATTATAATTAAAAAAATGACCTGGAGGAGAAGATGAGACGCAGGTCACAGTAGTGAGACAGCTCTACATATAGGAGAATACAGCACCACATACCTCTTACATCCAGTGACATCTGAGGGACAAGGTGGCCGCAGCGGAAATATTTTTAAAAATTTTAATAGCTCACACTGGGGCGTGGCGATATGTAATATGTTTATTTTTTATAGTGTCTAAATTTTATATGTAAATTGGGAAAGGGGGCGACTTTTAGTATTTTGGTGTTTTTTTGCCTTTTTTTTTACCTTTTATTTACTAACTATTAGCCCCCTTAGGGGTAGAACCTGTGATCTTTTAATCCCTTGTCCTATTCACCCTAATAGTGATCTATGAGGGTGAATAGGATCTCACCCTCTCCCTGCTGCCCTGTGCTTTGTGCACACAGCAGCAGGGAGCTGACCATGGCAGCCAGGGCTTCAGGAGCGTCCTGGCTGCCATGGTAACTGATCAGAGCCCCAGCAGTGTAATCTGCCACTGCCACAAATGAAGAGGAGGAGAAGGGACCCTGTGGCCACTGCCACCAATGATACTAACACTGTGGGGGGAGGGGTGCCACCACCAATGGTTTATAGGAGGGGATGTAGTGTATATAGAGGGAGGACTGGAGGAGGGTATATAGTGTATAGAGGGGGTACTGGAGGAGGGTATATAGTGTATACAGAGGAAAGACTGGAGGAGGGTATATAGTGTATATAGAGGTGGCACAGGAGGGTATATAGAGGAGTGGAGGAGGGTATATAGTGTATAGAGGGGGTACTGGAGGAGGGTATATAGAGGAGCGGGGGAGGGTATATAATGTATATAGAGGGGGGACTGAATTAGGGTATATAGTGTATAAAGAGGGAGGAGGGTATATAATGTACACAGAGGGAGGACTGGAGGAGGGTATATAATGTATTTAGGGGAGGACTGGAGGAGGGTATACAGAGGAAGGACTGGAAGAGGGTATATAGTGTATATAGAGGGGGGACTGAGGAGGGTATATAGTAACAGTAGAGGGGGAATTGGAGTATAGGTAAGGTATATAGGAGAGGGGACTGGAGGAGGGTATATAGTGTATATAGAGGGGGGACTGGAGGAGGGTATATAGTGTATATAGAGGGGGACTGGAGGAGGGTATATAGTGTATATAGAGGGGGGACTGGAGGAGGGTATATAGTGTATATAGAGGGGGACTGGAGGAGGGTATATAGTGTATAGTAGAGGGGGGACATGGAGGAGGGTATATAGTGTATATAGAGGGGGACTGAGGAGGTATATAGTGTATATAGAGGGACAGGAGTATATAGTGTATATAGAGGGGGACAGGAGGAGGGGGATATAGTGTATATGAGGGACGGAGGAGGATATAGTGTATAGAGGGGGTATATAGTGTATATAGAGGGGGACTGGAGGAGGGTATATAGTGTATATAGAGGGGGACTGGAGGAGGGTATATAGTGTATATAAAGGGGGGAAAGGAGGAGGGTATATAGTGTATATAGAGGGGGGACAGGAGGAGGGTATATAGTGTATATAGAGGGGGGACAGGAGGAGGGTATATAGTGTATATAGAGGGGGGACTGGAGGAGGGTATATAGTGTATATAGAGGGGGACTGGAGGAGGGTATATAGTGTATATAGAGGGGGACTGGAGGAGGGTATATATTGTATATAGAGGGGGACTGGAGAGGTATATAGTGTATATAGAGGGGGACTGGAGGAGGGTATATAGTGTATATAGAGGGGGACTGGAGGAGGGTATATAATGTATATAGAGGGGGGACAGGAGGAGGGTATATAGTGTATATAGAGGGGGTCTTGAGGAGGGTATCTTTATACGTTATATACCCTCCTCCGTTCCTCCTTTATATACTGATGCCCTGGTCATCGGCAGCCATGGCAGACCCGGGCTCTCAGTAGGGATTGCAGCAGTGCGCCAGTCACCTGGACCCCGGTCCTGTGGAGGTGAGGTTACTGGGCTCAGTCGATAGCTCTGTAAGTGAACTTGCCCTTTAAGCTATAAGTAGAGAGAGGGTGAAATTTAATATCTTGCATATTGTGCTCCATCTCTCTGGGGTCTCCGTGGTGGTCACCTGGTGATGGTGGCCGCTGTGGGAACTCTAAATAGACAACTTCTCAGCCGACTCGTGGACGTGTCTCATGGGATGTGAATATTTAGGAGATCTTGACTTTCGGCCTGGTTTATAACGTGGTTTATAACCTGGCGGCGCATGCCCTGTTATTGAGGCCGGGTCTGTGATACCGCTGCCGGCACCCGCTGCCTACACTTGAATAAATTAGTTAATTGCATTTATTGGTGGCGCAGCGGCCACAGCTCCTCCCTGCTCTCTCCCCATTGGTGGGAGTGGAGGCCGCGTCACAGTGGGGAGGGAGAGACTAGCACACAGTGCTAGTGAAGACAACATGGCATACTAGGCTGCTCTCCGATACCCGGTGCAACCCTAATTCAGCCACAGCGCGGCGGTCCAGTCGCAAATGGCGACAAGACTAAAAAGTCTTGTCACCATCTGCAAATTTTAAGGCGCATTGGCAACTGTTTTGGTCGCCATCTGCAGCCCTGGGTGTGATCACGTTTATACTGTGTCCATATTGCCTCCTTTGCTGGCTTGATTAATTATTCCCTCACTGTTCGTTTCGAGGGGTTACAACCACTGCTGCAGTACAGATGCAAGATGGCCGGGATGGTTGCTGCTGCACATGCATTTCTGTGTGCGCTCCCATAATCCTGGCCATCAGAGAGGCCAGCACTTTTTCCTATAGTGTGCATGCATGACCACCGTTACTGGATCGCAGTATGGTCGTAGCCATGGAAACGAAAAGTGTATAATGCGATGGGAAATTGAATCAAACCAGCAAAGAAGGAAATATGGACAATCACAATACATTTGTAAGTGCCTTGAATTAACTTTAAGTTAAGAGGGTGGCAAATGCTACACATGTTGGTTATAGTGCATTTCCTTCTGAAATACTGAGGAAAATATGTCGTTCCAGACATTGCTGTCATGAAGAACATACATTGATTACAAAATTGATTGGAAATGGAAAAATAGAGAGAAGTGCAGCAAATTCTTGACTGATCAGCTAAAATGATCTCAAATAGCCTGATGTGCCAAAACCTGAAAGACACGAAAAGAAGAAGAGAAATATTGTTCGAATGGATCGAGGAATAGCCAAGACGGCCAAGACTCAGCCAATGATCACCTCCAGAAAGATCTAAGAAGATCAGCCAATGATCACCTCCAGAAAGATCTAAGAAGATCAGCCAATGATCACCTCCAGAAAGATCTAAGAAGATCAGCCAATGATCACCTCCAGAAAGATCTAAGAAGATCTGAAGTTACCAGTGAGTCCTGCTACAATCAGAAGTCTAGTGGCCACAGACAGTATGTCAGACGACCCCCAAGGACGGAATATAAGCCACAGTACATTGTGAAGACAGTAGAACATGGTGGCGAAAAAATCCTGATATGAGGATGTTTCTCATATCATGGTGTTGGGCCTATTTATCACCTACCAGGGGTCATGGATCAGTATGAATATATCAAAATAATTGAGGAGATCATGTTGCCTTATACCGAAAAAGAACTGCCCTTGAAATGGGTGTTTCAACATGACAATGACCCAAAACACACCAGTAAGAGAACATCTTGGTTAAAGACAAACAGAATTGAGGTAATGGAGAGGCCCCCTGAATCCCGGACCTCAATCTCAGAGAGAAGTTGTGGGGTGGCATCAAAAAATGCGGTTTATGAGGCAAAATCCAAAAATGCTGAACTGTGGAATGTAGTCCAATCGTCCTGGACTGTCCAGAGGTGTCAGAAGTTGAGATGGTCAACTCCGTGCAACACAGACGTCAAGCAGTTCTCAGAAGCAATGGTTATCCCACTAAATACTAATTCAGTCATTTAAAGTTAAGCAAAATGTCAAACATTTTTTCAGTTTATACATTTAAAGGGGTTGACTCATCTGAGATATTGGTGACACATCGCTAGGATATGCCACCAATGTCAGATAGGTGCAGGACCCTCACCTATCTCTAGAACAAAGCTCAAAAAGGGAACAAGAGAGCACCACGCATGCGCGTCCGGCCTCCATTCATTTCTAAGAGAGCACCGAAAATAGCCGAGAGCAGGCTCAGCTATTTCCTGCAGTCCTAGATAAGTGACTGGAGCGGTGGCTGTGATTGCGAGGTGCGCTCTCCATTTATCTCTACGGGATTTCCAAATATAGCTAAGCTATTGGTAGTAATAATCTCTGTGCTTCATATGTCCTAGGGGACGTAACACTGGGAGAGTCACTTATAGAGAAGGATTTGGGTGTCCTTGTAGATCGTAGATTAAATAACGGCATACAATGTCAGCCAGCTGCTTCTAAGGCTATCAGGATATTGCCATGTATTATACAAGGCATGGACTCGCTGGACAGGGATGTCATATTCCCACTTTACAAAGCGTTGGTGCAGCCTTATCTGGAATATGCAGTTCAGTTCTGGGCACCAGTCCATAGAAAGGATGCCCAGGAGCTGGAAAAAGTACAGAGGAGAGCGACTAAACTGATAAAGGACATGGAGGGTCTTAGTTATGAAGAAAGATTAAAAGAATTACATTTATTTAGTCTTGAGAGTGACGTCTAAGGGGGAACATGATTAACCTACACAAATATATAAATGGGCCATACAAAAAATACGGTGAAAAACTGTTCCATGTAAAATGCCCTCAAAAGTCAAGGGGGCACTGCCTCCGACTGGGGAGGAAAAAGTTCAGTCTCCAGAAGCGTCAAATCTTCTTTACTGTAAGATCGGTGAATCTGTGGCATAGACTTCCTCGGGATGTGGTCACAGCAGGAACAGTGGGCGGTTTTTTAAAGGGTTTAGATGAATTCTTAAAAGTAAATAACATAAATTCTTATGAAAAGGTATAGAAATCGGAGTCTCACTTCCTTCTGGGATTCGCGTCCTCACCTATCCCTTGGTTGAACTTGATGGACGTATGTCTTTTTTCAACTGTATTAACTATGTAACTACTGTATTTTTGATGTTCCCATAGACATGAATGGAGGACGGCTGCGCATGTGCTGCTCCGTTCTAGAGATGGGTGCGATTTCCATAGGCGGTAACTGCCCCTATCTGACATTTTGAAGAAAAATGCCGGTGAACAGCCTAATATTCCCTTTTCTTCGCTCTGCACCCGCACTGAACCCTTCACTTCAATGGGTCTGTGTACATGAGCGTTGATTTTCACGCATCATCGCTGCGTTATGTGAAAAATCGCAGCATGTTCTCTATTCTGCCTTTTTTCATGCAATCCTGGTCCCATAGAAGTGAATGGGGCTTCGGTGAAAAACGCATTGTCCGGATGTAACCTTGATGCATCCGGATGCAAAGCGTTTTTAACTGATGGTCCCTAGGAGAAGTTGTTTGCAATTCTTCACGTTTTTTTTTTCATGCACGTGAAAAATGCACCCGCGCAGAAAAAAAAAACTTGCAACAATTGAACGCAATTGCAGACAAAACTAACTGACCTTGCGCGCAAAATCGTCCGTTTTTTTCCTGAACAGATCCGAATCGTTTGTGTGAAAGGAGGCTAAAACGTTTCGTGCCACAGAGGCACTGTAGTTGCAGGTGAAGGGGTTGAATACTTATGAAAACAGCATGTTTCCTTCATCTAGACAAACCCATTAATGGGTTTCTAAGGGGTTGAATACTTTCGCAAGGCATTGTATGCATACTGTAGGGGGGCACACACATATTATTGTAATGTAAGTCTCTCCGCGCTTTGAGATATTATTGTATAATTAGCTTGTTTTAATGACATTATCGCTCCAGAGCCCTGTACGTCATTCGGTCGCCTCATTTGTAGGACTGGAGCAGCTCTTTTGCATTGTAATCAGACATTTTCAGAGGTGAAAGGTCCGCCTCAACGCCTCGTCTGTACATATTGTCTGTGCAGCCCTTTGAACTACGGAGACAGGACGCGTTCATGTGACAAACACGCACGTTGTTAAATGGCGGAAGCGACGTGTGCACAGGGTGATATCACTGACGAGGACGGGGGTAATGGCAGTAATGAAGCTCATTCCAGGCTCACTAAAAAAATCCCCAAGAACCACCATGTGTGTGGTACTTACCTTCTTCTCACTGCTGGCTTAGGCTACTTTCACATTTGCGTTTTGGGCGGATCCGTCACGGATCTGCAAAAACGGATGCGTTACAATAATACAACCGCATGCATCCGTCATGAACAGATCCGTTTGTATCATCTGTAATATAGCCAAGACAGATCCATCTTGAACACCATTGAAAGTCAATGGGAGATGGATCCGTTTTCTATTGTGTCAGAGAAAACGGATCCGTCCCCATTGACTTACATTGTGCGCCAGGACGGATTGGCTCTGCTTCCCCAGGAGGACTGCAGGCAGCGTTTTGGTGTCCGCCTCCAGAGCGGAATGATAACTGAACGGAGGCAAACTGATGCACCCATTACAGATTGTATCTATCTATTTATCTATCTATCTATCTAATATCCATCTATCTCATCTATCTATATGTATATATAGCATGTATCTATCTATCTATCTATCTATCTATCTATCTATCCCATCTATCTATCCTATCTATCTATCTATCTATCCCATCTATCTATATGTATATATAGCATCTATCTATCTATCTATCTATCTATCTATCTATCTATCTATCTATCTATCCTCTCTGTCTATCATCTGTTTCATCTATCTATCTATCTATCTATGTATATTATATCTATCTATCTGTATATATAGCATGTATCTATCTATCTATCTATCTATCTATCTATCCATCCATCCATCCATCTATCTATCCATCTATCTATCCTCTCTGTAATTATCTATCTATCATCTGTTTCATCTATCTATCTATCTTTCATCTATCTATCTATGTATATTATATCTATCTATCTGTATATATAGCATGTATCTATCTATCTATCTATCTATCCATCCATCTATCCATCTATCTATCCTCTCTGTAATTATCTATCATCTGTTTCATCTATCTATCCACTTAAATCTTTATATATATATCTTTTATTATTTGTATAGATTATACTTTTGCACTATACATGGAGCTGCACAAACAATCTCTATGTCATGCCCTTCTGCATAAGGCACCATTCACACGTCTGCAATTCTGTTTTTGCGGAACGGAAATGCGAACCCATTCATTTCTATAGGGACACACTATGTCCCGCCCGCATCCGCAATTGCAGATCCACACTTCCGGGTCCACAATCGCGAAAAAAATAGAACATGTCCTATTCTTGTCCGCAATTGCGGAAAAAAAAATGTAATTTTCTATGAGAGTGCCGGCGATGTGTGGTCTGCAAAATGCGGAACGCACATTGCCGGTGTCCGTGTTTTGCGGATCCGCAAAACACACTCGGATGTGTGGACGGACCCTTACACAATGAATATCATTTATGAAAACTGGAGTGTCCCTTTAAGCTTGAGGAGATCCCTCAGAATCAGGAGCGGGAAGCCGATTATAAACGCTGTAAATTACCTCCGGAATCAATGACTATACCATTATCACTCCATTCTGTGTACAAACACAATGAAGACGAGGAGCGGGAGGTCCAGAGAGAAGAAAAGTGGAGGACCTCGTGCGAACATGAAGCCATCAGTCTCAAGGGCAGCCTATTATAGTAATGAAATTATTATAGGGTTTTCACATCCCCTGTATTGACCACTTCAAAGGCAAGTCCTAAAAGCAGCCCCCCAACGGCCTAAGTAGACAAAGAAAGCAGAGGGTTCCGACACAAAGGATAAAGATTCTTCAAAGTCTCCTTTCGCCTCTCGTTCTCCGCCATGCAGCGCCCGCACAATGAAGGGGATTATTCATGCAGCCATTACATGAGGCTCTAATTTGATGACAGCTTCTGGAGATGGTTTAAGGGCAGATCTGAGAGCACCAGAATTATGGAAATTATGATGCCACCAATGACAAGCTGACGACCGCCCTGGTGGATGAGAAAATCCATATTTCTTGTTAATCAGGTGTAGATATTATTTTCATGCTAATTTTTCTTTTCTGGGAGAAAAAAAACTGTTATCCTTAAAGGGAGTGTGTCCAGGCACGATGTCTTGTAGGACTACCTCAGCGGAGTGTAAAGATACCTTTCAATTCGCGATCATTGCTTCATACTGGAGAAAAAGTACTTTTATTCCATATGCAAATAAGCAGCTAAGTGCACCGAGGGCGGGCCCAAGCCCCTCTGTGCCTCCTTGCTCCTCCTCCGTCCTCTACAAGCTCCTCCCTCTCTTTGAAACAAAATAACGGATCCTGATCATTTCCCATCAGGCAGGGAATGATATTCAGAGGAGAAAAGGTCTAAAACTTCACAGAACAAAATTGTTTAACCCCCTTAAAACGTAACCTTTAATTCCAATACGATAGAAAATGAAACTTAACCCCTGCCTAGGGAACAGAATAGTCACCATGAAAAGGGCGATCCCATCCGTCCTCAAAACTATCCCTATACTTAGATCATCAGAGTATCACCAAAACGAGCCCCCAAGATAAGCGTTCATGCAGACAAACGTATTTTCTTTCAGTGTCCGTTCCATTTTTTTTGCGCAACGGGTGCGGAAGCATTAATTTCAATGAGTCCGCAAAAAAAAAACAAAAAACGGAAGTGTGTGCATTCTGTGTCCATTTGTCTGTTCCACAAAAGACTAGAACATGTCCTTATTGTACGCAACACGGATAAGGATAGTAGTGTTCTATTAGGGGCCAGCTGTTCCGTTCTGCAGAATATGGAATGCACACAGATGTCATCCGATTTTTTTTGTGGATCCGTTTTTTGCAGACCGCAAAATACATACGGTCGTGTGCATGAGCCCCACGTCAGATATACACCAATTAGAACTTACTAGTTTTCAATGTTAACAAATCCCAAAGTATTTCCACCCATACATTCAGGTTCTGGTAAAAGCAGACCCTCAATATGGCGTCCGGTTGCAGTTGGGCATCATGACAGGTCTTAGGCATTTCGTGGTAAGATGACTATGCCGGGACCTTTTCAATCACGGAGAAGAGGGAAGTGCTGGCAGAGAAAGTAGGAGGTGTAAGTCTTCTTTCACGCGGGTGTCGCATGTGAGGGCTGGACAAGATGCGGATGCGTTGCGGGAAAATGCGCAATTTTTCTGCGCGAGTGCAAATCGTTTTAATGCGTTTTGCAAGTGTGTGAGAAAAATCTGTATGTTTGGTACCTGGACCCGAACCCAGACTTCTTCACAGAAGTTCGGGTTTGGGTTCAGTATTCTGTAGATTTTATTATTTTTCCTTATAACAGGGAAAATTCAGCAGGACCTACGCTGACGTCACCGCGCTCACCACGTTGTGGAGCGTGATGACGTCACCAAAGGTCCTTTTCCTTCCAGGTCCTCAAAGAAGAAGGAAGAAGACGAGCCAGGCTGTGCGATCAAGTGGATGAGATGAGTTTATCTTATTTTTTTTAACCCCTCCATTAGGCCCCATTCACACGTCCGCAATTCTGTTCTGCATTTTGCGGAACGGAATTGCGGACCCATTAGTTTCAATGGGGACAGACGATCTCCTGGCCAGGTCCGCAATTGCGGATCCGCACTTCCGGGTCCGCAATCGCGTTCCCGAAAAAAATAGAACATGTCCTATTCTTGTCCGCAATTGCGGACAAGAAAAGGCATTTTCTACGAGAGTGCCGGCGATGTGCGGTCCGCAAATTGCGGAACGCACATCGCCGATGTCCGTGTTTTGCGGATCCGCAAAACACACACGGACGTGTGAATGGACCCTTACTATTTTACTTAGCATTCTGTATTGAGAATGCTATTATTTTCCTTTATAACTATTTTATAAGGGAAAATAACAAAGATCGGGTCCCCATCCCGATCGTCTCCTAGCAACCATGCGTGAAAATCGCACCGCATCCGCCCTTGCTTGCGATTTTCACGCAGCCCCATTCACTTCTCTGGGGCCTGCGTTGCGTGAAAAACGCACAATATAGAACATGCTGCGATTTTCACGCAATGTAGAAGTGATGCTAGAAAATCACCGATCATGTACACAGCCCCATTGAAGTGAATGGGTCAGGATTCAGTGCGGGTGCAATGCGTTCACCTCACGCATTGCACCCGTGCAGAAAACTCGCCCGTGTGAAAGTGGCCTAAGGATGAACAGAGGTGTTTTGCTCCGCTCTCAGTGCACTTAACTGCTCATTTGCATGTGGATTATTCGGAGAATAAAGTTGCCAAGACTCCCTTCAGGGCTTCTTCTTCACATCTGTGTTGAAGGCTCTACTCAGAGCAGGGGTGTAGCTATAGGGGAAGCACTGCTTTGGGGCCCAGATCCACAAAGGGGTCCCCTCAGGAGGAAGACTAAAAGATTTTATTGTCGGGGTCGCCCTCAACAGTATTATACAGTGACTTTATATACAGAGACACTGTAGGAAACGGACGGAGAGGTTGCCGGGCCTGGTCTGAGAGCTTAATCTTGACTAGCCAAAGGACTGGTGGTTGCACGTGAGCTGGGGATTGCGAAGAAGTTGCTGTGGGGCCCAGTCAGTTGTAGTTACGCCAATGAGTCAGAGCCTTAGTCATAGATTACATCAAAAAGACTGGACAAAAAAAGTACTGCATGAAGGACTTTTTTGTCCAGTAAAAAAAAAAAAAAAGAAAATGAATAGACTCCACTGTAGTCAACAGTCTGTTCAGCTCCATTAGTCTGAGTTGTGCCAAATCCAGCGCTTTCCTTATTTGTGTTGTTCTGCTCCTCTAACGGAAATATATAGCGGTGATGTTAACTCACCACTAGGCCTCACGAACACAACCGTAGTTTTGAAAATGAAGAGAAGACGTTGAAGGGTTAATATTCTGCAATACCAGGATGACACCGGCTTGGCTTCCAGTCTCCGATAATATTATGCATCCACCTGCAATTCAGCTACAGTACCGCCTCAACTATTCCCTCTGTGGCGGTATTACTGAGGTACAAGTCACACTGTTCCAGCAGAGCACAGTTAATTCCCGGTGCACCTCACCCTGTCAGTGGCTGCGTTTCATATGAATCACATTTTGGTTGTTATTCTAGTTTGATAAATCTCCTAGGAATTAGGCGTGTTCTCAGGACACATATCTTAATGTTGTACGATCTTTTCTCAAAAAACAGTCTCCATTCTTTTTACGAAGAGCTGCTACGAAAGATTCGGCTGTTGCTCCCATAGACAATTCCAATTTGCAGGAACCCAAACTGGGGCTAAAGAACCGTCCCCTCCCTGGTGTTTATTTCATGGCTGTAAAACTAGCACATGAGAGGGCATAGCAGGGGCCCTTCGCCAGGCAGAGGTGAGGGATCACTGTGGATGAGGTAGGGAATGTGCAAAGATGGACATCATTGGGAGACCATGAAAGGAGGAAAAGGCATAGGGGGTCCAAAATAATCATACAATTTGCCAAAATATCACTTGTATGGGTGCATTCTATCTTTGGCTATGGGCTCATATGAACCCTGGTGGGGGTGCTATTCTAAACAGACTGCTCAGCTGCACACGTCTTGCCAACGTGGAAGATCCAACTTTATCCCACAGGTATTCAAGCTCACTGAAATTAAAGTATCGTGTGGCGAACCCACTAGTCACTAAGATGTCTCTATACCTAGCCGAAGACGATCCACAAGTGAAGTAAAGAGGACAGAGAACAGGAACCAGAAGATAAACCTCTTCATTAAGAAAATGGAGATACTAAAAATGGTGGAGTGGCCCTAGGAAGCTCACGTGCGCCTCACAACATTGCCACCAGCTGTTTTTGGAGTCCATCAGCTTGTGCAGATTTGTCTTCTATTCCTGTGATTGTATGCCCACTGTGCTGTAAGCCTTTCAGTGGAAACAAGTCTAATTGAGTATAACATACAATGCAACAGCACTCTGCAAACCAAATAAAGTACAAGAAAGTATTCTGATGCTAATGCTATGCTTATTTTGTAAATTTGAGATTCTTGGCAAATACATTTTGTACAAAATTACTTGGGCCTGTCTGCCACACGTCAAGGCGATCTCTGTAAGACGGGAACCTACCACTAAATTCTACCTGTTATGTGCCATGACGGCTATCATAAAATTCAGGGAGTGTAGGTTCCACATGCATGCTCGGCCCACCTTAATTTTTGGTGCCAAAATGGCCTCCATTGAATCCAGGGAATGCAGGTACCAACATGCATGCCAAGCCCACTACACACCTCCCCTGGTGCCAGATGGCTATCAACGAATGCAACGAGAGTCCACTCTATACCTCTCCTAGTGCCAAAGGCTTCTAGTGAGTGAGGGAGAGCAGGCTACGGCTTTATACTCACACCAATTAAAATCATCCTATGGGGCAGACAGGCTGGTCAGGAGTGCACGACTGAAGTGTCAGCCACCAACATGCATGCCGAGCCCACACCACACCTCCCATGGTGCCAGATGGCATAGCATTAAAATACTTTCTTGTACTTTATTTGGTTTGCAGAGTGCTGTTGCATTGTATGTTTTGCCTTGTGTTTTCAGCCATTGCAACGTGCACCTGCGCATTGGGATTTGCTGACTGACCCCCTTTTTTTCTTTGCAGTTTGTACTGGAGGTGTGGCTGACACTTCAGTCGTGCACTCCTGACCAGCCTGTCTGCCCCATAGGCCGATTTTAATTAGTGTGAGTATAAAGCCGTAGCCTGCTTTCCCTCACTCACTGGAAGCCTTTGGCACCAGGAGAGGTATAGAGTGGACTCTCATTGCAATCGTTGGTAGCCATCCTGCACCAGGGGAGGTGTGGAGTGGGCTCGGTGTGCATGTTGGTACCTGCATTCCCTGGATTCAATGGAGGCCCTTTTGGCACCAGAAATGACAAAAATTAAGGTGGGCCCAGCATGCATGTGGAACCTACACTCCCTGAATTTTATGATAGCCGTCATGGCACATAACAGGTAGCATTTAGTGTTAGGTTCCCATCTTACAGAGATCACCTTGACGTGTGGCAGACGGGCCCAAATAATTTTGTACAAAATGTATTTGGCAAGCATCTCAAATTTACAAAATAAGCATAGCATTAGAATGCTTTCTTGTACTTTATTTGGTTTGCAGAGTGCTGTTGCATTGTATGTTTTACCTTGTGTTTTCAGCCATAGCAACGTGCACCTGGACATTGGGATGTGCTGACTGACCCCCTTTTTTTCTAATTGAGTATCTCTAGATCAACAACCATAGGTGTTCACAGACAAACACATCATGCCATCAATGTTTTTGTTTCTCGCACCACATCAACCTCGGAAGGCAGGCTTTAGATATCAAACTCTAAAAAATGTCAGTAGTGTCCATGTATACTCTGGAGACAACCCCTTTTAAGCCTTCTGGCAAAACATGTAATGCAATTATCAATTTAAAAAACCATGTTCTGCAGTAATCCTACTATTCTATATATATCATCCATATTTAGAGGTCTTTACTCTGGGTCTTCACCTTCCAAAGTCCTGAATATACTCTATTTGGTTAAATGAACTAACATGCAACCGTAATTTTGATGGCCCAACAAGTTCAACCTATAATTCTACTGTGTTGATCCAGAGCAAGATAAAAACCCCTATGAGGTGGTCACCAATGACCCCAATAATTTCCAACTCCAAATCTGGCAATCAGGATAAATCTCTGGATTAACATCCCATCCCAGAAATCTAGAACCCTGTAACGTGCGATATTAAGACTTTCAAGGAAGACATCAAGGTCTATTTTGAACTTGCTCGTACTCCGTCTATGACAGTGGTGACACTTTACCATCTTTTATCCAAATGGTAAAGCCCAAGTTTGCTAACCAGTCTAGGTACTGCAATCCACCCATTTCCCAAATTACCTTGGTCGCCTTGGTCCTTTGTCCACACTCAGGTTTAGCCATGTTCATGTGCCCAGCTGGACCACAAGCGAAGGAAAGGTTGAGTAGTATCAAAATGGGACAATAAAGGGTAGAAAAAGGTAATTAGTTCTGCCATCTGTCCTTCCTCCAAAGCCACAAAAAATAATTTTTGAGGGCAAATAAAGCAGACACACTTATGAAGATTACCAAACCTTTATTGTGGCATACATTACATCAATGAGCAGCTGTCATCCAGTTTCAACCAGAACGCACTACATGTTCTTACGCAGATTATTCACCCGTTAACTTGTGAACGTTTTTGGCCCGTGTTAACGTCGGCTTGAAATTTTACACAGTTTAACTTACACAAAGGCACAAGAAACAGGCAATTTCGGTTCCATGAAATATCCTGAAAGTCACATTTGGGAACTTTAATACTTTAATAGCTTTTACCGAGCTTTAGGCGTCAAAAAGGGCCAACAGAACATGAAAAGGTCTGTAAACATTCACATTACAAGGGAGAATAGATTCAGCGTTGAGTAAAGTTGGCTGTAGACACAATTTGTGATAAATAGCCATCCATTCCTATTCTCCCAAAAAAGTGGATGCCCAAGACTTTCTCAGAGCCCTAACCGAAATAAGATATTTTCTGAACTGTTTTGATCAAAGTTTTCTAAAACTTCAGTTCTCCATTAGCCGTTTTAAGGCTAAAATGGATTTCTTTACCTGCTCGCTCAGACTTTTTACTATGAGTGATAAAAAGTTACCATACGTTAAGAATCAGTCAATGCAATGCTTCATTTTATCAAGATTCAGACTCTTCTGTCCAAAAGTTTGGCAGACACAGATACATTCGAGTACTGAACTAATTGCGAGACGCTAAAAAAATAAGAGGTCTTTCTCTAAAGGTGGACATAGAGTAAATAAGCCTACAAAATAGCATCCTGCACAGTGTTAGGGCAATGGGCTCTATGGGCCCCTATTTACAAAGTGGCCAAGAATAAAAAATGGAAGTCTTCAAAGATATCGGATGGAACAAAAAAAAAAACAACGTCATTGTCTTACATTTATAGCCATTGCCTAAGAAAGTAAGCACAGTGAGGGTCACGTACGAACGCTCAAGAAAATTCCAGTCATCGCACAATTTTACACTGAGGATGTCCTACTGGAGAAGAACGATGGCTGACTGGAAATGTACACAGTCTTATTTTCTAATCATGTTTCATGACTTCCAAATGCAAGTTTCTAAATACTTCCTAATCTAACATCTATGGGGTCGGAGCGTGGAACGGCCTTCCTCCTCAGCAGTCAAGGTCCCGAGACATTATTTTCATTGGTGAGTACCCCTGGAATAGCTTCTATACAGCCAGTCTGGTGGAAAGTCAAAGCATTTCTGGATAGTAAAAGGTTTACAAAAAACATATCTATAAGGGGAAATTATTATTGCCCAAAGTTTAGCAAGTTGCAAGGTTCAGAGAGGTGGAAAATAACGGGTATTTGCAAAACGGTGCAGTGGATGGCGGCTTGAAGGAATTTCCACAGCTTTAGCAAGATTATAAAATTTACCCCAATTTTTTTTTTTTTGCAATTGCGACATACACCTCTTCTACTCAGTTCCAAGATGCTCCAGTCCACTTGGCTACAAATGCTGGTTATCCTAGGTATGGCCGTTACAGTGGGGGATACCAAGGGGGTTATGGCCCTACTTGTGGAGGCTTTGATCAAAGTTTCCTCTTATGGTTAGAGCCAAATGGCAAGAAGATGCTGGGACTCTGACAGAGGAACATGGGGTGAAATTCTGCAGGGAGGTCCGTCCTATCTATGGGTGAGGAAGAGCTTCTACTTCAGTTATGCCTAATCCATTGTGTCTGTAGAACTCCATAAAGGGGATTATTGATAAGTCAGGTTGTGTTAGGTGTAGAGCCATGGGACGAGTCTTTTTCATGTGATGTGGAAAACGTTTTAATTTGTGTAACAGATCTTACTGACACAGTATATGTTATTTTAATAGAGTGCAGTCCTATTTTATGTTTGGCGAGCTATGGCTCAGAGTTGGCTTTAGCGGAACTGGATAAAGTGGCTTCTTTATCAGGCCCAAAAATGTATTGCCTTCATTTTGAGGGACATTGTTCTACCTTCTTTGATGGAGTTCATTTCGGAGTCCATGGCTAGATACGTCTGACCTTGCTCCCCTTTAATTGCCCAACGGGCAGATGGGAGTTCAGATGCCTGGATGTTGATGCATGTTCCTCCCTGATGATGAATCGGACACATGGACTGCTGGTTATCAGATTGTTGTCTGTGCATTGTGTGAGAGTATGACTTTATTATGTTTAATAAAGTGTTTAAAATTATTTCATAAAAATTATCGAAGAATAAAATATATGTACAGTGCAAAAGTTTTAAGATTTGGAAAAAATTATGCAAAAGTAAGAAAGCTTTCAAAAGTAGAAGTGTTCATAGTTTATTTTTATCAATTAGAAAAAAAAAAAAAGAAGTCGATAAAGTCAATGTTTGAAGTGACCAGCCTTTACCTTCGAAACAGCATCAGTTCTTCTAGGAACTCTGCAGGAAGGTTGTTCTAAACATCTTGGATAACTCAGCACAGATCTGATCTTCTTGCCCCAATCCTTCTGCCTCTTTATGTAATCCCAGACAAACTAATGGTGAGATCGGGGGTCCATGGGGGTCATATCATCATTTCCAGGACTCCTTGTCCTTCCTTACGTTGCAGATCGTTCTTTAATGACATTGGTCGTATGTTTGGGCTCGTTGTCCTGCTGCAGAATAAATTCGGAGCCAATTAGACGCCTCTCTGATTGCATGATGGATAAGTAGCTGTGTTTCTCGGGACACCTTTAATCCTGACCAAATCCCCAGCTCCATTTGCTGAAATGCAACCCCAAACTTGCCCGGAGCCTCCACCATGCGTCACGTTGCCTGCAGACACTTCTTATAGTGCCGCTCTCTAGTCCTTCACGAACAAACTGCCGTCTGTTACAGCCAAATGCTTCAAATTTTGACTCCTCAGTTCAGAGCACCTGCTGCCATCTGTCTGCTCCCCAGTTCCTATGTCGTCATCTATAATCGAGCCTTGGCCTTGTTTCCACTCATCGGTGCACGAAAACACAGGAACTGAAGGCGAAGGGTGCTCCCATCAAATACCGATTTATCTTCTCTTTGGATTTTGTTACTTGATAAAAATAAACAGCTCTCATTTTGAAAACAGTCACGCTTTGCAGCATTTTCCCACACCTGCCCAAACTTTTTGCACTGTAAATTTCCTACTCTTGGTGGAGATTAGTTGTCACCGCCCGCGTGCACGGATATACAAATGAAACTCGAAAAATATAGAATATCGTGCAAAAGTTCATTTATTTCAGTAATGCAGCTTAAAATTAGAATATTGTGAAAAAGGTTCAACATTCTAGGCTCAAAGTGTAAGCTAATAATTCCATACCCCCTAAGCAAAGGGTACCTTAGATTGGGACTTTGGGGGTTCTCATAAGCTGTAAGCCATAATCATCCAAATTATAACAAATAAAGGCTTGGAATATCTCGCTTTGCATGTAACAAGTCTATCTCATATATCAGTTTCACCTTGTAAAGGGGTTGTCCAGGACATACCCATATTTTCACCCAGGCAGCCCCCCCGATGCTAGCATCGGAGCATCTCATGCTCCAATGCACTCCCTTACTCTCCGCTAGATCTCGCGGGGCAAGGGCTCTTTGGTTTATAACAACACACTGCCGGGCAGAAGCTTCCGCTCGGCAGTGTATTCAGTGACGTCACTCGCTCTGATGGGCGTGCTTTAGTGCTGCCCTAGATGTTTTACAGGCTAGGGCAGCCCTAAAGCCCGCCCATCAGTGTCGGTGACATCCCCGGGCTTCCTGGCAGCCCCATGGAGAGCCTGGGACGTCACCGGAACTCCAGAAAATGCAAAGGAGAACATCGGAGCATGAACTGCTCCAATGCTCAAGTCAGAGGGGCTGCCGGGTGAAAATGGAGGTATGTCCGGGTTCAGCTCTGAACCAAGACAACCCCTTTACTGAAATAAATGAACTTTGCACGATATTCTAATTTTTCGAGTTTCACCTGTAGGCTACGGGTTGATGGACATATCTGCTGGCAATAGAAAAGCGATGGAGAGAACAGTCAAGGTCTATTGGAGGGTGGAAGCTTTACTTTACTAGGACATGGTGACGATGTGCAAGATGAGTTTTCACATTTGACTTCCCAGCACAACACCACATAGAAGTGCAGTGGTGGTTTCCCATGACTATAATACTGATGGCCGGCACCCTGACCGGTCTGCTGGATGAAGGGGCCGCTGCGCTCTGCACTTTTAGTACTGGCTCACTAGAATGGGAATGAGCTGCAATACCAGGTACAGCCACTACCGAAAGTATGGTGCTGTACAGATAAGACAAGGAATGGGACGCATCACTCCAGCGAAAGCCAGGACCCTTTAGTCACTTTATCAACAGAGACCGCAAGGTGCCCCAAGTTAAACCCCATGATCTGACTTCGAGGACCAATCCCTAGAATAGCCAATAAATACTGTAGTCCCTGAAAACCTATTTCATATATTTGATGCCTGCGAATACCTTGCTTCCTCCTTCTCAAAGTTACAATCAATGAACTCTGCCTCAGCGACAGAGGGCAGTGTAGTCGTTTGGAGCACAAAAAAATATTCCATAGCTGCTGCAGCCATCAAGGCGACTCCATAAAACTTGCGAGGCCCATTACAAGAGGGATCAAAATGCGTGCACCTTCTAACCCCTGTAATCCATACCTGACCCCAGTAATAGTAAGTGAACATATTTAGACAGGGGCTAGATTGATCAGTTTTGGCAAAAAAATAAAAATAAAATGAAAACATAAAATGACCCGGAATTGGACCTCAAATCTCCAGCAAGTTCCTGAGATGTTTAATTATTGAATGGAGGCGGCCATATTGCAAACTGCACTCAAATCATGTGACAGGAAGCTTGCACAGCAGGTGTACACATAGATCAAGGCTATATGTATTGGGCACTGGCAACTCCAGCCCTCGATTCCTTGAACTCAAACACATTTGGCATTTATTTCATATCCACATTAGACAACTAAAGGGAGACGAGGGCAGTCTGTGCACAAATCGTGCCCGAGTACGGCCGTTCTATTACTACGGAAATGCTCGGGTGACCAGCAGGGCATAACAGTGTTTACGAGGCCTGTACTTACGAAAACCACGCGGGGAACGTATCAGGCACCGAGGAAGGAAAGCATGAGGATCACGATACACAATTGCACTTATTTCCAAATCAGGCTCCATCAGTTATTCACATAGCACAGCATGGAATCCCATTGTAAACACAAAATCTAGGACCTTTTTTTTTTGGGGGGGTTCACTAGCACAGCTATGAGTGAGCAGAGACGCCAAAGCCTAGGGCGCCGGTTATAGCTCCTAATGTGACCTCTCTAAATAGATATGCACAAGTCTGGAGAGATTAGCAGCAAAGGTTGTGTCCCGTTTAAGCGTTTATATCCCGGAAGGAAGCGGAACGTGATTGGCTTCTCTGGTCTACAGGTGGACCCTCAGCACGTCTCGGGTGGCGATGGTCCGATTGCAATTCTTGCAGACCACCGACAGCGACTTTTGGGTTTCAGCCAGGCAGGGGCGACACATAAGGTGGCCGCACGAAAGCTGGTAAATGGGTTCAGTTTTACAGTAAGCTGAAAATGTCCTCAAACACGACGTGCAGCCTTGAAGCGCGCCGCTCCTCGCATGCTCTGCAGAATAAAGATCCGACATAAACAAAAGACTTTAGTAACACAAGAGTCAAAGCCAAAATGGAAAAAGGTGAATTCAATACAGAATAATAACCTCCGGCCTCGGCCATCCCTGCTCTAGATAGATTCTAGATGGCTAACCTGAGGCTCTCCAGCTGTGGGAAAAAGGAGATTTTTTGTGAAACTCACCTGTAAAATCTTTTTCTCGTCTTTTCCATTGGGGGACACAGACCATGGGTATGGCTTAGAGGTATCACTAGGAGGGACACTATGCAAAAAAAAAAAAGAAGACTCCTGCTCCTCGGGCTATACCCCCAGGCTCCATCAGGAGGACTTCAGTCTTTACTTAGTGTCCGGTGAAGGAGGTTGACACTAACTCTTCTTCCTGTTTGTTTTTTTCAGATGGGGACGCAGGTCAGCACTGCGCTTTCCTGGCCCCCGTGGCTCCATCAGGAGGACTTCAGTCGTTGCAAAAGCAGTAGGAGAAGGAGAAAATACCAAAAAAATGGAAACCATCACACCATAAACCATAAGGTCTAAACGAGAAACAAAACTGAAACCTGCAACAGCAGGAAAGGACGGGAGCTGTGTCCCCAATGGAAAAGACGAGAAAAAGATTTTACAGGTGAGTTTCACAAAAAATCTCCTTTTCTCATGCATTCCATTGGGGGACACAGACCATGGGACGTCCCAAAGCAGTCCATGGGGTGGGGAAAAAGAAAAACTGCAACACCGCCAGGAAAGAACGTCCAACAGTCAAACAGGAACCACAGCCTGCAATACCCTGCGCCCAAGGACAGCATCAGCCGAGACCAGCGAGTGTAGCTGATAGAATTTTGTGAAGGTATGCAAGGACGACCAGGTGGCCGCCTTACACAACTGGGACGCAGAGGCGCGGTTGCGTCTTGCTCAGGAAGCTCCCACCGCCCTAGTGGAGTGAGCGGTAAGCCGAGACGGGGGAACCTTGCCACGAGCACGATAAGCCGCGGCAATAGCCGAGCGAATCCATCGCGCCACA
Source organism: Bufotes viridis (assembly GCA_033119425.1). NCBI lineage: Eukaryota > Metazoa > Chordata > Amphibia > Anura > Bufonidae > Bufotes > Bufotes viridis. The sequence continues at coordinate 616,214,222 of CM065589.1, forward strand.
GTGACTTTGGAGGCCGCCAGACCTTTAAGAGGCCCCTCGGGAATCACAAAGAGGGAGTCCGAGCGGCGGAAGGAGGCAGTAGCCCCCAGATACACCTTCAGGGCCCGGATGACATCCAGGGAATGGAGGGCGCGTTCCTTGGGGTTTGCCGGAGAAGGACAAAAGAAGGGCAGGACAAGATCTTCGTTAAGGTGGAAGGGAGAAACCACCTTGGGCAAAAAGGAAGAAACCGGCCGAAGTACCACCTTATCCTGGTGAAAGACCAGAAAAGGTTTCTGGCAGGACAGTGCGGCCAGCTCCGATACCCGCCTAATGGAAGTTATGGCCACAAGGAAGACCACCTCCCAGGTGAGAAAGGTCAGCGAGACCTCCCTCAAAGGCTCGAAGGGGGCCGCCTGGAGGGCACGCAGGACCAAGTTGAGATCCCAGGGGGGTAAGGGGGGGAACATACGGAGGGACCGAATGCGCCACCCCCTGCAGGAAAGTTCTCACGGGACCCAATAGAGCAAGGGACCTCTGGAAAAAAGACAGCCAGGGCCGAAACTTGACCTTTCAAGGAACTTAGCGACAGCCCCATCTCGAGGCCCGACTGGAGAAAACAAAAACGAAGGGGCGGGAAACCAGAGTTCTCACAAAAAGCCAGAAAAGCCTTCCAAGTGCGATAATAGATCCGCGAAGAAGCCAGCTTCCGTGCCCTGATCATGGTTCTCACCACAGCATCCGAGAAACCCCTCCTCTTTAGAATGGCGGTTTCAATAGCCACGCTGTTAAACGCAGCGGCAGTAAATTCTGGTGGAAGAGTGGTCCCTGAGACAGGAGATCCTCTCTGTTGGGAAGAGGCCATGGAGCGTACACGAACATGCGCGCGACGTTGGAGAACCAGGCGAGGCCAATCCGGGGCGATGAGAACAGTCGGGATCCCTTCTGCTTCGATCTTGTGTAGTACCTTGGGCAGCAGAGGAAGTGGAGGGAAGACATAGAGAAGGCTGAACTGCTGCCACGGAGACACTAGCGCGTCCACCCCATACGCCTGCGGGTCCCGGGCACGAGCCCGGAACACAGGCACCTTGTTGTTGAGACGGGACGCCATCAAGTCCACGTCCAGACGGCCCCATCGGTGGCAGATGTCTTCGAAAACCTCTGGATGTAGAGACCACTCGCCTGGATCCACCTTGTTGCGACTCAAAAAGTCCGCCGTCCAGTTGTCTACTCCTGGGATGTACACCGCCGACAACACCGGAACATGAGACTCCGCCCATCGGAGGATCCTCTCCACCTCCTGCATCACAGCCCGACTGCGGGTCCCGCCCTGATGGTTGATGTATGCCACAGCCGTGGCATTGTCCGACTGAATTCGCACTGGACGGGACGCAAGGAGAGTAGTCCAATGGGAGAGGGAGTGGAAAATCGCCCTCAGTTCCAAGATGTTTATTGGAAAGCGAGATTCCGCCGCCGCCGACCAAACCCCCTGAGCCGTGTGGTTCTGGAGAACACCGCCCCAGCCCAAGAGGCTGGCATCGGTGGTGACTATCGTCCAGGAGAACAGGAGGAAGATTCAGGGGGGACTGCCACCAAGGGAGAGACGCCCGAACTCGCCGAGACAGGCGGATGCGAGCGTCCAGACCCCGTGAGGTCTTGTCCCAGAGAGACAGGATCGCTTGTTGCAGTGGACGAGTGTGAAACTGGGCATACGGCAAGGCTTCGAAAGAGGAGACTATAAAGGCCCAGAACCCGCATGCACTCCCGGATGGTGGACCAGGGGGAGCGCAGAAGGAGAGACACTGCCTTCTGGATCTGGGAGGACTTGGAGTCCGGAAGAAATACCCGAGAAACCAATGTGTCCAAGACCATTCCCAGGAAGGAGAGTCTCTGGGAGGGGAGGAGAGAGGATTTTGGGAGGTTGATCAGCCAACCGAACCGTTCGAGAGTCTGAACAGTGATCCGGACTCTGTCCTCGGCCTGTGGAAGGGACGGAGCCTTTATCAAAATGTCGTCCAGGTAGGGCAACAAAGAAATGCCCCTGGTACGAAGGAGCGCCATGAGTGGCGCCAGGACCTTGGTAAAAACTCGCGCAAACCCGAAAGGAAGGGCGACGAACTGGTAATGATGACCCCTGATGAAGAAGCGCAGAAATCGATGGTGACAGTCTGCGATAGGGACATGCAAATAGGTGTCCTGAATGTCCACAGATGCGAGAAATTCCCCTGGAAGCAGAGAAGCAATAACGGAGCGGAAGGACTCCATGTGAAACCTCCGCACCCGTAGAAATTTGTTGAGAAGCTTCAGATCCAGGATTGGACGCACCGACCCCTCCTTCTTCGGAACAACGAACAGGTTTGAGTAGAAACCTGTGCCTTGTTCCTCTAGGGGAACGGGGGAAATAACACCTCGGTCCAGGGGGGAGGAAACCGCCATAAAGAGGTCCGAGGCCCAGGTCGGGTTCCCCCGGAACGCGAGAAGGGAAAAAACGTTCTGGTGGTCTGGACGCGAACTCTATCTTGTACCCTGATGTTACAAGTTCCAGAGCCCAGGCGTCCTGAACGTGAGCCCTCTAAACCTTCTGAAAGGAGAGCAGGCGGCCCCCCACCACGAGGGGTGGGGGCGCCCCTTCATGCGGAGGACTGCTTGGGAGCAGCAGGACAGGCTGAGGGCTGGGGCTTGAAGGAGGGCTTCTTGCGGGAGTCCTGGGATTTAGGGATGCAGGCAATACTTATCTGCTCCTGCAGTCTTCTCCCTCGATTCCAGGACCAGCAGGGATGCACCACTTCAGACATCTGACTCCTTGCCAAGGAGAACAGTGCTCTGGTGGAGGGTGGCAGCAGGTGTCCCAGTAGCTGGTGGGATGCCGGAGCTGACAGGTCGAGCCCGGATCCACTTTTCTTCTTTTGGGGGGAATGGGAGGTAGCCTGGGAACGTCAGAAAACGGTGGCAGACACTCCACGGGGGCCAGGAAAGCGCAGTGCTGACCTGCGTCCCCATCTGAAAAAAAACAAACAGGACACTAAGTAAAGACTGAAGTCCTCCTGATGGAGCCTGGGGGTATAGGCCGAGGAGCAGGAGCTTTTTTTTTTTTTTTGCATAGTGTCCCTCCTAGTGATACCTCTAAGCTATACCCATGGTCTGTGTCCCCCAATGGAATGCACGAGAAACTACAACTCCCAGCATGCCTAGACTGCCTACAGCTATCAGCCCACAGCAAGGCATGGTGGGAGTTGTAGTTTTACAACAGCAGGAGAGACACAGGTTGGCCATCCCTGAAGTACTACTGTAAGAGCATTTTAAGTAATACATTTACAATCCAGGTACAGAAGCAAAATCCTGCAGTCTTAGTGTCACGGCTATAGAAGCCGAGTGCTCAGTTTAGTTTTTTTTTTTTTTAAAAAGGTGCTAGAGATGCAGGGAAGACGGGTGTGTCCTCCCTGCAGCCCTCAATATGCAGACGACAGCCAGCAATGAGCTAATGACTTGTCTAGATAGAACAATACCAGTAAAAGACGAGGCTGTGGTCCAGGGTGGGCTCCCAGCATTCTCCATGTGACAACCTTGCTGTTGACTTTTCATGAACTTTGCTGTGTACGATGGCATGGAGCCCAGGGCTGTAGTGAGAGCCTGGTCCAGACTCTGTGTCAGTCTCTGCTCATGGGACATTGACTCTGTGTACAAAAAAACACGAAAAAAATCGATCTTAAAAGGACATCTGTCAGCAGGTTTGTACCTATGAAACTGGCTGACCTGTTGCATGTACACTTGGCAGCTGAAGGCATCTGTTCATATGTGCCCGCAGAGCTGAGAAAAATGCTAATGAGCCTCTAGAAACAACTGGGGCGTTGCCGTTACATCTAGAGGCTCAGCCCTCTCTGCAACTGCTGCGCCCTCTGCACTTTGATTGACAGGGCCAGGCAGTGAAAGAATCATTACACCCTGTCCTTGGACACTCGTGGAACCTAGCCCTGTCCTTGGACACTCGTGGAACCTAGCCCTGTCCTTGGACACTCGTGGAACCTAGCCCTGTCCTCGGACACTCGTGGAACCTAGCCCTGTCCTTGGACACTCGTGGAACCTAGCCCTGTCCTTGGACACTCGTGGAACCTAGCCCTGTCCTTGGACACTCCTGGAACCTAGCCCTGTCCTTGGACACTCCTGGAACCTAGCCCTGTCCTTGGACACTCCTGGAACCTAGCCCTGTCCTTGGACACTCCTGGAACCTAGCCCTGTCCTTGGACACTCCTGGAACCTAGCCCTGTCCTTGGACACTCGTGGAACCTAGCCCTGTCCTTGGACACTCCTGGAACCTAGCCCTGTCCTTGGACACTCCTGGAACCTAGCCCTGTCCTTGGACTGCTGCGGAAAGAAGCTGCAGCATTAGGAAGTGACTTAAAGGGGTTATCCAGGAAAAGATCATGATGACCTGTCCTCAAAGTAAAATCCTCTATACTTGTTGGCACGGAGGACATAGAGATTGCTGAGAATACCTGAATTTGAGCAATCCATCTGTGACATTTGACTGTCATTTTCCGTTTTCATCTTCTTCATTCCGAGCTCTGAGGTAGACGAGAGGCCACTCAACGCTGAAAAGTAGGTGTGTACATTATCGCCGTCATTGGCCGAATCCTCCATCCATTCCACCTTCCTCTTCATGGAGGACAGCGCTATGGCAGAAGGAGTCAAGGGGCCACCAACTCGTGCTCTTCCCAGGAGGTTGGAGCCAGGAATATTGTGCTGTAAGAGGAAGTAGTCTATCCTAGCTTTGAGTGACGGATGAGGGAGAGGCTGGGAGTGTGGCGTGTAAGGAACGCCAGTAAACGGGTCGCTTGGCATCCTGCCCCACGACGCTTCGCTTTGGTTGCATTTATCAACTGTGCTTTGGTCAATGACTTTCCCCGATGGAAGGACTATGGGGAAAGTCATGATCTCCAGTGTAATTGGATCCAGAAACTCCTCGGGGACATCTTGGAGGATAATGGCGAGCTCATTCAGGCTGTGCTGTGTATTTTCTGAGTTATTATAAGACATGTGGTTACTTTCCATAGGTGATGAGGGACGCTGCTGCCCGAAGCCCTGGGGAAGACTTAGACAAGCGACCTGGTAAACGTTCTCCACCACTTCTTTAGGGCAAGTCTTTGCAGGCTGCCCCCACACTTCCACCCTCTTTATACTACAAGGCGTTCCCCCAGCTACATGCGTTATACAGATCTTCAGGTGGGTAACGTTACTTAGAGAGTGCTGCCCCTTATTCCACAGATCTTGGCAAGACGACCCATGGTAAGACATCACGTTATCAGTCTGATGGAATGGGTGTCTCGGTTTGAAGCCTCTGTTGTTGAACGTCGCCTTGCTTTGATTTTTCAGCACAACTTTCCCCACCAAAGCAAAGACTTCTTTCTCCAATGCCTGGCCAACCGAAGCTGGCTCATGGTTACTCCAAGACGGTTTGTTGGTGGAGGTAGCTGTGTAAATGTCCATTCCTGAAAAGTGCTGGTGCCCCCCTGAGGAGGTGTCTATATTAATCCTACATATATCTATATTAAATGGAAACGAGAAGGTGAGGTGTATAGGAGGCTTAAGGAAATATTCACAGCGAAAACCACGATTCCTTTTAGCGAGGTCTTCGGAGACCAGATTCTCCACTTCGTAGCCATCAGCACTTATCTAAAAACAAGAAAAAGATGCATAAAGCAACACAAGAAAACTAAAAATTCTTATATTGTGCATAGTGGTCTTCCAACGTCAAGGATCCTGGACGGCTTTGTGCATAATGGACTGAGATTTCTAAGTCTGCTTCCACGGTTCGGTAACTTAAATTGGTTCCAACACCCTGGAGTCCCACCGATCAGCCGTTTGAGAAGGCAGCCACGGCCTTCTTGCTGCTTTTCCTAGGCCAGTGACGACGCGTTCATCAGTCACGTGGCTTAGGCGCAGCTGCATTACAAAGCACGACCACTATACAATGTACAGCGCTGTGCTCAGTAAGCAAAGAGAAGGTCATGGCGCTCACAGGAGCACCGCTGCCTTCTCACAACAGCTGATCAGTGGAGGTTCCCCCCACGATCAGATCCTGATGATCTATCCAGAGGATAGGTGGTCAGTAAAAAAAAACAAAAAAATCTTGGAAAACCCCCATGAACCCTCTCCATGTGTCATTCTAGAACATATGGACATCACAGAAGGGGTTTCCACGAACGGGCTCCTTCTATAAGCCAGAACAAACGGTGACGGGGGTCCCTGGAATGTGAAAAAATACAGAAATAGCAATTACTCACATCTTAAAGGGGTTGTCCAATCTCAGACATATAGGGCATATTGCTAGGACATGTCAGATAGGTGCAGGTCCCAGAGGTGGGACCCTTCTACAGACCGTGACACACGAAGTGAGCGGAGGGCATTGGCTCGGCTATCTCATAGAAGTGAATGAAGCAGCGGTCGTATTGACGTAGTGCTCTCTCCATTAATTTCTATAGGACTTCCAAAAATATCTGAGCACGCGCGCTCATTTTGGGAACTCGCATAGAAATGAATGGAGAGCATGCCGCGCATGCACGGTGCGCTCTCTTTCACATTCGGGGGCCAATTCTGGGACTTGCATCTATATGACATTGGGGGCATATCCCAGTGATATGCTTTCAATGTGTGAGATGAGACAACCCCTTTAAATCCCAGCCGATTTCCTTTATTTTGCTGAAACAGCAATGTGAGGTGACGGCAGGCGATCATTAGCTTCGGCTGTCTCATGCTGTACATAGCGGCTAGTCAAATTCTCAGCATTTCCTAAATAGAGAAGCCAAAAAATTAAAAATCACCTTGCTGCAAATGACCCGTGGCTTGAACTGAGGAAGGCAGAGGTTTACAACCATCTTGGAGGAGTATTCTGAGAGGTCTCCACGCAGCAACACCTAGGAGATGAAATGAAGATATCATCAACGCGTCGGCTTCTGAGCATAAACGTCGCCAGCTACTTGTATGTGTCAGACCGGTAAGTGCCACGGTGTGCTGTCCCTCGGGACTTCTTAAAGGGTTCGGAGTTCTGAAGTGTTTGGACATGCACGTGGCGGTATTACCATCGTACCTCCATAAGCCTCAGCTTACCGATTTTGTTTTCTCTCAGATGCGAATCCAACAGAAATAAAAACAAAAAACAAAAAAAACAATGGTCTGCTGTATCGGACTCCATTCTGGGGTATAAGTACTGCTTGTAGAGAGAATCTCTTCATAAACTCATCACCTAATGAGGCCAATGTAAGGAGGTGGCACCGTTCTGAACCAAGGAGGCCATACATGCCCCGTAACGGAGAGTGAAAAGTCTCAAACAGGCCCCCCAACCACTGCCCAGACCCATCCTCTATCGAACTAGTGCTATGGTTTTTTCCCAGTACCACAGAGCTGCTCACCTGTACCTCGCTAACAATCTAACGAGAAAGGACTTGGTCTTAAGAGCAATGGCACCACCTAGTGGTCAATAACGGGTACAACAAGATCCGAATAGTCATCAAAAAAGGAAGAAATAAGAATACTCAACTATCATTTTTACCACGACACTTGCAGATCTGAGTATAAGGAATGGAGTATAATTTCACCCCTAATCAGACATATTAACATGAGTCTCATAGTCCTGGCAGTATAGTTATATATTTAGCATGATTACACCAAAACCTAAAGGGCATCTGTCAGCAGGCTTGTCCCTATGACACTGACTGACCTGTTACATGTGCGCTTGGCAGCTGAAGACATCTGTGTTGGTCCCATGTTCATATGTGCCTGCATTGCTGAGAAAAATAATGTTTTATATGTATGCAAATGAGCCTCTAGGAGCGACGGGGGCATTACCATTACACCTAGAGGCTCCGCTCTCTCTGCCACTGTCGCTCCCTCTCAACTTTGACAGGGACAGGTAGAGTAATCATCATCACACCTGGCCCAGTCAATTAGAGAGGGCGTGACAGTTTCAGAGAGAGCAGAGCCTCTAGGTGTAATGGTAATGCCCCCGTCGCTCCTAGATGCTTATTTGCATATATATAAAACATAATTTTTCTCAGCAATGCGGGCACATATGAACATGGGAACATGATTTTAGATGGAATTACCAGTGAGCACCGATTCTCTAGTGTGAGGACCCCTAATAAACTCCTCTGATGGGGCTACCTGTGATGGAGAGGTTCTCAAGAATCTTCCTTGACAGTGGCCCCAAATTCACATTTCTCATCCATGTGATAATTAGAGCTCCATCCATTCCTAACATTTTAAAAGGCAAATCTGATGATGAGACCCCGAGAGATCAGCGGAGACCCTGAAAGCATGTGTGACATTCACAAACAGCGCCCCCACAGGGTAAATGAGGCAGGTCCTCCAGAGAGACACTCATGGTGGCTGCTGCTCTTTTCTCCAAGATTATTGATGAAGGTCTGAAAGAAGGGACTCTCCGATAATTCAGAATGCACTCAAGGAAGGACAAGAAAGACATGAAGACGCGGCAGCAAGGGGGGCAAAAAAAAAAAAAGAATCTTTAATATGCTTTTTTGTTTACTTGGTACACAGGTTTTAACAGATATGGATGGTGACAAAGTGACAGCTCGGGATTCGCGAAACCAACACATGACATTTACTGCTGGCGTCTAGTTTTGCAGGTCTGTCTGCTATTTAAAGGGGTTACATATAGATGGCCAATCCTCAGGACAGCTCATCAATATGAGATCGGAGAGGGTCTGACTCCTGGGACCTCTGCTGATCCGCTGTATAAAGAGGCTGCGGCGCTCCATGAGTGCTTAGGCCTCTTTCTAGACCGTGTGATGTCACGTTCATGTGTCACGTGGCCCTGGTGCAGCTCAGCTCCCGTCAAGTTAATGGCTGCGGGGAGGCCACGGCACCCACAGGTGGGCTGCGGTCTCCTCAAACAGCAGATCGATGGTGGTGGTGGTGCCGGGAGTCAGGTCCTCATAGTTTAATGTGTACAGGTGGTAAAATGTCTTGATGGTGCTATACGGTTGAACTATCCTCAGACCCCCGCCGATCCTGATGATAGGTCATCAATATGGCAAAAATGAAGAACCCCTCTTAACGAGAGTTTTTTTTTTTTTGCGATTTAGATGTACCTAAAAAAAACTGCAAAATTCAATATGCTGAAAAATAATAAGACAGACACAAACAATAAATCCTGCAATCTTTTTATTCCACTTAAATAGCAGCCGCGTGGGGAATAGGCTTGTGCTTGTGGGACCAGCGGGACTGTGTTACTGGAGAATGAACTAGGTTGTGACTCCATATTGATTCCCGTCCATTCCGTCCGGGTGGGTCAGCGATGAGCCGGCACTGTTGCACCGGAGGTAGGATCGTGAAGTAACCAGCAGTCTATCACCTCCCGCAGTCCAGAGACTCGTACACTTTGTATTGCAGATAGGAAAGTTTTTCTGACTGGGAACATTTCGCGAGGGGATACCACTCCCAGTAAGGCAGCTCGACCACCACATAACCCAACTTCTGCAGCTGCCTCCTTTTCATGGCATGTAGACCCAAGAGCCATTTCTGGCCGTAACAATAGTGATTCCGGTTGGTAACCTGAATGGCCAGCTTAAGAACCTCAGTTTCAGGTTTTTTATTACGTTTCCGTCCCACGGTGAACTGGGACAGCAGGTCTTTGGTGATTTCAGCAGTCTTTGAACCATTCTGGGTACCATCACAAGTTTGGTTCAAGTTTCTATTCAGTAACTGACTCATGAGCGCATCGGTGATGTGAACACCGATGGGCTTCTTCTTAGATTGCTTCACTTTAAGAATCTCTACATTTATCGGGATGGGCTTGTTGTCAGAATCAAAGTGGACCTCCAGATCTTTTGATCTAGTATGAGGCAAGATCATGTGGTGCTTTACAAACTCTGGTCCTCCCAACAAGATTTCTAACATCGAGGCAGCTTCGAGGGCCTCCTCCTTCACGTATATGTCCTGGTTGGAGAAACTGACGAGCATTTCTGTCACTTCTTGCCGAAGCTGGGGGGAAATGGTTTCTCCGGCGTACTCGGGGCATTCGATCTCAACACTGCCCGCTATAGTGAAGAGATCCTTCTTAAGTTCAAACATGCTTATTTTAGTAGACTGGATGAGAAATTCTTCACTTAAGGCCACCTTAATCAGATCTAATGGGAACCTCTGACAGAAAGCGAGGGCCATCAGACAAGTCAAGAAGTGTTCGGGAAAGTTCAGAAATTCTTGGAGATTCTTATAGATTTCATTGATTAAGGCAGAGTAAAAAACATCAGCGTTCGGTGGGTTATACATCAGAATACCAAACGACCATAGCAGCTTGGCAATGTCTTTGCTCCTACAGTAGGATACACGATCTGGAATAACTGATGCTACCGTATTCATGAGGTCTTCATCTAGAATATGCATCGAGGCGAAGGAAAGGGTAACATGCATGATACCCTGAATTCCCATGTTAGGTATACGTTTACGAGACACCTGTCCAACCTGCCTAAAAAAGTCTACATGGTCAACACGGGTGAACCGGAACATCTTAAGGACGTTCACCAAAGAGTAGTTGCTTATGTCGTCTATGCTTTCTACGATCATATCACCGAACTTTCTCATTAGGTACTCTGATAGTCCATGACCGGTCTTAAAAAAGCCAAGACAAACTGTACCAATTTCTTCGAGGTTGATGCTCTGGAGATATCTCAATACCACCGCCTCAAGTTTCTCCATGAGCTCTTCGGGGGCACGTCTTCCTTCACCGATTATGTATATTAATTGGATGGCCTGCGCCAAATTTAGGTCCATACAACGTAAGTGCATATAACTGTACATTATGTCCAAAAATTTAGGGACACTGAATGACAGGCATCGCCACATATCTGCCACCAGTAGCAGCTCATTGGTGGATAGGTGCCACACCCGACGACTAAACTCTTTCTCATAAGCTTTGAGTATGGGATGGCTTGTGGGAATTTTGAGTCGGACAAAGGCGCCGAGGATACGGATTATGTCTCCATGGGTGTAGAGCTGAAGGGCTTCCATGCTGCTGCTACATAATTTTTCAAATTGTTTATTCGATTTTAGTCCACCAATGTGATCTTCAGGTAGACCACTTAGTTTCTCCCAAAAAATTGGAAATTTCTGCAGGAGCTAGATTACCATTACAAGCCACCGCCTCTAGAAGGGTCTCACTTTCCTCCAGGGAAACATTCACAGTAGGTTCCGGGTTGAAGCTCAGAGATATATACTCCGGTCTACTTTGTTGGAAGCCTCTTGGATCGGCCATGCTATCGTAAGATTCTACATCATCATATATATTTTCGTTTTTGGTTTTTCTATAGGTCTTTGCAAATTTCTCTGACGACTTATTCCAAGTACGTGGAGGCATTGCTAGCTTTTTATTCTTTTTAGGGTATGGCAGCTTGTAGTCACGTTCTGGCCGTCCCTTCTTAACATCACTGATTGTTGTGGAAAATCCTGAAGGTTTATCGAGATCTTTAAGGTCTCCGGCATTGCCGTCTACTTTCTTGAAATAAGATGAAAGCTGAACTGTAATTCTCCTAAGTTTTTCTGGAGTTTTAGTGCTCGACCATCTAGCAAAGGATGAAAAGGTAGCTGCACGGAAAACGCCTCCTGGCAGTCCTCGACATAGTGCAGTAGCCATGGGTCCTGAGGTGCCGAATCGGAGTCGTCAAGTACTGAAAAAAGGGTAGATGAAGAATGGTGATGAGTGTCTTCTAGCGGTATAATTAACGGTGCACAGAAAAACAATCAGACTGGAAAAAAAATCCACAAGAGCTAAGGGAGAGAGAGGCCGGAGGGTGCATCAAGAACACCAACAGGGGGCACCACACGTTCCATTGGTCTATGGGAAGATTCAGAAGAGCTCGCTTCATGATGTTAGGTAAAGCTTAGTAATTAAGAGAGAAATACCCAGAAAACACAGTAAGAAGTGAGGCACGGCACAGGAGACCCTCCGGTTCTCATGAGCCCCCGACAGTATTTTAGGTTTTATAATGAAAAATGTCTATTTCCAGTCTGAATGATGTCGCAGTCACACATGCTGCTCCTGTTCCATTCAACTTTATGGGACTGCCAGAGAAAGCAGAGATACTACTGTCCAGGAATCCCATAGACTGAAATGGAGACAAAAGGCACATGCATGCCTGCCACCACAGCGAGGCTGGGAACGAACGGGCACTCGCTCTCGTGATCGGCAGGGATTCCAGTTAGGGATGTCCCGATACCGATACCGTACATATGCACGATACTTGTGTGCCGCTTCTAAATGTGTCTGTGTCCATCCGCGGCCTGCCCCTGCATCTCGCACAGCAAAAACAGCTCCTTCTTGCTCTGTCTCCGCCCCTCGCTCCGATTACCAGCGGCCTCCGCTGTCCCCGGCTCCTCGCATGTTTAAGACTCCGCCCACAGCCATCCGGCGTGATCAGTTCTGCCTGTGGTGTGAGGAGGTTGTCTGGAAAGACTTTTTCCGTGGCTGCTCTGATTCACACTTTCCGCAGGGGCCGCCACCATCCCCGGCTCCTCCCCATGACTCCGCCCACAGACATCTGATCTCCAAATCGGAGCACAGGAGCAAGCCAGCCGCGGGAAAAGCCTCTCCAGAGTCCAGACACTCTCCGGCCTCCTCACAGAGTTCGCCTGCCAGGAGTTTCAAACGTTAGAGTAACCGACGCTAGTAAGTGTATAAAGCTTAGTTAGAAGATTATAACCAGCCCGGGCGGTCACAGACAGAGAAATAAGAACTAGGTGCTGTGCGTCTTCTGTGGCCCTGGTCCCTCCCTTCCTGCCTGTAAGCTGCAGAATGTGTCCCCTATACATGAGCAAGAAGAAATATACATTACTGTATGATGGCCACAAGACTGTTCTACTGAGGAGGGAGGGGCTTCAAAAAGAGTTGTCCTGACTCCTTACAGTATAACGTCTCCTTGTGGCCCCCATACAGTATAACGTCTCCTTGTGGCCCCCATACAGTATAACGTCTCCTTGTGGCCCCCATACAGTATAACGTCTCCTTGTGGCCCCCATACAGTATAACGTCTCCTTGTGGCCCCCATACAGTAAAACGCCTCCTTGTGGCCCCCATACAGTATAACGTCTCCTTGTGGCCCCATACAGTATAACGCCTCCTTGTGGCCCCCATACAGTAAAACGTCTCCTTGTGGCCCCATACAGTAAAACGTCTCCTTGTGGCCCCATACAGTAAAACGCCTCCTTGTGGCCCCCATACAGTATAACGTCTCCTTGTGGCCCCCATACAGTAAAACGTCTCCTTGTGGCCCCCATACAGTAAAACGTCTCCTTGTGGCCCCCATACAGTAAAACGTCTCCTTGTGGCCCCCATACAGTAAAACGTCTCCTTGTGGCCCCCATACAGTAAAACGTCTCCTTGTGGCCCCCATACAGTAAAAACGTCTCCTTGTGGCCCCCATACAGTAAAACGTCTCCTTGTGGCCCCCATACAGTAAAACGTCTCCTTGTGGCCCCATACAGTAAAACGTCTCCTGTGGCCCCCATACAGTAAAACGTCTCCTTGTGGCCCCCATACAGTAAAACGTCTCCTTGTGGCCCCCATACAGTAAAACGTCTCCTTGTGGCCCCCATACAGTAAAACGTCTCCTTGTGGCCCCCATACAGTAAAACGTCTCCTTGTGGCCCCCATACAGTAAAACGTCTCCTTGTGGCCCCCATACAGTAAAACGTCTCCTTGTGGCCCCCATACAGTAAAACGCCTCCTTGTGGCCCCCATACAGTAAAACGCTCCTTGTGGCCCCCATACAGTAAAACGTCTCCTTGTGGCCCCCATACAGTAAAACGTCTCCTTGTGGCCCCCATACAGTAAAACGCCTCCTTGTGGCCCCCATACAGTAAAACGTCTCCTTGTGGCCCCCATACAGTAAAACGTCTCCTTGTGGCCCCCATACAGTAAAAACGCCTCCTTGTGGCCCCCATACAGTAAAACGTCTCTAGGCCCCATACAGTAAAACGTCTCCTTGTGGCCCCCATACAGTAAAACGCCTCCTTGTGGCCCCCATACAGTAAAACGTCTCCTTGTGGCCCCCATACAGTAAAACGTCTCCTTGTGGCCCCCATACAGTAGAACGCCTCCTTGTGGCCCCATACAGTAAAACGTCTCCTTGTGGCCCCCATACAGTAAAACGTCTCCTTGTGGCCCCCATACAGTAAAACGTCTCCTTGTGGCCCCCATACAGTAAAACGTCTCCTTGTGGCCCCCATACAGTAAAACGCCTCCTTGTGGCCCCCATACAGTAAAACGCCTCCTTGTGGCCCCCATACAGTAAAACGCCTCCTTGTGGCCCCCATACAGTATAACGCCTCCTTGTGGCCCCCATACAGTATAACGTCTCCTTGTGGCCCCCATACAGTATGAACGTCTCCTTGTGGCCCCCATACAGTAAAACGCCTCCTTGTGGCCCCCATACAGTATAACGCCTCCTTGTGGCCCCCATACAGTATAACGTCTCCTTGTGGCCCCCATACAGTATAACGTCTCCTTGTGGCCCCCATACAGTATAACGTCTCCTTGTGGCCCCCATACAGTATAACATCTCCTTGTGGCCCCCATACAGTATAACGTCTCCTTGTGGCCCCCATACAGTATAACGTCTCCTTGTGGCCCCCATACAGTATTGGTATCTGTAATTGGTATCGGCGAGTACTAATAAAAGTATCGGAACTGGTACTCGGTCTTAGTATCGGGACAGTCAGTGGCCCTCATACATTAACCCCTTACTGACCAAGCGTTTTACTTCCTTTTTTCATCGACGCGTTCCAAGAGCTACAACTTTTTTATTTTTCCGTCTATATAGCTTTATGAGGGCTTGTTTTTTGCAGAAGTTGTAGTTTTTAATGGCGCCATTTTGGGGTACTCCTAACTTTCTGATTAACTTTCATTAACTCTTTCTGGGAGGGAGATGGGAAAAACAGCAATACTGCCACTGCGTTTTTACGTTATAAATTTTACGGCGTTCATTTTTCGGTATAAATAACATAATTTCTTTATTCTCTGGATCAGTAAGATTACAGTGTTGCCAAATACATATGTTTTTTTTTTTACAAACCCCCCCCCCTTTTTTTTTTTTAAGAAAAAATGTTTTAGCATTGCCGCTTCCCAAGAGCCATAACTTTTTTATTTTTCTTTCTATGGATTTGCGTGGGGGCTTGATTTTTGCGGGACAGCTTTTATTTTTCATTGGTATCATTTCGGAGTAAATGGTGCTTTTTGATCGATTGTTATTATGTTTTTTTCGGTGGCAACCAAGAATAAATTAGCAATTCTGTCTTCTTCTGTTCACCGTAGGGTATAAATTTACATGATATTTATGTAGTCCGGGTCCTTATGGACGCGGCAATACAAAACATATGGGCGGGTTTTTTTTTTTTTTTTTTTACTTTTTTTCATTGAAAAGTGTATTTTCAATAGAAAAAAAATCTTAATTTTTTTGGAATTTTTTTATTTAATAAATGTGTTTTTTTTCCCTTTTTTACCACTTAATAATCTCACAAGGCGACTATAACAGACAGTATTTTGATTGCTTTTAAAATGCAATACACTATCCCTATTGTACATTGGATTTTAATGGCAATGCTATTCTAACATTGACCAGCAGGCTGTGCCAGAGAGGCACAGGCTGCTGGAAATTACTGAAGGCTGCTCTGGGGCCTACATCAGACCCCTGCGAGCCTTCACACACATCAGCAATCCGCGATCGCATTTGGGAGACAAAGGGAGTCCGCTTCCTCTGTCAGGACTTAACATGCGGCGGGCGTCATTGCCCGCGGCATGTTAAGTGTTAAACAGCCCGGATCGCCACTTCTGCCGGTTCGGGCTGTTAGAGCAGGGCCGGGGCTCTCATGTAAAATGCGGTGGCCCAGCCTAAGGCCCCATAGTGACTGGCGTAAAAACACGTATAGGTGGTCACTAAGGGGTTAAAGGGCATCTGTCAGCAGTTTTGTCCCTATGACACTGGCTGACCTGTTACATGTGCGCTCGGCAGCTGAAGACATCCGTGTTGGTCCCATGTTCATATGTGCCCGCATTAGGCTAGGGCTACACAATGACATGAGGCATGCGACAATTTTGATAATGATCGCCTATGGTGTCGCAGTGCGACGTGACATTTTTTTGCTACTGTCGTGTCGCGTTAAACCGGCCCTGTCAATCAAAGTGCAGAGGGCGCGGCAGTTGCAGAGGGTGGAGCCTCTAAGCGTTATGGCGACGCCCCTGGTGCTCCTAGAGGCTCATTTGCATATGCTAAAATGGGGCTAGTCCACTCACAGCTAGGCGGCTACGTAGCCACATGTGGATTTCCACTGAAAACAATGGGACGTGGACTTACCAGTGTTTTCGGCACAAAATCCATGCAAATTTTAAAACCTAAATCAGCGCAGGTTTCCCACCCACAATTCTGCAGCGTATATGCCCCGTGTGAACATCCCCTTAAAGTGATGCTCCCCAATCTACAGCTATCAGGCTGTTACACAACTATAACTCCCAGCATTTGCCAATTGGAAAAACAAACAAACACGGAAATCAATGAGGACGGAGACAGGAACATTTCACTTTTTTTTTTTTCCTGTAAAATGACCAGACAGCACTGTACAGACGCCAGTGTGAACACTGCCCAATCTGTATACATGTAGATATCACACAGCTGGTGTTCCGTTATATTTCCCTACCCTCGGCCGCACCGGACATGACGTTCCCAGGTCTTGAAGGAGGTGTGTCTCGCCGCGCAGGCGCACAACGACGGGGTAGAGAAATTTCACACCAGAGTTGTTGAGAAGGGGCCACCTAATGCGCTTGCGCCTTACCTCTCAGCTGGATACCGGCCGACACTGCGCATGCGCCGGGAGCCTCAGCAGCGGTTAGAACAGTGGTCAGCAAACTGTGGCTCTAGAGCCACATGTGGCTCTTTAGCCCCTTGATATTGGCTCTTCCAGGTGTGGGCTCACATGTACAGTGTGATCGCGTTTTCGTTGCCCGTGGCAAAAATCGACAGGAGGGGGAGGACCAGGAAGCGGTGAAGGCTCTGTACTCACCGCTTCCTGGTCCTCGGCTGTAGGCTGTGCAGGGCCGCGCACAGTGTGAGGCGCTCTGTGACGCTGCGCTGTGCACGCCAGTTCATAGCACAGCCGACAGCAGGAGGAACACAGAGCGAGGGTGGTGAGGAGCAGCGACATCCAGGAGCAGGAGAGGTAAGTGCTTTTTTATTTTATGAAACTTGGGGCTGATCATAATGGGGGATGATGAGAGGCATCATGGGTGATAATGGGGATGATGAGAGACATCATGGATGATATTGGGGATGATGAGAGACATCATGGATGATAATGGGGATGATGAGAGACATCATGGAAGATAATGGGGATGATGAGAGACATCATGGAAGATAATGGGGATAATGAGAGTCATCATGGATGATAATGGGGATAATGAGAGGCATCATGGAAGATAATGGGGATGATGAGAGGCATCATGGATGATAATGGGGATAATGAGAGGCATCATGGATGATAATGGGGATGATGAGAGGCACGGGGCTCTTATCTAATGTCTGATTTGGGGTCATTTACTTTGGGGTCTGAGCTGACGTCCGATCTGAGGGAGGTCTTATTAACATTGGGGGTTTGACCTGAGGTGTAATGAAAATTATTTTTTTCCTATCGTCCTCCTCTAAAACCTACGTGCGTCTTATAGGGTGAAACGTTGTGGAGTGAAAGATGTAGTGTCGAGGATTGAGAAAGGTATGTTCAGATGGTTAGGAAAACCCTTATTAAGTTAATAACATTGTACCTTCCCATATAGTTTACGTTTAAAAAATTTGGCTCTCAGAAAAAATTAAATCGCTGTTTTGTTGATATTTGGCTCAGTTGACTAATAAGTTTGCCCACCACTGGGTTAGAAAGCAGGGAAAAATTACGGGACAGTGTGTCGGGATACACCGCGAGTGCGCACCAGCGGACAGGGAGATCTCTTCTACCGAACATCCATCTGGTCACCGCGCCTGCGCAGTGTGGGGGCAGGGAGGTCTGATGGCCATTTGGTCTGTTAAATCTCACTAGCACTCACTGCACACGCGCGGTGTCTGACCATCAGCGCATTAGGTGGCTCCTTCTCCCCAACTCTGGTGTGAAATTTCCCTACCCCGTCATTGCGCGCCTGCGCGGCGAGACACACTTTCTTCCAAACCTGGGAATGTCCTGTCCGGTGCGACCGTGTCTTAACGGTCAGTGACGAGGGTAGGGAAATATAACAGAACACCGGCTCAGACTGTATCTAACCTAGAGACATTTTCGGAATATACGGCGGCCAGCAGCGACATGTTATGGGGTCACGTTCACAATCCATTGTCGATTTCGCCCCAGGTAGTTAGAATAGAGCGCCCTCTGATGGCAGCTTTGAGCAGTGTCGCCTCTCCCTCCTATTGCCTACTGAGGGCTACAAGCAAAAACCACCCTGGGTGCATTTTCCAGTTGCCATGCCAACCATTTTTGCCATAAAGCTGCAGCATGTCATTTTGCAGCAGGAGAAACATGGCCGCCGTATCACTTTGTATATAACGTGCAGATGTTGCCATGCCGTGCAGTATAACGGGCTACGTGACGTAATTAACCATCAACCACCCACCGAGACGGCATCAAAAGATTATACACAGCTGTCCGGAAAAATGCGCCCTCATGCAACTTTAATCTAGTTCTTTCGGCTGCAGGTTGGCACCTCACTCGCTCCCAATGTCCAGAGCATGCCACATGCTTAAATTATTACACTAAAGAAATGGAGTAAAATTTAAATAAACTAAGAAAAACAGGCGTCTATAACTTCCCAGGGGCCACAAGCAGCACTTCCCTACACATGGGGCCCTTCTACTAAGCAACCAATCAGAAGCCAGGTTACATTTCCATGACGGCTCTGGGGAAAAGAGAGCTAGCCTCTGGTTGGTCGATGATATAGACCCGTCTCAATACACCTCCGCCACAGGCAGCTTTGTGAGGGGAGGGGCGAGGGTATAGGTGCTGCGCATGGATACATGAAGCCTCACCGTATATATAGTGACCCCGTCTACACAGGCGGACACATCGGACGGTGACTTACACGCTCCGTTCTCCTCTATCGCCTCCCGTCCATGCACTGAGAAGAGACGCAATCCAGCGGCGCGCACTGATGACACACACAATGTCACAGCTGCAGTCCCGCCGGGCCAGGAGGCGTGGTCAGCGCTCGGGTGACGTCAATCGCCCGGCGTCCTGCCAGTAGGTGGGAGGGTTTGGAGGAATGGTGGAAGCTTTGCCAGTAAGTGGGCGGAAGTAGACGTTAGCTTCATGAGGGCTGAATCTGGCAGTCTAGCGATGTGAGGGCGGAGCCTGGAAGAGGTATATCAATGTGGGAGGGCCTAACAGCTTCAAACCCTTCAATCCTGAGGTGTGTGGGCGGAGCCATTATTTATTAGTTTAGCAGTGTGTGGGTGGGGTTAGATGTAAAGTATAAGGGCGGTACTGATCTGTCAATCTAAGGCTTGTGGGCGGAGCTGGTAGTAAACTGTCAATCTAAGGCAGGGTCAGCATCCTTGGGCTGTCCAGCTCCTGTAAAACTACAACTCCCAGCATTCTGATCCGGTGCTCTGCCAGATTCCTATACCTTGGTAGAATGCTATACCCGGAAGTGACGCGGCCACCCCGGAAGTGACGCGGCCGCACTGGAATCAGCTGGAGGAGGGTGTGTGCGGCGCTGCGCAAGCGCACATCAACTGGATTAGTAGAAATTATTGCACCGCCGCGGGAGAAGCAACCACTTCATGCGCATGCGCGAAACCGTACACCGCGCATGCGCCCTCAGGGGTAGGTAGATTTTTCAGTGCAAAATCAGATCAGATCTCCCCACCCGAGTGCGCACGCGCGGACACATCGTCAGGAGCAGTTCAGCCTCACCACATAGCAGAGCTGAGTGTGGGATATTGGGGACACCACATAGCAGAGCTGAGGGCAGGATTTTGGGGTCACCACATGGCAGAGCTGAGTGCAGGATATTGGGGACACCACATACCAGAGCTGAGTGCAGGATATTCGGGACACCACATAGCAGAGCTGAGTGCAGGATATTGGGGTCACCACATAGCAGAGCTGAGTGCAGGATATTGGGGGATACCACATAGCAGAGCTGAGTGCAGGATATTGGGGACACCACATAGCAGAGCTGAGGGCAGGATTTTTGGGTCACCACATAGCAGAACTGAGTGCAGGATATTGGGGTCACCACATAGCAGAGTTGAGTGCAGGATATTGGGGTCACCATGTAGCAGAGCTGAGTGCAGGATATTGGGGACACCATGTAGCAGAGCTGAGTGCAGGATATTGGGGACACCACATAGCAGAGCTGAGTGCAGGATATCGGGGACACCACATAGCAGAGCTGAGTGCAGGATATTGGGGGATACCACATAGCCGAGCTGAGTGCAGGATATTGGGGACACCACATAGCAGAGCTGAGGGCAGGATTTTTGGGTCACCACATAGCAGAACTGAGTGCAGGATATTGGGGTCACCACATAGCAGAGTTGAGTGCAGGATATTGGGGTCACCATGTAGCAGAGCTGAGTGCAGGATATTGGGGGATACCACATAGCAGAGCTGAGTGCAGGATATCGGGGACACCACATAGCAGAGCTGAGTGCAGGATATTGGGGACACCACATAGCCGAGCTGAGTGCAGGATATTGGGGACACCACATAGCAGAGCTGAGTGCACGATATCGGGGACACCACATAGCAGAGCTGAGTGCAGGATATTGGGGTCACCACATGGCAGAGCTGAGTGCACGATATCGGGGACACCACATAGCAGAGATGAGTGTGGGATATTGGGGACACCACATAGAAGAGCTGAGTGCGGGATATTGGGGTCACCACATAGAAGAGCTGAGTGCAGGATATTGGGGTCACCACATAGCAGAGCTGAGTGCAGGATATTGGGGTCACCACATAGCAGAGTTGAGTGCAGGATATTGGGGTCACCACATAGCAGAGCTGAGTGTGGGATATTGGGGTCACCACATGGCAGAGCTGAGTGTGGGATATTGGGGTCACCACATAGCAGAGTTGAGTGCGGGATATTGGGGTCACCACATAGCAGAGCTGAGTGTGGGATATTGGGGTCACCACATGGCAGAGCTGAGTGCAGGATATTGGGGACACCACATAGCAGAGCTGAGTGCAGGATATTGGGGTCACCACATAGAAGAGCTGAGGGCAGGATTTTGGGGTCACCACATGGCAGAGCTGAGTGCAGGATATTGGGGTCACCATGTAGCAGAGCTGAGTGCAGGATATTGGGGTCACCACATAGCAGAGCTGAGTGCAGGATATTGGGGTCACCACATAGCAGAGCTGAGTGCAGGATATTGGGGTCACCACATAGCAGAACTGAGTGCAGGATATTGGGGTCACCATGTAGCAGAGCTGAGTGCAGGATATTGGGGTCACCACATAGCAGAGCTGAGTGCAGGATATTGGGGTCACCACATAGCAGAGCTGAGTGCAGTATATTGGGGTCACCGCAGAGCTGAGTACAGGATATTGGGGTCACCATATAGCAGAGCTGAGTGCAGGATATTGGGGTCACCACATAGCAGAGCTGAGTGCAGGATATTGGGGTCACCATATAGCAGAGCTGAGTGCAGGATATTGGGTTCACCATGTAGCAGAGCTTAGTGCAGGATATTGGGGTCACCATGTAGCAGAACTGAGTGCAGGATATTGGGGTCACCATGTAGCAGAGCTGAGTGCAGGATATTGGGAACACCACATAGCAGAGCTGAGTGCAGGATATTGGGGACACCACATAGCAGAGCTGAGTGCAGGATAGCGGGGACACCACATAGCAGAGCTGAGTGCAGGATATTGGGGTCACCACATAGCAGAGCTGAGTTCAGGATATTGGGGTCACCACATAGCAGAGCTGAGTTCAGTATATTGGGGTCACCACATAGCAGAGCTGAGTGCAGGATAGTGGGGACCAGTGGCGGATTAACATAGGGGCGTTCGGGTCGGCAGCCCCGGGCCCGGCATCACTGGGGGGCCCAATGCCGACCCGAGTGCCCACATACTGCAGCGGGGCACAGGAGCGCATAGTTCCCTGCCCCGCCGCCGATCAACACCATAGGCTTCAGGCCTAGTAGGCCTGAGGCCTATGTGGTAGTATATTCCCGGTGCAGGCGTGCGTGATGACATCATCACGTGCCTGCGCCGGGACGCAGGACAATGAGGATTGCGCGCCTGCGGCCTGCCTCACCATCCCGAACCCAGGTAAGTATTAGCTTTTAGTTGTTTTTTTTTCTTTGTGTGCCTTTGGGGGCCAGAGGAGGACATGGGGGCAGTGTGGGGCGCAGTATAGGTGGGTGCAGATTATTACATGGGGGCAAATAATTTCATAGGGGTGCAGTGTGGGGGCAAATTACTTCATAGGGGTGCAGAGTGGGGGCAAATTACTTCATGGGGGGCAGTGTGGGGGCAAATTACTTTATGGGGGCAGTGTGACGACAAATTACTTCATGGGGGCAGTGTGACGACAAATTACTTCATGGGGGCAGTGTGGGGGAAAATATTTTCATGGGTGGGCAGTGTGGAGGCGAATTACTTTATGGGAGCAGTGTGGGGGAAATTACTATATGTAGCAGTATAGGGGAAATTACTATATGAGGGCAGTGTGGGGGAAATTATTATATGGGGCAGTGTTGGGGAAATTATTATATGGGGCAGTGTGGGGGAAATTATTATATGGGGCAGTGTGGAGGAAATTACTATATGGGGCAGTGTGGAGGAAATTACTATATGGGGCAGTGTGGAGGAAATTACTATATGGGGCAGTATAGGGGAAATTACTATATGAGGGCAGTGTGGGGGAAATTATTATATGGGGCAGTGTTGGGGAAATTATTATATGGGGCAGTGTGGGGGAAATTATTATATGGGGCAGTGTGGGGAAATTATTATATGGGGCAGTGTGGGGAAATTACTATATGGGGGCAGTGTGGGGAAATTATTATATGGGGCAGTGTGGAGGAAATTACTATATGGGGCAGTGTGGGGAAATTACTGTATGGGGGCAGTGTGGAGGAAATTATTATATGGGGCAGTGTGGGGGAAATTATTATATGGGGCAGTGTGGGGGAAATTATTATATGGGGCAGTGTGGGGGAAATTATTATATGGGGCAGTGTAGGGGAAATTATTATATAGGGGCAGTGTGGGGAAATAACTATATGGGGCAGTGTGGGGAAATTATTATATGGGGCAGTGTAGGGAAATTATTATATGGGGCAGTGTGGGGAAATTATTATATGGGGCAGTGTGGGGAAAATTATTGTATGGGGCAGTGTAGGGGAAATTATTATATGGGGGCAGTGTGTGGGAAATTAGGGGCATTGCTATTAGGGGACATTATTTTTGGGGACACTATACAGGCATTATTACCTGGAGCACAATATAGGGTGTTGTTGTTATTACTGGGGGCACTCTAGGGGACATTATAACTGCTGTAGACACTATAGGGACCTTTGGGATAATTTATAAAGCTGGTGTAAAGTAAACCTGGCTTAGTAGCCCACAACAACAGATTCCACCTTTCATTTTTCGCAGCTCCTTTGGAAAATGATTGGTTGCTATGGGCAACTAAGCCAGTTCTACTTTACACCAGTTTGATAAATGACCCCAATTATGAGAAATCTAATGTGTCTCTGTAACAAACTCTGTAGAGACGAGATGCGGCGGGAGGAATTAGTCATGCCGTACTAAGTCAAACGGAGGAGAAGAGGAAAGAGAAGGTCTACATGACAGGAGATGTCCCTGGATGTAAGAGGTATGTGGTGCTGTATTCTCCTATATGTAGAGGTGGCTCACTACTGTGATCTGCGTCTCATCTTCTCCTCCAAGTTTTTTTTATCATAATCATATGTATTTTAAATTTGGCAACTAAAATTTTAATTTGTCACCTGCAGTCCTATGTAACAGCCCAGATAATAGTCATAACTTTCTTTGTGCAGATAATGTAGTAGATGTTCCATGCAGTTCTATGTAACACCCCACATAACACAATAGTTCACTGTGTTATGTGGGGTGTTACATAGGACTGCAGGTAACATCTATGACATCTGTACTCAGAGAGTTATGAGATGGTGGGGGTATGATTCCTGGCACCCCCGCCAATCCGTTGTTTGAGGAGACCGCGATGTTCCAGTGAGCGCCGCAGCCTCTTTGCTACTTAACAAGCACAGCGCTGTCCATTTGATAGCAGTGTGCTTGGTATTTCAGATCATCCCCAATCACTTAGATAGGACTGAGCTACACCTAGACCATGTGAACGATGAATGTGATGTCATATGGCTTAGAAAGAGACTGTGACGCTCACGAAGCACCGCCGCCTCTTCATACAGAAAAAAATTAAACTAAAATGGATGGAGGGGCCCGAGTTGGGTAGACAGCCCCGGGCCTATCATGCACTTAATCCGCCCCTGGTGGGGACACCACATAGCAGAGCTAAGTGCAGGATATTGGGGTCACCACATAGCAGAGCTGAGTTCAGGATATTGGGGTCACCACATAGCAGAGCTGAGTTCAGGATATTGTAGTCACCACATAGCAGAGCTGAGTGCAGGATATTGGGGACACCACATAGCAGAGCTGAGTGCAGGATATTGGGGACACCACATAGCAGAGCTGAGTGTGGGATATTGGGGGATACAACATAGAAGAGCTGAGTGCGGGATATTGGGGGATACAACATAACAGAGCAGTTAAGTACTTGGAAGGGGGGAGACTTTGCATAATATTGGGGGGCTGTGCATTACTTTCGGGGGGTCACCACAGCCCCCCAATATAATGCAAAGTCTCCCCCCTTCCAAGTACTTAACATCCTGCACTCAGCTCTGCTATGTGGTGAGGCTGAACTGCTCCTGATATTGTGTCCGCGCGTGCGCACTCAGGGAATAGGGAGATCTGATCTGATTTTGCACTGAAAAATCCAACTGCGGTACCCTCTGCACTTTGATCAACAGGGCCAGGTGTAATAATGGTTTCACCGCCTGGTCCTGTCAATCAAAGTGCAGAGGGAGCAGAGCCTCTAGGAGTAACGGAAATGCCCCCTGTTGCTCCTAGAATTTCAGTCGCTATCATACTGTGGCGTCCAATAATATTAATGCCCCTATTAGTGCCCCCAGTGATAGTAATGACTCCATTAGTGCCCCCCAGTAATAGTAGTGCCCCCCAGGAAGAATAATGCCCCCATTAGTGCCCCCAGTTAGAATAATGCCCCCATTAGTGCCCCAGTTAGAATAATGCCCCCAATAGTACCCCCAGTTAGAATAATGCCCCCATTAGTGCCCCCAGTTAGAATAATGCCCCCAATAGTGCCCCCAGTTAGAATAATGCCCCCAATAGTGCCCCCAGTTAGAATAATGCCCCCATTAGTGCCCCCAGTTAGAATAATGCCCCCATTAGTGCCCCCAGTTAGAATAATGCCCCCATTAGTGCCCCCAGTTAGAATAATGCCCCCATTAGTGCCCCCAGTTAGAATAATGCCCCCATTAGTGCCCCCAGTTAGAATAATGCCCCCATTAGTGCCCCCAGTTAGAATAATGCCCCCATTAGTGCCCCCTCTCTGCTTCTACAAAAAAAAAAAAAAAGCCCTCACCTCCTCCATTTGCTCGCGCTGCTGTTAACGCTCCCCGCTGACTGGAAGCTCCAGTGCGATTAGTTTCTCAGGTAGGTGAGGGCTTTTTTTTTTTTTTATTAACACACGTTTGGGGGATAGGTGAGGGGAGGTGAAGGCTGCACTAATGAGCACTACACAGTGGAAGCGCTCAGTAGTAGCAGTCCTGTTAGGAAAATACCAGCAATGTTTAAAAAAAGTACCGGCACCGGCAGGACCACTAAAATACCGGCCGGGTGGCAACCCTACTCTGGACTGGTATCGCCTTTTCTCTCCAGCCCTCTGTCAAGATGCCATGTTGGATCCGATGGCGGACGGCTAAAGTCCTTATAGCTAGTGAAGAAGGATAGGAGTCTGCGGTTTTTCATGGTGGCTGATCGCTTGCACCATGTGAGCGTCGTGTACTTACCTTCTAGTGCGCCCATGGTGATCCCGGCCTCATTACTGCAGCACGCCGGTCCTAGGTGTGCTGAGGTCACGGCAGTATGACATTTTGATTGGGACACGAGGCCAATCAGGATGAGGGCCAGCGTCCCATGCTTGTTACCGCGGGCTATTTAAACAAGTGACTGCTGACCGGTTATCGGTCCTTAATACCTCAATGACTTTCCGCTTACTATGTACTCCTGGATATCAGACCTCTGGATTGCCCAGACGTTGCCTGACTTCGGTTTCTGCTTTTGACTTTATCTCCTGGTTCTTACTCTGTACGGTATTTGGACTCAGACTCTCTCTCGTGTGTTGGTTCTGATGCTTTCTCTGGTTTGGACCCTGTCTTGTGTCTCTTGTTCGGTTCAGACCTGTCTGTTTTACCACCCTTTCCCCCTTAGCTCCTGTGCATTGTACAGGATAGGGACAGTCGCCCAGTTGGGGGCCGCCGTTTAGGGTGGATTGTCCAATTAGGCAGGGACAGGGCTGACTCAAGGGCGAGATGACCAGGGGGGTCATCAGTTGCCTACGCTAGCCAAATTTTTATGAATAGATTGAAGAACCCCACCTAACCCAACTAAAGCGCCTTCAGGATGGTGCCATTTGCCGAGGAGTGGGCTATCACCAAGAAGGTTACTGGTCTCTTGCTAAGGTCTATGTTGTTTCTGCTCAGTTTTCTTCTAGGCTGTGCCCAGCCAACATGATGGAGCGGCAGAGACTGCCGGTGACTCCTATCGAGAAGCCAACCATAGTTCAGAGCAGCTCCGTGGGGAGTGCCCAGAACCTGAGCAGAGACCTAGGCTTCCAGAAGCCACCTGTGATGAGGACTGCCACTCCATCTACATAGTCTAGATCTGCTTGCTTGTTACAGAATTCCCAGCAGTACAGAGTATTTCAGGAGAGGATTATTATACCTTCTGTAAAGTGATGCAACAAGATTGTGAACATCTTTCACTTTATTCCTAAACAAGTTTTATTGGAGATCTACAGACATGAAGTAAAATGATACGACGGCACGCTGAACATGAATTTGACTGTACTGCTGCCCCCATCGTTTACTGGGCGGAGCAGCTCAGTGATCACCGGCCCCCAAACCTGCATGTTCTAGAATGCCACCTTCCAGTGCTGGTACACCAGCATTGTAAAACACAATGGTCCTATGGTGCTGGTGTTAGGGCAGTGACCTCCCAGCCCAGGACTGTGACCTAACAGAACATCACCACTAGAGGGAGCATAGGAGCCTACCACCTACTGTTTATTCCTGTGTACCCAGAGGTGCCCTCTTTGCTGCCGCTGGCTCTCTACCCTCTACTGCACTATTACCAATCATGTTCCACAGGACAGGTTACATGCTGGAGGTCACTGGTGAGCTGTCTGTGAGTCAGGCCTTACGCTCCCGTAAGGCCCAACGGCTCCTGGTATCGCCCATACGGCACAGGTAGGTTGAGTGGTAGGGCCTCGGGCTACTTGAAGGACCTTGGTGCGGTGCCCAAGCTTAGGACATGTCCTCCTAGTAGGATGTGTCGAACTAACCTCTTAATTTTATCAGTGTGAGGGTTTAGTATTGCCGCAGAGTGCACCTGCCTTCGCTATGGTTATGTTCCACAGGAGACCTAATGATTGCAGCCAGCAGGGGGCAGTATCACACAGAAGACCTGGCAGGGAGGCAATAGTGAGCATATCAATAGAGCAAAGGGGGCATGTGGCTTCACCATTTTTTTGTAGATGCCATCTTGTGTTTATGTTGCTGTGCCATTTCTTGGTGGTCATGTGGATGCTCTGTGCATCGTCTCGGGGGCAGGGAGCTGTGGTGGTCTTTGGGGGCACTATTTCATGGGGGCATGTAACTACACCATTTATCTGGACATCAAGCTGTACCAGTTTGAAGGTTGTTCCATGTGGACATAGGGCTGTACTGTTTCTTGAGGGACGTATAGTGTAGCTGTTATTTCTTGGGGGCAGAAGCTGTGGTGGCCTTTGAGGGGCACCTAACTACTCCAAGCTATGAAGATGGATATATGCTGTTTTTGGGTGGCCTATGGCTGCTACATTGAATGTGATGTAATGGAACCAAGGGCTGTATCTGAGGCCCCACTAATTTATACATGGAACTCAATAAGCTCTTTAGCTCCCTCTAGTGGTGGACCGCCACATATACATATATATATATATATATATATATATATATATTTTTTTTTAACAATTGCCTCTCTGCGTACAGATACTGGACTGCATTCCAGACAATGGATTTTATTTCACGATGTCCCCTTTTAACCCCCGATGTGTCATCTAGCTAAATACATATAAATTAGTTATGAAAATCCCAGGAAAACACAAAATGGGACATATGAAGAAGGCAATGTATAAGAACGAAGGATATCTGGCGCTAGTAAGGAAATTCTTCCCGTACAGATCCCCTGGCATATAAGGGATGTCTCATACAGAAATAAAACAGCGCCCAGCGTGGTGAGAGATGCCTGGGCACCGGCTGCTCTAGGAGGATGTTAAACATGGCGTGGCTTCAAAACAACACAGGAGTCCGGGTTGAAACGCGTAGCATAATCGGTTATAATGGGTCACTTCTTCTGGAGATGTCTCGCCAGTACGTCAGCCTGAAAGAGAATAAGATGGTGGAGGGTTAGTCTACAGGACGAGAGTTTAATAGGGTTTTCAGTTGCAGTGTTTGCCTGAAGATCTCCCTCATTCTTTTCTTTCTCGACACAACTTTTTTATCTCCTCTAAAAACTCTGCTGCCGGTGTTGGATCAGTCTCTATCATTCCTCCTCCATCCACTTTGCATCAACCTATCTAATAGCGCCGATCAACACATTTATCGCCGATCAGCACTTGTCATGCCTGGGCATTGTAATAGGGTGCCCTCACACTTTGTGGAATTCTCCACAACCACAGGTATATGGGCACCCTTAGAAAGAGGAACATCTTGTACACTGTAACGAGCTCTGCACCGGTGTGGGCAGCGCATTTTCTGGAAGTAAACAATGGATCCATCAATTTCTACGCAGTGACGCGATCATGAAAACTGAAACCAAATTTCTTATAAAGGTGATATATGGTTAAAGGAGTTTTCTGGGACCCAGCGGACACATGACTCATCTGTAGGAGGAAGTTTGTAATATACTAAATTTCTCGGAGTTGCAGAGATCAGGTGCTTGTGAAGCGGGTAACTTGAGGCTCCACTTCTCAAAATCCAGTTTCCTTCGATGTTGTGTGCTTTATCAGGTTTCCGGCCTGGGCCATGGACCGGATGTCAGTTCTGCTAAAAGTCTCCTCTCCCTGGCTCATGCGCAAATAAGGCGGCTTCAGGAGTTCCCACATGCGCAAGGAAGACGAATAGTTCTGGCCCAGCCCGCGGCATCTCCCCCGTCATGGGCTGTGGAAGTCACGTCCCCGTCCATAGTCTAGGCTGCAAACCTGGTGAAGGTCGGTGGAACCTGGATGTTCAGGAGAGGATCGTCACATGACCGGTTCTCGAGCGGCCGACCCACACAACTTTGAGACATAGTATATTACAAACTTTCTTCTGAGATATGTGTAATGAAGGAGAGTTTTGTGGGTTCTGGCAAACCACCATTAACCTGGAATGTGATAAGCCTCAAGACCTGATAGTCCGGCAGACCTGATTAAAGGGGTAGTCCCACCAAGACAATTCCTATCCATATGTCCTGGACATCAGAGAGGGGGATTCCCGCCTCTATGGGCCAGAATGGCCATGGCTGACCCAGCGGAACCATGCATGTCATGGACGTCCATTTGTTTTAATGCTACAGGAGATATAACGCACCATCAGGAGATGGATCTTTGGTGATCAGCCTGTGAGACTACCCCTTTAAGGAATTCTGCCTATTAGAACATATACTGATAGCAGCCAATTTATATTTACATTTTCATACATCTTCATGAAGATTGTCTAATATTCCACAATTTTTATCCATGATAATCCGACACCTCTTAGGTCCCAGATTAAAAGAATTTTACAGTATTGCAGTTGGAATCCCTTTAAGTGATTCTTACCAATATGTTCTTTAACAGGTTTTTCCTGGTGTTCCTGAGATAAGCGCATTCCTCTCCTTCACAAAGCTTAATTTCTTCTGAGACCTGCGGATAAATCGGAGGTCAAATCATATAGTAAAACCTGTGGACTTTTGTGCTTGTTCTGCTGAGTCTAGGCCTGTAGGACACAGCTTGCGTCATCCCACTTCTGACACCTTCTGAGAGATGAGCGTCATCCCACTTCTGACACCTGTGGTTTACTAAGATCCTGCTGCGGAGAATGGACAGGCTTCAGCGGCCAAATGTGCCAAGTAGCATCAGGGAAGTCAGCACCAACGCTATATGGTCCACGGAGATGACTGTCATCCTTAGATGAGCTCTGCCCTATCACATGCAGGAGGCACATCCTAGAATCTGCCAGTAGGGGGCACTGGAGGAGGGAGTTAATAGAGCAGAAGATGCTTACAGACTTTCTCCTGAAAGAGGACAACAGGGCGTGAAGGGTTAACTGTTTCTATAATCCAGGAACCCCTCTCCAAGCCCCGAATGCCATGTTCGAGGACCCCATATAATGTGGCCCCCGCAGAGGCAGATCGATCACCGCAGGTTCTTGGATGATTGAGGCACTCCATACAGGGTTGTCCCACGTCAGGAACCATCTCTATTACAAGCAAAGGTCTAATATCTATGGAAATGGGTTCTGTGCCTGTGTCCCTACGACAACACTTCCTGCCCCCGGGACTCTGGTAGCTTTTCATACGAAGACCGGGACTTGCTAAGTAAAAATGTCATCTGATTGGCTGCCAGGAGGCTTCTTCATAGCCAATCAGACGACTTCCAGTAATTCAGTGATGCTCAATCTGATAGACTTAAAGCGGGACAAAGGTACAGATAATACTAGTTATAGAGAATACTAGTTATAGACAGATAATACTAGTTATAGGTAGTACTATATATATAATACTAGTTATAGATAGTACTACATATAAATAATGCTAGTTATAGTACTAGTTATAATACTACATGTATAATACTAGTTATAGATATTACTAGTTATAGATAATACTACATGTATAGTACTAATTATAGATTATATTACATGTATAGTACTAGTTATATATAATACCACATGTATAGTACTAGTTGTATATAATACCACATGTATAGTACTAGTTATATATAATACTACATGTATAGTACTAGTTATAGATAATACTACATGTATTGTACTAGCTATATATAATACTACATGTATAGTACTAGTTATATATCATACCACATGTATAGTACTAGTTATATATAATACTACATGTATAGTACTAGTTATAGATAATACTACATGTATTGTACTAGCTATATATAATACTACATGTATAGTACTAGTTATATATCATACCACATGTATAGTACTAGTTATATATAATACTACATGTATAGTACTAGCTATAGATAATTACATGTATAGTACTAGTTATATATAATACTACATGTATAATACTAGTTATATATAATACTACATGTATAGTACTAGCTATATATAATAGTACATGTATAGAACTAGTTATATATAATACTACATGTATAGTACTAGTCATATATAATACTACATGTATAATACTAGCTGTAGATATTACTAGCTATAGATAACACTAGTTAAGTTAATTTCAAAGGCACAGAAATGTCCCGATGGTCGAGCAGTCAGTGTGACGGTGTGGAGGCCATACCTCTGGAGATGCCGGCATGTCCAGCTCCCTCTTGCCTCCTGGGTACCATCCATGAGACCAGTGCTGGCCGTGTGACAGCTGTGTGCTGACCGCTATCAGGACGAGGAGGAGCAGGAGCAGGTGGCTTTGGCAGGCCATGGGTCTGTTTATGGTCACAGTTCACAGAACTGGGTCTGAGAGGAAAAAAATAACATATTCTCCTGTTAAAGGGGTGGTCCGACCAAAACAATTCTACATTTTTTAAACCAGCACCTGGATCTGAACACTTTTATGATTGAATGGAATGAAAAAATATTGTATAACCACTTAAAGATAATCCATCGGTATAGCTCCACCTGCTGTTTGTTCTTTTCATTATTTTTCTGTCCATAGTAACATCGCTGAAGTGGTCGCACATACTCAGTTCCATCCAGCAACTGCAACCAGCTATACCTACTATTATAGGCTGTTACAGTTACCGGAGAGAGCTGCATCAGAAAGGACATGCCCCCTGAGAAAGGACACATACCTCTGAACTGTGATAGGGAAAGAACTGCAGCAGAAAAGACACACCCACTGAGCTGTGATAAGGAGAGATTTGCAGCAGAAAGGCACCTCCCCCTGAGTTATCATAGGGAGAGAGCTGCAGCAGAAAGAACATGCCCCCTGAGAATGGACATGTCCCTTGAGCTGTGATAGGCAGAGAGCTGCAGCAGAAAGGACACATCCATTGAGCTGTGATAGGCAGAGAGCGGCAGCAGAAAGGACACTCCCCTTGAGCTGTCAGCTTGATATGAATCTAGCAGAGCAATGAATGTGGAGATCTCTGGATCCATGTGAGGTACAGGGCTGGTCTAAATTTCATTTTTTAGATTAATCATGGGATAAAT
This sequence comes from Bufotes viridis, assembly GCA_033119425.1. Lineage (NCBI taxonomy): Eukaryota > Metazoa > Chordata > Amphibia > Anura > Bufonidae > Bufotes > Bufotes viridis. The sequence continues at coordinate 616,246,954 of CM065589.1, forward strand.
ATGACGGATGATGAACATAATATTGGAAGCCATTTTGAAAATATTTCCAGATTTATTTATTTATTTATTTTTTGAGTGGGGGGTGTACATTTGTTTTTAAAATCCCTCATCTTCTTCAGTTATATCCCAGGCCACCATTAACTCCACTTCCCAGCATTCTTTGTAAGTCAACCTATTTCTCAAAAAGGTTTAACTTTATTGGTCATGTTTGTAGGACCTCCCATAGAAGAAGGCTCTGCAGGGGCGGGTTCACGTGGGGAGGCAATGCTACAGATTGTGCTTGCACATACACGGCTGTTCGGGGCAGGATTTGAGAATCTGTATCTGAGCATTTACATGTTACTCACCTGTCCAGGATCCAGAGGCGCGCTGTCCTGCTCCCCTCCTCGGCCTGCCTCTGGTTACCATGACAACACTGCGCACTGCGGTGGCATCACACCAGCGGGTTATTGGTACCTGCCCCTGACAGTGGGATGCCGCCTGATTATTCAGGTCGTTCAGCGTCCCTGTGGACTATCACTGAGTCTAGTCATTGGTTCTCTCTGTTCTGTTACATCCTACTCTGCTACTTCAGTCCTGTTACTGCTCCAACTCTGCCACATCCAGCTCTGCTACATAGCCCTGCCACTACTCCAGCTCTAAAACAATCAACCCTGCTACATTACTGCATCAACTCTTCTACATCACAGCCAACTCTCTACATTCCATCATCAGCACTACTACAGCTCTGCTACACCTAGTATTCTTTAATTCGTACCTTCTCAGAATCAGTACAGCTCTGCTACACCAAATGTTCTTGAACATTGCATCATTGGTTCATGTTAATAGCTCAGCATCCGTGCATCACTAGTACAGTTTAACTACACCTAGCATTCCCAACTCTGCCTCATCACTGCATATCCACAGTACTATTACAACTCTGCTACACCAAGTGTTATTCAACTCTGCCTTATCGCTGCATTATTCCCATCCTGACGCCTGTCCGTGCTGTGTAAGACCTGCTTACCCGGACCAGAGGCTTAATGGATCTATCTCACCAGGTGAAACATAGTGCAACATATGTAGTAGAGCTGAAGTTATCAGTGTAGCAGAGCTGGCTTTCTCATGAGGTGTTAGGACTGCAGGTAAACCTACTACACCATAGTGCATAAATTAATGATAGCTCCCTGCATACCATGTGGTTGTCAGGGCAGCTGATAGCTGCGAGCATACTGGGAGTTGTAGTTTTCCAGTAGCAGGGCAGCCTGCAGTATTGACGCCTTCAGATATCGCAGACTAATGATATGTTGTTCCTGTCAGTGATGTAATTGTGGCCTTTTTAAGACAAGGGAACCTCCGACCCCCCTGCATGTGTCACTCCGCTGACATCACTCCCTCCCTAAAATGTCTGGCGCCTAAATGTCTCCTAATGACCTCTAGGCCTGAGCCGACATCACCCTGGTGGGCAATACATCATTAACTCACTGACTCTATGATCGAAAAATAAGATCTAATATTTATTTAAAGGGCCACAAATGCAAAATATGGAGGAACCTTAAAGGGAATGTCCTCCTTTAACACCATATTGTTTTTAAGTGCAGTGTGGCGATTAGTTTCTTACTATGCCTATGATAAAATTCTGAATCCTGACAGTCACCACTAGGGGGAGCTGACTGCATACTGTTCTTATTACTGAGCTCCCTCCGGTGGTGACTGCAGGTAGCCAAAATGTTATCATTTAACCCTATGGCTATGCAAAGGATGAGGATCTCAGTATCAGAAAAATAGAGCCGCGCCCACTATAAAGATGTTTTATGAATTTAGCTCATCATTTTGGATCGAAAAACGACAGGGTGTTAAAGTGTGGACTTGAAGGTCTCCTGGCTGAAGTCACAGTTCACCCCACAAGCTCATTGCTCTGTCTCCAGTGCCTACAAAAAGCACACAGAAAGCCATGGGGATGTAGCAGAGCTAATTACACAGCTGGCACCCACTGGGTGAGCCCACTCCTTACTTCCTCTTAACGCTCATGACGTCCAGCAGGGGCGTAGCTATAGGTGGTGCAGAGGTAGCAGTCGCTTCCGGGCCCAGGAGCCTGAGGGGGCCCAAAGACCCTTGTGCCACATAAAAAGACACCGGTATTATAGAAAGTCCATGTTAGTCAAGTTATACCGTTGGCTGGGGTAAAAGGTTTTGGTAAAAAATTTGGCAATGGGGTGGGGGTGCTGTTTTTAAATTTGTGCCTCAGGCAGCACAATGGTAATGTCCTACCCTGCTCCTGGCCACAAAGTCCCAAGGGCAGGGGGGCCCAAGCTGAATTATTGCACCAGGGCCCATGAGCCTTCAGCTACGACCCTGACGTCCAGGCATGTTATGGTGGGTTAAGGTAAGTCACTAAGGCTAGTCAGCAGGTAAGTCACTAAGGCTAGTCAGCAGGTAAGTCACTAAGGCTAGTCAGCAGGTAAGTCATTAAGGCTAGACAACAGGTAAGTCACTAAGTCTAGTCAGCAGATATCCATATGAAGTAATGATAGGATGTATAGGGAGGTTGAGGTCTCACTTAAAAGGGGTGTCAAGGATCACTAAGGCTAGTCAGCAGGTAAGTCACTAAGGCTAGTCAGCAGGTAAGTCACTAAGGCTAGTCAGCAGGAAAGTCACTAATGCTAGAAAGCAGGTAAGTCACTAAGGCTAGACAGCAGGTAAGTCACTAATGCTAGTCAGCAGGTAAGTCACTAAGGCTAGTGAGCAGGAAAGTCACTAATGCTAGAAAGCTGGTAAGTCACTAAGGCTAGTCAGCAGGTAAGTCACTAATGCTAGAAAGCAGTTAAGTCACTAAGGCTAGACAGCAGGTAAGTCACTAAGGCTAGTAATGAAGTAATGATAGGATGTATAGGGAGGTTGAGGTCCCACTTAAAAGGGGTGTCAAGGATTAAAAAAACATGGCTTTGGCCTTTTTAGAGAAACACCACATCTGTCTATGGGTATTCCCCATAGATGTGAACAGGGCTGCGGTGAAATGCCACACAGAACCTGTGAACAGATGTGGCACTGTTTTTGGGGGAAAATTTTTTTTTTCTAATCCCAGACAACCCCTTTAATTAAGCTGGGCATAGACGATAGAATGACGTCCTAACTCCACCATTAGCGTGTTTATTTGGTTTGACAGAACAGATACGTTATCTCTATGTAGAGAGAAGTGGCTGGCAGCACCATTTCAAGACCTCTGTTTTCTAGCATTGAATAGGAGCATTGCTTGTTTACATAAAATAATACTGGCCTACCACTTTTCACAGCTGGGAGTTTGCTACAGAGTACCAGTATCCTCTGAGAGGGAAATGCATCAGCAGTGTAAATATTTCTTGTGTCCTGAGAGTTTGTTAAAATGTATTGGAACAGGTAAAATGTTTTCACCTGCACCCAGCCATTGGGTTCTATGCCCCCAGTATAACGTATCAAGGTGACCCTCCACCACCAACTCTTCTTTCATGGCTCCCTTGGAGGCTTTGGGAATTCTCCACCCGAGTAATCTTTTTTGTGAATAAGGGGGTGCCAAAGTAGCAGACCCACTAGGACCTAGGACCCTGCTGCCTCTTGTGGGGGCTACAGAGACATCAAGTCTTTTAATTCCCTACAGCGCCTCCACAGGGGAAATGAAGTAATACACAAGGTCTATTAAAATGAATAGGCTGTCCATGTAATGCATAGAGGTGCGGGGTCCTCCAGAGCAAGAGACCCCCTTTTAGCCACTCTCTAAGAAACAACTGAGGGCCCTGGGAGCCCCCTCTATCAGCACAGGATTCAATAGTAGGGGGCAAGTGAATTTTCTCAAAAAAATAATACCACAAATCAAAAGGTATGTTTTTTTTTTTTAAATGCTGGGTGACTACCAATATAGCCATTACGACATTTCGGACTTGGGTTGTCACCCGCTTTTCCAGATTCCTGAATGGCAAATCTGCCTAGTTACAGAATGGGGGGCGGATGTATATATTATGTTCTATTTCAAATGTAGGGGGCATGACCCCTGGTAGATATGGATGTCCCTTTATTTAAGCCGGGTTCTGTAGAACTACATGTTGGTATTGGTATTTTCAGTCCTGCAGCAGAACCCCCCCCCCCCCCCCCATCCAGAATAAATGAATAGATATGTCATATAGTGATTACATTGGGCAGATCGATGAAGGAGCTGCCCAAATATTTGCCATCTATGATTTCAATTTATATGTGGTTTGAGTGTTTGCAGGTCTTGTCATCCTGATCTCAAGAGGAAACGTAATCCTCTCCCCGAGGGGCCACCTTGCACAGTAGTATTCATAGAGACCGAACGAGATGGAAGCGGGAGGCGCCTGGCATTAGTTTATAGGGCTCTCATGTGCCCGCCACTGAAATGAATGGAAGCTCTAAAATAGGGATCAGCAACCTCCAGCTGTTCTGAAACTACTACTCCCAGAATGCTGTCGTCTGCTTTAAAAGGATGTGTTATTCTATATGTGTTATATAGTCCACATGTATGCGTCTGGTCCACGGTGAGGGGCAAGAGAGTCGGACCCCCTACCGAACCGCAAAATATATCCTGCAGATATATTCACCCCTATATGTTACAGACAGATGAGCAGTCTAGGATAGTGTGGTTTGTTATTTGCCACAATTTATACCAATATCCAGTGAGTTTGCACTATGACCTATTTAGTCCTGCCATATCTATACAGGGAAAGATGTAGCAGAGCTGAGTTTGTCATTTAGTACTGTTGATGCCAATATCAAACTAATCTAGTCATTGCAACACACAAAAGAAATAGTTGCGTTACATAATTAGCCATGCCATATCTGTATAGGCAGAGCTAAGTATGCAGCAGAGCTGAGTAGGTCATTTGGCACAAAGTGTTTTAATATCATTGGAGTGCACCGCTCCAGGGCGGCCACTGCATAAAAATGAATAGAGGGAGGCCATGCATGCTCGGCTGCTCTCCGCTCGCTTCAGGGGTCCTGTTGTGCAGATAGGTGCGGGTCTCAGAGTTATCATAATCTACGACAGTAACAGTTCAGTGATATAGTCTACACTGCTATATCTGTAGCTCAAAGATGTAGCAGAGCCGAGTTTGTCATTGGGTCATAGGCATATCACAATAGGTTATCATCAGTCTTTCTATAAGGGTTCATGCACACGACCATGTTTTTTTTTGTCCACATCCGCAATAAATGGGTCCGCAAAAGATGTCCGTATGTCTGTGCCGCGGCCGTGTGCATGAGCCCTAACGCTGCACAAAGAAAACCGCTCAAAAACATATTCACATCTGTATACGTAAAGATGCAGCAGAGATGAGTTTGTGTTTAGCCTTTCTATTGAACTGCAGGGAAATGAACGGAGAGTCATGTTGTGCAAAAATAAACAGTTTAATGTCTATACTGCCACAAAATATGCAAAGATGTAGTAGTGTTGAGTGACTCCATCAATGTAGCAGAGCTAAATTTGCCATTGCAACGCACAGGACTGGAGAAGAACCAGAAACATTATCCTTAATTCCAAGAGTTATGAAAGCACAAACGAAACAGTCCGATTACATATTCAGCACTGCCGCGACTGTATATGTTAAGTGTTATGTAGCAAAGCCGAGTTTGTCTTTGGCACAACTTATTTGCATATCACATTATATGTTTGATGATATGTTATCACTTCCCGTCATGAAAACTAACAGTTATCATCAGACATAAAAGATACAGTTGAAAGATATGTTCAGCCATGCCGTATCTATATATATAAGATGTAGCAGAGCTGAATAGCATGCATTCATGTGGATGTCAATAAGCACAGCACATGTTGGTATTACACTAAGTTTTTATAGCGGTTAAGGGTAGGAGCATGGGATATCACAATGAATAAAAGGAAAAGTCTGATGACACATTCAGCACTGCTACATCTATACATATATATACATATATAGCATAAAATCTCAAAATCAAACCTAGAAATAGAGCAAATGGTTGTCAGAAATAACTGGACAAGTCAATAAAATGAAGGTAAGGTGTACAGTAGGAGGAGGCACGTACCTTGCAGATGTCTGCTTAGATCCACCAGACTTCACTGATTAGCGAGCACTTGCCCCGAGTATTTATACATTCCCTTTGCTTGGATAAGAATGATTTCCCTGGATCTGCCTTCTGCTGACGTGTGGGGTCTGGTTAGTGACATGTTCAGGTCTAAGTCACAGCACATGCCATCACATCTTCAGCTTGGAGAAGGGGTTCTGTGCTGCACTCCCCTATTACATCTGAAGTGGGCAACACATTTCATAGGAGCAGAAGTGGCTGACAAGTAAAACAAATACAATGTGTATGGAGTCCAACGCAAACATCTAAATACTTCCTCAAATACATTATTTTATCCAAATCCAAAAATTAGATCAGAAGAAACTGTTGACTTGCAGTGAAAAATATAACTACTATCATACTGCCTCCTATGTACAAGTATATAACTACTATATTACTGCCTCCTATGTACAAGTATATAACTACTATATTACTGCCTCCTATGTACAAGTATATAACTACTATAATACTGCTTCTATGTACAAGAATATAACTACTATAATACTGCCCCTATGTACAAGAATAGAACTACTATAATACTACCTCCTATGTACAAGAATAGAACTATTAAAATACTGCTCCTATGTACAAGAATAGAACTACTATAAAACTGCCCCCTATGTACAAGAATATAATTACTATAATACTGCCTCCTATGTACAAGAGTATAACTACTATAATACTGCCTGTATGTACAAGAATATAACTACTATAATACTGCTCCTATGTACAAAAATATAACTACTAAAATATTGCTCTTATGTACAAGAATAGAACTACTATAAAACTGCCCCCTATGTACAAGATTATAACTACTATAATACTGTCTCCTATGTACAAGAATATAACTACTATAATACTGCCTCCTATGTACAAGAATATAACTACTATAATACTGCCCATATGTACAAGAATATAACTACTATAATACTGCCCCTATGTACAAGAATATAACTACTATAATACTGCCTCCTATGTACAAGAATATAACTGCTATAATACTGCTCTTATGTACAAGAATAGAACTACTATAAAACTGCCCCTATGGACAAGATTATAACTATTATAATACTGCTCCTATGTACAAGAATATAACTACTATAATACTGCCTCCTATGTACAAGAATATAACTACTATAATACTGCCTCCTATGTACAAGAATAAAACTACAATATCACTGACTCCTATGTACAAGACTATAACTACTATAATACTGCTCCTATGTACAAGAATAGAACTACTATAATACTGCTTCTAAGTACAGGAATATAACTACTATAATACTGCCCCTATGTACAAGAATAGAACTACTATAATACTGCTCCTATGTACAAGAATAGAACTACTATAATACTGCCCCCTATGTACAGGAATATAACTACTATAATACTGCCTCCTATGTACAAGACTATAACTACTATAATACTGCTCCTATGTACAAGAATATAATTACTATAATACTGCCTCTATGTACAAGAATATAACTACTATAATACTGCTCCTATGTACAAGAATATAACTACTATAATACTGCCCCTATGTACAAGAATAAAAACTACTATAATACTGCCTGTATGTACAAGAATATAACTACTATAATACTGCCACCTATGTACAAGAATACAGCTACTATATTACTGCCTCCTATGTACAAGAATATAACTACTATAATACTGCCCCCTATGTACAAGAATATAACTACTATAATACTGCCACCTATGTACTAGAATATACGTGCTATAATACTGCTGCTATGTACAAGACTATAACTACTATAATACTGTTCCAATGTAGAAGAATATAACTACTATAATACTGCTCCTATGTACAGGAATATACCCACTATAATACTGCTCCTATGTACAAGAATACAACTACTATAATACTGCCTCCTATGTACAAGAATATAACTACTATAATACTGTTCCTATGTAGAAGAATATAACTGCTATAATACTGCATCCTATGTACAATAATATAACTACTAAAATACAAGTGTTAAGGACAAGAATAGAACTACTATAAGGAGGAACTGCCCCCCCAGTTAGAAACATGCCACAGTGTTTGGGGTTTGGAGCAGTCCCACCCATTTAGGCCACGTTTATTTCTGTGATTCTTACTATAAAACTGCCCCTATTTACAAGAATGTATCTACTATTATACTGCCTCCTATGTACAAGAATATAACTACTATAATACTGCTCCTGTATACAAGAATATAACTACTATAATACTGCTCATATGTACAAGAATATAACTTCTATAATACTGCTCATATGTGCAAGAATATAACTACCATAATACTGCTCCTATGTACAAGAATATAACTTCTATAATACTGCTCCTATGTACAAGAATATAACTACTGTAATACTACCTCCTATTTACAAGAATATAACTACTTTAATACTGCTCCTATGTACAGGATTATAACTACTAAAATACTGCTCTTATGTACAAGAATAGAACTACTATAATACTGCCCCTATGTACAAGAATTTATCTACTATAATACTGCCTCCTATGTACAAGAATATAACTACTATAATACTGCTCCTATGTACAAGAATATATCTTCTATATTACTGCTCCTATATACAAGAATATAACTACTATAATACTGCTCCTATGTACAAGAATATATCTACTATAATACTGCTTCTATGTACAAGAATATAACTACTATAATACTGCCTCCTATGTACAAGAATATAACTACAATATCACTGACTCCTATGTACAAGACTATAACTACTATAATACTGCATCCTATGTACAATAATATAACTACTCAGGGGGGTGGAAATTAAAAAAAAAACTACTTGTCGAAGGACTAAAGCGGGGACTCAATCTACTTGTCCTGAACTTCTACTGTATGGGGGCGGGGGCCACAAGGAGACTTTCTACTGTATGGGGGCGGGGGCCACAAGGAGACGTTCTACTGTATGGGGCGGGGGCCACAAGGAGACGTTCTACTGTATGGGGACGCGGGGCCACAAGGAGACTTTCTACTGTATGGGGCGGGGGCCACAAGGAGACGTTCTACTGTATGGGGCGGGGGCACAAGGAGACGTTCTACTGTATGGGGCGGGGGCCACAAGGAGACGTTCTACTGTATGGAGGCGGGGCCACAAGGAGACGTTCTACTGTATTGGGGTGGGGGCCACAAGGAGACGTTCTACTGTATTGGGGTGGGGGCCACAAGGTGACGTTCTACTGTATGGGGCGGGGGCACAAGGAAACGTTCTACTGTATGGGGGTGGGGGCCACAAGGTGACGTTCTACTGTATGGGGCGGGGGCACAAGATAACGTTCTACTGTATGGGGCAGCCACGCCATACTGGGGCAGTGAATCCCTTTAATGTATAATATATACATTAAAGTGATTCACTACGCAGCATGTATAGGCATGCTACATATAAAGGGATTCACTGCCCCAGTATAGTATATACTATATTGCATACTGGGGCAGTGAATCCCTTTAATGTATATGCCATACTGGGGCAGTTCGAGCAACCCCCCTCCCCCCTCCCCCGGGCGACCCGGCAGCTCACCCAGGGGAGTCACCACACACTACCTGCTGGGCTATCTTTTAGGACACTGGCTGCCACCATGTGAGGAGACAGGAGCTCCCACTACTGGTTCAGCCGCTGACTGTCTGACTTGCTCTTCTGCTGGGAGCTGACTTCCGTCCCGCGGCGCACTCCTCTGATCATGACTTCCGGCCTGCACAGGAGCGATGTTCACACAGCGGTAAGCAGCCCGGACGTGCTGCCCGGCTGTGTATAAGAGGCGAATCCGGCGCCACCCTAGCCCTGCTACTTGCCCGCAGGACTAAGCTACCTGCCCGGCGCCCGGAACTGCATGTCCCGGGCGTCGGGCGATAGGAATTCCACACCCCTGCTACTATAATACTGCTTCTAAGTACAGGAATATAACTACTATAATACTGCCCCCTATGTACTAGAATAGAACTACTTTAATACTGCTCCTATGTACAAGAATATAACTACTATAATACTGCTCCTATGTACAAGAATAGAACTACTATAATACTGCCTCCTATGTACAGGAATAGAACTACTATAATACTGCCTCCTATGTACAAGAATAGAACTACTATAATACTGCCTCCTATGTACAAGAATATAACAAATATAATACTGCCCCTATGTACAAGAATATAAAAACTATAATACTGCTCCTATATACAAGAATATACCTACTATAATACTGCCTCCTTTGTACAAGAATATAACTACTATAATACTGCCTCCTTTGTACAAGTATATAACTACTATAATACTGCTTCTATGTACAAGAATATAACTACTATAATACTGCTCCTATATACAAGAATATAACTACTATAATACTGCTCCTATGTACAAGAATATAACTACTATAATACTGCTCCTATGTACAAGAATATAACTACTATAATACTGCTCCTATGTCCTAGAATATACGTGCTATAATACTGCTGCTATGTACAAGACTATAACTACTATAATACTGTTCCAATGTAGAAGAATATAACTGTGACAAAAGCACCTTTGTCACGGGGAGCTGGAGAGGCATGCTTGTCAGCCTCTTACCTTGTGACTATGGCCCCAGTGACAGTTGGCATCCACAATGGACATTGCCTGTGACCTAATCAGCGAGCACAGTGGACCATGCATGTGGGGGTGGGATATATCTGGCTGTATGTTGATTGGTCGCTGTATTTTGTGTGCCTGTCCTCAATTAGGTCCCCGGGGGAGTAGCCCTGGCTGGAGGACTTGCATAGGGGGCCAAGCTTTGCCATCCAATAAAGGAGTTCCTGCTTGACCCTCAAAACGAAGTGTCGTCTCGTTATTGGGGGGATTTATTGTATGCTGTTCCAGTTTGACTGCTAGGAGTGTAAACCTCTTCGTATGTTTTTTCCTATTCGGCTGTTTACCGCATTCATATGCTTCTCCGATTTGGTGGTTGTGGTGTCGGCTAGAGCGCTTGGAATCCTCAAGAAGCGCTAGGAGCATCTTTCTCCGGAGGTACCCAGTCGGGGTGCCCGTCGATCCGTTACATTGGTGGCAGCGGTGGGATGGCGTCCAAGTGTTAGGTGAAGCAGCTCGGAGACACCGTTCCTGGATTGAGGGCAACGCTAGTATCCGTACAGCGCCCCTGGCTACAGCAGGATGGAATCGGCTAATCTTCGGACAGCGTTCCATGATGATGAGGAGGAGACAGCCGCAGACTACAGGGATGCAGACAGAAAGGAAGTCTGGTATGATGCCCTGGAAAATGCCCAGCGGCGGAGAGGTGAGAGTCTCCCCAGTTATGAGCAGCGGCTACAGAAGCGTGTGGCGATGCGGATGGGTCTCTTGGGAGAACAGCCCCTGGACGAGTGGGTAACAGAGCTCTGGGGCCTGGTATTTAAGGAGCTTTGGCTAGACGACACCTACCAGGCCCTCTGGTGGTACTTGATACGACACACCCCCTGGATGGCTGAGCACAACAGACCCGAGGGTGAGGATTACGATGGCCCTGGCCTGTTTTTTGAGGCCTTCGCAGAACCAGTGTTCGGAGATGCTGGAGAGTCTCGGTTCTGGGATATCTTTGACTACAGGGAGGGTATGCATGATTGGGCTACAGCGAGAGAGGTGAGACAAGACCTGGCATCTCTAGTGACAAGGGAGTGGGAGCTGGAGCAGGAGTACCTTATATACTTCTTCAGCTCAATTCGGCCCCAATATACACTGCCGGAGAGCTGGGTGGCAGTCCCAGACCTACACCCCTACAGCTGGGAAGACCTAAGAACTAAGGTATCCCCTGCTTCACTACCAGCTGCAGAGGTAGGGGACCTCATAGACTTGTCCTGGGGGGAACCCCAACCGGCAGGTGGAGATGGGACCGAGGTCTCTCCACCGGCCCTACAGGGATTCTGGGCAGTCGGCTCAGATCCCCAACGGCAGCCGGAGTTTCATGGAGTAGGGACAGTCGGTCCTGCTCCCCAGTAGCAGTATGTTTTGCAGGGAGAGAAGACAACAAGTCCCTCTCCCCCACCCCAGGGGGACAGCACCCCTAACATCGATGGTGCAGATGGGACAGCGGTCTCTGCACCAGACCTACAGGGATGCTGGACTGCTGGTACAGATCACCAACCAAACCCGCAGGAGTGCCAGGAGGAGGTAAGCAACCCCTCCTCTCCACAGCCAATCCGCAACCAAGTCCTGGGGGTAGGATTCCCTGACCCCATCCCAGCAGAAGAGCTGGCATCTGGGCAGAGTGCAGTCGGCCTCTGTCCTCCCCTATCCTCCTGTCCTAAACCTGACTACCCACAGGTTACCCCAGCGGAAAAGCTGGCATCTGGGCAGAGTGCAGTCGGCCTCTGGTCTCCCCTATCCTCCTGTCCTGAGCCTGGCTACCCACAGGTTAAACTGTACTGTACAAGAATATAACTACTATAATACTGCCTCCTATGTACAAGAATATAACTACTATAATACTGCTCCTATGTACAAGAATATAACTACTATAATACTACTCCTATGTACAAGAATATAACTACTATAATACTACTCCTATGTACAAGAATATAACTACTATAATACTGCCTCCTATGTACAAGAATATAACTACTATAATACTGCTCCTATGTACAAGAATATAACTGCTACAGGTAGTTATTATTATCTTTTTGTGTGTGACAGTCTCCTTAATCCCAGCGCTGGTACCACAAATACCTTTATACATATCTGCATGTTTATTTGGATCGGGGCAGCCGTTATCCTCTGGGTATCTGGTAGCGGCTCTGTGCACTAGTTGTACACAGAGACAGGAAAGTGACCCATTGAGAGCGCAGGTACAATCATTACATTCAGTACTGCTGATAGCAGCTCAGACACTGGGTGTGGGTGAAGTCATGGGTGTAGCTATAGGGAGTGCAGAGGTAGCAGTCGCTACTGGGCCCCGGAGCCTGAGGGGGCCCAAAGACCCTTGTGCCGCATAAGAAGACACACAAAGCACTGAGGGAAGGGGGCCCAAGATGAACTCTTGCACCAGGGCCCATGAGCCGTTAGCTACGCCCCTGGGTGAAGTAATGAATAACCCGGATGTGCTCAGGCTTGTATACAGTGTGTAATATTACACACAATGACGGGTCGCTCTGGCTGTTTCGTATAGGATATGACCAGACCCTGATATGAATCCTGAGGCTCGCCGATCCGTGCTCCTAGGTGACTGGTGAATATGACGGTTCAGCAGGATTTGTCCTAGTTCCAGGGGTCTCAGTAACCCAGAGGCAGGGTGACTCCCCTGAGCTCCATGTCATGTAGTTACTGAGGATTTGCTGCAGTTCAGTTCATATTTTATTTGGTGTCTGTGTCATTTTACATTATGTATAACTGGATATACTGTAAGGGGTTCTCCCATGATTAATGTAAAAAATGAAATTCAGACATCATACTGTACATGACAATCTCTTTCTAATAAAGCTAGAACCAGCCCTGTATCTCACATGGATCCAGAGATCTTCTCATTTATTGCTCCAATCGTTCTGCTAGATTACGTTCAGCCTGGCAGCTTGGGGGCGTGTCCTTTCTGTGGCAGCTCGCTTCCTGTAACTGCCACAGATTCTAACAGAACATATGGCAGGTAAAAGTTCAAGGTTGAAACTGAGCGTGTTCGACCAGCTCAGTGAGACAGACAGCAATTAAGGAAAAGAACAGACAGCAGGTGGCGCTATACAGGTACATTATATTTAATAAGTCACTGGCTATACTAAATTTTTAATTACATGTAATTACAAAAGTATTCCGATCCAGGTGCTGCTTTGAAAAATGTAGAATATGTTTGTTGACACAAACCCTTTAAGTCAATTAGGCAAGTATTAAACTTGCTCCAGACAGAATGTTCCTTTGTATTCATGTATGAGATTATTTAGTTGCCCCCATGACAGTGACAGGAGCAGCAGTTCTGCCGCAGATATCCATAGTGCCTTCCTAGTGACCTCACGGGGAGGACAAGCTACAGATTGTCCGTACCGCGTTCAAATGTAAGGAACAGGAATAGGAACAGCTGAATTCAGTGGGTAAACAGCCGATGGTTCAGCTCAAGCATGTGTGAATGAGCGCTGTCCAGACGGTAGTACATTTCGCTGCTCCTGCCTGCACCCTCTGCTGATAGCTCTGAACATCAGTGCAGGATACCCCTGCTCCCATGTTCTATGCAGAGCTTCAGAGGAGAGCCGTGAAGACAGGCAGGAGCTCTGCACAGCACATCACTGCTCCTGCCTGTCCTCGCTGTGCTCCTTCTGCAGTTCCTGGACTGACCGACTGCCATCGTGGCTCAGCCCTTGTAGAAGGTTAGGTGTGGACTGGCTCCACCCCTAGCTCTAGTCATGGATAGGGAGAGTTTTGAAGGGAGAGGAAGCTGTGACTTGTGCTCACTCTTTTCAGGACCAAAAAGCTACGGAGACTGACCGATCTCTGCATGATCTACAGAAAGAGAGAAGGAGTGAGACAAAGGAGAGAACTGAAGAACCTAGAGTCTGCATGTGCGAGCATTGGAGTCAGTAAGGCAAGGTGTTAAGTCACTGTTCACACCTGGATACGGCCTGGCTAGTCATGTCCTTAAAAACCTGTACCCCTCAGTGGTCATTAGAGAGAGTTCTATTGCCCGTTGTCGATTCTGCAGGAAGAGACTTAAGACAGTAGAGAGGGAGGAGGGCCATAACCACCATTGTTATCTGGGAAGAATTGCACTGTGTACAGTTGGAAATGTGTTTTGCTATCACTGGATGTACTACAACTCCTATTTTGCACTTCAGTGATGAGAGAAGTTTATTCTACTACATCTTGCCTGGTTACTGACTTCTACACCCTGCCTTGCAGCAATACAAACACTCAACATCAGGGAGTTATTATACCCGCTACAGACCATCCCACTTCTTCTAAAGCATAATGACATCCGGCAACTCCAGACTGCCTTTGTGGAATTTTTGTGGAAAAAAAAGAGGCCCCGCATAGCATATAAGAAATTGTGCTTATTAAAATGGGAAGGAGGTCTCCAACTACCAAATATCAGGGGATATAATTTAGCGGCAATTTTTAGATATATAAAAGATTGGGTCTGGGGAACTTCACATTATTCAAATGGAGCTCTGGAGCAAGAATTGGCCGCGTACTCGCTCCCAGCCCTATTACATACTAAAACCACATTTCTCCCTACGATAACTAACCGAGCTGTACTAATTACTGACACGTTAGCGACATGGAAGCATATTAGGAAATTATACAAGCTCCCAATATATATATCACCGTACATGCCCTTATGGGCGCTTCCGGCCTTTTCCCAGGGACGAATTAATAAGTTATTTGTAGTCTGGAAACAAAAAGGGATTGAGATGCTGGGAGATTTACTGGATACCTCGAAACAACGATTACTATCTTGGGAAGATATCCAGGCGAAGCATCATATTGCCTCCAATCACTACTTACAATATTCACAGCTTAAAACATTCTGTGTAGCCCAATCGGTTTCCTTAGGTGACGATAATTATATAGCCCGATTTACGGGCTTGATGGGCACTGGGGACAGATTGGACTCTATCTCTTCTATATACAGAAGGATTAATGACGTCAACCTAGAGGGAACGGCTAAAACGGTCTTCAACAAATGGGAAGTACTCCTACAAGACGATAAGCTGACTTTTAAGATTAGAGAGGGTTTGGATAGGGTAAGGTTAGCCATTAGTAGTGAACTGTGGAGGGAAACCCAATTTAAAATTGCACACAGGGCAACTTATGCTTTTGATCTTGCATACACAGATGCGCCAGCACATTACCTAAGACATTGCCCTAAATGCAATCTACAGAAGGCAGATCTACTACATGGATTATGGGGTTGTGACCTGCTTAGACCGTACTGGAATGATGTCTGTGGGTATGCTAAATCTATTTGGGGTGTAGACATAAGAGACTCACCTCAACAATGTATCTTCCATTATATTCCAAGGGACCAAGAGGAAGAGGATTCGAATATTGTCAGCACCAAAGGCCTACATGTCCTGCTATTGGTGGCCAAAAAATGTATATTACGTAAATGGCTGCAACCTCAGCTACCATCATTAGAAGAGGCAATAGGAACTATGAAACACCTAATGTACATGGATAGGCTAGACACTGAGAGAAACAGGGAGAAAGCAACAGAGAGTTTCTTCCACAAGTGGAGAAGCTTTATAGAAAAATCTCTTACACCGCATGAGATACAAGAGGTGATGAAACCATTTACCGACACGACATGGTATCTGAAGAAGCAGGCGGCGAATCAGTTAGGGGCGCTATCAGTATAATGTATGAGAAAAGGGATCTCCAGGTGGGGTTTTTGTTGGGAGGAGGGATGGGGAAAGGATGAAGGGAATGGGGTAGGGGAGAAAAGGTTGCAAAAATGGATTGTAAGATTGATTGTTTACCTTTTGATGCTTTCAGACAATGAACAAACTAGATACCTGATTTGTACATGATGAGTTTATTTTATCGTGTTTGTACATGTCTGCTTTCATGCTTGATATAATCCAAATAAAAGTATATTATAAAAAAAAAAAAAAAACATCAGGGAGTTCCCCGGGGGAAGAAAGGGTGTGCCCTCCTATCACTGCATGGCTCTAGGGAGCAACAGTGTGAGGAAAACCACTGTCACTGCCTGTAACAGCCAGAGTCACTACCACTCTCATCCTACGCTCCTCCTGGGCTCGGTGTCTTGGGCTGTGCATGGTCAGCCCCCCCCCAATTACTTACATCGGAAAATTAAAAAATAAAATCATATTTAAAGGGGTATTAAAGGGATTGTTCACTCTTATGTGTTACTGTTTGCATAAGGCAAGGTTATACTTTGTTTTCAATTCCTCACCATTTCTAAGATCACTGCTTGCTGTCAGTACATAAAAACAACCCTGTTTACATTCAGATATTATGTGACAGTGTAAATAGGAACGATCAGGATTGAAGGGATACTGTCACAGCGCAATCTGCAGGCGGCACATTATAGAGCAGCAGGAGTGGAGCAGGTTGATATATAGTTTTATGGTAAAAGATTCAGTATAATGTTTATTTCTTTCATTTAAATCTCTGCTCAGTCTGGGCTTAGGAGTCCAGTGGGCGGTCCTATCAGTGATTGACAAGCCAAGTCCAGAGTCAGGACATTGTCTGAGCGGCGCCCCTAAGCGAAGAGGAGTGAAGGTACAAGGTGTGCCCTTATATTAGGTCTGTGCTCTGTACTTATGGGTTCTGGGGTCTGTATTAACCCCTTATGGACAAAGCTCATTTTTGTTTTTTCATTTTCGTTTTGTCCTCTGCGCCTTCCAAGGGACACTCTACATTTTTTATTGAGGGCTTCTTGTTTTTAAGGACAAGTTGTATAAGTTAATAGCACAATTTAATTCACCAAATCTTGTGTTTAAAAATCTGTAGCGTAAAATGTATTTTCCACAAAACCATGGTTTTCAGTTTTGTTTTTTTATGGCATCCTATGTGCCCAAAAAATTGCATGGCAGCCATTTTTTTACAGGTCAGTACAATTACGGAGATACCCAAATTTATATACGTTTTATTAGTTTTTTTTAATGTTTTCTTTGCATCTCCATATTTTGACACTACAGAAATGTGTAAGGGTTTGTAGTCTTTTTGCGGGACGAGCTGCAGAATTTATTGATACTATTTTGAGGTACTTTTTAAAAAAAATTATTAAATTTTTGTTTTATATTTTTGTGTTTTTTTTATTTGTATATATTTTTTTTCAGCTTTAATTTTTTAGCCCCCTTAGGGGACTTGAATGTCCGATCACATACTGTAGACTGCAGTAGTATATTGGTCTATTGGATTATCAATCTATTGGATTATTACACGCTTCCTGTTAAGCTCTGCCGCAGGCAAAGCTCAACATCAAGTTTGCTATGGCAAGCGTAGGATCCTTCACAAGGCCCAAGGTTGTCATAGTAAACATTTAGATTCCCACAGTTTTGCCATGCAGAGTCTGATTAGAGGACAGAGGAAACCCCCTCCCCCTGTGTAACTGCTCAGATGCCGCGGTCACTCTTGACCGCTGCATCTGAGAGGTTAAATGACCAGGATCTGAATTATCTCCCATCCAAGTCATTGCACCCGCCGTATATATAGAGCCTGTTGAGCTTGTGAGTCCACTCCATACATACCCCGCATGCAAATTACATACATGTACATCATTTTGTGTTACAGGTCTGGAGTCTGTATTTGTTTAGGGGTTTGGTCTGGGGCCTACATCACTTTAGTGGGTTTGGTCTGGGGCATTTATATAGAAGGTCCGGTCTCAAGTATGTATTTAGGGGTATCTGTCTGTAAGGCGTATGGTCAGGCGTCTGTATTTTTAGGGGGTCTGGCTAGGAGTCTGTAGTTATTTTGGGGTGTGATATGATCTATCTGTACTGCAGAGTGTGTCCTACATAAATGCCTTCATACCAAACTTTTCAGAATCTTCCTTATATTAGAAACAAATTAAAAATATTGCAAATATTTGGCCCAAAGCCTTGATATTTTGGAGCTTCACCTTATTCCATGTGGATCCTAACCAAGTTATTAACCATAAATTTCATATAAAGCTCGTTGTCAGAAGAACTTGTAGGATTGTCCTATCGTGATCTGATGACATCACCTGTAGGATTCCAATTTTCCTCCAAGTCCAAAAACAGTAATTAAATTCTGTGATGTGGTTTTGTACATCATCTACAGGATATGATATTACAAATTCTATAATTCAGCATGTCGTGTGCATGTGTCCCTGGTAGCCGCACCATATAAAACAAGACTGTTGACTTTAAATAGACCTTGTCCTACAAAGTTAAAGGGATTTTCCGACATCTTTTTTTTACATCTATTGGAGTCCACAACACAGGATCCCCTGTGACTTCAAGGACGAGCTCGTTCCAAGGGTTGGTTTCCTGGTTTGGCTTGAAGCTTCTAGGGCTTGAATGGGTTGTCCAGCTTTTTGGATTTTTTTTTCTCTCATTCAGTGTCCTCCTCATCACCAGACAGATACTAGGATTTCTGAAGCCCAAAGATTTCCATTAAATGGGAATTTAGAAGCCCTTTAGGTGGTTGTCGAGGACTTTTAATTGGGGTATTATCCTTAGGTTAGGCAATCAATATATGTTTGGTGGTGGTCTTAACCTTGGGATCTAACTGATCAGAAGAGGGTGCCTTTTGTTGTTTATCCAGGAACAGTGCCATGCATATGGTTGTGGCTGTGCCTGGTAGTGCAGCTCAGCCCACTGAACAGGTCCAGGCTTTGGCTGGCTCATTCTGCCAAAACATTTGGTTCTGCCCATTCAAGTGATTGGGACTCAACTGATTCCCCTTCATTCTGCTGATCAATAAACAATTAGTTTTTAGGGTCCTAAATTTCAGGACCCTAATGACATTTATCAATAATTCTCCTTAATGTGGATGTTTTCAATTGGGCAAGCTCACCATTTCCTTATGTAGATGTAGGAGACCATGGCTATATGTATGGCTGGCTTAAGGCTGGTGGTGGCCACCATCCCACCTATGGAACATGGGCCTCACCTGATCCCCTATAGAAGCCACATATATGTATGCGTGTGACTCTCTTCAATGAAGTCGTTGTGCCTTCAACTCTTCTTGGCTGGATAGAATTGCTGAATCCCAATTTTACGGTAAACAATGGAATAGTAGGTTGTCGAAGCTGCAAACCATTATAGCACAGGTTATACTGGTTTGCAGAGTCTAAGGAATCCCGAGGTCTTCAAAAGTAGGTATGAACTTTGTTGCAGGACGATTCCTAGAATAGCCATGGTTTGCTGGTGGTAGTGCTGATAGAGTAGTGACCAGAAGATCTAAAATTAGCCAAGCCAGAGGATAGCCAGGAACGTAGTCAGGAGAAAGCCAAAACCGTTCGGAACCAGGAGTAACACAACAAGTACCAGGCAGACAATGAAGAAGTACAAGGCAAGATACTATTCAGGAAGAAAGGCCAAGGTCAGGACCAGTAGTAAATGCAATAGAAGTGCACACGAACAGGAGCCATGGAAGGATAGACCTTAATGCAGCAGCTGAGAAGCTCTTCAACTAGGCTGCCCAGCCTGAAGTCATCTGGAGGTGCCAGTTGTTTCAGCGACCTATTGCAGACAACAGATAGGAAAAAGACATAGAACTATGAGATATGTTGGAGTCGAAGAGAGGCCATTAGGTTTTCGAACCACCCTACCGCGACCAACAGGCTGAGCAAGGGTTGGAAAGAGGAAAAGTTTGTAGGGTGTGAGTAGGTTTTCCACAAATGTGAGGGTCATATAGGGTGATGGGGCAGAAGTTGATGCCTGTTAGCTTGTAAGAGGATCGAATCTGATGTGGATTGACTCTGGACTGTATGATAACATTCGGCCTGCTGTACTATGTTAGAGTGGTCCTGGAGTCTATGACTTTTTAAGACCAAGTCCCTGTCCAAAGTGATTGTGGGTAAGACACTCCCAAGAGAGAGAGGAGCTTGCAAGTGGTTGCCGACTGCTGCCTAGTTGTATCCTTTATTGGGTGATCTATCCCACTACCCTGTTATTGTGACCTGAGCTAAGTTTGATCAGCCAGTCTGCTTGCCTGGTAAATACCTGTGAGTGATATTATGTACCATACTGAAGTACTACTGTGCAGCAAATCGCAAGGGAGAGTCCTGCTACGTGGAGTACTGCCTGATATACCTCTAGAGGAGAGCTATAAGAGACTGCTGAGGTGACCCCCAGGCATAGCCGGAAGTGGAACCACCAAGCATAAAGAAGTATAACAATCTCGGTCATAAAATGTAACCACCAAGCATAGAGCTGCTGCCAGGAAGTGTAACTGCAAAGGCCAGTACCTTTGTAAAGAAGTATAACAATCAAGCGTAGTGCCTCTGCCAAGAAGTATAACCACCAAGCCTAATGCTTTGTAAAGAGGTGTAGCAATCAAGCACAGTGCCTCTGCCAAGAAGTGTACCCACTCAGCATAGTGCCTCTGCCAGAAAGTAGTCGCCAAGCCTAGTGCCTTTAAGAAGAACTATTGTAACCAAGAAGTATGTACCCTCTGTGAGAGTAAGCACCTGTTTCTGTTAAACCTGTTGTGCCCGTGTCAGTCATTGTGTCATTTTAAGCTTTAGATCAAAGGTCAATACCACCCGTTAAGAGTGACCCCCTTACAGGTTTAGAGACCTCGTCTCAGTGAAGAAGGTCGGTTTTACATTTCTAAAGAGCCATCCATGTGCAATGTACAGCCCGGGAACCATAAGAAGTAACAACACTCAGGGGACCATAAAATGTCGATCGGTGCTGTTGTCGCTTTCTTCTCTCCCACTCCAGTCTTTATCCCCTTATGAGTAATATTCCCCATGCACAATCCAATTCCCCTTGTAAATTTGAACAATTGATTGAATTCATTTTTAATGTACGAAGCAAAAGATGGATCACGTCAACAAGCAGAACCCAAATGCACATTATAGGGTAATAGATGCTGAGACAACTCCCGGGTGACAGGACCCTGCATCATCCATCCTGGTTTACTTGCTTCTTCGAGATCCTTTTAGAGGATTGTAAGATTATCTCAGAGCACAAAATGTAAGACACTACAGTTACTTGGGAATTATCTTAAGACAAAAGTCCATAAAACCCAAAAAAAACAATACACAGGTTTACATATAACGAATGAGACGACGATGAAAGTCAACTTCAAGTCTTCAGACTTTGGGGGCCATGTACTTTAGGCCGGCATTTCCCACGCCGGGAGCTGGAGTAGATTTCTAGTGCAATGCAGCTTCCTATTTTCGATTTCTGAATGTTGAAGGCTCTAGACAAGATAAATAATCTGTGTATCTGGTCACCTTCGTAGACCAGGCTGATCCTCTAGACATAGGAGGACTCTTGTATGTATTTTATATAATTATTGGAAACCATTGATGATACCCATTGGCACCTCTTGCCTCTGTGGTGATGGCCGCTCGGTGGTGATGTTTGCTCTTCTGTCACAGTGTATGACTCACACCTAAGCCCATAGATAAAGAATGTCACCACAAGGCCACCGGTGTCACCGCATGTCACAAATATTGATCAATCCAATGTATTTAACTTGAAATGAACTTATTGATAATTTTAGGTAAAGCAAAGCCAATGTGATACGTGTGGGATTAAAATTTTAGTAATTTCTCCAGGGAAATTTCTATTTTACGGGAGATTCAAATATTCTCATCCATAAAGTTTTATGATAGTTGTTGTCTTTCTAACAAAGCTAGAACCAGCCCTGGTCCTCACATGGAGCCAGATCTCCCCCATCCATTTTTCCAATTGCTCTGCTAAATTTATTTTAAGTTGGCAGATCGGGTGGCATGTCTTTTCTTGGTGTCGTATACTTTCTTTCGGCATGTGTCCTTTCTGCTGCAGCACTTCCACTGTAACTGTCACAGGAGGATGGAACTGAGCATGTGCGACCACCTCAGTGATGTGGACAGAGCAATAAGGAAAAGACTATACAGATATATTTTATTGAATAAGTGGCTCTACAAATAACTGCATGCAATTACAAAAGTAAAAAAGTTTGAAAACATTTTTTCATAGGACAACCCCTTTCAGATACATAGCCCTAAAAGTCTGCCTATTTGTGGCTGTAGTTACAGAATCAAAGAAAGACCAACCGATTCCTAAAATAAATTCAGATAATTCATCTTGACCTCACTGTTTTCCCTAAGTAACAAAATCCACACGCTTTCTAATTATGACCAGTATGTAGATTATTCTGTAAACTGAAAATTCTGCCCGTATATGATCCATTGGTTGATGGCCAGTATCACTTACTGCTCCTTGCTCTTCACCTCCGGTCGCTGCTGCCCACAGTTTCTGGAACACAATAGTCTAATGATGATCAATTATGGTAAATGCTTGGGGAGGGCATTCAAAAGTCAATTGGGTTTGGAAAGAGACCACCACCAACCAAAATTATTTTTAGAATTTTATAAGATTGTTGCCGACCAACACTTTTATTGGTTTTATCTTGTGGGCGCTTCAGTTGTTTTGGTTTTCTTCACCTGTGAGTTCTCATAAGTATCAGACTGGCCAAGCAGAGTACCAGAGGATCATCCGGTGGGCTATGACACCAAAGTGGACCCCAAAGGTCCAGAAAAAAAATATTTGGGAACAATAAATTGCCACTAGGTTCTATTTTTTTGACTCCAAACCTATTGTACTCTGTTGATGATATGGGGAAAATTAACTCTGGTAGGCCCAAGGAACCCAAGTCCAACCCTGGTTGTCATGTCTGTAATACCACTATCTGTCATGGATCCAGCACGCAATACTCTATTTGCGCAAGAGTATGGTCTGAGGACCACAATGCGGCTAGCACAGTTCCAGAGTGGAGAGCGTCTACAAAGAGTGTCTCTCACCCCGGAGGACCTGTCCTGCCCTTTATTACACAGATAACTCGTTGATGTAAATGGGCAGTGTGTAATACTTTATTTCTCCTGTGGTCGCACGGTGGGGAAACTGAACAATAAGTTATTGTCAGGTTTATTATAACGGGGGGTACCATCAGAAGGACCTATTGTCACCCTTATAACAAGTAGGGATTGTCAGGAGATTTTCTTTAAGGAACCACTCGACTCAATTTGTGACAGCAGTAGCAATAGTAGCACAGACAACTGGGCTTGGCCTCCAACAGGCCCCAGGGTGACCAAGTTTCGACTAACAACTGGTCCCTCTAACTCTTAGCGAACACTTCCACAGCCGGAACTGATGTAGCACTGGTTCCCAAAGCCTCTCAGTCTCTTTGACGCTCAGGGTCTTCATGTCCCCAGCACACCAACTCGTCTCATGGCAACTTGACTTGGCTCCTGCTACACAACTTCTCTCAGGCTGTCTCATTCCCACTGCCAGCAGGCCACTGGATGTCTCACAGTGGTTGCACTTGGGTTTACCTACCAAATGCACCCTCATTCCCCTCAGGCACTTGGTTACTCCACACACAGGCTACTTTCTCCAGACTCTGCCTTTTTATCAACTCTCCTGTCCCTTCCTCTCTGCCTACTGCCACAATGTTTGACAAATCACCAGTGATGGGCACTGTGCTTATGTTCCTCAAATCCTCCTCCTGCAAGTTGGTAGCCGAGAAACCATGTTTCCCAGTGCCCAGCAATCCCAACAACAGGGTTTGGTGGCATCACTGCACAAAGCACCCGGTCAGCGCTTTTAAAGATGCACACAAATATGGAGAAACATATGGCTCACACAGTGAAATAAAATTTAGAGCGGAATACAAATTTAATGTAAAGCCCTCTAGAAAATTTCTGGGCTCACTTTACGGTTGTTCATGGACAGTGGAGTTGATAGTACCAGGCATCCAGGATACATGCCCTGGATTTTTAGCATCGTTCTCCAAATCCCCAGGTGAGCGCCAGTTTCAATTGTATCTGCAACTTGAAAACCAGAACAATTTGGACTGTTTAGCGGGTTTTATTCTGTAACATTATGGTAGTATTATTCAGCCACATTGGTAAACATGACATAGCGGCATTATTGGTAATATTGGTTTGGTGTATTTTAGCACCTGGTGATGGATGACCACAATCGGACTTATTCACAATGCACAATTAAATTACACTATAAATCTTATATGTCTAAATGGCCTACCCGATATGGCATGTACAGTATACTAAGAGAGAAAAACTTCCAGAAGGAAGGCGTTATATCTCATACAAGCTCCTCTGTACTGTGTCTCACACCAAAAACTAATACCTACCAAATATTCAATGTCTGGACAAGCAGAGGGTGGAGGTGCTGGTGTCATGTAAGAAATATCCAATACATGCCCATTCTTCATATACAGGGTGACTTCGTCCTGAGAGGAAAGGGAAGGAGGGGTTGGAGGCCCTGTAACTTATACGTATCGTTCAGATAGACCAAGCTAGCATTTTCCACACCATGGGTCTATATCTCTTCCAATGTACCAGGGGGTTGAATGGTTCTCCAAAACTGATTGACAATAATACATCAAATAAACCACCGGTCTCCTAAAAAATATATATAGCACTAGGGCAGATGACCACTGTCAGGTCACATGTCCATGACACCAACGTACCCAACAAATGCGCGCACTTCGTACCCTACCCAATGCGTTTCCCTGGTGTAAAACCAATTCATCAAGGGTTAGAGGCCATTATACGAATAATTACAGATACAATCAAAAAGAGTGCAGATAATATCCAGTGCGGGAGAATAAAATCAGACTGCTTATCTTGTTAAGGCCAGCCATCCGATAGTTATGACCAGGAAGTGTCCGTTCGCCCGGTCATATGAGATCTGCGTATGGCAGTGTCTCCTTATTTTTTAAGGTTACCTTATCTCTCTGAGAAATAGTTTGTTGTTTGACTCACTTGAATCCAAATAGAGACTTTATAAGTCTGTGATCTTATGATCCTTGTGTTGTAATAATGACCTGCTACTAGACAACACTCCGAACCCAGGAGATATCAATGCAGAGGAATACATGTTTTTTTGTGATTTCCCATTGCCATTGGCTTAGTTCTGTCATATGGTGCAAACAGATGTAACTGATTAAAATAATCCACTGAGGTAAAGACACCACTAAACTAAAGCTCAGAGCACTGCAGAACGGCTCAACCACATCATTACTAAAATAAGACTTCACCTGAGATCGTATAATCCATAAAGTTTGTGAGAATCATTTAGCAGTTCAATAACTATAGTGTTGTTTATGTATAATAGTGTGCATAATGTGCTATAAACTTGTTATAAGGCAGTCGAATGGACAAGGATATAACTACTATAATACTGTCCTCACATACCCAAATATAACTACTATAATACTGCTCCTATGTACTAGAATATAATCACTATAATATTGCCTGATACGTATAAGAATATAACTACTATAATACTACCTCCTATGTACAAGAATAAAACTACTATAATACTGCTCCTATGTACAAGAATATAACTACTATAATACTGCTCCTATGTACAAGCATATAACTACTATAATACTGCTCCTATGTACAAGAATATAACTACTATAATACTGCTCCTGTGTAAAAAAAAATATAACTACTATAATACTGCCTCCAATGTACAAGAATATAATTACTATAATACGGCTCCTATGTACAAGAATATAACTACTATAATACTGCTCCTATGTACAAGAATATAACTACTATAATACTGCCCCTATGTACCAGAATATAATTACTATAATACTGCTCCTATGTACAGGAATATAACTACTATAATACTGCCTCCTATGTGCAAGAATATAACTACTATAATACTGCCTCCTATGTGCAAGAATATAACTACTATAATACTGCCTCCTTTGTACATAATTATAACTACTATAATACTGCTCCTATGTACAAAAATATAACTACTATAATATTGCTCCTATGTACAAGAATATAAATACTATAATACTGCCTCCTATTTACAAGAATATAACTACTATAATACTGCTCCTATGTACAAGAATATAACTACTATAATACTGCCCCTATGTACCAGAATATAACTACAATAATACTGATCCTATGTACAAGAATATAGCTACTATAATACTGCTTCCTATGTACAGGAATATAACCACTGTAATACTTCTCCTATGTACAAGAATATAACTACTATAATACTGCCTTCTATGTACAAGAATATAACTACTATAATACTGCTCCTATGTACAAGTATATAACTACTATAATACTTCTCCTATTGTGGTAAGGTGCAGGGTGCCGTTGTGGATGGCAGGTATGTGTCACCGAGGTTCATAGCCTCGGTGAGGTAAGAGCCCGTTTTTGTTGATGTCAGCAGCAGCTAGTGCTACTGACAGAGTTTAAATAGCATGGCTGCAAAGCCGATCCGGGCCGGCTCTTACCGGGAGCAGCTAAAGTGTAGGGTGGGTGGCTGCTCCCACGACCCAGTCCTGGTTTTGGGCTGGGTTTAAAAGCTCAGCCAGCTCAGCAGCTGGAGGTGGTGATTATCCTGGAGCTGCTAACAGGGCTGAGGAGTTCTCTGTCCTGGAGGAAAGAACTCAGCAAGGAGGTGTTTTGTTCCTGGCTACCTGAAGCTGGATTCTCCTGCGGCTGGGCCGACAGCGTGGTGCGAACCTGCACCTACACCTCCCAGGTGACTGAACCTGTGTTGGCCTGTTTTTGTTTTGCCACGTTATTTCCGTTGTGTGTGAACTGTCACCAAAGAGACTGTTTTTCATTTATGGTGTGCAAGTGTGAATAAAACACTGTTTGTTGCACAATCTGGACTCCTTGTTTTGCCTCTAAACTGCACCCGCACCGCTGTCTACCAGAGCGACTCCCACATTTGGTGTCGGATGCGGGCATGCGCAGTGAGGCTGGCGTGAACGCCCGAAGTTTTGTTTTTCTAAAGTGCATGGAATATATTAAGCCAGCAAAGCTGCAAGCAGGAGTTTCTGGCAACATGGAGGCTGCTGTGAAGGCTCTCATAGAGGCTAACGTGCAGCAGCGGGAGACCAACCAACTACTGCTACAACATGTGATGGCGTTACAGGCGGCAGGAGCGTCCCACCACGTCCATGATGCCCGGAAGCGGTCCGTGCGGCGATCCCAAAAATGACCCCCGCAGACGACGTTGAGGCGTACCTGGCGGTTTTGAGAAGGTCGCCGTGAGGAAAAGCTACCCGTGACCAGTGGGCCGAGGTGGTTGCTCCGTTCCTGGCATCCGGACCCCAGCAAGTTTTTTGATTTGGCAGGCGACCAGGCTGCTGACTATTCCACGGTGAAGGGGAGATCCTGGCCAGACTGGGGGTAAACGTGTTGGTCCGGGCTCAGCGGGTCCACCAGTGGGACTTCAAAGTGGCTGAACCCGCCAGGCCGCAGTACTATGAGTTGCTGCACAGGTTGCAAAAATGGCTGCAGCCTGAGGTTCTAAGTCCGACTGCTATGCTGGACCGGCTGCTGGCTGACATGTTTTGGAGGGCCTTGCCTTACCCCCTTCAACACTGGATTGGCCAGGTATCCCCCACCGATGCCCTTGAGATGGTCGACCTGGTGGAGCGATATGAGGCCACCAGAAACCTGCAGGGGGTTCTTTTGGGAGGGGCCAGTCAAACCCGGAAATCTCCACCCCAGTCCGGCGGCCGGCCAAACCCGCCCGGGATGTACCTCTTGCAGATCCGTCCTCAGTGGTCTGTTGGCAGTGTCGGGAGCCTGGACACATAAGGGCCAACTGTCCACAGTGGGGGAACCCATGGAGACTAATTATGGGTACCGGGCTTCCATGTATGCCCGGAGACTGTGTGCGACCGGCATCCCGGGACAATAGACAATCGTCATCTGTGCCAGGTGCAAGTCGGGGATAACCTGGCAGTGGCGCTGTTGGACTCAGGGAGCCTGGTAACCCTGGTAAGTGCTGCCCTGGTACAGCCCACCCAGTATACGGGCCGGACAGTGGGTGTGGTGTGCATACACGGAGACTTAAAGGACTATCCCACTGCTGTAATGTCTCTGTCCACGGCGGTCGGCACCTGGACTTGTGAAGTGGCGATCTCCACAAAGCTGCCCTATGAACTAATAATTGGGAGAGACTTCCCTGGTTTTCCGTCACTGTGGCCTGAGATGAAAGTGACTAATAGCCCTGAGACAGGGGTAACCCTAGCAGAGTGGCCTGATACCCCTGGAAGGCCAGAACCCTGGGAGCCCGAGTCTGAAGGGCCAGCGGTAGGGGTGACCACTGCTGCAGCGGTAGTGGGGAGACAACCCCACTGAGTGTAATGGTGGGAGACACGGAGGACTTGCCACCGGGACCTGAGTTGGCAGACCTCAATGTCTCCGGGGAAAATTTTGGGACCGCACAACACCGGGACCAAACCCTAACCAGGGCCTGGGAGAATGTGCTGGAAATTGATGGTAAACCCCAGAAACCAGGGGCTGAATTAATGTTCCCACGATTTATTGTTCTGCAGGATATGTTGTATCGGGTGAACCAAATCCGAGGTGAACCTGTTGAACAGTTGGTGGTGCCCACAGCGTATCGCAAGCTTGTCATGGAGCTTGCCCACCAACATGTTCTTGGGGGACACCTGGGGTGGCAGAAAACCCAGGACCGCATACTGCAGCGGTTTTATTGGCCCAGTGTGTTCAAGGAAGTAGAAAATTATTGTAAGTCCTGTCCAACCTGTCAGGTAACTAGCCCCCAGCCACATTTCCGTAGTCCTCTGGTACCTCTGCCAATTATTGAAGTACCGTTTGAGCGAATTGCTATGGATTTAGTGGGCCTGTACCAAAGTCTGCTAGGGGCCACCAACACATTCTGGTAGTTCTCGACTATGCCACTCGGTATCCGGAGCGGTGCCTCTGCGACATACCTCAGCTAAGCTCATTGCCAAAGAGTTAATGGAGATGTTTTCCCGTGTGGGCCTGCCAAAAGAGGTTCTGACAGACCAAGGGACCCCTTTTATGTCCAAAGTAATGAAGGAACTGTGTAAATTGTTGCGTATAAAGCAGTTACGGACGTCCGTTTACCATCCGCAAACAGACGGTCTTGTTGAGAGAGTTTAACCAAACTCTAAAAAATATGTTAAAAAGGGTGGTGTCTAGAGATGGGAAGGACTGGGACCTGCTTCTGCCCTATCTCATGTTCGCAGTGCGAGAGGTACCCCAGGCCTCTACTGGGTTC
Source organism: Bufotes viridis (assembly GCA_033119425.1). Classification (NCBI taxonomy): domain Eukaryota; kingdom Metazoa; phylum Chordata; class Amphibia; order Anura; family Bufonidae; genus Bufotes; species Bufotes viridis. Next base: position 616,276,722 of record CM065589.1, read on the forward strand.
TCGCCCTTCGAACTGCTTTATGGCAGACACCCTCGGGGCCTGTTGGATATCGCCAAGGAAGCATGGGAACAACAGCCTGTCCCCCACAAAAGTGTCATTGAGTATGTCGCCCAGATGCAGGAACGGATGGAAAGGGTGTTGCCCTTGGTCGGGGAGCATATGGAGGCAGCGCAACAAGCCCAGAGTAGGGTGTACAACCGTCAGGCTCGGGTGCGGGACTTCAATCCGGGAGATCGGGTTTTGGTTCTGGTACCCACCCTTGACAGCAAATTCCTAGCTAGGTGGCAGGGCCCCTATGAGGTGATCGAGAAGGTAGGGAAGTGAATTACAAGGTACACCAGCCAGGGCGGCGCAAGCCGAGCAGGTGTACCACGTGAATTTACTTAAGCCGTGGAAAGATAGGGACGCGGCCGGCGGCCACAGCCCCGGCCAGGGCTTCTAGGTGAAAAGGGTCCAGCCCCACAGTTCGAGGCCTGTGAAGCCGTAACCACGGTAAAAGTTGCAGACAGCCTGTCTTCCAAACAAGTTCAGGAAGTCAGGGAGTTCCTCAGTCGGAACACGGATGTGTTCTCGGACCTCCTGGCCGCACGTCTCTCATCCGACATGACATCGTCACTGAGCCTCAGGCCAAGGTCCGGTTAAAACCATACCGGGTACCCGAGGCTCGGCGGCGGGCCATCGCGGAGGAAGTGCAGTTAATGTTGAAGCTCGATGTCATTGAGGAGTCGAAAAGTGAGTGGGCCAGTCCCATAGTCCTAATACCCAAGCCGGATGGGGCGTTGCGGTTCTGCAACGACTTTCGCAAGTTAAATGAAGTATCCAAGTTTGGCGCGTATCCCATGCCCCAGTAGACGAGCTTGTTGAAAATTTAGGACAAGCCCGTTATTTTTCTGTGCTGGACCTCACTAAAGGGTACTGGCAGGTACCCTTAACGGAGGCGGCTAAGGAAAAAACCGCGTTTGTTACCCCGCAGGGCCTGTATCACTACAAGGTGTTACCCTTTGGCCTGCATGGCGCCCCCGCCACTTTCCAGAGGTTAATGGACATAGTGCTGCGACCACATCGTCGGTGCGCCTCGGCCTACTTAGATGATGTAGTCATCCACAGCACCGACTGGGAAAGCCATTTACCCAAGGTGCAGGCGGTAGTGGATGCCCTGAGGAAAGCTGGACTAACCGCCAATCCAAAAAAGTGTGCGATTGGGTTGGAAGAGACCAAATATCTGGGATATGTAATTGGGCGAGGAGTCATCAAACCTCAGGTAACTAAGGTAGAGGCCATTCGTAGCTGGCCCCGACCGGTCACCACCAGGCAGGTAAAGTCGTTCCTGGGGATTGTAGGATACTACATGAGGTTTGTGCCCCACTTTGCCACAATAGCAGCGCCATTGACAGACCTGTTGAAGGGGCGAAAGTCTGGGAGGGTTAGCTGGAGTGAGAAGGCGGAGGAGGCTTTCTCCGCGTTGAAGTCGGCCCTGTGTGGGTCCCCGGTTTTGGTGACACCCGACTTCAACAAGGAGTTTGTCGTACAGACCGGCGCCTCGGAGGTAGGCCTCGGTGCGGTACTGTCGCAGGAGGTCAACGAGGAAGAACATCCCGTTGTCTTCCTGAGCCGTAAGCTCAGTCCCGCCGAGTCCAGATATAGTATAGTGGAGAGGAGTGCCTGGCTATCAAGTGGGCACTCGAGATCTCTCCGCTACTACCTGTTAGGGAGGAGGTTCCGTCTGGTGACCGACCATTCCCCCTCAAATGGATGAGTCAGGCCAAGGAGAGGAATGCTCGGGTCACCAGGTGGTTCCTATCCCTTCAAAATTTCAAGTTCTCCGTGGAACATAGGGCAGGTCGCTTGCAGGGAAATGCAGATGCCCTTTCCCGCGTCCACTGCCTCACATGTGTCCACCCCTCAGGGTTGAACAAAGGGGGTGTGTGGTAAGGTGCAGGGTGCCGTCGTGGATGGCAGGTATGTGTCACCGAGGTTCATAGCCTCGGTGAGGTAAGACCCGTTTTTGTTGATGTCAGCAGCAGCTAGTGCTACTGACAGAGTTTAAATAGCATGGCTGCAAAGCCGATCCGGGCCGGCTCTTACCGGGAGCAGCTAAAGTGTAGGGTGGGTGGCTGCTCCCCACGACCCAGTCCTGGTTTTGGGCTGGGTTTAAAAGCTCAGCCAGCTCAGCAGCTGGAGGTGGTGATTATCCTGGAGCTGCTAACAGGGCTGAGGAGTTCTCTGTCCTGGAGGAAAGAGCTCAGCAAGGAGGTGTTTTGTTCCTGGCTACCTGAAGCTGGATTCTCCTGCGGCTGGGCCGACAGCGTGGTGCGAACCTGCACCTACACCTCCCAGGTGACTGAACCTGTGTTGGCCTGTTTTTGTTTTGCCACGTTATTTCCGTTGTGTGTGAACTGTCACCAAAGAGACTGGTTTTTCATTTATGGTGTGCAAGTGTGAATAAAACACTGTTTGTTGCACAATCTGGACTCCTTGTTTTGCCTCTAAACTGCACCCGCACCGCTGTCTACCAGAGCGACTCCCCACACTATGTACAAGAATATAACTACTATAATACTTCTCCTATGTACAAGAATATAACTACTATAATACTGCTCCTATGTACAAGAATATAACTACTATAATACTGCCTCCTATGTACAAGAATATACCTACTATAATACTGCTCCTATGTACAAGAATATAACTACTATAATACTGCCTCCTATGTACACGAATATAACTACTATAATACTGCTCATATGTACAAGTATATAACTACTATAATACTGCTTCCTATGTACAAGAATATAACTACTATAATACTTCTCCTATGTACATGAATATAATTACTATAATACTGCTCATATGTACAAGAATATAACTACTATAATACTGCTCCTATGTACAGTAATATAACTACTATAATACTGCCTCCTATGTACAAGAATATAACTACTATAATACTGCCTCCTATGTACAGTAATATAACTACTATAAAACTGCCTCCTATGTACAAGAATATAACTACTATAAAACTGCCCCTATGTACAAGAATATAACTACTATAATACTGCTTCCTATGTACAAGAATATAACTACTATAATACTGCTTCCTATGTACAAGAATATAACTACTATAATACTGCTTCCTATGTACAAGAATATAACTGCTATAATACTGCCTCCTATGTACAAGAATATAACTACTATAATACTGCTCATATTTACAAGTATATAACTACTATAATACTGCTTCCTATGTACAATAATATAACTACTATAATACTTCTCCTATGTACATGAATATAATTACTATAATACTGCCTCCTATGTACAAGAATATAACTACTATAATACTGCCTCCGATGTACAAGAATATAACTACTATAATACTGCCTCCTATGTACAAGAATATAACTACTATAATACTGCTCCTATGTACAAGAATATAACTACTATAATACTGCTCCTATGTACAAGAATATAACTACTATAATACTGCTCATATGTACAAGTATATAACTACTATAATACTGCTTCCTATGTAAAATAATATAACTACTATAATACTTCTCCTATGTACATGAATATAATTACTATAATACTGCCTCCTATGTACAACAATATAACTACTATAATACTGCTCCTATGTACAGTAATATAACTACTATAATACTGCCTCCTATGTACAAGAATATAACTACTATAATACTGCCCCTATGTACAAGAATATAACTACTATAATACTGCTTCCTATGTATAAGAATATAACTGCTATAATACTGCTCCTATGTACAAGAATATAACTACTATAATACTGCTTCCTATGTATAAGAATATAACTGCTATAATACTGCTCCTATGTACAGTAATATAACTACTATAATACAGCCTCCTATGTACAAGAATATAACTACTATAATACTGCCCCTATGTACAAGAATATAACTACTATAATACTGCTCCTATGTACAAGAATATAACTACTATAATACTGCTCCTATGTACAAGAATATAACTACTATAATACTGCTCCTATGTACAAGTATACTGCTTTTTTAATACTGCTCCCTATGCAGAGCATCTTGTTGTTATGTTTATGTCTTACACCATGGTACGGCACCTATTATTTATCTTTAAATATTTTAGTAAGACATTTGAATTAAAAATGAGAAAAATTACATAATAAGCAAAGGCAAATTCCAGAACGTGATCTCGGGCCCGTGAGCTGTAGAAATGTCAGACAGTGTCACCACCAGCGTGCTGAATGGGAGCGTCTATGTTGATAAAAACAAGAGGAGCAATTACATGGAGGAGCCGCGGAGGAAGCGATATTTACATTCCTTATAAGCCAAATATCACAACTTCTTAGTCATCTTCAAGCATGCGGAGACTGAGATATGTGACTGACGGGAACATGACCAGGCCAGGATGGCGGCATTCCTCTCTGGATCCAGCTGGTCAGAAGAATATGAAATGGTCAGGTGATTTCTTGTGATCAGTGCAATAAATTATATGCTACACTATCAAATTTATTTAATAATGATGTGACCTCACTGTACGGTCAGGTTCAGCCTTAGTCGTCCAACACATCAGCGTTACTGATTTAACGTAGGTGCAGGATTCGGCACGTTACGAACGGAGTCAACACAGATCCCACTGACTGTAAAGGAATTCATTTGGTTTCTGTCCAGGAGCGGTCCTGTATGCAGGACTTTTCTCTCCGCTGTTTTCGTGACAGAGGCCCCTATTAGAGCCTCTAACGTAGATGAGAACATCCCGCTAGACAGTGGTAGTCAATCAGCCCCCATTTGCTGCCCTTTATATAAGTGATATTACTTACGACTTAGTGACTACCACAACCACAAACCTTAAAATAAACCCATATAGTAGACACCATAAGGCACTTGTAAAGGGGTCAGTCCTTACAGAGGATAGTTAGTGGTGGACGTGGCTTCCTACTCAAGGATAGCAGAAGGAAAACAGGCACACACATGTATAGCATTTCAGCAACAGACTGCTGGTCTCTATATTTCTGACCTGGGTTCTCTAGTGGCTTCAGGGGCACGCACTAGACAGACTATGGCTATCCTTCTGCTGCAGTTACCCTCTCCACTGAGATGCTTAAAGGGGTTATCCAAGTTCTGTAAAGTTAATCTAAACTTCTTTGTATATCTGTATAAAACATTTTTGTAAATTACTTGCTTTAGAAATAATGCGCCATTTAGATATTACAGAATGTGGTCATTGGACCACTGACGTCACCCTCCCTGCTCCGTTGGTGATGTCTCGTTTACATGCTGCTCCCTGCTTGAGTGAGTGGCCCTGCCTGTAAACAAGACGTCACTGGATTTTGTGCCTGCCCCTTCTGCCTCTCAGTCTTCATTCAGCACGGGTCTGGTAAGGATTGCGCATCCGTGCTGACTGAGGAGAGACAGAGAAGGGGAGGGCACCAAAGCCTGGACGCTGATGAATCTGTCTGCATGGCTCGGTAAGCTGTGCTGATAGATTCATCAGCGTCCAGGCTTTGGTGCCTTCCCCTTCTCTGTCTCTCCTCAATCGGCACGGCTCTGGTAAGGATCGCGCATGGTCCAATGACCATTGCACAATGCGTGAGGGTGCAGGGAGGGTGACGTCAGTGGTCTAATGACCACATTCTGTAATATCTAAATGGCGCATTATTTCTAAAGCAAGTAATTTACAAAAATATTTTATACAGATATACAAAGAAGTTTAGATTAACTTTATAGAACTTGGATAACCCCTTTTATTGCTTCTTCATCCTTATCTAGGCCCTCACGTGGTGCACCTTTTGGCTAGTGCCACTCACTTCCACTTGCTAGCTAGATTCATACAGGAGTTGTGCTGAGTCTCTTGGCAGGGGTGCACCTAGCCTTTCTGCTGCCTGAGGCAAAAACTGAAATGGCGCCCCCCCTCCCAATGCCAATTTTTTAACCTAACCTCTTCCCTTCAGCCCATGGCCCTTCGGCTGTCCCTACCTGGTGCTGCCTGAGGCGATCACCTCACCTGGCCTCATTGGTGGTGTACCCCTGCCTCTTGGTCTCCCATCTCCTGCTCCTGCATATCACACTCTGATTCTGACCACAAGTCTTTGCAGGCACTTATACTATATGTTGACTCTTGGGAGAGTGCTCAATAGTGCCTTAGCTACACTGAATTCTAAGCCCAACTCTTGTAGCTGAACAGGCAGCTAAACCTTAAAGGGGCTGTCTCATATTGGAGGCATATTGCTAAGATATGTCTGATAGGTGCGGGTCCTACCTCCGAGACCTGCACCTATCCTTGGAACAGAGCTTACACTCAATGTAGTGCTTGTTTATTTTCGGAAGTTCCATTGAATGGGATGCGCACCATGCAAGCGCAGACACCACTCCATTGACTTCTAGGGGTCTTACGGAAATAGTCATCTATTTTCTGTAGTCCCATAGAAATTAATGCCACATATGCACAGTGCGCCCTCTGGCACTTTGTGGGCTCTAAGTAGAGGTGTGGACCCACATCAGACATTGGGGACATATCCTAGTCATATGTTCCCAATGTCCAAGATGGGAATACCGCTTTTACTGCCACCAATGTACAGTACAATACAAAACAAAAAAAATACAGTGTCACTGACATTATAAACCGTTTGGTTCATATTCCATCAGCATGTAGCACCCATCAACATCCTGGCAAGGTTAATGAACCCCAGAGTGGCTTTGACATCTTCACAGACTAAATCTGTATTTCAAACCACTGTAATGGTTGACTGTAAACCCTTTAACGCCTGTACAGGGATCTAGACTTTGTTGCAGGGAAGCCACCAGGCGGCTACTTCCTGGAGTAGTCCCGGTGTGGTTTACAGCCGACCCACAGGGGTCGAAGACACTGGTGCGAAGGACTGAAGGATCAGGCAGAAATCGTAGTCAGAAACAGGCCAAGATCAGGGCAGGCAGAGTTCCTATGAATCTTTGAAACAGTCTAAAGGTTGGAACAGGCAGCACAGGGTCAGTATGATGATTAGGCATGGTTCAGGTCAATATATCACAGAAGTATGAAGCTTCCACTTTAAAATATAACTTTTACTAGATAAATTAAAACCTGACAATGCTTCCAATTATAATCAATATTATAACAAATGCCAGACTAAGGATAGTCAGAACCCACCGATAGCACTTAGACAGCAGGTCACACATGGTTCAGGTCAGGCAGCAGAGTAATACTCTAATCTGGGAATTAGGCAGGTCAGTACATGGGCAGACAAGCAGATTGTACAGTGTGGCCCACGAAAAAGTAGCCCACCTTCAATATCTCCAAATCAACCAGCCTAATAGTAAATCTTAAAAAAATGAAAACAGAGCTCTGATCAGTTGCTATGGACAACTAAGTGTTTCTATTAGGCAGCTTGATTTGGAGATATTGGAGGTGGGCTACTTTTTCGTGGGCCACCCTGTAGTATATTTTTACAGGATCTAACAAGTGAGTAAACCTGTTGCTCAGGCAATGAAGGAGACAAGCAGCAGGGTATATATAGTAGCAGCAATTAGCACATTGGAAGCAGCTGTACACAGAGGCAGAGGTGGGTTTAATTCTTGCAGCACAGCAAAATGAGGTTAGAATCAATTAAGAAAATCCTTCAAAGACACACAGGACACTGGCGCCCAGGCCTGCTGCCGGAACAACAGACTGCAGGGTGAGTGGAGCGGCACCAACACTTGAGTTTGGGGAGATAATAATGAGTTAGCATACAAAAAAGTAATAATATAAGTGTTTTGTACTGGTTTATTACAGTCCTTCACATCAGTGGATTAATTCTACTTGGGTGGTAATAATAGTAACCTATAGTAACAGAGTATGCATAGCAAAACGATACAATTTTTTATAATTTACCTTATACTCTTTTACGCAATGTTGCTAAAGTACTTAATGTATGGGGTTATTTGGTTTCTGTATGGTGGCATTTGTAAGGGGGTGGCTGTACCTACCATAATGTTATGATCTGCCAGAGGTTAACAAGGTCAAAATGCTCAAACAGAAAAACTGTGCTGTGTTCTCTGAGAAGTGCACCAAGGATCAGGGCCGGTGCATCCTATAGGCGGACTAGGCAGCCGCCTAGGGCTCCCCCTGGGAAGAGACGCCATCAGGAGCGCCAGCCCTGCTCATGCTGGTCCGCGGGTACAGAGAGAATCTGTCTCCTGTACCCGGCCAGACTGACAGGAAGTGCGTACACAGTGTGCACTTCCTGTCAGTCCGCCTGGGTACAAGAAAAAAAAGCTCCTGTACCCGCGGACCATACAGAGCTCGGCCACGCTACACTAGAGGTAGGGGGGAAGAAGGGAGTGACAAGGGAGGGGGGACGAAGAGAGTGACAAAGGAGGTAGGGGGGAAAGAGAGTGACAAAGGAGGTAGGGTGGAAAGAGAGTGACAAGGGAGGGAGGGGGGAAAGAGAGTGACAAGGGAGGGAGGGGGGAAAGAGAGTGACAAGGGAGGGAGGGGGAAAGAGAGTGACAAGGGAGGGAGGGGGAAAGAGAGTGACAAGGGAGGAGGGGGAGAGAGAGAGAGTGACAAGGGAGGGAGGGTGAGAAAGAGAGTGACAAGGGAGGGAGGGGGGGGGTGAGAAAGAGAGTGACGAGGGAGAGGGGGGTGAGAAAGAGAGTGACAAGGGAGGGACGGGGGAGAGATTGACATCCATTACACACACACAATGCAACCCTTACACACAAAGACAATGCACCCCTTGCACACATACACAGAAACACACAATGCATCCCTTACACACACAAAAACACACATTGAAATAGAATGCCCACCTTACACACACTGCATCCCTTACATACACAGAAACACACCTTGCAGCCCTTACATACAAACACAGATTCACACAACGCATTCCGTACACACATTCAGAAACACACAATACATACCTGATACATAAACACACACTGCTTTCTATCCCTTACACGAAAACACACTGCAATCCACTAGACACACACACTGCTATCCACTACACACTGCTATCCCTCTACACTACGGTCCATAAGCACACACACTAGATTCTCTACAGCAGGGTGCTGTAGATACCATTCTGTGCGGCTCCCAAACATCTGGTAAAAGACATCTAGGTCTATGTCTTATGGCTTCTTACATGTATCTTTCATGTATTCTCCTATTAGATGGGAGTCCTAGAAGCTGTAACTAGACATTTATGGTATATACTGTATGTTCAATATGCCAAAAATACAGTATTTCAGTTGGTAATACCCCTTTAAGTTTTATTTTCAGCCCTTGGAATTGGTTCAGGCTGACAATGTGGCCCCCAACCAGAAAAGGTTGTGCACCCCTGCTCTACAGCAACACAGAACACATCCCCTCCACACTTCACCCACTGTGAACAAACTCATGGGTGGAACATGTAGGTGGACCTATGGGTGGGCCTTATGGGCATACTCACCGTCAGGCCTCGGGGCCCAGACCTTGACCTGTGTAAAGGGCCCCAAAAAATGGAGCTGCTTCCCGTTCTCCCAGAACATTGATTTTTGTGACCACAGTTACAGACGGCCTCCAGAGAGCCTGTTCTACACCAGAGCAGTGGAGCCGGACTGCAGCTAGAGCCCATCATCCTCCTCATCTGGGTGTAAGGAGGCGATCTAGTATATTATTCCTGGCACTAGTCTCTAATTTACCTCACATTAAAGGGGCACTATAGTCCCCAGAACCACTGCAGCTTAATGTAGTGGCTCTGGTATTTATAGCCTGTCCCTGCAGGCTTTTTTTTTTTTAAACTGCTTTATTAACAGAATCGAGTCCAACAGTACATAGCATATAGTACAATAGGAACATGCATCAAACAGTATGTAAAAGTATACAGGTTGGACCAGATCTCATCCATGTTAAACATAGAAATCATATAAGTACATAACGAATAAAACATGTAAAGTGCCATATATGTGTAATTTTAGGTTGCCATGGTAAGCCAAAAAATAAGAACACAGAGTGCTTATAAAGGGCCGGGGCCTTTCCAGCGAGAAAAGTAACACTCATCTAAGTCTAGAAAAAATATGAGGGAATGGGAGGGAACAACAACATAAATAATATTGGGAAAAATTAATGATCCGATCAACTCAACGCTGCTAAAAGAGCTTGTCTGAATCTATTTGCGGTATACATAGTCAGAGGAGAGTCACACCATAGGCCCCACACACGGTTAAATTTGTCTGGTTTGTTACGATGCTTATAAACTAACGCAATATATGGTAAAATTTGATTTATCTGTGTTTTCCACATAGAAAGAGTCGGCGATTCTGGACTATACCATTTCAGAGCAATGCATTTATGTGCTAGAAACAGAGATTCCCTTATAAATATCAACATATAATGATCCCACTGATCCTCTGGTAGTATACCCAGAAGACAAATCTCAGGGGAGCACGGAACCTGAACTGGTAATAAGGAAGATAATAGATCTATGGTTGCCTGCCAGAACTGAGCTATTAGGCCACAGCTCCAGATCATATGCCAAAAATCGGCCCCCAGCGTTCCACATCGTGGGCACACTGTAGGTGCCACCCTGCCCATTCTGTACAGTCTAACCGGAGTCAAATACGTTTCATGAACAATATAAAGTTGAATGAGTCTGTTATTTATGGCCGGAGATACATGTAAAGGTGACTCCAATAAATCTACGATATCATCATCTGACAGAGTCGGTATTTTTGTTTTCCATTTGTCTATGAGGGGAAGAGGTGCGCGTGTGAGTTTTGCTTTGAGTAAGTGTGATTAAATAACTGAGACCAGGCCTTTGGGACCCTGCGTCTGCACAACACCGATTAATGGGTAATCCGAGAACCTGGTACCATTGTGTGGGAACTGAGCTTGAACTGCAGCCCTAAGTTGCAAGAAGGAGTAAAAATACCTGCGGGGAATGTTGTATTTCTGGGTTAGGTATTCAAAGGTAGCGACAGCACCCTGATCACTCAAGTCACTTAATGTCTGTACCCCTGCAGCTTTCCACCTCTCTGCCCCCATCACATTACCAGAAGAAGGCCCTACAGGCTTTTTAATGTAAACACGCACTGTGTGCAGCACTGGCGTTAGTTAATATGGCAGATCATATAGGTGGGGCATTGTGATATCACATGGGGGGGAGCGGCAAACTTTTTTTGCCTAGGGCGGCAAAAATCCTTGCACCGGCCCTGCCAAGGATCTAGTGGCAACTCCATGTATTGAGAGCCGCATAAGTCTGTATTGAGGGGGAAGTGATGAGTACACCCAAGATGGTTAGGACATTCTTGTTAATTATAAGTGGTTGCTAGCTAGTCAGTGGAGGTGAGTGAGGCTTGCAAATTGGCACACCGCCCTAGGGATCTAGTGAAAGACTGAAGCAGTGACACCCACCAACCGTGCAAGGTGTAAAGTTAAAGGACTTCAAATTTAGAAAGGACTGTCATGGTTCCCTTTCTAAGTGGAAAGACAGTGGGGATCATGCTTGCATTGCCACCAAGTGCCAAGTTTGCCAGGCTTGGTGGGAAGCGAGCTCTACACTGCTGCTGCAATGCTGTGTAAAGTAGATGATGGCCCCTCCGTGACCCACAGAGCCACGATACCCTTTAAAGAACAGTTATCCAGGTGTGAGAAAACTCGTCTTAACTCTTAAGAACTTTGTGGGGTCAAAATCCCAAGTCCCAAGTGTAGCTGCAACTTAGAGCTGATTTATAACCAGCTGGAAGAAAAGCTTGGTCTTAAGGAGAACATGCCTTACTTGTCTTGTCGTATACATTTACATTGTGCATGCAATATATATAATTATTTAAACAATTGCATGTAAGTTATCTATCCATTGATATACGGTACAGGCATTTTACAGTATAGTTATTTGTACCCTGTATGATAGTACACCATATGTAGTTGAGGGGAGAAGCCAACAGAAGGTACCACGTAGAGCACCATCCAATGTGAGGCTGACCCTAGGGAGAAATCAATGTTCCCTCTGAGCCTTTGTATGCAGTGAGCAGGGCAGTCAGTGGGCACAACAAACAAATATTAAAGTGCAGCACCTGAATAATTAACCATATAGCCGAGATGCAGGATCACATTGCATCAAGGCTGAGCACATGAAGGCATTCTCTACATCCCCTGTTGTCTAGGGCAGTAAGAGGGTTAATACCAATATTGCTGATGGGAGGAAAGTGTTAATGCCAGTATTCCATAGTGGTCTGAGGCAGTGAGGAGGTTAAATGTAGTATTTCTGGTGGTCTTGGGCAGTGAAGGAGTTTTTGTAAGAATCCTTAATAGTCCATTGCACTGAGAAGTTTAATTATAGTATACCTGGTAGGCAGTGACGTGGGTTATTGTATGAATCGTTGGTAGTCCAGGGCGGTCAAATTGTTATATTCAATGAAGGGTTAATGATCAATACCTGGGGTCCGGTGGTTCGCCGACTTTCCTAGCTCCAACATTGTCCTGGCTGTAACAGCATGTATCCTCCATACATTGATAACAGAGAAGAGTACAGGGAGGAGAAAAGGAGGACAGTGTGGCGGAAACATCCCAAAGAAAGAGATTGACCCACTTTACCTACTTTTGCCACCTGACCAGAGGCCTACAAGGATCAAATGTAGCCCTAGATTTTCCCAGTTGCCTTGTTCCATATAGATGTTGTCCATCGTCTTTAGGAAGACCACCACTCTTAAAGACCAATTTTAACCATAAGTTTGGGTGGTCATCCTAAAGAATGATCACAGTTTCTTGTGATAATGATCAAAAATATCCAGAACATGTTTTGGACCCCAATCCAGATTTCATGGCTTAGGTTACCCTCCTTCTTTTCCACATTCATTATAAAATGGGCAATGTGACACTGTGCAGTACTTTTCTCAACATACACCCCAATATTAGCAAAAAAACAGGTAAACTGGTTGACGGCACAATTGGAGTAGTGGAACATATGACTTTTTAATATGGGATGATGGGATAGTCATATCAGAACTAATGTTTGACATGATGCCACTTCTCCTCTGGGCAGGTCCCTGTAGGGTGGTAGCTTGGTGGTATCATAGTGAGATATTTATACGTCAAGAGCCTTTGTGTCCTTTCCAAATGCAGTTAGGCATCATGAGGCACACGCTGAAGAACATTTGGTCACTTGCTCATGAAGGTTACATAGTTTTTGTACCAAGCCAGTTGTGGGCCACCACATTGCTGGTGGGGTTCAGGACCGTGGCTACCCTAAAGTCTTGAAAAATTAAAATGTTTCATCTTTGGCCCCTGTTGTCCAGAATGGAAGCACCATCTGAAACCCAAAGTCTTAGCCTCTTCTTACACTTGGTTATTGCTTTCCGTCATTGTGGGGTTATGTTGGGAAGATTTCCCTATGTATACCTCCAATGGAGGGCTCTGGTGTATGCCTTTGTAAAGCTATACAGTGGCATATGTTGCCAGTAGGACCTCATTGTAAAAAAATGTATACCGCATCGTGTACTTCTGTATAGAACAGATTAGTCTACTGAAACAAGTAAGAAAGATATAAGATTGACAGCTGAAGTCCACATGGTCCATCTAGTCTGCACTTATATTATTATTTATCTTAGGATAGACATGTGTCTATCCCAGTTGTTTAAATTCACGTACTGCCGAGTTCCTAACCACATCTGCTGGTAGTTTGTTCCAAGTCTGAACTACGCTTTGGGCCCGAGCACCACATGCTCGAAAGGCCCACAGCAGGCTCCAACCAAGCCAATGAAGACTGTACTGCCCAGTGTGTCCGCATTGGGAAAAGTATGCCCATGTATAGAGGCCCCTATGTATGCGAAAATGAATCCTTTTGGCATTCACTTGGTTAGTGGGGCTATATGGATACGTGTGCGTTATGTGCCGGGAGCTTTCCTGACACATACACCAAACGTGTGACATAAACACAGTGTAAACAGAGCCTTGCTTATGTGGCCCATGTGCATTTTGTATACTGGTTCCTGGGTGGGTATGGACGACCACCTCCTAGAGCCTGAGAGTGCACATAAAGACTACAGTAGTGCCCTGTCAGCAGTGAATCCTATGATTGCTATGGACCATGTAAGACTTCAGTGATTAGATTGGCACCTCATTGGATTAGATGAATGGTGGCCATCAGTGGAGGTGGGTTACCCAACCAATTGGTGCCCACGAAGAGAAAGGTATAACCAATTATACTATCATACTTTACAGTGTCCGCTCAGTGGTGGATCCCATGATTTCGGTCAATCATGTAAGACTTCGGAGCTTAGATTGGCACCTCATTGGATTAGATGAATGGTGGCCATCAGTGGAGGTGGGTAACCCAACCAATTGGTGCCCACGATGAGAAAGGTATAACCAATTATACTATCATACTTTACAGTGTCCGCTCAGTGGTGGATCTGATGATTTCTGTCAATCATGTAAGACTTCAGCGCTTAGATTGGCACCTCATTAAATTAGATGAATGGTGGCCGTCAGTGGAGGTGGTTAACTCTACCAACTGGTGCCCAAGATGAGAAGGGTATGTCTAATGAACATTTATACGACCATACTTTTATATTTCTGCACTAATTGATCTTAAATACATTTTTGGGAAAAAATACAGGAAATTGCCTTTAATATTTCTCTCTATTGAAATAGAATTTTCTGTGACTTCCCTGTTTTGTTTCAGAAAATAATCTTCCTGAAATCTTTGGAGAAATCTGCGGACTAGTGCACGTTCTTTCTGGTCACTAGACTCATAGACGTCATATGAGCAGGTAGGTGCATCTGTTATATCAGAAAGGCCAAATGCCCAGAGGTCATTCTACAATTCACAAGGGAAACATCTGATAGACCTTGAGGAACATTTACCAATCTCAGACCTATGGATACAATATATGAACATGTTTAGTGTCTTCACCCAAGATCAGGGCCTGAGATGTGACTTCTTTTTCCTTCACCTCTGGTAGTTGTAAACCTAAATTATGAATTTGGTTGATGTTTCAGCTTCATCATATAGCAGTAGATTGAAGTAAAGGCCTGTAGCTTCAGGCTCCCTCCTCCATTGAAGACGCTGGCCCACAAGTTTTCATCCAGTATATGAACATCTTTTGAAAGTGTCTTGCAAACATCTCCCTTTTCTACTCCTCATTGAACAGAGAAGTCCACCCTTCTATCCATAGCTATGATAATAAATGGGAAATGGACCTGGTCTGTACAAGGATCAGGGCATGCTGGGCTGATGCATGGAACATAGTCTTCTCCTGCTCCATAAATACCAATACAATAGAGTCTGCCTCAGGGGCGTAGCTAAAGGCTCATGGGCCCTGGTGCAAGAGTTCAGTTTGGGCCCCCCTTCCCTCAGTGCTTGTGTGTCTTCTTATGCGGCGCAAGTGTCTTTGGGGCCCCTCAGGCTCTTGGGCCTGGTAGCGACTGCTACCTCTGCACCCCCTATAGCTACGCCCCTGGTCTGCCTATTAGGTCCTCATTCCGTGGCTCATAGTACTTATGTGAATATTGCCCCTGGCTATCTGGCCTAATTGCTTTAGGGAATGTTCCATGTGTGGTGGGCCCGTCCACATGTCTTACAGCCTAGCCTGCACCGTTTTGCGTACTTCTTTCAATAGAGACCCGTGGGAAGCTATGCTACACTACACAAATAATTGCTCAGGCCTGGAAGAAACCACCTATCCCATTCTCGGACCTTCTCACACAATTAGATAGCTGTATGACTAATGAGCAGCTCACTACTATCATCGTTGATACTCAAATTTGACCAAGATCTGGGCCATTGATTGCCTGCGCCACCCACAACTGTCCACCTCCTGCTTCTTGCTTGTGTAGCAATATAATCTGGGATGTATATCCCTCTCCACTATTCCTCCTCTTTTTTACTCTATTACTTTTTTCTTCATATCAATAACATTAGTCTTTGTGTGGATGGCATCTATAAAGAGACTCTACATTATGTACTTCATGCAGTTATGCTTAATCTGGATTGTTTAATCCCTTGTTTAACCCAGTGAGGCTACTTATTGTGCCGTACTTAAAAACATTTAAAAAACTCAGTATTTTGTTAAAGTAAAATTGTATAATTTGAATGAAGCTTGTGTAAAACCCAATATATAAAGTTCCTGATGCACAACTCTTGAGATAGATATGAGATAGATAATAGATAAGTAGATATATAAATAGATAGATTCCCATTCTTTATCCAGTCTTATTCTAGTTGGCAGTATAGACCGGTACAGGTGAGCTGGAGCAGTGGGCATAACAAAATGAGTCACGTTGGCAGCACATCGCATGCTGTGTGGCTGCCGGACAGGCTCCAGGTGAAGCGTGGCCAGGTGGTGGCATCTGCAGCTCAGTGCACATGACTTGAGATGTTCAGCATTAGAATTAGCTGAGAGCAGATATGGACTCAATGTTCTCAGTTAATAACAGACAGATGAGTGGGTTGTTACGTTATCGTGGGATTACGACTATATTTCTATAATAGTACCACATACATTACATTCACAAATATGGTAGTCTGGAAAAGTATCTGCCCATCTTCCAGAGGTCTCTTATTATTGCATATTTAATATACTCCCCAGTATACAGGATGGACAGCTACTTTAAAGGATTCTCTGGTTTCATAATGAATCTCCAAAGTTCCAAACACTGACTATTTGCCCCATATATGTACCTGTTTTTCATGTCACCGCTTTCCTTCCACTGTTCTCGGCATTACTGCATCCGGGCAGGATGTTTACATGCAGGACTTCCTGTTTTATCAGCTTCCTCCCGGGTTTGCTAACCAATCACAGCGTGCTTTGCTCTATAATGTTTTACAGGGCTTGTTCCACCTAGCTAACATGGAGAGAGGAGGTGTAAAGGGTATGACTACTGCAGAGAGAGCAGTGTGGCAGGCGAAGCAAGCCCTGAGAAACATTACAGAGCAAAGCATGCTGTTTGGTTCGAAAACCCAGCAGGAAGCTGATGAAAAGAGGAAGTTCTGCATGTAACCACGCTGCCAGGATGCGGTGATGCTCAGAATAGGTGAAGTGCGGAGATACAAAATAGGTATATGAGGCAAATCTATAGTGTGTGGCGTACTCTGGACAGAAACAAATTCATTATGAAACAAGAAAACCCCTTTAAGCTGTATCACATGAATGAAATGGGTTGCTGATTGTTAGTGGCTCTCCACTCTGCATCCATCCCTATCTATGATGTCTATATACTCTAATACATCATATGGAAAATGATGGCAATATTTAAGTGTAAGAGGACAGTTACTTGGTAATGGACAATTTCTTATTTTTATTTTTTATGTGATTTCTATTGCATGGTTGGGTAGGAAGAATCTCCTGACCACTTTTCAACTCGCCCAACTATTGTATACTTTACCATACATCATCTCTTTAACTGGTTTCTATGGGGGAGGGGTAAGAGGCCTTGCTTACCATATACAATGTAGCACAAAAATGACCTTAGGGTGGGATGTCTAAGTGGTCTCAAATGGCCAACCCCTTGATATGTACCCCACACATTGACATGGAGAGAGCAGTGTTGGTCTATTCTTCCTCACGTCTATTTTGGATTAAAACCTCTTTATTGAGTCTCAGGGGAAGATCCAGCCGTCTCATGAGAGGTCTTCTAAAAATTTGCTGTAATGAACCTTCACTGTTCTCTAATAGGGACCTTCTCTCTTCAGAGGCTCCAATAAGTTGTCTACCAGGTTCCTTAAATAAGAACACTGAAGTTATCCCACAGTTTTGGGCTCAGTTCTCGAAGCTGAGGGTTTGCAGGTTGGTGGGGTTCGGGAGTGGGTGCAATCTCTCCTCCCTTTGTCAGTAAGGAGATGGTAAACCTCTGACATACTTGGAACAGTTTGGAACAGTCTCATGGTATCTCTCGAAGTGCAAAAGTACAAGATAATTCCTC
This sequence comes from Bufotes viridis, assembly GCA_033119425.1. Taxonomy (NCBI): domain Eukaryota; kingdom Metazoa; phylum Chordata; class Amphibia; order Anura; family Bufonidae; genus Bufotes; species Bufotes viridis. The sequence continues at coordinate 616,294,608 of CM065589.1, forward strand.
TAAAACTGTATTGAGATGGTACAGGACTCCAGTCCATTTTTATAAAAACATTTCTGATACTGATTTCTGCTGGAGATGTGAAGCAGAGCCTGGGACAATGTCTCACATGTGGTTGCATTGACCACTTATTCGCAGTTTCTGGTCAGTAATAGAATCTACAGTTAATAGGATATGATCCACTCAGATACATCTCATGCCCAAACTGGATCTTCTCTGGCTCCCACAACCTGGCTTTAGAGCCTCTCTTCGTAACCTTCCCCCTTATCTACTGTCCACTGACAAACTCTTGATACCTCTTCTTTGGAGAGATAAATCTGCACCCATGAAGGGGTTGTGGATAGCTAAAACTCATGAAGTATGCCTACTTGAAGAGTTAGCAGAGTTGGGAAAGTAAAAATAGTGCTCGAAATCTTCATGTTTGGCAGCTGTCGTTAAATTTTATGCAGAGCAGGGTCTAAAAAGGTATTTGTATATCTTGCCTCATTTTCGTAACCTTTTATTTATTTTTTACCTGTTTTGGGCTTACTATCGAGACCTCACAAGTAGATTTTAGGGCCTAATTGCACTATCATGCTTAACATATCTTCATTACCTTTGGAGTAATCCGATCAGTTTTCAATGGACTCTGACTCCAAGAAGTTTGGAGAACTCATAGTAGAAGCCAAGTAGCAACGGAGTATTTGGTCTCCAAATGTACCAGGGACCTGGCCAGATCCATTGGTACCAGTGGTATATCTAACGAGTAAGTGGTGGCAGTCTACCGGCAGTGAAAGGGCTCTCTCAGCCTGTCAGGATTGTGAGTGAGTGTTGGGCCACGCTGGAAGTCACGTGGGCCACCCACTCTCACTCCACGTGTGGAGAGGGCGTGTCTCTGTAATACTGTGCCAAGCTGACCTTACGTGTTGCCAGGGGGGTGCGGAACGTCACGTCTTGGTAAAAGTGAAGAGACCGTACTGCGTGATCCCGACGGAGTAGTGACATCAGGCGGGCTGTGAGGTTCATTTTGTCACAAAAATGCACTCCACACTTTCCAGATTTTTATTTATTAAAATTTTTGAAAACCATGTATCATTTTCTTTTCACTTCACACATACTTGCTATGTTGGTCTATCACATAAAATCCCAATAAAATACATGTAAGTTTGTGGGTGTAGCATAAAAAAATGTTGAACAGTTCAAGGGATATGAATACTTTTTAGTTTTGTCAGCCATATTGGCGGTCTCTGGGGTGCTTTTTCCTTGACCCAGTCAATCAAAGGTGCCCTCAACCTTCTTTCCCCATACTCGAATCTCCTGGCAGCCAATCACAGGTCTTAGGTTATTCCCTTGTGTGACAACGAAGCTCTGTCCATGATGGGCAAGAGTCAAAGCTGAGGTTGTGGATGATGCATCATGGGAAATAACTAACAAAGAACAGATTTCCATCTTCAGTTTTCAATGCCAGCCATCACTGGTCTCCTCTATGGTGTGGATGGGGGGTGGTGGTCATCAATGCAACATCATGGGATGATGGGAGTTTTCCTTTAAATCTTTTCTATTTTGCTCTTCATAACGTAACTCATTCACAGCCTGTATAGGAATTTTCCGATCCAGCATCCCGGAAACTTTGAGTGTAGAAGTCAGAGAGTCTATTTGCAGTGCCGTAAGATCTTCTGATTGCTGCCTCTTCGTGAGCCAAGTGTAATCTGTTTGCCTTAAGGCACATCTGCTGCCGCCCTCCCCGGGGACCTCCTTGGTTTATTGCTACATTAAAAGTTTGTTTGAAGAGGTGATGGATTATTCTGTTGATATTTACTATTCTTTTACCCGAGCCAATGGGAGCGGCTGGCGGCAGATGTGGCTTTACGCGCATCAGACCCAAGACATAGAATCGTCAATATCTGTTACACTGTTCACACGCGGTCTATAATTCCCAGTTTGCTGTAAGGTCGCAGATTGACAACAGCTATCTGGAGACCGCTTATTTTTAGCTGGGCAAACAGCGAGGATGAATTGTTACCAATTACACGTATGTGATTGACTGCGGCTTAATCCGCCTCACTCCTAGAACTCAATCAGTTCAGAGGAAGTTTAGGAAAGTCTACGCAGGCGACATGTCGGAGACTAGAAGAAATTAAAGTTTGCTCCAGTAATTCGAAAAATTTAGTGGGAGATCTCCATCAATCAGGGTCTCTGGAGCACCCAGTATGCAGACCAGCCTAATGAACTCAACGTCCACCGTGTAATGCTTTATTCTGCCTGTGGTGGGTTCCCAGCTGCAAGACACACTATGATCATCTAAGAGGTTTACAAAGTAGCCATCCCTTTTAAGGTCAATTGGTGGCTTCCAAGAGCTAGGGCCCATTGGAATTGCAGGGCCACATTTATCAAAACTGACCATACTGCACATAGCGTCCAATCACAGCGTAGCTTATAGTTTTCTAGAACAGTTTAGGGAATAAGGATGTGCTGTGGTTGATTGTACGACACCATATTACATCAAGTATAACCATCGATGGTGCCCTGCTGCATTGTACCTATGGGTCACTGATTTCAAATGGAGATTTTCCAAATAATTCCAACAGAAAACGAAGTGGCTAGCGCTGTCAGATGCGGTTTTATGTAGATCGTCCCCCCTTGAAGAATTGCTTCCTAAAATGGAGCTATAGGGCAGCAGTGGATAATGGCACACAAAGCATCTTGAATCTTGTGCACCGCTCTACCATGAGAAAAGTCCACCCATATAACAGCCCCATCGTCATATGGGATGGAAATGTCCTATTTCTTTGTGGACGGTCATATTTCTGGGCCTGCCACCATTGTCTTCCCTGGAATTTGATCTTCAGAACCCCCCTTGTTCTGAAGATCAAATTCCAGAGAAGACAATGGTGGCATGCCCAGAAATATGAACGTCCACAAAGAAATAGGACATTTCCATCCCATATGACGATGGGGCTGTAATATGGGTGGACTTTTCTCATGGTAGAGCGGTGCACAAGATTCAAAGATGCTCTGTGTGCCATTATCCACTGCTGCCCTATGGCTTCTTGATCCATTTGGAACGCCAAGACAGCAACATACGGAGACATAGACTGGTGGGCAGACACATCTCTCAGTGGCAGTCTACAGGATTCATGGAAAACATGGGGCACCTCGGGATTCAGTCTTCTCCACTTACAGACCTCCTGACAGGGTCCACTTTGTAAGACTTAATACCTCATTTAAATTTTGCTTTAGCAGCAATTATGAATCCTGGTGAGTCCTGTAATGTCTACAGGGGGCTGTATATAGTTGGAATAATATAGATTTCCAAAAACACTGCCACCCCTGTCCACAGGTTGTGTTTGGCTTTGCATTTCGTTCTATGGAGCTGAGCTGCTATACTGGTCACAACCCATAGATAGGTTTATATGCTGACATTTTAATCCTTGGTGGAAAGACAGCCTTGACATGCAGATTATCAGGTAGGTCAATTATGCTGCAGATTTTTTTACAATACGTGAGATTGCATTGCTGAGAAAAAAACATTAATTAATCTTACCGGTAATTGTATTTTTCTTTAGCCGACACAACGGCATCACCTGGAGGTTGGCCTGCCTTCTCAGGGACAGGAAACAATTGACGAAATCAGCAATAAAGGGCCCCCTCCCCTTTACCTCTTCAGTTAGTTACCTGGGGCTCCAGAAAGGGAGTGAAGCAATTAAATTTAACAAAATAAACAATACAGGTAAAAATACCTGACAAGAAAATTCCTTTTCCCATTCTCTTTTTTTTTTTTTTTGCTTGAGAAAGGTTCCAGTTGGGACCGAAACGTCGCTTGTACACCTATGGGTAAATAAACCTTGGTTTTTTTCCATTTTATTTTGGAGTGCTGCTCTACTTTTGACTATATATATATATTTTTTTGGTTGGGAAAATACTATGCCGTTGTGGAGGCTAAAGAAAAATACAATTACCGGTAAGAGTAATTAATGTTTTTTCCCTCCGCCTCCACAACGGCATCACCTGGAGGAATGACATAGGAGACAGATCATGGAGGGACTACCGCAGATAAGACTCTGCGACCAAAAGATAAATCTCTATTGGAAAAAATGTCCAACTTATAGTGCTTAAAAAATGTGGACGGATTGGACCATGTGGCCGCTCTGCAGATATCCTCCAATGAGGCTGAGGCACCCTCCGCCCAGGAAGTTGCTAGAGCCCTAGTGGAATGAGCTTTCAAGAAGGGTGGAGGAGCGCATCCTTCTGTTTCATAGGCTACATTTATGCATAACTTGATCCACCTAGAGATAGAGGCTTTGCTAGCCGCCTCTCCTTTGTGAAGACCCAGGTATTGAACTAGGAGTTAATTTGACTTCCTAAGATCTTTAGTGGCTTCTAGATATTGAAGAATCGACCTCCGGACATCTAGATTGTGGAAGAGTTTTTCTTTTTCTGTTTTAGCGGCCAGACCCTTATCAAGTCCTGCTTGAAGGAAGTTCAGGATAAGAGGAATGTCAGGTTCGCTGGATGGGTCCCACTTGTCAGCCACAAATCTTAGATAGGCCTTCCAAGTTCTGAGATAGATTTTTGAAGTTATTGGTTTCCTACTATGAATCAAAGTAGAAATAACTGTTTCAGAAAACCCTTTTTTGCTTAAGATATATTTTTCAGTCTCCAAGCCGCCAGCTGAAGCTGGGAGACTCTGGGGTGACAAATCGGTCCCTGAAGAAGTAGGTCTGGGTCTGGTGGCAGAATCCAGAAATCGTCTCCTGCAAGAAATTTTAGTATCTGAAACCACGCTCTTCTGGGCCAGAATGGGGCTATTAGTATTACTTGGGCTTTCTCTTCAAGTTCTTTGACATGACTCTTGGAATTAACTGCATCGGCGGAAAGGCGTAGAGCAGACCCTGAGGCCAGGGAGACGATAGTGCATCTATCCTTAGGGGACTGTCTAGGGAGGACAGGGAGTAGAAATCCGGGACCTGCCTGTTCTTCCTTGTGGTGAATAAATCGACTTGAGGAATGCCCCACCTGGCACATATCTGTCTGAAAACTCGTTGGTTTAGACTCCATTCCCCGGTTTCAGTTGATCTCTGCTGAGAAAATCTGCCACTTGATTGTCCTTTCTCCTTACATGGGCTGCTGACAAAGAGAGCAGATTCCCTTCCGCCCAATTCAGGATCTTTTCTGACACTGATGCCAGGGCACGGCTTCTTGTACCTCCCTGCTTGTTCAGGTAGGCTACCGTGGTTGAGTTGTCCGAAAGAATTTTTACGTTTCTCTGGTAGAGGAAGGAGGAGAAGGTTTTGAGGGCTTTCCAAACTGCTGTTAACTCGCGAATGTTTGATGAAGCTTGTTGCAGATCTGGAGGCCAAAGCCCCTGAGCCATTTTTCCTTCTATGTGGGCTCCCCAGCCCTGCTGGCTTGCATTCATTGTTATGACGACTTGATCTATCTGTCTCCACTCGACTCCCCTGGCCATATTCGCTCGAATCGTCCACCAGGACACTAAGACCTTGAGATACGATGGGATCCTGATAAGCTGGTTTAGAGACATCAGCCTCTTGTCCCAATTTCTCAGGAGGAAGGCCTGAAGAGGTTTCGAATGGTGTTGGGCCCATTTCACTGATGGAATGGTTGATGTCATTAGACCCAATACTCCCATAATTTCCCTGTAGGAGGCCTTCTTCTTTCTCTGGGAGGATTTGACTGTGGATATCAGATCTTCTTGCTTTGATGCAGGCAGAAAGGAAGTCATTTTTTGGGAAGCGAGTAGAACCCCTAAAAAGATTCTCTCCTGAGAGGGAAGGAGACAGGACTTCTGATGTTTTATCAACCAGCCTAGATCGGTTAGTGTTGACAGGATAGTCTGAAGATGAAGCACAAGTGTGTTTTCTGATTGGGCTGTGATTAGGAAGTCGTCCAGGTATGGAATGAACGATATTCCTGCCAAATGAAAAAAATTTGCGACTTCTATCATTATCTTGGTGAACACTCTTGGTGCGGAACTGAGGCCGAATGGAAGGACTTGAAACTGAAAGTGGTGCAGAGACCCCCGAAACCAAACCGCTGTTCTGAGATATTTCTGGTCCTCGTCCGTATCTGGACGTGATAGTAGGCGTCCATTAGGTCCACTGTCACCATATAACAATCTTTTGTTAGGAGATTGACCACCGATCTTACGGTCTCCATCTTGAATTTTTTGTAAACTATATACTGATTTAACAGCTTTAAGTTTACAATTGCTCTGAACGAACCGTTTGGTTTTTTTATCAAGAAAATCGGGGAGTAGAATCCCTGTTTTTCTTCCTGTACTGGAACTGAAATGATGGCACTTTTTTCTAGAAGGATTTGTATTTGCTCTTCCATTGCTTCTTGGTTTTTTCCTGTTAATATAGGATTCTCCATGTAATGTAACGGAGGAGGACTGAGAAATTCTAGACCATATCCCTCTCTTATAATAGCCAGGACCCAGAGAGAGGCCAGGATTTTTGTCCAGGCTGTGTAAAAACGGCTCAGTCTTCCTCCCACTGAGCCTCTGGCGTCATTGGGTTGTGGAACAGGAGGACTTCTCGGAGTTAAATAGGAAGCCTTTCCCCTTTCCTTTTGAAGCCTGCCAGGACGATCCTGATTCTTTCTTTTTCTGCTCAATTCTATTACGTCTCTGGGGGCAAAATGAACGTCTCTGATGAAAGAATTTCGATTCTGTTGGAAACCCTTTTTTGCGATCAGAGGCCTTCTCCAAAATATCGTCTAGAGCTGATCCAAAAACACGATCCCCTTCACATGGTAGTGGGCATAACTTATTTTTAGATGCAGAATCACCAGACCATGATCTAAGCCAAATTGCTTAGTGTGAGGCATTAGACAATGCCGCTGTTCTGGCGGAAAGCTTAACTATATCTGCAGAGGCGTCTGCTATGAATATAGCCACCTGCATAAGCATGGGAATGGAAGAGAGGATGTCTTCTCTTGGTGTGCCTGATTCTATATGGTCTTCTAACTGACCCAGCCACAGGGATAAGGTCCTAGCGGTATATGTAGCAGCTATACTAGGTCTAAACACCGCAGTAGAGGATTCCCAAGCCTTTTTTTAGCAGACTCTTGCATTTTTTATCCATTGGGTCCTTTAATAATCCAAGATCTTTAAATGGAAGCGCAGATTTTTTAAAAATTCATCTAAGTCCGACTCTGGTTGTTCAATGGAGCTGCTGGATGTGGAGGGTCTAGGCGGTAAGTTTGAAAGTTAACTTCAACTGCCGCTCCTACTTCCTCTTTAATCATGGACCTTAGATTCTCAATCCCTAGGAGACATAAGCGTTGAATGATATAAGGAATTGGAAAAACTAAAGCTTTCCATATTTTGAAAAAACCATCACCAAAAATAATTTTCTAGGAGAGGTGAGAAACAATCCACATCCTGAAAAAGTATCCCCAATGGGGAGGAGGCTTACCGGGCTAGAGGGCCTGGAAACATCAGTGGCCTTCCTGGGGGGGACTCAGAGACGGTCTGCAGGGACATGCTTGATCCAGAGTGCGGCAAAACACACTTGGACGATGGCGCCCCTTAAAATTCCTGCTTGCCGCTCAGCTGACCTGTAGCTCCGCCCCCTCTGCAGCGCTCCGTATGCACATACCGGCGCTGCCGGAAGTCACATGGGAGCGTTCTTCTGATTCAGAATGCTCCCATCTGCCCACACATATGCCGGTCCCGACTTGGACACGGGGTATACAGCCCGGGGTTGCCGACATGTGCCGGACTTACACCGAGAGAAGGGAGGGACATTGATGCCCAGTCCCGCGATCCCCACTCCTGCAACGGCCCTCCGGCACTGCCGGGAGAACAAACCAAGAAGGCCGTGCGAATCGCTGATCCACGTACTTCCCGACCTTCTGAGGGACAGGAAACAACTGAAGAGGTAAAGGGGAGGGGACCTTTATTGCTGATCTCGTCAATTGTTTCCTGTCCCTGAGAAGGTGGGCCAACCTCCAGGTGATGCCGTTGTGGAGGCGGAGGGAAAAATTATGTTTTAATATAAGCAAATGAGCATCTATGAGCAACGGGGGCGTTACCGTTACTCCTAGAGGCTCTGCTCTCTCTGCAAATGCTGTGCCCTCTGCACTTTCATTGACAGGGTCAGGCAGTGTAGCCATCATTTCCGGTCCAGTCAAAGTGCAGAGGGAGCGGCAGTTGCAGAAACAGTGGACCCTCTTGGTGAAATGGCAACACTCCATTGCTCCTAGATGCTTATTTGCATATATTGAAACTTCATCTTTCTCAGCAATGCGGACACATATGAACATGGGACCAACACAGATGTCTTCAGCTGCCAAGCGCACATGTAACAGGTCAGCCAGTGTCATAGGGACAGAACTGCTGACAGATGCCCTTTAAGGACAATATTACTGGCCATATTGTACCCAGACACTTCAGTTTCACATGGAGGCAAAAATTATGACATACTGTTACTCCACTGACTGCCAAATTATGGAGGTATTTTTTATTCTACGGGAGCATGTCACCATAATACAACCCATACAGAGAAAAATTGAGTTTCTAAAGCACAAATTCCTCAAAACAGTCCTCCAAATATCTGCTGATCAAAGAACCTCACACTCACACAAGTCTTTTTGGAATGAGCACATTTATTTCAGAGTAAACTTGTCGCTTGAGCAACTTCCCAAAAATCTGGGAGTGGACAAGCCTATTTACACCATTAATAGCATGAACTGATGTTAGGATCAATAAGCAGAGGATGGAAAGGTCAAAAACACTCAAAACCACAGTAGAAAACCCCAGCTGTGGCTCACAAGGTACAGGAATCAAATATTTCCTCCCACCAACCAACCCCCAAAAGGAGAAAGATGGAAATTAACTAAGACTGATGGGAAAAGAATATTTTGTCCATTTTTTATTTTTTTTTACTTAAAATTGTTGTGAATTTTTTGTGAAATGTAAAGTGGAGTCCAACTGCCGCATACAATCTAGGAAGCCAATACATACATACAATTAGAAGATCATATAGTGCTGATGATGTCTACGGAAATTTACAATAAAAAATTATTCATCTGCACCACCATGTACATAAGGGGCTTTTCTTTAGGACTTAGGATTTATTTAGGACTTTTTCTTTAGGTTTAGGATAAATCAAATTGACCCGATTGGCTGATAATGTCATTATGGGGATATAATCTACTGCCTAATTTGGGATTTGTTGGGTAAAATGTGTGTAATTTTAACCCCAACCCCCCACACACACACAAAAAAGGGGATAAAAAACAAAACAAAAAACTACAATAAAATGTATAGAAAAATAAAAGTCTACATTAGGTCTAGAAAAAGGTTTTATAAATCAAAATGAGATAAAGCTAAAAATATAAATTAAAAAACAGGATAAAAAAAGGGAAAGAGAACCACCCTTGCCCATGGTTTGTGCCTGGCATTGAAGTGGAAGGAGATGGGTTACAATATCACACACAACTTGGTAACATGTTTGGCGTAGGTTTTGAGGGGGAAAAAAAATACAGCAATGCTTTTCAAATTTCGCACAACCTGTTGCACTTTTTCAAATTACTGCATTTACAAAAAGTCTTGCAAATTTGGGGCGGGTCAGACACCAACTAATCTATTTTTTAAGTCAAATTCTTTAGTTATCCTTATTTTTAATGTAATAATTTTTTTACAAAATCAAATAATTGTCCCCTTTACTAGAGATGAGTTTAATTTCCTTTTGAGGGTTATGGCGAGTGTGGCAAAGTGTCCCCCTAAAGATAAGGACTTTGGTAAAAATGCCTTTGTCTTTCTTTGCAGAGGAGTGGAGGAAATAATATAAAACAATAAACAAAAGTATTTAAAAAATTATCTAAAATGAAAAAAAAATTATAGTAGGGAAAAAATAATTAAATTTGCGTCATTGGAAAATTTAAAAAATAAATATAAAATTAAATCTAAAAATGCCTTTGTCTTTCTTTGCAGAGGAGTGGAGGAAATAATATAAAACAATAAACAAAAGTATCTAAAAAATTATCTAAAATGAAAAAAAAAATTATAGTAGGAAAAAAATTATTAAATTTGCGTCATTGGAAAATTAAAAAAATAAATATAAAATTAAATCTAAAACAAAAAAAATATAAAGTTTAATTTACGTAGGGTGAAAATAACCTTTCTAGGTAATGCAGAGAATGTGTTTTGGAGGCTTAAGTGATGACCTCACTATACAGCTCTGCTCATCCCCTACATATCATGATAATTATATTGATGTGTTTGCCGATGAGGACCTGTTAAGCTGGCAGATGAGCAATCGAATTTTGGTGACGCTTTGTCAATACGACTGCTCGGGTGACACAGCAATCTCATTGTCAAAGAATGGTTGGAGGTGGACGTGATGTAAATTGATCCAACAAAGGTGAGGTTATATTGACCAAGCACAGAACGCAAGATTTACACATCAAGGTTTGATGGCGACGTCTCAGAGATAGCCGCAACCTGAAGTTTTTTTGTGCGTGTGTATATATATATATATTTATAGAAACAGGAAAAACTAAAAGGAAACGCCACAGGAAATCATTAATACCGCACAGGTTTATATATTTATATTACTTTTTTTTGCAGGGATATTAACGTCAAGTGCTATGGTCCAGTAACAGCCAGAGCTGCAATGCATCAAGGGGAGAATGCCTGAATAATACTGCATGCGACAGAGAAAAATCTGCACATATCTGTAGGAAGGAGGCATGTGAAGGTATAGAATAAGTCCATAGGTTTCTATAGGTGGCGTTTTATGGATTTATACATTTGGTATATCAGTAATAGCAAGTGTACAAAAAAAAAAAAAAGTATGGCACTTTAAATTGTATATAGGCTCGTCTAGAAATGATACCTCGTCCCCTTCTAAGGTACCGGTAAATGCACATCTTTAATCCCACACAATCCTTAACCTGACCTAAACGATACCATACCAGTTAGGTCAGATTATTATGAAAAAAAATGATGAAAAAATTGCAAAATTAGGTCAGATACATCCCAAACAATGTAGAAAAAATACACACATAGTATATATAAGCTAAACAACAACAAAAACAACTTGTGCAGAATGACCATATCATATCTACTGTATTTTTTCACTTTATAAGACGCACCTGATAAGGCTTAAAGAAGGAAAAAAATAATATTTGAAACCAAAAGGTGTGCTAAAACATGTTGCAGTACATAGGTGTATTCCTATGGATGTAGGGGGTTATGGTCACATTTAATAGAAACACTTAGGCCACTGTTTATATTAAATGTGACTATAACCTCCCTTATCCATAGGAATGCACCCATATACCTATGAATGAGAGGCTTAAATAGTCTTATTTCATGCATATTATGTGTGGTGCCTGCGCCGCTCGCATGCTGGGTCCTCGCTCAGCTCCACCGTACTGCAGCTATGTTTCTGGACAGGTTCGCTTTATAAGATGCGAAAAAAGTGCGTCTTAAAAAGTGAAAAATATGGTGAGTGCTATCAGTTCAATTTTATTTCCTTTAGAAAAAAGAGGCTTGTGTGCCTGACAATGAGCCAATTAGCTGCTATGTTCACTGTACGGTATAGGATTGGTTACAGCGAACCGATTATTAAGGCTATGGACACATTCAGGGCAAATCTTTATGATTGTGTGTTACTCTTTTTGGGCTAAAAATAATTTTTGCAATTAGTCTTTATTAAAAATTGTCAGCAGGTTTTGTGATACAGGGGTTAAAATTTCAGTCTATTTGCATACTGTCACTTTCTGATTACTCAGAGTCCCATCAGATGACGTCTCATGTACAGCTCTTATCCCTGAAGTCCTGACCTCATAAATTATAGCCAAGGCCTCTTTCACACTTGCGTTCTGAGGATCCGGCAGGCACTTCTGTCCCGCCGGATCAGTCAGAACGCAAGTCGCCTGAAGCATTAGAAGACTGATCAGGATCCTGATCAGTCTTCGAAATGCTTTCAGGTTACTATGGCAGCCAGGACGCTATTAAAGTCCTGGTTGCCATTGTAGTAGTGGGGAGCGGGGGAGCGGTATACTTACAGTCCGTGCGGCTCCCGGGGCGCTCCAGAATGACGTCAGAGCACCCCATGCGCATGGATCACGTGATCCATGCGTGTAGGGCGCCCTGACGTCACTCTGGAGCGCCCCGGGAGCCGCACGGATGGTAAGTATACTGCTCCCCCGCTCCCCACTACACTTTACAATGGCAACCAGGACTTTAGCGTCCTGGCTGCCATGGTAACCAGTGAGAAAAAGCTAAACGTCGGATCCGGCGATGCGCTGAAACGACGTTTAGCTTAAGGCCGGATCTGGATTAATGCCTTTTTTAATGGGCATTAATTCCGGATCCGGCCTTGCGGCAAGTGTTCCAGATTATTGGACAGAACAAAAAGCGCAGCATGCTGGGGTATTTGCTGTGTCCAAAAAACGTTCTGGTCCTGAACTGAAGACATCCTGATGCATCCTGAACGGATTTCTCTCCATTCAGAATGCATGGGGATGATCCTGATCAGGATTTTTCCGGCATAGAGCGCCGAGGACGGAACTCTATGCCGGAAAGGAAAAACGCCAGTGCGAAAGGACCCTAAATTGTTAACAAACAGATAAGAATACGGCTTAAATGAGTGTCAGGAAATCAGAGAGAAGAGTTATATGTGACAGAGTAAAGTGACAGTCTAGATAGACTGAAATGTAACCTGTATCACAAAAACATCTAAAAATTTTTTTTTTTTTTTTTTTAACAAAGACCAATTGCAAAAAAGATCTGTAGCCCTAAATGAGAAGAATACAGTAATAAAAGAATGCCCTTGAAGGGAAATCGTCAGGTTATCTGATAAGATTTGCTGTACCATACTTTTAATCTTAAGCTCCCCTCAAGGTTACTGGTGATGACTACAATTCGTCAGTTCTTACTGGAGTCATAGAGAACACTTGCAGGACTTTCAGGGATATATTTCGGGCCCATGTACATCATGTTATGAACAATTCGGTACCAATCCCTACTCTGAAGGATGCACTTGGGAAATTCTGTATGATTTTGTGTGCAGAAGAACCTCTAGTATGGGGAGAAAAACATGACTGATACGGTATCGAAACATGGAGAGTATCCGAAATATCTCTGTAAAAACACAGCGACATAGGGAGGTACAGAAACCTTTATAAGATAACATTACTGCGCAATATAAAACGGATACTACCACGTCATACAGTTGTGTGCATGAGGCCTCAGGTTGATTAAAGCTGCATTTTCCCAGTAAACAGCGTCTTGTAGTGAGCCCTTCAAGGAGGAAGCAGCAAAAGTGGCTTGAACAATAGGAATCACTATGGTTTGAGTTACAACTTGGCGGTCTCGGCAGGATGTAAGCAAGCGTACGCCAGACTGGACAACGATCAAATGAAGAATCTTAACAGATTGGAAATCTCTTCTGTTTCTCCAGGTCGTATCCAGTTCAGCATAAAACCTTGGATGCCAGTCGTTTTTAAAGGTTTCACGAGCAGGATTGTGTCAAATGTATAAAAGCAATGAGTCGGCATACAGACGTTAGGAACCGCGGCCATGGTTCTGTACATTGGCAGCAGGTTCTCTTTTTATTATCATCACTGATACTTTAAGTATAAGTCAATAAAATAAAAAAACTAAACATAAGGTGCCACAAAAAGTCTTCAGATAAAATATCTTCACTGTGGGGCACGTTAAAGGGCAACTCCAATCACATTTGCTAATAACATCAAGGCTTCCAGTAAAAATTCATAAACTGGAAAAAAAACAAAAAAAAAAACGAGGAACAGGTTAAATTGTGTTATTTACATCTCTGATTTCACCTCAAGATTGAGCCCAGTTTCGTATTGAGGAGCCTTTGTCGCCCCCTGGTGAGGGAAGTGAGTGCCCACCAAAATCGAACGCCTTAAACTAAGGGGCGTATCTTTACCACACCAGCACTAAGTAATGTAACAGCACCCCCTATGGGCAAGAATATGTACCTACATGTGTTGAATGTGCGTGTGAGACTGGAGTTGCCCTTTAAATGGATTTTTTGTGCCAGCAAACCATAGCAATAAACAGAACCATCACGTTTTTACCGTCCATGTCGCTAACTCTAATGACATTAGTATGAGGAATGCCTTTGGTTTAGAGTTCTGCATACGACTGGTGGAAAGTTCATAAAACTGGTGGGTTACATCAATGGACCAGGAACGTAGGGCTGAAACAAAAAAACAGACGAAGAATCTGGGTTCCACCACAAGTCTGTCCATTCAGCCAAGGCGACTGTAAAGAGTCCATCTTTAGAATACAAGATCTGGCCAAGAAGAGTGGCGGCAGCCATTTTACTCAGCCGCTAAAGTGGGTTGTTAACTCATGGATGGTCTAGATCACAGCCCTTCATTTTAGTGACATAACCCAGCCATAGGTCAGCCATTTTGCGAGCTTAATGTTCGTGAGAAATATGGCCATCAGTTCCGATACGGAACCACCACTGAAGGTTGATGATAGATGTCCAGGACGATGCCTCCTACAGGTTCAAGAATAACTGCTAACGCATTTCAAACCTTGTCCTAGGTAAGTGCATACTAGAAGCTATAGTCTTGTCAGCATAACTGGATCAGACAAAATGGCTGCCTATGATGTGTGTAGATGTTGGAGCCATGTTTCTCAGAACTTGACTTGATTACAAGGTTGGGTATAATGCCTGGAATGTACAATAAGAATTAGCCCTATGTGATACAAAGCAGCATATTCAGGTTACGACTGGCGATCGATCCCCCCCCAACCCTTACAGGTTATACCCCATGAGCCTGTCATAAATGGAGGCCTCTCCAGCACCAAAAATGCTTTGAGTTGAGTAGCAATAATCTCAAGACTAATAGGTTTATCTTAATTTTTTTTAATACAAAATCTATGATATAATTTCTATTTATATAATTATTTACAGAATAAATTTCCGAAACGCATTTGCAACCGCAGTAAATGCGACGGTCATGCTGCTGTGTTTCCCATAAGTCTCTTTGAAATAAAATGGTTTCCAAAGGCTTTTTCCTGTGACGTTAAGAGATGACGCTTGGGTCAATGCAAATGAATGAATGGGGGGGGATGGGATTAAAAAAAATTAAAAAATGAATCCAAACATCAAGCTATTGTCTTCAAATTAAAAAAACAAAACAAAAAAAAAAACTAAATGTCTAATCGGCACTAATCACTTTGCTACATATAAAATGTCCAGCTAATATAAAGCACATTGTACCAATCCTCTAAAACAGTTAAGATATATACACTGATCTAGATATTAACAAATAGAATATTACAAAATATTAAAGGCCACAGTCGCGTCCTCCTCTTGGTTTCATTTGAAATTGGCGTAGTCCGAGAATGCGTCGATGTACTCTTGCACCACTCTGTAGCAGAACTCGTACTGCTCCTGCGCATGAGAGAAACGGGAGAGTCTTAATTCAATTACTTAATAAATGCAGCCAAAACTGCAGTAGAGTTCTAGGACCCCAGAAAACAACACCCAATATCCACAGTGGCATGCAAAAACTTGGGCACCCCTGGTCAAAATGACTGTCACTGTGAACAGTTATGCAAGTTGTAGATGAACTGATCTCCAAAAGGCATAAAGTTAAAGGGTTTTTTCCGAGATTTAATACTAACGACCTATCCTCAGGATAGGGCATCAGTATCTGATCAGTGGGGGTGTGACACCCAGGACCCCTGCCGTCCAGCTGTTTGAGAAGGCACTTGCAGTAGCGCCGTGGCCTTCTCCCTGATCTTCCTAGGCCAAGTGACAACATGTTCATCGGTCACGTGGCCTAGGAGCAGCTCAGCCCCATTAAAGTGAATGGGGTTGAGCATGATACCAAGCACAGCGGCTATACAAAGTACGGCGCTGTGCTTGGTAAACTGCGAGTAGGCTTTCTCAAACAGCTGATCGGTGGGAGTCCTGGGCGTTGGACCCCCACTAATCAGATACTGATGACCTATCTTGGAAAACCCTTTTAAAAGATGAGACGTTCCCTTTGTATTAGAAGCAAAAGCTTTTTATTTTCATCTTTTTACATTTTCATCAAAACAAAGCAAAACTTTGGGCACCCTGTATGGTCAGTACCTAGTAGCAGCCAATTTGGCAAGTATAGCAGCTTGTAACTACTTTTTGTAGCCAGCCAAGAGTCTTTCTTGTTTGAGGGATTTTCATCCATTGTTCCTTGCAAATGTCTTCCAGTTCTGTGAGATTTCTTGGCTGTCTTGCATGCCCTGCTCTTCTGAGGTCTGTCCACGATTTTTTAATTGTGTTTAGGTCAGGGGACTGTGAGGTCCATGGTGAAACCTTCAGCTTTTGCCTTTTGAGGTAGTGTATTGTAGATTTTGAGGTGCGTTTAGGATCATTATCTATTGGTAGAAGCCATCTTCTTTTTCAACTTCAGCTTTTTTACAGTTGGTGTTATGTTTGCTTCCAGAATTTGCTGGAATTTCACTGAATCCATTCTTCCCTCTCCCAGTGAAATGTTCCCCGGATCATTGGCTGCAACACAATCCCAAGGCATAATTGATCCACTCTATGCTTAATGGTTGGAGAGGTGTTCTTTTCATGAAATTCTGTACCCTTTTTTCTCCAAACATACTTTGCTCCTTGTTACCAAAGAGTTCTATTCTATTCCTCATCGGTCCACGGGACTGGTTTCTAAAATGCATTAGGCTTGTTTAGACGTTCTTTTACAAATTCTGATGCTGAATTTTGTGGTGAGGATGCAGGAGAGGTTTTCTTTTGATGACTCTTTAGCAACACCTGCACAAATATGGTTTTCATCGAACAGTAGAACAATGTACCACAACTCCAGAGTCTGATAAATGTTCCTGAAGGTCTTTTGCAGTAGAGCTGCTGTTCAGATTTGCCTTTTTAGCAATCTATGAGCTGCTGTCTCTGAAATTTTTTCTCAATCTTCCAGACCTTCACTTGACCTCCACTGTTCATGTTAACTGCCACTTTGTAATTTTAAACTGAGGATATGGTAACCTGAAAACGCTTCACCATCTAAAGCAGTCTTCTGCTTTGTGGGCCTCAAACATTTTCATTATCAGTGTTAGGCAGCTGCCTAGAAGAACCCATGGCTGCTTTTTTTAGGACAAGGTTGGAGGAGTCTGGGTATTTATAAAGCTTTGAAATTTCTATCACCTGGCCTTTCTCAACTATGATAGAGTTAAGACTTGATCACAAACAGTCTATTTAAGGTCTGAGACCTCAGTCAAAGTTATCGGAGTGCTCAAATCTACTTGGGTTCCCATACTTTTGTAAGGCACTCCTTCCTTTTTCTCACTCTAAAATTATACAAAACCAAAACAATTCACTGATTTTGCTTAAAATGTTGAAAAGTGTGTTTAAGTTTGTCCCTTTTGGAGATCATTTCATCATTTTTTTCAGATCATCTTCAACTTGCTTAACTGCTCACAGTAACACTATTTTCGATTGGGGTGCCCAAGCTTTTGCATGCCACTGTAAGCTTCCAGGCCGTCTGTCATGGAGTTGCAGTTTACTGCAGCCAGACTATGCTTTGTATTGATAATGCACTACCAGATGGTGATGCACTATGTAAGCATGGTACCATATGGAGGCTACATTAGGAAATGCCAACACAATTCAATTCGAACATGTTTTCTGAAACCATCTTTCTACGTGGAATGGGGCTGGCAGTTTTTTGGGCCCCCCAGACATGAAAAGTCATAACCTTAACCAACCATTAGGGTCAAACATATGTTATAATATCTCTTTAAAAAATCCTGGAACTGACTAAAGAGTGAAGAATAGGGATGAGAGAACTTCTGTTTTCAAGCTCGGCGTTAAAGGTTCCGTTATGGATTTCGCTAAATTATGGTCTGTGGTAGCGGAATCCATAATGGAATTCTTAGATAACCCGAACTTTGTACGTCGAAATTGAAAACAGAAGTTCACTTAACACTAGTAAAGAACTACCGGCGGCCATTGGTGCTTCCCGAAATTCTCAATGGTCAGAAACCGCTTTAAGTATTTCTGGATAGGGCATAAATACAATATAGCAGGCAACAACAAAAAATTTAGCTACTATCTTCTACGTCATATCTTAAAGAGACAACCAGCCCTTTTCTGTAGTTTCAACCAGTGTTGGGAAGCCAAGCAGCTCTCAAACATTGCTTGATATACTTTCAATTATGCAGAAAATGGAACATGATGGAAGAAAGCCGAGACCTACCAGTGTCTGGACCATGTGTGGCCGCTGTAACCTCAAGCTTTTCACGGTCTGAAAGACGTCTAGAATTCCCTCTGCTTTCACCCTCTCCAGTACTGTACTTAGGGCGCAGAATGTTCCCGTCCTCCCCGCTCCAGCACTGAGAACACAAACACCATTGGTGTTAACCCTCTAAGAGGACATTTCCTAGTAGGCACCACTTTGAGTCATGCATCATTTCTCCTCACCTGCAGTGTACAGTGATCGGGTGGTTCCCAGATTGTTGCTGTTGTTTTTGTACAGCTGCGATGATATTGATCATCCCTTTTCCATCAGTTGGGATACCAACCTCCGGCCACCCGTGAAAGTGGAACTGTCGGATCTGGCGGGCTTTGTTTTCCTAAAAATAAATCATTTATCATACAGAGCTTTTAAAATGAGGCCCGGGACCCCAAAAAGACGTGTAGAGTCGTCCCGTCGAGGCCCCATAGACAAGAGGAGTCGTCCCGTCGAGGCCCCATAGACAAGAGGAGTCGTCCCGCCGAGGCCCCATAGACAAGAGGAGTCCTCCCGCCGAGGCCCCATAGACAAGAGGAGTCCTCCCGCCGAGGCCCCATAGACAAGAGGAGTCCTCCCGC
The DNA here is from genome assembly GCA_033119425.1 of Bufotes viridis. Taxonomy (NCBI): domain Eukaryota; kingdom Metazoa; phylum Chordata; class Amphibia; order Anura; family Bufonidae; genus Bufotes; species Bufotes viridis. Next base: position 616,313,417 of record CM065589.1, read on the forward strand.
CGAGGCCCCATAGACAAGAGGAGTCCTCCCGCCGAGGCCCCATAGACAAGAGGAGTCCTCCCGCCGAGGCCCCATAGACAAGAGGAGTCCTCCCGCCGAGGCCCCATAGACAAGAGGAGTCCTCCCGCCGAGGCCCCATAGACAAGAGGAGTCCTCCTGCCGAGGCCCCATAGACAAGAGGAGTCCTCCTGCCGAGGCCCCATAGACAAGAGGAGTCCTCCTGCCGAGGCCCAATAGACAAGAGGAGGAGACCACCTGCTGAGGCCCCATAGACAAGAGGAGGAGTCCTGCCGAGGCCCCACAGACAAGAGGAGGAGTCGTCCTGTCAAGGCCCCATAGACAAGAGAAGTCGTCCTGCTGAGGCCCCATAGACAATAGGAGTCCTCCTGCCAAGGTCCCATAGACAAGTGGAGTCCATCATTGAGGGCCCCAAGTGAAGTCTACCTCCTAAGGTGCCAAAAGACAACTAGAGACCACATGCTAAGGCCCCAAAGACAAGTGGAGTTCATTTGCTGGGGTCCCAAATGACAATAATTAGTATCCAATGACTATCGCTGTTGCTTGGAACCTAAGGACACCTAAAATGGTCACTAACTTTCACACAACAACTTTACATAATCAATAGTAGACCTGACAATAAGTAACTTTGTAATATATCTCATCAGAGAACAAATAAAACCTTGCTGTAGAATAATCAGCTGTTTCTCCCTCAAACACTTTTCTAAAATAACTGTCTCTGAAATTTATGAGAAATCAGTCTTGGTGAGACCAAGTTGACTGCCTGCTCACGGAAGGATCAGATTACATGATCCCATACAAGTCTATGTAGAAGGGAGGAGTGAGCAAGAGATGAGTAAGGCAGGAGTTAACACAAAGAGACTGCTCCAGTTAAATAGTTTCTATCTCAGCTCAAGTGCTTTATTCATAGTCATACAGGTCAAAGTTAGGAAGCAGATTCTCCTCTACTTTCTGTGCACAGTGGATGGGAGCTAGTCTCAACTAAACCAAATATGGAAGAACTGCAAACTAAAGATATAGCATACAGAGGAGAAAACGACAAGATATTTCTCATGTACACACCCTGTACTACCGATTAAAGCCAAGTCTGTTGAAAAGTTAGGTACGCTCCAGGGAAGTACTCACCCTGGTGTTGGTGACCAGTAGATCTCGCACTGTGTAGCTCTCACATTCCTCCTCCTTCTTCAGTTCTATAGTGATGTCCCCAAAAGACATGATGCCTTCTGACGGCCAGTACTGTGCACACTTCTCCTGTATGGAAAGAAAGTATTACAAAAACAATGAACTACAGTAACTCGAAATGCTTCCAAATTGCTGCTCTTGGTCCCAAGACTGCACCTCTATGAGGAGGATCAGGAAAAGGTCCATGACCACTCATGATGAATCTGGTGAGCACACAACTAAAATATAATTGCAGATGGCTGGGTAATGGTAAAAACACTGTGCCACCATCTCTACTATACAGGGCATGGATGTGAGGGTTAGTCCATGGACTATATGGAGGCATTATATACCTATAAGTTGAGCGTGAGGAGGGGCAGTATACTATGTGGCACTATTATAGTGTAGTAAAAATGTTATACATACATGTACAGTATTTCTTAAGTGCCGCCATTTTATGTAATCTCTCATCATGTGGGGACCACAGCATGATACCATCGTATAGACTGAAAGGTACTGTCCCATCTGCTAACATAGGTGCAGGCACGTTACAGTGTATCAGTTCTTCTATTGTCATGATTAGCGATGAGCGAACTTCATAATTTGACGTTTGGGTTGGGGTATGCTGAATTGCGTTATTGATTCTGTTATCACGGACCATAACGCAATTCCATTACTGAATGCATAACGGAATTCCTTTAGAGGCATTCTGTCATAATAGAAGTCTATGGGCTGCAGAACGGATCTGTCCGGTTTACGTTATGCAGGAGAGGACGCCAGCATAACGTAAACCGTACGGATCCGTTTTGCAGCCCGTAGACTTCTATTATGACGGAATGAATAATGGAATGCCTCTAAAGGCATTCCATCGTGGAATTGCGTTATGGTCCGTGGTAACAGATTCCCAGAATCCATAACGCAATTCAGCATATACCCAAACCCGAACTTCAAAATATGCAGTTCGCTCATCCCTAGTCATGATCTGTGCACAAGTGTAAGCAGGACATGATCAGCACAGGTTTTAAACCTCTGGATGTTAAGAACATATCCATATCTTGACAGCAAGCACAGATCTTGAAAATTACAAAGTGTCAAAACGTTCCATTACATGACAACCCTTTAATGCAAGACCTCCAACTGTGCTTAACCTCCTTCGAGAAGGAAATCCGTGGAAAGAGGATGTCATTTTTAACCCCTACCTGTCCTCTTTCCTCCAGCTCGGTCAACATTACGATAGAACAGGACTTCCACTCCCAAATCATCCTCCAGAAATCTTCGATGGTGTGACGTAACGGGCCCTGGCTGGCAATGTAAGAATCCTTCTGCCTATAGCCCTGAAAGACAAAAGAGAAGAAATGCATGAGAGCGGTTTAGAGCGCCCCCTACTGCACATTATAAATGGGAGGGGTCATATCACATGATAGAAAGTAGAAGGTAACTTGTTGGACTATAACCCCCAACATCAATTACAGCCACAGCTTAGTTGTGATCATGGCTGCGGCCTTCCGTTCAAAGCGATATAAAAATTCTACGCCATATGAATGCGTCCCGCTCAGGTCACATGACTGCGTTATTGATTGGCTCTGGGGGAATCATCGGCGAGTTCATTCCTTTACTATTTCCAGACAGTTTACCGCAGAGACCCCTCACTCCCCCTCATATTCCGGATATTAAGCCTCTGCTGACATTTTAATATATAGTCATAGAAGCAAATGTACGATTTATCATAAACAAACAGGATGGAAAAGGTAAGGCCCCACAAGGTAAATGCTACTGCCGAACCGCGTCAGTCATCATTTAATCCTCCGCCTGGGAGGTCCCCGGGGAGCCAACCTCCGACGTTCGAAAATAGAATATTATAGATAGTGCAAGACCTGAGCAATGGATGGAACAGCGTCGTCAGCGGAACACAGGGGCCAGCCATTACACGTCAATGTGGGATAGGGGGTGAACGCTGGGATCTGGTCCGAAACGTAAACGGCAACGTAGAAATTCAATGAAGAGGAGATGAAAATGCCTTTAAAGGGTCACCGAGGTTTGGGAAAACTTTTGATATGTGTATTATCGTGAATTCTGGGAGTCGGGAAAAACAGGCTCAACATAGACAAGAGCATGAAAGTTTACTAGACTATGATAAAGCCTATATACAAAGGATAACATGCAGCGAAAAGTCACCGAAGCTGTGCACAAACGAGCCAGCCCCGACCCAGATGATGTCTTCAATGGAGCCGAGCTCTTTGTTACATAGCCAGATGATTTCTAGTCTCTGCCCAGACCAGAGTGCAATATGCATGTACAGTTACTTCATACTTCAGGAACGCGGCCAGGTATCAAGCCCCACCAACTACATTACACGGAATTAAGGGGGAAGGAACCACTACAATATCTTGTTAGGGTCCATTCACACGTCCGCAAAATGGGTCCGCAATTTTGCAGAACGCGTGTGGACCCATTCATTTTCAATGGGGCCGGAATGGATGTGGACAGTGCTGTCACCATCCGCATTTCCGGATCTGCACTTACATTTCTGCAAAAAAATACAACATGTCCTACTCATATTTTATATATAGCGCAGGCCACGTGCACATGGCCGGTGTCCGTGTTTTGCGGATTTGCAAAACACTTACGGACGTGTGAATGGAGCCTTATCCAATATGTCAAAGAGACAGATCACAGGTCTGAGCTGCAGGAGACGGACTCAATAGAGAGACTATGGGCGCATCTATAATCCAACCACTGCAGTGAGAAGAGCGCGCGAGTTATTACTGTAAAAAACCTTGATACCAAACTCGGGTTCGCTTTCAAGTTATACCTTGGAACCGAACCCAAGTTCGATATCAGGGTTTTTTACAGTAATAATTCACTAAGTTAAGTAGTAACTTAGTAACAACTTTGGCTCATCGGAGCCAATACATTCTAATACGAGTTTTATGCGAATCGACTTCGGATGAAGAATCCGACGTCAGTTCGCTTATTCCTAATCACGTGTAGCATGCATGTGACCTAAGTGGGGCGAAGGTACCTCTGTCGGCAGCTTATCTACCCAAGAACAAACAGATTAGGGGGAGGGGGCCCCCGTACATATGAGAGGGTCGGTTGGTGCCGCCAAAATCAGTGCATTTATTTAATGTGTATGGAAAACTTAAAGGGGTTGTTTGTTTTATGTTCCTAAAAAGCCACATACTAACGTGCAATGGCATATGAAATGCTAAGACAGTCCAATGCTTACCCCACCACGCCCAAAGAACCCCCCCCCATGGGTGCTGTATATGTGAGCAGACCTTCTCACGTCCACGGCTTCCAAGGTGGTGGAACTCATGCGTTTTACCCATCTGATCACCTTAACCAACTGCTTTTACTGGGATCATTATAGTGTTGGGCGCCCGTCTTTATTTATATAGAGAATTGGGGTCACATTTGGATAAATATGAAAGACTACGACCAATTCCAGCACAAACACATCTAAGTGGTAGAGGACACGCCCCTCACCCGCTTATTGTCTGCTGCTAGCAACTTGCTTTGTACACAGAAGCCAATCGCCCCAGCAGAGAACTACAAGCCGCGCTGATGAACACATCACATTTCTATTTCTGAGCTGTAAACAACTTTAAACCAGCAAACATGCCCCCCGCTCAGAACAAGCGCACACAACTGACCCCCGCAAAGGGGGCAATCACCAACTCGACCGCCGTAAATGTGGGACCCTGTATTCTTACTCAATGCAGCAATCAGCCCTGAGCCGCAGGGGAACGGGGGGATGAAATAAAAATACGAAGATAATGGCAGCTGCAGCTTGGAGGCCTTAACACCAGAGCGGTCAGCAGAACGGATTTAGAGATTTCTTACAGCACGCTTAACCCCGTCTATGCCGATCCTCACCTACGATGACCTATCCCACCCAATAGCAATCCTTACTCCAGGACTGGGGCGAGGTCGTCATCTTTTCAGGACACATATCAACTCTTCAAGCGATCTATGTAGGTGACAGAAGGAGCCCCAAAGGATTCACGATGGCTTCCTGTGCCACCTAGGATAATGGCCTCCTGGTGCCACCTAGGATAATGGCCTCCTGTGCCACCTAGGATAATGGCCTCCTGTGCCACCTAGGATAATGGCCTCCTGTGCCACCTAGGATAATGGCCTCCTGTGCCACCTAGGATAATGGCCTCCTGTGCCACCTAGGATAATGGCCTCCTGTGCCACCTAGGATATGCCAGTTTTGGAAAGTTTCTCTTAACCCCTTAAGGACACGGCCCTATTTCACCTTAAGGACCCGGCCATTTTTTGCAAATCTGACCAGTGTCATGTTATGTGGTGATAACTTTAAAACGCTTTTACTTATCCAGGCCATTCTGAGACTGTTTTTTCATCACATATTGTATTTTATGTCACTGGTAACATTTTGTCAAAAAAGTTCATTTTTTTGTATAAAAAAATACTAAATTTACCAAAAATTTTTGAAAAATGTGCAAATTTTCAAGTTTCAATTTCTCCACTTCTATAATACATAGTAATACCTCCAAAAATAGTTATTACTTTACATTCCCCAAATGTCTACTTCATGTTTGGATCATTTTGGGAATGCCATTTTATATTTTGTGGACGTTTCAAGGCTTAAAAGTTTAGAAGCAAATCTTGAAAATTTTCTGAAAATTTCAAAAACTCACTTTTTAAGGACCAGCTCAGATCTGAAGTCACTTTGTGAGGCTTACATAATAGAAACTACCAAAAATGACCCCATTCTGGAAACCCCTCAAGGTATTCAAAACTGATTTTACAAACCTTGTTAACCCTTTAGGTGTTCCACAAGAGTTATTGGCAAATGGAGATGAAATTTCATAATTTCGATTTTTTTGGCAAATTTTCCATTTGAATCCATTTTTTCAAAGAACAAAGCAAGGGTTAACAGCCAAACAAAACCCAATATTTATTGCCCTGATTCTGTAGTTTGCAGAAACACCCCATATGTGGTCGTAAACTGCTGTATGGGCACACGGCAGGGCACAGAAGGAAGGGAACGCCATATGGTTTTTGGAAGGCAAATTTTGATGGACTGGTTTATTTACACCATGTCCCATTTGAAGCCCCCCTGATGCACCCCTACAGTAGAAACTCCAAAAAAGTGACCCCATTTTAGAAACTACGGGATAAGGTGGCAGTTTTGGTGGTATTATTTTTAGGGTACATATGATTTTTGGTTGCTCTATAATACATTTTTGTGAGACAAGGTAATAAAACTGTCATAAATGCCATAAACTCTTGAGGAACACCTAAAGGGTTAATAAAGTTTGTAAAAACATTTTTAAATACCTTGAGGGGTGTAGTTTCTTATATGGGGTCACTTTTATGGAGTTTCTACTCTAGGAGAGCATCAGAGGGACTTCAAATGGAACACGGTGTCAAAAAAACAGTCCGGCAAAATCTGCCTTCCAATAACCATATGGCGTTCCCTTCATTCTATGCCCTGTCGGTGGCGATACAGCAGTTTATGACCACATATGGGGTGTTTCTGTACACTACAGAATCAGGGCAATAAATATAGAGTTTTGTTTGACTGTTAACCCTTGCTTTGTTACTGGAAAAAAATGATTAAAATGGAAAATCTGAAAAAAATAGCTGTTTTGGGACCGTTTTAATTTTATTTTTATGACTGTGTTCATCTGACGGGTTAGGTCATGTGTTATTTTTATAGAGCATATTCTTACGGACGTGGCAATACCCAATATGTCTACTCTTTTAAAAAATTTGTTTAGGTTTTACACTATAATGTCCTTTGTTAAACAAACAAAAAACCATTTTAGTATCTCCATAGTCTGAGAGTCCGTTTTTTTTTAGTTCATGTCCAATTGTCTTAGGTAGGGGCTCATTTTTTGCGGGATGAGATGACTGTTTTAATGGCACTATTTTGGGGTGCATATGACTTTTTGATCACTTGTTGTTACACTTTTTGTGATGTTAGGCAACAAAAAACTGCTTTTTACAGTATTTTTTTTTTTTCGGTGTCCACCTGAGGGGTTAGTTCATGTGTTATTTTTACAGTTCAGGTTCTTACGGACGCGGCGATACCGAATATGTCTACTTTTTATTTATTTAGGTTTTACACAATCATAATTTTTGAAACAAAAAAAAATCATGTTTTAGTGTCTGCATAGCCTGAGAGACATATTTTTTTATTTTTTAGGCGATTTTCTTAGGTAAGGTATCATTTTTTGCGGGATGAGAAGACGGTTTGATTAGTACCAATTGGGTGTAGATACAACTTTTTTGATCACTTTTATTAACTTTTTTTGGGAAGTGAGGTGGGCAAAATATAAATTTTATCATAGGTTTTTTTTTTTATGACGTTCACCATGCGAGGAAAGTAACAAACCCGTTTTATAGATCAGGTCGTTACGGACGTGGTGATATATAACATGTCTAGTGTATTATTATTATTTTTATTAGTGATAAATGTGTTTTTTTGTTTTTACCTTTTTTCACTTTTTTTTTTGACCCAGACCCACTTGGTTCTTGAAGATCCAGTGGATCTGGTGTCTGCATAATACATTATATAATGTACTGTATTTTTTACTTGACAATTAGTCTGATCAGAGTTCTGTTACCATGGCAAGCAGGACGCCTTTGAAGGCGTCCTGTTGCCATGGTTACCCTCCTCTGCTGCTATAACAGAGCAGCGGAGGATGGGGAGGGAGGAAAGCTGGGGACTGGAGCTAGGGGGGCTGCACCAGGCACAGCAGCCTCCCACAGCAGCTCCCTCCCTCTAAACCCCTTCCATACAGCGGTCCCTACGGACCGCGGCATAGAAGGGGTTAAAAGGCTGACATCCGTGCCTTCACAGATGTTAACCTTTACAAGCAGAGTGCTCTGTTTGCTAAGCTCAGCCATCCTGAAAATGAGGGGGGGCAGGCAGAGGATCGGATTGGCCTTTATTAAAAATATTGAGCCGTTCTGTCAAAGGTGTCGTCCAAGTTATTTTTTTGTTCTTTCTATGTTTCTAGCTAGGCAAATGTAACAGCTTTCCAATTAACTTAGGTTATCTCCAGTGGCTGGTTTCTCAGATGTCACTGAGGGTCACATGACCTGTGATGTCAGCTTCTCTCCCTGCTCTGATAATGTTCATGCACAAGCCGGAGAGAGCTGTAAACATCACTGTGCTGGCCACGCCCCCCTTCACAGGCTGCTGCTTTTTGCTCTCTCCCAGGATTCTTAACCCCTTCAGCTGTACAGACTCAGGGCTAAAGTGTTTACTGTGTAGCTGCAGGCAGTGAGGAGACAAATGCTGGGCACAGGAGCTGAAAGAGAAGTTCTACAGAGCATTGCATGTAGGGGAAAGATCCTGTGTGTATTAGCAGTGTCATTGTACAGCTAGGACTTGTAGTTCTACACATACAACATGCTGCTGAGTCTCCCAGCAGTCAGACATGTCACTCAGGGAAGCTCTTGTATTCACTACCTTAGCAGTGTCATTATACAGCTGGAACTTGTAGCTATACACATACAACATGCTGCTGAATCTCCCAGCAGGCAGACATGTCACTCAGGGCAGCTCTTGTATTCACTCCCTTAGCAGTGCACGGGGAGGGGCAGAGATTTTTGTTTTTGCAAGTAAACAAAAGGCCAGAAGAGAACCAGGGAAATGAGAAAATAGATATTGTTTTGCCTAAAACTTGCTTAGCATAGTTATATATCGCTGACCATCAGATTTACAGTGCTATATATTTTTTTCTTCATAACTCGTACAACCCCTTTACCTGTATTTCTAGCTGTGTGACTGGTACTTTCACTTTGTGCCGGTCATCTAATAAACCTCATCTCTAAACTAACAAGAGGTCATATACACTTATTTAAAGGGGTTTTCCCATCTCAGACAATGGGGCAAATCGCTAGAATATGCCCCCATTGTCTGATAGGTGCGGGTCACACCTACACCGAGAACGGAGCCCTGAAAGTTGTGGAGGGCGCACTGCGCGTTCCAATAATTTCTACGGGGCCATCGAAAATAGCAGAGCGCTGGCTCGGCTATTTCAGTCAGTCCCATAGAAATGAATGGAAACAGTGGCCGTGCAAGCGTGGTGCACCCTCAATCAGTGCTATAGGGAGAGCACTTGGTGGTGGCCGAACCCGAGGTCCTCCGGCCACCATATTCCCTGCTCCGTTCTCGGTGTAGGCGCCCCCATTGTCTCAGATGGAAATACCCTTGTACACCACGTTCTTATCAGTAAGATAAGAACTGAGTTACCATGAGTGTTCATAACGTCAGAGAGCAGAGATAAGGAGCCCGTCAGCTCCTGGTCTGATGGAAAAGACAGAAAATCCAAAGGCTGCCTCAAGAGCATTTCAGCTCTGTACAGAAAAAAGGATGCCATATTTTTAATAAAGACCAATTTAAAACTATTTTTTGCTCAAAATGAGTACAATGCAATAATAAAAAAAATTGCTCCCAAAATATTTAGCCTTTAAAGGACTTTTCCAGGACTTCGTGCTGTTGAGCTGATAGGTTATCAATATCTGATTAGTGGGAGCTCAACACTTGGCACACCCCATAACCTCCCCCCCCCCCTGCTTTTCAGCTGAAATCTGTACTGCGGATGGAGCCGGATGTAGAAGACTCCGCCCATCGTGTAGTGGCCATGCGGGGTACTGCAGCTTGGCTACTATTCCCCTTCAGCACAGACACTACCCAATGGATGGAGCCTCCCAACAACTTCCACAGGCATCTGACGAATGGGGGTACCAGGTGTCAGCACCCCTCCGATGGATACTGATGACCTATCCTGAGGCCAGGTCACCAATAACTACTTACCAGTAAACCCATGAGATCAATGAACCTGAAGCTGAGCATAATGCACCGTTCACATATATACCGTATACAAGAAATGACGATCCACCACGGACAGGAGACCCATCTCCCATAGGTGATGTAAGTGGCGGGACCTGCTGGATCGTGACCCGCCACCCATCCATACTTCACATACACTCTACAGTCCAGTCCACAGGAGGCACCTACATCGATGAAGGAGGCGTTCACGTAGTCCGTGTTCTCTTCTCCTCTCTTCACTGGAATAATGACTCTGTTGAATTCATCTAGTAAAATAAAGAGAGGTATAATGAACTCCTGGGGCACAGGTCATTACTGTGATATGGCGGCACGTCACCAGCATCTCATGCAGCTCAAAGTGAATTGCACGCTTTTGGTCCAAAATTCTTGTGCAACTGCCCAGTTTGTCCACCTTCTAAAACCAGTCCGGAACACCCACTACTCAGAAGATCAATATCTACATCGATAAGTGGTTACCAGACTTACACGGAATGATCTGGAGCACCCGGTTTTTCTTCATGTTGGCCGGCAGGTTACCCGTCCTCATCTTGTCGTTCTGAATTTTAATGGACGTTAATTTCTGTGATGAGTAAAAAGGATCAGAATAGATGCGGTCAGTGGAGTGGGCGCGGATCGCCTGGCACATTTACTATCACTTACGCCAGAAACGTGATTCACATGACCATATGTATTTTGCATTTCCGCAAAACACAGATGCCGTCCATGTTGCATCCACATTAACAAAAACGGATGCAACACGGACATGGCACTAACGTCATCCGTATTTTGTGGACTCGCGTTTTTCAGACCGGTAATGTGAATGGACCCTTAGGCTACATTCATACAATAGTAACTTCCGCCTTTCATGCTGATCGCACACAGACCCATTCATTTCTATGAAGGTAGCAAGAAATGCGGCCAGCGCACAGATCTCATCCACGTGCCGCCCGAAACAGTGCGGCTATTCCGCAGATTACAGACTATGCCTATTCCTGTCTGTTTGGCAGACAAGAAGAGGCATTTCTATAACGGGGATCGAGGAAAGTGCGGGATGCACGTGGCCGTATATTGCAGATCCGAGGTTTGCGAAACGCAAAATACATACGATTGTGAGAATGTAGCCTTCTATATGGTGGGGTTTCCATCTTACTGGCTGACTCTTTAAAGGGGCTCTCCGGGAATTAATACTGATGGCCTACGCTCAGGATAGGTCATCAATAAGAGATCAGCTGTTAGGAGAGGCTGAGCGCTCGGTGGTTTCGTCCAAGGACAGTGTTGGCGCCGTACATCGGTCACGTGGCCTAGTTGCAGCTCATCCCCTTTCAAGTCAATGGGGCTCAGCTGTAATACCAAGCACAGCCACTATACAATGTACGGCGCTGTGCTTAGTAAGCACCCTGGAGGCTGCCGCATTCACCAGAGCTCCGGTGAGGGTCACAGCTTCCCGAAACAGCTGATCGGAGAGGGGGCTGGGACTCAGACCCTGCTGGATAACCCCTTTAAGGGCAAGTCCGAAAAGTGGACCTCCCCTTTAAGGACCCCATTATGTTTTACACTCCTATGAAGGGCAGCGGTCTGCAGTAGTACCAAGGTTGTCATACCTTTCTACCACCCCAAAATGAAACTAAAAGGGGCTGGGGCTTATGCATCTGTGCCACAAAATGGGCATTACTAGGATATACAGAGGGAGTGCTTGTGGATGGGGCTAACAACGTCCCACAAATGGGGATTTAAAATAGGTCTCCGGTCCCAATCCTAAGCACTGGGCGGATCCATTCTGACCTTGAACTCTTCCTCCAGGCCGTTGCTGCTGGCCCCCAGGATTTTATTGTACAGCTTCTGGAGATGGGTTTCTAGAGAGGTGACCTCCAGCTCCGTGTCTCCGTACAGGAAATGTTCCAGCAGCGCTTGATAGATGAAGACGTACTGCATCTGTGTCACACAGAGAGAAAATCCATCACTATGGAAGTAATGAGCACACAGCATTAGCTTAAAGGGGAACTCCACCAACAACAGGATTGCCCATCAGGATAAAATCAGACATCCGATCATCAGATTTTTCACGTATAATGAATTAGCAGCAGAGAAGATCTTGTCTTCAGTACGTACATCTGTTTGTACCATCTGACAGCGCTGAGCCCGGATCCGACTAACAAATCCGTACACATCCACCTTCTTCTCTGCATTCATCATATCCAGCATGGCGTCTATGACGACGAATGTCCCGGTGCGGCCCACCCCAGCGCTTAAAAACACATGAAAACATATAATTATCAGGGTGGTCTACTACTGGTGCTACCTACCTGCTATCCCGGTTAAAAGTATGCTTTACAGAGGAGGCATCTAGGAAAGTGACAATATGGTCAGTGCACAAGGGTGGGGGTGGCGGTGGCGGTGGCACAAGGGTGAGGGCGGCGGTGGCACAAGGGTGAGGGCGGCGGTGGCACAAGGGTGAGGGCGGCGTCGGCACAAGGGTGAGGGCGGCGGGGCACAAGGGTGAGGGCGGCGGTGGCACAAGGGTGAGGGCGGCGTCGGCGGTGGCACAAGGGTGAGGGCCGCGTGCGAGCGCACAAGGGTGAGGGCGGCGTCGGCGAGCGCACAAGGGTGAGGGCGGCGGCGGCACAAGGGTGAGGGCGGCGCGTGGCACAAGGGTGAGGCGGCGTCGCAGCGCACAAGGGTGAGCGGCGCACAAGGCGAGGGCGGCGCTGCAGCAGCGAGCGGCGAGCGCACAACAGCGAGGCGGCGAGCGCAACAGCGAGCGGCAGCGCAACAGCGAGGCGGCGAGCGCACAGCGAGGCGGCGCACACAGCGAGGCGGCGCACAACAGCGAGCGCGGCGCAGCAGCGAGCGGCGGCGCATAACAGCGAGGCGGCGAGCGCACAACAGCGGCGGCGGCGCAACAGCGAGGGCGGCGAGCGCAACAGCGAGCGGCGGCGCACAACAGCGAGGCGCGAGCGCTACAGCGAGGCGGCGAGCGCACAAGGGTGAGGGCGGCAGCGGCGAGCACACATGGCGAGGGAGCAGGGAGTGTCGGGCATTGGTGGCTAGTGCAAATAAGGAATTCGGATGGAAAGGAACTTTGTAGAGGTTGCCCTCTATTGGATTGAACATTGTATGGCATCACAGCATTTTTCTAGGTCACAGATTGGGGGGGGGGGCAGGTTCCATATTCAGTCTCTTACCTGCAGTGCACAACAATGGGTCCGGCATACTGCGGGTTGCAGGTTTTCACTTTTTTCAGAAATTTTAACATCCCTATGGGAGTAAAAGGCACCCCAAAATCAGGCCAGCTGGTGAAGTGGAACTGAGTGACAAGGCGCTGAGGTTTCTTATTAGTGACATCACCGACCTGGAAGGAGACGGATCATTAATCTTACACACATCGCCATCACCTCTGAAGGATCTTTTACTGGGGATTTCTCCATTTTAGCAGTAAAAGATCAAAACCTCCAGTGATCACTTGTGATTGCTGGGGAAGCTGCGGGTAGCTACACAATTCTCATGCAGCACCCTCTGCAGGAGAAGTATGGTATTACATGGTGCCCATTCAAATGGAAGGCCTTATAGGCATAACATCCCCCCCCCAAGTGCTTGAGACTATAGGTTTGGCTAATAAATGGACATCTACAGTGGGGGACCTTCTCTATGAAGTCCATGTGTGCTAAAAGACAATCCCTTTAATACGCCAGAGAGGTAGAACAAACAAAGCCAGAAAGGTCAGCCTACTCCCTGTACAGCGAGACGTACTGTACACCATCGCTCTCTAGCGGCCATAACATCATATAACAGCCCACTGGTTCTAGTACCTGCTGGATGCAGAACTTGCGCACAGTGTAATCCACCAAGACGGTCATATCTTCTACCGACACCCGGATATTTCCGTAGGTCCAGCAGCCCTGGTCCGGCCAGTACTGGGCACATTTACACTGGGAAACACAAGAGACGATCAACGCACAATATAGAGGGAGACAGAACATCTTTTACTCTCAGAAACGATGACACTTTTCTTCACAGGCTGTACTGCAGCTCGGCCCTAGTCACTGGAATAGAAGCGCTATACCAGGCACAACCTATGAGCAAGGGTGGCGCTGTTTCCAGAAGGAAAACCAGCAGAGCCGAAAATGGGAAGTGGATGGAGTTAGATGAACGAATGCCCTTAAGACCAATGAGTTGAAATCTCAAAAGGGCTCAACAGGATCTCTGCTTGCTGTCAATAAATAGGAAGATGTTGCTTTACACTCAGAAGCTGAAAACATGTCCCGCTGACAGAGCTAAGGGAGGTTACGATGTACTGCAAAATTTCTTCCATCCAGCAGGAACGGGGCCTGGTAGGGGGTGGACTATTAGATATTTTGGATTGTCAAAGCAAGACCTATAGAGATCTGCTGACTAAAAAGAAACATAGTTCCCATTCAATGACAGCAAGCAAGAGAGCTAAAAGAAAAAAAAAAAAAAAGGTATATTGAACTCCTATTTCCCCAAAAAAGTTAAAAAAAGGGCAAAATAACTTAATAAAAAAAACGAAAACACTAAGACCACCTGACTGCTGCTCCTGTTCTGACACTTCCTTTTTCATCTTCACAGCCAATCACTGACTAAGGAGGGTCACCACGGTGGCCTGTGATTGGCTGAGAGGTGACATCCTGTGTGCAAGCGCTGGAACGGGAGCAGCGGGAAACCAGTACTTACTGGGGGCGTACAAGCCTCACCTCCTTCCTTTCTTTCAGGTTTGTCACCATAACGATGGTGGCCGTATTCTGTTCCCAAATCATCCTCCAGAAATCGTTCACAGTTTCCTCTTTTGGACCTAGACACCATTAGCATGCAAACGGAGGGGGCAAAACAAAAAGAAAGTATGATTTTTAATTTTGCCTGTACTGTCCCTTTAACAGATAGGACGACCCTCAGACAGAAATATAGAACAGTGCGGAAAAGTCAGCCTCACCCTGTGCCGCTATAAACTTGTTCTTCTCCTGGTAACCCTGAAAGACAGAGAACAAATTATTAACAAAAAGACCCAAAAGAAACAGCAATTAAAGCAGCAGCAACACTTTTAGAACAGCAACATGACCACGCCCCCTGAGCGGCAACAGAAAGGACACGCCCTCTGATCTAAACCTAGCACAACAATTGTAGCAATTAATGGGGAGATCTCTGGATCCATGCGAGGTAAGGGGCTGGTTCTCGCTTTGTTAGAAAGAGACTGACATGTGCTATATGATGCATCATGGATGGCCCCTTTAAGGACCTGTTAATGCCGGACTACAGGCTGGGACTTACATTGATGAAGGAGGCGTTAATGTAGTCGGAATCTGGGACTCCTTCGATGGGACTCAAGTGAAGTCTGGAATGATCATCTGTAATGAAAAAAAAAATCAAAAAAAAAAATCAATCTGCTGGTCGTATTCTCTGCCGTTATAAAGATTACTGCTTGCAGTCACTGAATGGAAACATTCTTGTTAACCATTCAAAGGCCTGGCCGTATCTAGTATAGAGAATCCTCTGTGAGATGAGGACAAATCTCTCTCCTGATTTTGGAACAATGTATCAGCGCGCATGAAAGGTATTACCAGTCACAGCGCCGTACATCATATAGTGGCCGTGCTTGGTATCGCAGCTCAGATCACAGACAAAGGTCTACACTGGATACAACTGCAGCAAACTCTCAGCTGTTAGAAGTATTAGGTCTATACAGGTCTCCAGCTTCTGGGTGTAATGCAAAATGTTTTCAATCACTGATAGCAAGCGGAGGACTTGAATATAACAAAGAATTCCAAATATTTAGTAGAATTTGCAGAACTTTTCATCATCTTGGCTGTTTAAACCCTTAAGATGCCTCAGTCAGTAGTGACCGCCGAAAATGCTGCCGCCAAACTTGGCTCAGTCTTGTTAGGGCTATTGAGCACTCACAAGGTAAGA
Source organism: Bufotes viridis (assembly GCA_033119425.1). Taxonomy (NCBI): domain Eukaryota; kingdom Metazoa; phylum Chordata; class Amphibia; order Anura; family Bufonidae; genus Bufotes; species Bufotes viridis. The sequence continues at coordinate 616,329,333 of CM065589.1, forward strand.
TGTTCACGTATCGGTTCTTCTCCTTGTTCTCTTCCTTCGAGGCGGCTTCACAGGTCGCTTGGATGGGACAGGCTGGCAGAGCCTAGACATTTTGAGGGGAAAAAAAAAAAAAAAGAAAACGACGTTTTGCATACAGTAGGAACTAAGAAGGACACCCCCTACATCTGTCAGAGGGCCCACATACAAAATTAGATTGCAGGCAGGATCCATGAACGTATATGGCCGATTTTGAAAGGAATTCACATGTTCATTTTCCTTAGGAAATTTCATGGAATGTGCTGCCATCTAGTGGAATTCTCCGACACAGCAGATATGGGGGGGAAAGCGATATCTGTCAAAAGGAAACTGAGGGAAGGTGTCCCAGAAAAACACTGGTAGGGTTCAACATGCTGATTAAAACAATACCTTTCTTTTGTCTGTAGGTTAAACAGCTGCAGAGAAATCCGGGTTTATATTCATATGAAAATGTGCACGTTGGAGCACCACCAGGAGGCAAGGCTGAATCCTCGGAGCACTGCTTTTGTAACACACCTGTGCTCACCATACTCCCCCTCCCCTTGATTGTCAAGGCTAGATATCAAATTGCTGAAGGCAGAGCTGTCCTAGCATGTACATATCATATACAACACTTACTATAACCTTGCCATGTTGAGGCACAATACATAATTAGAAAGACACCGGTAATATGTATCAGCTTTCTAAATAAAGAAAACCTGCATTCTTAACATGGTAAGGCTATAGTAAATAGTTTCTATGATATGTACATGCTAGGACACAGCTCTGTCCTCACTCCACAATGTGTGCAGAGCACAGAGGTGTTACACATGCAGTGCTCCAAGGATTCAGCCTCAGCTCCTGGTGCTCCAACGTACTTATTTGCATATGCATATAAACGCACATATAAAAGAAAGGTATCAGCATGATCAACCCTACCAGCAGGGATGGCGTTAGCGGTCGAGCAAACTGGGCAATTGCCCAGGGCCCCCATTGTCTAAGGGGCCCCCTGCTTCAGCGCTGCTGTTCAGCTGAACGTCCGAGGAAGCAAACGGGTGGACAGCTGAACAGCTGCACTTTACAATGCAGTGTAAGGTCCCCTCCCTCACATATAAGAGAAATCATTACCCTAATGCTGACAGGACCTGCCATAATGTCAGGTGCAGGAGGCGGAGCTTAGCAGAGAAGGGGGATGAAGGACCTGCGATGACCTCACCATCATGTGACCAGAACAGGAGGCGGAGCTCAGCAGAGAAGGGGGATGAAGGACCTGCGATGACCTCACCATCGTGTGACCAGAACAGGAGGCGGAGCTCAGCAGTGCAGTAAAGTAATGAAGAAGACCAGTCATGCATGTGAAGAAGGATGGATTCAATGTAAGTGCCAGGCAAATGCTGGGAGTTGCAGTCCTCTCCTCTTATACCTCCTGTTATGTAATATCGTACATTACAAGAGGAGGTATGAGGAGAGGACTACAACTCCCAGCATTCCCAGCCTGTTATGTAATATCAGAGTACATTACAAGAGGTATAATAGGAGAGGACTACAACTCAGCATGTGCACGCCAGTATTATATAATATCAGGGTATATTACAACACCCTGGATATGCTGGGAGTTGTATACCTCCTCTTATTATGCAATATGATATTACATAATAACGGCTTGGACATGCTGGGAGTTATAGTCCCATCCTCTTATATGTCCCCCTGTAATGTGCTCCGATATTAAATAATAGAAATGCTGGGAGTTATAGTCCTCTCCTGTTATACCTCCTGCAGTAATGTGGTCTGTATTAGGGCCGGGAGGATGGATAGGGGAGGGTAGTCATCCGCCTAGGGCGCCACTTCGCTACCCATAAAGGGGGTGCGCTCATGGCAGCCCAACTTCACACGCCTCAGGCCGCTAGGCCTCAAGCCTGTGAGGTTAGAACAGGGCAAGAAGCCGCAATGACATCACTGCAACCTCCTGCTCTGGGTCTCGCACGATGACGTCATCACATGAGACCCAGAGCAGGACCGCATGCATCAGGACGCAGCAACACAAGCCACAGACAAAACTGTGGTCTGCATCACAGGCAACGACGGGGGGACGGGAGGGAGGCGTTTTTAGATACACAAAATGTCGACACTGCTGAGGGCCCCAGGGATGGGGGAAGGAGATCATTATATATACCTGGCACTACTGGGGAGGAATGGAGGAGCATTGTATACATACTGGCACTACGGTGGAACATTATACACATATATATATATATATATATATATCTATATTGGCACTATGGGGGGGGGGGAGCATTATATATTGGAACTAGTGGGGGCTCTACAGGGGGAGCATTATAGTTATATTATTACTACTAGAGTACTGTAGGGGTGTTATTATTTGACGCAGTATGGAGGGCATGGCTACTAATGGGGGCTATCTTGGGAAGTATTATCACTATTGGGGGCACCAGTACTAACGAGGGCAGTCTGGGTGTATAGTATAGTGTTTGTGGACATGGGGGGGGCGGGAGCAGAACAGGCACAGCGTTGGGGGTAGTTTTAAGAAGTTCTCCAGGTTTTTTCATATTGATGACCTCTCCTTGGATATGTAATCAATATTAGATCGATCGGCGGGGGCCTTACACCCGGCACTCCCGACGATCAGCTGTTTGAGGAGACGCTGTGCGCACGTGCCGTCTCCCTTCTCTCTTCCTGCTCTGCTGCTGTATGTCTATGGGACAGCAGCAGTGAACAGCACTGCGCCGTCTCCTCAAACAGCTGATCGGCGGGGTGTAGGACTGATTTTAGCACATTATTACAAGATGTTGGCCCCCTCTTTTGATTTTGCCCAGGGCCACATTTTGTCAAAAACCGTCCCTGCCTACCAGACAGCGTGCCTGGTTTAATAGGGTTGATCATGCTGACCGAGGCTCTTTAAAGTTGGTTTTCTGGGACTTTTATACTGATGACCTATCCTGTGTCCAGTGTTGGTTCGACATCAGGGACCCCCGCCGATCAGCTGTTTGATCAGACACTGGTGCTTACCAGTCACAGCGCTGTACATCGTATAGTGGCCGTGCTTGGTATCGCAGCTCAGCCCCTTTCACTTCTATGCGCTCTAGGCCACGTGACTTGTACACGTGATGTCACATGGCCTAGGGAAAGTTGAGAGAAGGCCACGGTGCTACTGTGAGTGCCGATTTCTACTCAAACAGCTGATCAGCAGCGGTCCCAGGTAGGACCCCCACCGATCAGATACTGATGACCTATCCAGATGATAGCATAAATGTAAGGCCTCATGCACACGACCGTTGTTTGATTCCGTGTCCGTTGCTCCGTTTTTTGTGATTTTCTGCGGACCCATTGGTTTTCAATGGGTCCGTGGAAACCTCGGCAAATGCACCGTTTGTCCTCCGTGTCCGTGGTCCGTGATTCCAGTCCGTCAAAAAAATATAACCTGTCCTATTCTTGTCCGTGAAAAACGGTTCACGGACCCATTCAAGTCAATGGGTCCGTGAAAAATGCGGATGGCCATCCGTGTGTCATCCGTGTTCCATGTCCGTTTTTTTTGCGGATCCCTTGGCAGGCACTTGGGAAACATTGTCAGCCCGTCTTTTGGTAAAATCTTTTGGGTCATGTCCGCTAAAAAAACGGAAGACACACGGAAGCACAACGGAAGGCAAAAACGGACACGGATCACTGAACAACAGAACCCCTTTTTGCGGACAGCATAAAAAAACGGTCGTGTGCATGAGGCCTAAAAGAGGACATCCAACACTACTACAACTCTTGGTGTAGTCAATAACGATCTTGGCATCTTCGTGGTTAAACAAAGGTTGTGAGGGACAGGAGTTCTGCTATGAGGGATTCCATAGTGGAAATGTAAAAATGTCAAAAAATAAAAAGTGTTTTAATGTGGAAAATTAGTAAAACACAAAAACAATATAGATGTATAAATCCCGAAGGGGGATGTGGTGACAGACAGGCTTGGAGAAGTAGTTACAGTACCTAAGTAAGTCCACTAGATGGCAGCAAATCCCCAGCGAAGTAAAATTGACAGAAAAAGAATGGGGCACGAATGATCGCAATTACGATCTGTTATACCCCATATTTTTACATCTCATTTTTAAAGGAAGATGAGGTGCTGGGCAGAGATTATTTCACGCGTTGGCTGATCACCATATTTACACGATCTGTAATTAAGGTGCCCACATGGTGCGGACCAATATGGACTACCGCTGATTACAGGGGCCACACCTGCAATATAGGGGGGATGCTTTGGTAAAAAGTAAGATGTGTAGGCTTCGTTAGTAACCTTCATTTCTTTTTAGGCCAGCGAATGTAAAAATGTACTTGCTTGGTGACTGCTGCAAAATTAAGCGGTTTGCAGGAGTCCCCCAGTGGGTGCAGCAGATGTTACATTTAACCACTTGCCGCCACGCTAACGCCGATGGGCGTCAGCGCGGCGGCTCTCTCAGGTCTCACTGCCGCCTATCGGCGTCATCTCGTGAGACCCGAGATTTCACATGAGCAGCGCGTCGTGCGTCGCGTTCATGTGATCGAGCAGGACAACTGAAACTACAGCCTGCCAGCGCTGATCATGCGCTGGCAGGCTGTAGATCGAGAAAAAACCGCATTTAAATCGCATATCAGGCGCTGTTTTTAAACAGCGTCTGATATACCTGCTATCTGCTCGTCTGGTGGTCCCTTTGTTTGGGACCACCAGAGAAGCTATAGGAAAAGTGCACCAATCACTACACACACCCCCCCACCCCCATCACTGATTAACCCCTGATCACCCATGTCACCCCCTGATCACCCCCTGTCACCCCCTGTCACTAATCACCCCCTACAGGCTCATTCAGACGTCCGTATGTGTTTTGCGGATCCATGGATCTGCGGATCCATGGATCTGCGGATCCGCAAAATACGGACACCGGCAATGCGCTTTCCGCATTTTGCAGATCCGCACAGAACTATATAGAAAATGCTTTTTCTTGTCCGCAGTTGCGGACAAGAATAGAGACATGTTCTATATTTTTGCGAGACGGAAGTGCAGACCCGGAGCGCGGATCCGTAATTCCGGATCCGAGCGGGACAAAGTCTGTCCCCATAGAAATGAATAGGTCCGCAATTCCGTTCCGCAAACAGAATTTCGGACGTGTGAATGGGGCATAAGGGTCCCGTTATCACCGCCAGTTAGTTAGCTACTTGTTAGTTAGCTAGCGCCCACCGCACCGCAATCACTGATTTTGGCAGAGATTTTTCATCCACATTGACCGATGCGAATGAAAAAATCTGTGCCGTTCATTTTTTTTTTTTTCAGCGCAGCGGCTGAGACGGAAAAAAAAATCTCATTACCCGTATGCTCAATATACGGAGAATCGCAGAAACTCCTAATGCTGGCCATACGTGTAATGATTGCGGAGACCCTCAAATGCCAGGGCAGTATAAATACCCCACATGTGACCCCATTTTAGAAAGAAGACACCCCAAGGTATTCCGTGAGGGGTATGGTGAGTTCATGTAAAATTTTATTTTTGTCACAAGTTAGTGGAATATGAGACTTTGTAAAAAAAAATATATATATATATATATATATCAATTTCCGCTAACTTGTGTCAAAAATTTTTTTCTGTGAACTCGCCATACCCTCACAGAATACCTTGGGGTGTCTTCTTTCCACAATGAGGTCACATGTGAGTATTACTGCCCTGGCATTTTAGGAGTGCTAAAGTGTGAGAATCCAAATGCGTAAAAATGCCCTGTGAAATCCTAAAGGTACTCATTGGTTTTAGGGCCCCTTTGCGCATCTTGGCTGCAAAAAGTGTCACACATGTGGTATCGCCGTACTCAGGAGAAGTAGGGCAATGTGTTTTGGGGTGTATTTTTACATATACCCATACTGGGTGTGAGAAACATCTCTGTAAATGACAACTTTTTAAAAATTTTATTCAAAGTTGGCAATTTACAGAGATATTTCTCACCCAGCATGGTATATGTAAATACACCCCAAAGCTACATTGCCTACTTCTCCTGAGTCGGCGACTACCACATGGTGTACTTTGCAGCCAAATGCGCAAAGGACTTAAATTCAATGAGTACCTTTAGGAAGGGCATTTTTACGCATTTTCTTCTCACGCTTTAGGGCCCTAAAATGCCAGGGCAGTATAAATACCCCACATGTGACCCCATTTTGGAAAGAAGACACCCCAAGGTGCCAGTAGCTGTAGAAGTATCCGCTTACTTCCAAAAATGTAGAAAGAAATGAATCCACGGCACATCAAAATGGTGAAAAAAGGGGTTTATTCACCGAGTGATAGCTGACGTTTCAGTGCTCTCTATGGCACCTTTTTCAAGCAGTGTTAACATGGGGTGTGATAACAAACTTTAAATACATGTGTTCATGATACATAATTAGCAATTAGTAAAATTGATAACAATGTAAACAAAGTATAAATATATAAAAATACAAAGTGATCGAGTGATCATACAAATAATCAAAATGTCAGAAACATTGTTAATGTGCATCACAATAAAATTCATCTTATCCAATGTGCAAAATTCAATACATGATCAAATATACAACGTGAAATGATGTCAAGTGTCCATGAGATGGTTAAAAACCAATTGTGCATAATTAAAGCAAATAAAAAACAATACCGGTGACGGGGAAGCGTCATGTGCGGCCAGCATGGTGATGGATTCCTGCGCGTCCTGCACTGGTAAGTGCGCATGCGCCAAGGCGATCATTACATCATCGGCGCATCCTGTCGGCGTTGTATCCGATCACATGACTGTTGTGTCATGTGATCGGATACAGCGTCGACAGGATGCGTCGATGATGTAATGATCGTCTTGCGCATGCGCGCTACCAGTGCAGGCGCGCAGGAATCCATCACCATGCTGGCACATGATCGCTCCGTCACGTATTGTTTTATTTGCTAGTATGCACAGTGATTTTAACCATCTCATGGACACTTGACATCATTTCACGTTGTATATTTGATCATGTATTGAATTTTGCACATTGATAAGATGAATTTATTGTGATGCACATTAACAATGTTTCTGACATTTGATTATTTGTATGATCACTCGATCACTATGTATTTTATATATTTATACTTTGTTTACATTGTTATCAATTTTACTAATTGCTAATTATGTATCATGAACACATGTATTTAAAGTTTGTTATCACACCCCATGTTAACACTGCTTGAAAAGGTGCCATGAGAGCACTGAACGTCGCTATCACTCGGTGAATAAACCCCTTTTCACCATTTTGGATGTGCCGTGATTCATTTCTTTCTATATATATATATATATATATAACATATATATATATATATCTATCTATCTATATTGGCACTATGGGGAGCATTATATATTGGAACTAGTGGGGGCTCTACAGGGGGAGCATTATAGTTATATTATTACTACTAGAGTACTGTAGGGGTGTTATTATTTGACGCAGTATGGAGGGCATGGCTACTAATGGGGGCTATCTTGGGAAGTATTATCACTATTGGGGGCACCAGTACTAACGAGGGCAGTCTGGGTGTATAGTATAGTGTTTGTGGACATGGGGGGGGGGGGGGCGGGAGCAGAACAGGCACAGCGTTGGGGGTAGCTTTAAGAAGTTCTCCAGGTTTTTTCATATTGATAACCTCTCCTTGGATATGTAATCAATATTAGATCGATCGGCGGGGGTCTTACACCCGGCACTCCCGACGATCAGCTGTTTGAGGAGACGCTGTGCGCACGTGCCGTCTCCCTTCTCTCTTCCTGCTCTGCTGCTGTATGTCTATGGGACAGCAGCAGTGAACAGCACGCGCCGTCTCCTCAAACAGCTGATCGGCGGGGGTGTAGGACTGATTTTAGCACATTATTACAAGATGTTGGCCCCCTCTTTTGATTTTGCCCAGGGCCACATTTTGTCAAAAACCGTCCCTGCCTACCAGACAGCGTGCCTGGTTTAATAGGGTTGATCATGCTGACCGAGGCTCTTTAAAGTTGGTTTTCTGGGACTTTTATACTGATGACCTATCCTGTGTCCAGTGTTGGTTCGACATCAGGGACCCCCGCCGATCAGCTGTTTGATCAGACACTGGTGCTTACCAGTCACAGCGCTGTACATCGTATAGTGGCCGTGCTTGGTATCGCAGCTCAGCCCCTTTCACTTCTATGCGCTCTAGGCCACGTGACTTGTACACGTGATGTCACATGGCCTAGGGAAAGTTGAGAGAAGGCCACGGTGCTACTGTGAGTGCCGATTTCTACTCAAACAGCTGATCAGCAGCGGTCCCAGGTAGGACCCCCACCGATCAGATACTGATGACCTATCCAGATGATAGCATAAATGTAAAAGAGGACATCCAACACTACTACAACTCTTGGTGTAGTCAATAACGATCTTGGCATCTTCGTGGTTAAACAAAGGTTGTGAGGGACAGGAGTTCTGCTATGAGCGATTCCATAGTGGAAATGTAAAAATGTCAAAAAATAAAAAGTGTTTTAATGTGGAAAATTAGTAAAACACAAAAACAATATAGATGTATAAATCCCGAAGGGGGATGTGGTGACAGACAGGCTTGGAGAAGTAGTTACAGTACCTAAGTAAGTCCACTAGATGGCAGCAAATCCCCAGCGAAGTAAAATTGACAGAAAAAGAATGGGGCACGAATGATCGCAATTACGATCTGTTATACCCCATATTTTTACATCTCATTTTTAAAGGAAGATGAGGTGCTGGGCAGAGATTATTTCACGCGTTGGCTGATCACCACATTTACACGATCTGTAATTAAGGTGCCCACATGGTGCGGTCCAATATGGACTACCGCTGATTACAGGGGCCACACCTGCAATATAGGGGGGATGCTTTGGTAAAAAGTAAGATGTGTAGGCTTCGTCAGTAACCTTCATTTCTTTTTAGGCCAGCGAATGTAAAAATGTACTTGCTTGGTGACTGCTGCAAAATTAAGCGGTTTGCAGGAGTCCCCCAGTGGGTGCAGCAGATGTTACATTTAAAGGGGCGGTAGATCTTGTCTGATCACTGGGGTCCGCACCAATCAGATGTAATCCCACTCACATTAAACTCTTCCCGGAAGAGCTTGTTGTCGTCGGCCATCCTGCGGTTTATCTCCTCCTCCAGCTTCTCGACGGGGAGCGGCGGGTACTTGCGGTTGGTGCTGGGCGATCTCGCCAACAGCGGCATGCTCTGAGGTTCTGCCATACAATGAAACATTTACGTTTAAAAAAATCCCAAAACTAAAAGTGACAGCGATCTCGGAACTCCGTGGCACATCGGATATGCTCATAATCACCCCCCCCCGAGCATGCCCACTCTGCTTTATGAAGACAGAATGACCACCACGAGGAACATGAACACATTACGTACCCATGTCATCGGCCCTGCCATTCGACAGTCGGAAAGAATTGGAGTGACTTCCCGCTTGTTTATATTTTTTAAACCTAAAAGAAAAAAAAAATATCACATAAATATTTGGCTCAAAGAAAAATTGCAAAAAGTCTGAAAATTCTAAAGTAATAGAGATGTTATACTCTGCACTGGACACTAGGTGGCAGGGCAGACTGCGCTGATCCCCAAAGTACATCTACACAGCTCTGAAAACTGCTAAATAGCGAGTGCAGCTCTGAAGCATAATACAGGAGGTAAATCAGGATCAGTACAGGATAAGTAATGTAAGTACCCAGTGATTCCACCAACAGAATAGTGAGTTCAGCTCCGGAGTGTAATACAGGAGGTAACTCAGGATCAGTACAGGGTAAGTAATGTATGTACACAGTGACTCCACCAGCAGAATAGTGAGTGCAGCTCTGGAGTATAATACAGGATGTAACTCAGGATCAGTACAGGATAAGTAATGTATGTACACAGTGACTCCACCAGCAGAATAGTGAGTGCAGCTCTGGATTATAATACAGGAGGTAACTCAGGATCAGTACAGGATAAGTAATGTAATGTATGTACACAGTGACTGCACCAGTAGAATAGTGAGTACAGCTCTGGAGTATAATACAGGATGTAACTCAGGATCAGTACAGGATAAGTAATGTAATGTATGTACACAGTGACTCCACCAGCAGAATAGTGAGTGCAGCTCTGGAGTATAATACAGGATGTAACTCAGGATCAGTACAGGATAAGTAATGTAATGTATGTACACAGTGACTGCACCAGCAGAATAGTGAGTGCAGCTCTGCAGTATAATACAGGATGTAACTCAGGATCAGTACAGGATAAGTAATGTAATGTATGTACACAGTGACTCCACCAGCAGAATAGTGAGTGCAGCTCTGGAGTATAATACCGGATGTAACTGAGGATCAGTACATAATAAGTAATGTATGTACACAGTGACTCCACCAGCAGAATAGTGAGTGCAGCTCTGGAGTATAATACAGGATGTAACTCAGGATCAGTACAGGATAAGTAATGTATGTACACAGTGACTGCACCAGCAGAATAGTGAGTGCTGCTCTGGAGTATAATATAGGATATAACTCAGGATCAGTACAGAATAAGTAATGAATGTATGTACACAGTGACTCCACCAGCAGAATAGCGAGTGCAGCTCTGGAGTATAATACAGGATGTAACTTAGGATCAGTACAGGATAAGTAATGTATGTACACAGTGACTGCACCAGCAGAATAGTGAGTGCAGCTCTGGAGTATAACACAGGATGTAACTCAGGATCAGTACAAGATAAGTAATGTACGTGCACAGTGACTCCACCAGCAGAATAGTGAGTACAGCTCTGGAGTATAATACAGGATGTAATTCAGGATCAGTACAGGATAAGTAATGTATGTACACAGTGACTGCACCAGCAGAATAGTGAGTGCAGCTCTGGAGTATAATACAGGATGTAACTCAGGATAAGTACAGGATAAGTAATGTACTGTATGTATACAGTGACTCCACCAGCAGAATAGTGAGTGCAGCTCTGGAGTATAATACAGGATGTAACTCAGGATCAGTACAGGATAAGTAATGTAATGTATGTACACAGTGACTGCACCAGCAGAATAGTGAGTGCAGCTCTGGAGTATAATACAGGATGTAACTCAGGAACAGTACAGGATAAGTAATGTAATGTATGTACACAGTGACTGCATCAGCAGTATAGTGAGTGCAGCTCTGGAGTATAATACAGGATGTAACTCAGGATCAGTACAGGATAAGTAATGTATGTACACAGTGACTCCACCAGCAGAATAGTGAGTGCAGCTCTGGAGTATAATACAGGATATAACTCAGGATCAGTACACGATAAGTAATGTATGTACACAGTGACTCCACCAGCAGAATAGTGAGTGCAGCTCTGGAGTATAATACAGGATATAACTCAGGATCAGTACAGGATAAGTAATGTACTGTATGTATACAGTGACTCCACCAACATTATAGCGAGTGCTGCTCTGGAGTATTATATAGACTGTAACTCGCTAGCTGTATAAGTTAAGCAATGTCATGCATGAAAGCTTCGGCCTTTCTACTGCTCTGACTGATACAAAAGAAGCAGAAATGTAATTAGTGGGAGACATCAGATAAACCTTTGGCGAGTCAGACCCGGAGAATTACGGACGGCAACAAAGATTTCAAGGGGAGAAAAGAAAATCTGATCCGCTGTCAAATTAATGGACATTTCCAAGGTCGGGAGGAGCAGCCGCCTGTGAAGTCAATCATTTTCTGGTTGCTGCTTACATGAATTTTCATCTAATATTTTTCAGAAAGACGGACCACATGACCGCTGCGGAGCTTGGGGTAGGAGGGGGGCCAACCCCGAACTGCTCTACTTGATTCCTCCTCAGACATAGCTTTCTTGTATCTACCACTAGGGGGAGCTCAATGCACAGAGATTTTACACCTGCAACAAAATTCAACAGTAGCTGTATACCTCCATATACAGTGAGCTCCCCCTGGTGGTGGCGGCCAGCAGGAAGAGTTTTATGATCCGGAGCTGGGTGTGTGACAAAGAATTGTGATGCAAGTAATAAGTGAAGACCACTGGACTAAGGTCTTGGGGTCCACCACTGGACCATTTGGCCTATAGGTGATACATCATAAAAAGGCCAACACTTACCGCAGCATGTACAGCACTATGATGATGAAGACGATGATGAGGAGAGATGACAGCGCCACCATGACGGCTATAATGGGGGTCTCATCTGAAACAAGAAAACACGTCCATCAACAGACGTGTGGTATAACCTTGGCAGACACAATGGCCTCCTTGTCTACCGCATCTTCTTAGACCCAGCTCCGCTGCTTTCACCATAAACTGAATAGAGTGTTGTCACTTTTAGGTCCAAAATACTGTGCTAGCTACCTGAAGACACCACCAGAGGGAGCTGAGGAGCTTCATGCATACCGTCTTATTACAGTACGCAATTAGCTCATAAGCTCCCCCTAGTGGTGACTGCAGGTAGGCAGAATATTAACATATTACTGAGTCTATGCAGCACTGCAATGGTGTTCTGATCACTGACAAAATATCAGGATTCTGAAGCTCTTGATTTCGTGACGTTGAAGGTGGCGTCTCAGCTGCGGGCAGCGAATTATAGAGCAGGAAGAGCCGAGTAGATGGATATTTCGTTTCATGGCGAAAAGGTGCAGTATTAGGCCTCATGCATACACCAATATGCATTCTGCAGTCCACAAATCGAGGATCCACAAAATACAGAGGCTGTCAGCATTTTTTGCTGACCCACTGACTTCGATGGGTCCGTGGTCCACATTTTGTAGCCATGTATAGGGCACGTTCTGTCATATTTGCAGAATGGACATACGTATGTGGAAATCCCACAACATCTGTGTGCTTTCTACATCCGTGTGTCTGCAAAAAGATAAAATATGTCCAAAAGATGCGAACCACAGAACATGGGGCTGCAAAAAAATAAAATAAACGCATCCGTGTAAAACGGATACATTCTTGTGCATGAGGCCTAACTTGTAATTTACTCATTTAAACCCCTGCTGATTCTGGGCCTTGGAGTCCAGGGGGCGGAGCTATCAGTGATTGACAGCTGTCTGTGATAGAGGGAAGGCTGTCGATCACTGATAGCGCCGCCCCCCAGACTTTAAAGCCAAATATGATCTAAATGAATAAGTTACATGTTTTACTGAATCTTTTCAGACATCAATCTGCTCGGCTCCTCCTGCTCTGTAACAGGCTGCACCCAGAAAACGCACCCTTACAGAGCCACACACTGCCCGCTTCTTCAACTAATTGGGACTTACCTTGACCGTCTTCCCCCGGGGAACCTGAGAAAAGAAATTGCAAGAAAGGAACAGTCAGATAATGGGACAGAAAACGGCAAACATCATACTGTTCACAACGCACACATACTACAACACCAAGCAAACCCTTCACACGTGGAAGTCACTCATCTATAGGTGACGGGAACGTATATACCAGGAACTGGGGAAGGAGGTGGAGCGGGGTGGTACTCACTAATGTATTGTATGTAGACTGCCAGCAGAACAGTGAGTGCAGCTCCGGAGTATATTACAGGATAAGCAATGTAATGTATGTACACAGTGGCTCTACCAGCAGAATAGTGAGTGCAGCTCTGGAGTATAATTCAGGATGTAACTCAGGATCAGTACAGGATAAGTAATGTAATGTACACAGTGACTCCACCAGCAGAATAGTGAGTGCAGCTCTGGAGTATAATACATGATGTAACTCAGGATCAGTACAGGATAAGTAATGTATGTACACAGTGACTGCACCAGCAGAATAGTGAGTGCAGCTCTGGAGTATAATACAGGATGTAACTCAGGATCAGTACAGGATAAGTAATGTAATGCATGTACACAGTGACTGCACCAGCAGAATAGTGAGTGCAGCTCTGGAGTATAATACAGGATGTAACTCAGGATCAGTACAGGATAAGTAATGTAATGTATGTACACAGTGACTGCACCAGCAGAATAGTGAGTGCAGCTCTGGAGTATAATACAAGATGTAACTCAGGATCAGTACAGGATAAGTAATGTATGTACACAGTGACTGCACCAGCAGAATAGTGAGTACAGCTCTGGGGTATAATACAGGATATAACTCAGGATCAGTACAGGATAAGTAATGTATGTACACAGTGGCTCCCCCAGCAGAATAGTGAGTGCCGCTCTGGAGTATAATACAGGATGTAACTCAGGATCAGTACAGGATAAGTAATGTAATGTTATGTACACAGTGACTCCACCAGCAGAATAGTGAGTGCAGCTCTGGAGTATAATACAGGATGTAACTCAGGATCAGTACAGGATAAGTAATGTATGTACACAGTGATTCCACCAGCAGAATAGTGAGTGCAGCTCTGGAGTATAATACAGGATGTAACTGCAGGCAATCAGTACATGTTCCAGTTGTTACCTGTGGCCGTGAAGCTTTCATCGGTTGAGAATTTCCAGGTTGGACTTGATTCTGCCATGTTCTCCAAAGTTGTTCTTTCATCAATGATGGGGATGACTGGGGTGCTTGTTCCACTGACGGGGCTGACGGTGGTGGCATGAGCAGTGACATTATCAAACACTGTGTGGTTACTGGAGTCTGTGTCGTTGATGGTGGGGACGTCGTGGGTAACATTGGAGGTAGGGGCGACGATGAATGCGGCAGTGGTTGTAGCGATGAAGGGGTCCAGCTTTGGGTCTGTACTATCAGGGTTGGCACCGATGCCTGTGCTCGGCAGCACCCGGGGGATCTGTTGCGTTGGGCTGGACGTAGCATTCACAAGGTCTGCAGAGGGGGTAACTTAGGGGGAGAAAAAAGAATGAAATGAACGCACAGAAAAATACAACACGACTGATCCAGGTCAAAAGCATTGAGAAAAGCACGGTGATACGGCGGCGCTAATAATCCAAGGAGAGGAAAGGGTCACTCCACCGGCGAGAGGTGGAGATCACAGAAGAAAGCTTCTCAATAGAGAACCTTCCTGGACGTTTGAACTGGGAACCTGCTTTCCCACTGGTTTAAATAAAAAACACGACCTGATCCTGCAATATCACCGACAAAGTACGTTTTTATCATGACCGATGCGCCTTTGGTGTTTTTAATGTGAATTCTTTGTCCATTTTTTATTAACTTTCATACACGTGATGTCCCTAGGGATTGGTGTGATAGGGGTATATAGGAAATAGGAAGTTTTTGTAATGTTTGTCATGAGTAAGGACCGGTATGGTATAGTGTGGCCTGAAACGCGTAGACCATTATCTTGCATCTGTTTGGATTTTTATACCGCATGAAATAAAGGATTACTTGTTATATGGAGTTGGACCTTGCGCCTTTCTCTTCCGAGACATTGTTTAAAAGGGTTGGATGAAGCCTCTATATTTTGCTGGTCCCCATGGGGAGGCGTCCATTGACCTCTGGCAGCTGGGCATGGCTGGATACTCCTTCCTTCCTTGTGTTCACTCTTCAACACCTTTTTTTTTTAGTTTTTCAGCCTAAGCAGCTCAAAATTCTGGGCAGAATATTTTCTTACATCTTTATAGCGGTCAGAGCTTCAATACACCCAGCACAGCTACAGAATGAATAATAAAACCTACCTTCCTGCAGCCACCACTAGAGGGAGCTCACTACATCCCATTCATACAGAATGTTGACACTTAGAGGACCTTGAGATTTTCCGTTTTTGAGTTTTAATTTTTCACTCCCCGTCTTCCCAGAGTCACTTTTCTTTTATTTTTCCATTCACATGGCCTTAGGAGGGCTTATTTTTTGCGGGAAAAGTTGTACTTTCTATTGGCACCATTTACGGTTCCATACAATGTAATGTGAAACATTCTAAATGGGGTGGAATTAGGAAAAAAAAAACGCAATTCTGCCACAGTTTTATGGGTTCTCTTTTACGCCCTTTATTATGCGGTAAAGTTCCCTTCACTCTCCAGGTCAGTACGACTACAATACCAAACTTGTATCATTTTTCCTGCTTTGAAATAATGAAAAAATAAAAACCATGATCACCACCATATTCTGATCCCTGTAACTTTTTTGTAGTTATGCGTACGGATCTGTGTAAGGGTTCATTTTTTGAGGGGTGATCTGTAATGTTTAGTGATACCACTTTGAAGTGTGTGTGACCTTTTGATCACTTTTTATAAAAAATAATTTGGGGAGCTGAAGTGGAAAAAAAGAGAATTTGCCCCTTTTTATTATCTTTTTCATTACACCATTCACAGCCTGGGACTAATAGTTATATTTTAATAGTACAGGCGTTTCCGCACTGTTTGTTTTTTTATTGGTTATTTACTTTGATTTTGGAGAAAAGTTTTTTTTTTTGAACTTTTATATTTTTAAAGCCATTTTTTTTTTACTTGAACACTTTGTTTACAAAAAAACAATACAGTGCTGCCACCTGTGGGCCTGTATTGATATATTTTAGTAACAGCTAAGCCAGCTTGGAGCTTCCAGTTATTACTATAATGTAACAGGTTCCCCAATCTTAGTCGGGGAACGCTGTTACGGGTGCGCTGCGGCCACATTTAAATGTATGCGATTAGCCATACATCCACCACACGTCTCTGCTGTTTCAAACAGCAGAAATCCGGCAGCTTCCATACCCACAGGCGCCATCTTTAAGATGCCAACTTCCACCATACATATACAGTGGAGGTCGCAAAGGGGTTAAAACAACTTGCAAGGAGCTCCCTCTAGTGGTGGTTCATAGCAGTGAGAATTCTTTTAACTTCATCTAGGCAGCAGATTGGAGCTCTGTATCCCGCATTCAATTAAACATTGGTGGCTTCTTAATCAGAGGGGTGAACTGGCACATGGCGTGCTCCCCTAAGACTGTAGAGTAGACAGTCATGATTTAAAGGTGACACTTTCATTTTGAATTTAGGAGGAAATCTAGAAAGAAGACAAGCAAATGAGCTCTGGCAAGCTCTGCCTTTGTGCAGAGCAGATATTACTGGCTTAACTGGGTGAGAGTCTGAGGTCAGGATTTGGGGGGTACCATCTCTCTGTACGGAGAGCGCCTTAATCGGCTTGAGGACTCTTATAGGCCATACATGCTCCTCTAAAGTTCTGGGAAGAAGTTATGAAAATGATAAGGGGCAATCTAAACAGCTGTCTGCAGATGAGATGCTGGCTTACTTAATATCCGAGTCATGTCAGAAGGCCTATTTAAAGGGTTGAACACTGACTTATAGGATAGCTGCCTTACATCTGGTGGCATCAGAGGCAGAGCTTGTTAGCAGCTCATTTGCATCCCTTTCTTCCCAGAATCCCAGAGGAGCACGTATGGCCTATAAGAGTCCTCACGCCAATTAAGGCGATCTCCATGATGACGATGAAATATTCTACGGTGCGGAACGCCGACTCCTGTCGCCTCCAGGCTAGAAGCTTCAGTCTGACAGGATCAGATATTTGCTGCGTCGTATCTGTAGCCTCAGGTCCTCCTTAGAGGGGGAGCGGGTACTCAGAGGCCGGCCAGCAGGAACCACAAGCACCCCATGGGAGTTTCCTTCAATGCCGATACCCAGCCCACCATGTTTAGAGATGGTGATATCCCACTTCTATTTACCAGTCCAGAATCTCCATCTTATACCATTACTGGCTGTGAACGTAATATGCTCTGTGCAAGGAAACCGTCATCAAGAAGGATAGTTGCTGTTGACAGATCTTTGAGATTTTAGGAGGTCTTTTTATTTATTCTAAATACAGCTTGGGTAACCTGCTTAGCTCATGAGCCAGGACGGAGATCCACAGGTCATTCACTGCAGGGCATCATATTGCACCCCACAGAGATGTATGAACAGCAGAGACAGATCTGTCAACAGCAGCTTGCTGATAGTTTCCTATTTTCTGTAGGAGGCAGAACACTTTAGATCAACTCTACCAGGATAAACTCCGATAAGCGATCAACATGAAAAGTCAAATCTTGCTCAGTCGTGCCAGTCCTTCTCTGTTGGTTGCAGGTCTTTTAAAAGGAGGATCTGCCCTCCGTCAAGTTCTGGACATTGTGGGATTAGGTAGAACCTAAAAATGACCGCAGTGTTCGCTACTCACCGAGGGTGATGTTCTCAGCCACCATGCAGGCCACGGAGCAGACCAGCGGGAGGAGGACATACCAGGAAGCCATGATACTCTGCAAAATATACAAGAAGGAAAGATTATCACTGGAGGCCGCCAACCCAGTCCTGCAGATACAGACCACGGATGAATGACTTGAGGGTCAGCTTAGAGGGAATCTCCAGTGCTAGGCACTACTGACCGCTTACATACACGTCACGTATAAAAATGTATATATAAGGATAGTAACATGTTAACATGGGGCCCAAGTATATGGTGACAGAATGGGGGAGGAACCGCGTAAAGAAGTGCAAGCAGAGGAGCTCCTTAAATGGCATCTGTCAGCAGATTTGTCCCTATGACACTGGCTGACCTGTTACATGTGCACTTGGCAGCTGAAGGCACCTGTGTTGGTCCCGTGTTCATATGTGTCCGCATAACTGAGAAAAATGATGTTTTAATATATGCAAATGAGTCTCTAGGAGCAACGGGGGCGTTACCATTACACCTAGAAGCTCTGCTCTCTCTGCAACTGCCGCGCCCCCTGCACTTTGATTGACAAGGACAGGTGTGATGATGATTTTCCTGTCTATTAAAGTGCAGTGGGTGCAGCAGAAGAGAGAGCAGATATTGTAGGTGTAATGGCGACGCCCCCGTTGCTCCTAGAGGCTCATTTGCATATATCACAAGTTCATTTTTCTCAGCAATGCTGGCACATATGAACAGGAGACCAAAAAAAAAAGTCTTCAGCTGCCGAGTGCACATGGAACAGGACCGCCAGTGTCATAGGGACAAAACTGCTGACAGATGCCCTTTAATAAAAGCCTTACACTAAAGGTGTAACCGGTTCATCCAATGTCTCAGGTTATCTATGATGGATCAGAAGAGAATATCCCTTATAGTATACATTTTATTTATAGATATAGATATATATATATATATACATATATATAATGCCAACATATTCTGCAGCGCTGAACAGCATTCATTACTTCACATTATACTACAGACAGCAGGAAAAAACTGCAAGATCCAAAACACCATAAAGTGACCGACAACAGAGATTCATCACACGCCATGAAGAACCGACAGAAATACACCGCCAGAGCCCACAACAACCGGCACAGAAGATAGAGGAGACAAAGATCAGAGGAAACAAGACAGAATAATGGAGGGTGGAGGAGGAAGTAAGAATCAACCAAAAACATGAGAACATACCAGAATGAAAGTGAGTAATCTGGAAAATAATTCAAGTGATATATTTGCTAAAAAGATACATATAAAATAACACTACTGTCAAATATGTCACGGGGATTAACAATGGGTCCAGAAAAAATAAAATAAAAATTATACTGCCCTCTATGTGCTATAAATACGACCCTAAACATACAAGAATATAACTACTATAATACAGCCCCTATGTACAAGAATATAACTACTATAATACTGCCTCCTATGTACAAGAATATAACTACTATAATACTGCCGTTATGTACAAGAATATAACTACTATAATACTGCCTCCTATGTACAAGAATATAACTACTATAATACTGCCTCCTATGTACAAGAATATAACTACTATAATACTGCTCCTATGTACAAGAATATAACTACTATAATACTGCTCCTATGTACAAGAATATAACTACTATAATACTGCCCCTATGTACAAGAATATAACTACTATAATACTGCCTCCTATGTACAAGACTATAAGTACTATAATACTGCTCCTATATATAGGAATATAACTACTATAATACTGCCTCCTATGTACAAGAATATAACTACTATAATACTGCCCCTATGTACAAGAATATAACTACTATAATACTGCTCCTATATATAGGAATATAACTACTATAATACTGCCTCCTACGTACAAGAATATAACTACTATAATACTGCTGCTATGTACAAAAATATAACTACCATAATACTGCCTCCTATGTACAAGAACATAACTACTATAATACTGCTACTATGTACAAGAATATAACTACTATAATACCGCCTCCTATGTACAACACTATACCTACTATATTACTGCTCATATGTACATGAATATAACTACTAAAATACTGCCTCCTATGTACAAGAATATAACTACCATAATACCGCCTCCTATGTACAACACTATACCTACTATATAACTGCTCATATGTACAAGAATATAACTACTATAATACTGCTCCTATGTATAAGAATATAACTACTATAATACTGCTCCTATGTACAAGAATATAACTACTATAATACTGCCTCCTATCTACAAGAATATAACTACTATAATACTGCTCCTATGTACAAGAATATAACTACTATAATACTGCCTCCTATGTACAAGAATATAACTACTATAATACTGCCCCTATGTACAAGAATATAACTACTATAATACTGCTCCTATGTACAAGAATATAACTACTATAATACTGCCTCCTATGTACAAGAATATAACTACTATAATACTGCTCCTATGTACAAGAATATAACTACTATAATACTGCTCCTATGTACAAGAATATAACTACTATAATACTGCTCCTATGTACAAGAATATAACTACTATAATACTGCCTCCTATGTACAGGAATATAACTACTATAATACTGCTCCTATGTATAAGAATATAACTACTATAATACTGCTCCTATGTACAAGAACATAACTACTATAATACTGCTCCTATGTACAAGAATATAACTACTATAATACTGCCTCCTATGTACAAGAATATAACTACTATAATACTGCTCCTATGTACAAGAATATAACTACTATAATACTGCTCCTATGTACAAGAATATAACTACTATAATACTGCTCCTATGTACAAGAATATAACTACTATAATACTGCTCCTATGTACAAGAATATAACTACTATAATACTGCTCCTATGTACAAGAATATAACTACTATAATACTGCCTCCTATCTACAAGAATATAACTACTATAATACTGCCTCCTATGTACAAGAATATAACTACTATAATACTGCTCCTATGTATAAGAATATAACTACTATAATACTGCTCCTATGTACAAGAATATAACTACTATAATACTGCTCCTATGTACAAGAATATAACTACTATAATACTGCTCCTATGTACAAGAATATAACTACTATAATACTGCTCCTATGTACAAGAATATAACTACTATAATACTGCTCCTATGTACAAGAATATAGCTACTATAATACTGCTCCTATGTACAAGAATATAACTACTATAATACTGCCTCCTATGTACAAGAATATAACTACTATAATACTGCTCCTATGTACAAGAATATAACTACTATAATACTGCTCCTATGTACAAGAATATAACTGCTATAATACTGCTCCTATGATTAATACCGATGTGCCTATAGTTGTTTTTTCAAATAGAAATACTGCCGTTTCCATCCCCTTGGAGTGAGCTTGCTCCTGGTTCGGTGTAGCGGTGTTTCTTTGTGCGGTGGGTGTAATAATACACCGTTACCAATCTCTTGAGTCTAATCTGATCCTTTTGAAACAAAAGCCTAATTTATGCAGATGAATGTGCTTGACATTGTAACGGTGGACGTTATTCTCCAAGAAGAATCTTTTTCTCTGAAGTAATAAATCTCATTTATATGTAAATGAGTCACATGGTACAGGAGAGCCGCAGTCTCCGAGACGCCTTGTATTGTGTATCCGACAACATCTGAGCAACTAAGGAGCCATGGAGTGAATATTAGAATAATGGCTGCTGATTGTGGGAATGACGGCCCCATTCTCTGCGTCTGTGGGAGACTCAATTATTCCTCCCAGTGATAACACTGCCGAGGGACGAGCAAATTGCAGGCACCCAACACAAAGATGTCGGAGGGGCGGTTAGTGATCTCACAGGAGCAGGGCCGACACTACTGGGGGATGTCAGCACAAGGCTTGTAGGCATCCACATCCTGTCACATCTAATGTGGGTACAGAATTCAAACTACAAATATACAGGAGGTAGTATAGTAGTTGTATTCTTGTACATAGGGGCAGTATTATAGTAGTTGTATTCTTGTACATAGGGGCAGTATTATAGTAGTTATATTCTTGTACATAGGAGGCAGTATTATAGTAGTTATATTCTTGTACATAGGGGCAGTATTATAGTAGTTGTATTCTTGTACATAGGAGCAGTATTATAGTAGTTATATTCTTGTACATAGGAGCAGTATTATAGTAGTTATATTCTTGTACATAGGAGGCAGTATTATAGTAGTTATATTCTTGTACATAGGAGCAGTATTATAGTAGTTATATTCTTGTACATAGGAGCAGTATTATAGTAGTTATATTCTTGTACATAGGAGCAGTATTATAGTAGTTATATTCTTGTACATAGGAGCAGTATTAATGTAGTTATATTCTTGTACATAGGAGGCAGAATTATAGTAGTTATATTCTTGTACATAGGAGCAGCATTATAGTAGTTATATTCTTGTACATAGGAGCAGTATTATAGTAGTTACATTCTTGTACATAGGAGCAGTATTATAGTAGTTATATTCTTGTACATAGGATGTAGTATTATAGTAGTTATATTCTTGTACATAGGAGGCAGTATTATAGTAGTTATATTCTTGTACATAGGAGGCAGTATTATAGTAGTTATATTCTTGTACATAGGAGCAGTATTATAGTAGTTATATTCTTGTACATAGGAGGCAGTATTATAGTAGTTATATTCTTGTACATAGGAGCAGTATTATAGTAGTTATATTCTTGTACATAGGAGCAGTACTATAGTAGTTATATTCTTGTACATAGGAGCAGTATTATAGTAGTTATATTCTTGTACATAGGGGCAGTACTATAGTAGTTATATTGCAGTACATATAATAGCAGCAGTACAGTACTTATATTGTTGTATGTAGGTTTTCTGGTGTAAATGACTGAAATCTAAGCCAGCTACCAGCTAGGCTCATGGACTCCTGTAGGACGCGCTTATTTTATCATGCGGAGTGCGCGTCATTATAAATTAAGTGCATCCTTGAGTAGCACAGAGGATATCCAAATCGGCAAGGAAAATGTATGTTTTGCTATACCTCCTGCTTTGTGTCCAATAAATCGCATGGATCTACATAACAGAATTCTTATTCTAGGGTCACTAGTATTATAGTCTCTCATGTCCACACTTCTCATGATCGGCCACTAGATGGCACTGCTCTGCTGCTGAATGGAGCGGGCTCCGGAAACCTCTGCAGTATGACATATAGAATACAGACCTCACATAATAATGGCGGCTGCTGCGCCCTTCATTTACATTACATGGCTGCAGGAAAATGCTGGAAAACAAAAATCACAGAATCGGAGCCCTAGACCCCTGAGGATCCCTTTAAAAGGGTCCGGTCAGGAATTAAAAAATGAGTGTGGGGTAATTCATTGTGCGTTAATTGCTAAAAGTTGTAAATACTGCGGCAAGCCAAAAATGCACAAAAAAGTACGACTTTTATTTCCCTTTTTCGACGATCTTGACACAAGAAAAAAAAAAGTGGTTGGGGTTAACGGGTAGGGGTGGGGCTGGCATTGAATCGTGCAGGATTTTACATTTACACCATAATAAATGCCAGTCTTAGGTCATTCCTGCGGTTTATTTCTTTAAAATAAATAGCGCCCGCATCTGTAAAGTAATGAAGTGAATGGGACGGAGCTGCAATACCGCGCACAAGCTGCAGACGCGTGTGGCGCAGTTTCAAAAGAGTTTTTTCTAATTCTGAACAATTCCTTCAATTTTTCACTACCCAAAAGGACGCTCAGAGACCCCAGTGATGCCATCGATGGGGAGTCCGGACTGCTACGTTTTAACTGCACCGATACATTGTAACAAACAGGGGAGCGATTGGAGCTGATGAAATATTTAGATCACAGAGTATGATCCAGGCTGGAGACAACTGTGACAAACCTTCAGCTGCGAGTAATAGCAGGTCATAGGATGTAAAGAAGAATGTTTCCATTCACTGACAGCAAACAGGAGTCTACGAAAATGAAGCTGAAGCAGTTTTGTAGAGTTCTGCTTGCTGTCAACGAATGAGGATTGATTTAAATACCATCACAGAAATGCTACAGGCTAGATTTCTATTCTAGGCAAAGAATATGCTGTGGGGTTACTGTCCCTTTAAGGCTTCTCTATTCAAAAGGAAGTCGTCGTCTCTCCATATGAAAAATGGAAGAAAAACAAGCGTCATACCGCTACACCCCCTCCGGTACTCCCATCATCCAACCTCTGAATGAATCGATGCAGCTATACATGTATTTCCTTATGAATGGACCCTTGCAGTGCTCGTCGTGCCCAGCAGGGGGAGGCAGCGCGCCGGTAATCTCCATGTATGGAGCAGGAAGTCCAGCTCTGCAGTGAAGGGCAGCGCTATCACAACTTGAATCCCAGTTACCATGGCAACGCTCTGCTCCAGTAAACCGGATTATTTTTCTTAATTAAATATTTCAGCCTTCGACGTCCCCTTTGCTTTTTTTTTTTTTCCTTCATTTTTGCCCAAGTGTTAAAAAACATAAATAAATAAATTATATTCAATGAGAAGAAAACGCATTATCTGTAGACGTGGCCTGAATGTCAACACAGCGGAGGCTCCGGCAACGCCACGGAGAAGAAATAACTGTGGAAACCGCCGCAAACTGTACTGAAGAGAGACGGCGTTCCTATTTTATGTAATGTTCAGAGATTTCTAGTAAAAAAACCAATATACTGCAAACCACTGCACTGCGCTACCGCTTATATACACAGCAACAAACCGCGATACCGCAAGGGACACGACATTATATGCTGCGGGGGGAAAGATTACATATATGCTGTTATATAGGAGCAGTATTATAGTAGTTATATTCTTATACATAGGAGCAGTATTATAGTAGTTATATTCTTGTACATAGGAGCAGTATTATAGTATTTATATTCTTGTACATAGGAGGCAGTATTATAGTAGTTATATTCTTGTACATAGGAGCAGTATTATAGTAGTTATATTCTTGTACATAGGAGCAGTATTATAGTAGTTATATTCTTGTACATAGGAGGCAGTACTATAGTAGTTATATTCTTATACATAGGAGGCAGTATTATAGTAGTTATATTCTTGTACATAGGAGCAGTATTATAGTAGTTATATTCTTGTACATAGGAGCAGTATTATAGTAGTTATATTCTTGTACATAGGAGGCAGTACTATAGTAGTTATATTCTTGTACATAGGAGGCAGTATTATAGTAGTTATATTCTAGTACATAGGAGCAGTATGATAGTAGTTATATTCCTGTACATAGGAGCAGTATTATAGTAGTTATATTCTTGTACATAGGAGGCAGTATTATAGTAGTTATATTCTTGTACATAGGCACAGTATTACAGTAGTTATATTCTTGTACATAGGCACAGTATTACAGTAATTATATTCTTGTACATAGGAGCAGTATTATAGTAGTTATATTCTTGTACATAGGAGACAGTATTATAGTAGTTATATTCTTGTACATAGGAGCAGTATTATAGTAGTTATATTCTTGTACATAGGAGGCAGTATTATAGTAGTTATATTCTTGTACATAGGAGCAGTATTATAGTAGTTATATTCTTGTACATAGGAGCAGTATTATAGTAGTTATATTCTTGTACATAGGAGGCAGTATTATAGTAGTTATATTCTTGAACATAGGAGCAGTATTATAGCAGTTACATTGATGCACATGGGGGGCAGTATTACATTAACATTAAGTGAAATAAGATCAAACTATTTGGTTGATTTGAGTTTAACAGCAGATTGTAGTAGAAATATACGTTTATTACACCACTGTTGTGAGCAGCGCGTTGTTTGGGAACACAATGTAACGTGGTCTTCCTCTGTGCGGTCTGTTTCTATTGGCAGGCCTCGCTGGCTCTGGTTAGCGGTTGCAGCATTACCTCACACTGATTCCCATTACAGATTGTGTTCCTTGCTAGCGGACAAGCTGCTGATCCACGCCCTGTTCACATTTATATCACACCCTATAAACATATCTGCTCGTGTCGTCCGGCTCCGGCAGAGCCATCACTGCGATATCGTAATCAGTGGAAGCAGCTCCCGGCTCTGCCCTTCACAGACATCTGTGATGAAGAAAACGAACTTTTACAGGAAATGCCTGAAATTGTAGAAGGGGCCAGAACCCCCAGGGTAGACTGTAGGGTCAGAGAAGCGGGCAACGCTCATCACGTGTGAACTAAAATGGGGGGTTGTATTATATTAAAGGAGGGACTGCTTTTTTCCCTGGAAATTGCGCCACCTATGTCTATTGGTGACGGGTGGTACTGCAGCTTAGCCTAAATACAATGAATTGGCCTCAATTGCAATACCAGAAATAGCCAATACAAAAGAATGGCGCTGTTTCAGGAAGGAAAAAAAAAAAAAAAAAAAGTATACCATTTTTTAATTGACTAATTACCGGTAAAAATTATTATTTTTTAAATAAAATTATTTTTTATGTGCAAGATTATTAGAATGCCTGTAAAAGGACTGGAAATGCTATGAATGGGTTAAAAATGATGGCTCTCTTTAACAATCCTTGTAATCCCGTAAAGGAGGCTACAAAGAAATGTAAAACAGGATTTATAGAAATTAAATTTATATTTAATTATGGACAAGTCTTCCTAAAGATTGCGCCCCCCCCCCCCCCTCCTTCGCCCCCGGGCGGGTGAAGGGGGCAGAGGTGCCGGCACGTACATTCATTGTGACAAATTTAATATCAGGAAATCTGTGTAGTCACTGATCCCATGATCGGCCCCGGACAAGAGGATTAGAAGTAATTTTTACTTATCCTGACGCAAATACCAGAAGCGAAATACATGGAACCCCCCAGGGGGCTCATCCCGCTGAGATAAGGGGACGCTAGAGATTAAGAACGGGGATTGTGTATGTCTTGTAGGACATCTGGACATAGGATTCATATTTAAAGGACCTCGGATAGTCGGCATTTTTAAGGTTTAAGTGGAAATTTCTGAATTGTGGGTACATGTAATTACTTATTAATTGCACACTAAGGGCTCATGCACACAAACATATTTTCTTTCCGTGTCCGTTCCGTTTTTTTTTGCAGACCATATGTGGAAACCATTCATTTCAATGGGTCCGCAAAAAAAACAGAATTTATTCCGTGTGCATTCCGCTTCCGTATGTCCGTATTTCCGTTCTGCAAAAAAATAAAACATTTCCTAATATTGTCCGCATTACGGACAAGGATGGTACTGTTCTATTAGAGGCCAGCTGTTCCGTTCCACAAAATGCGGAATGCAATCCGTATTTTTTGTGGATACGTTTTTTTGGGGACCGCAAAATACATACGGTCGTGTGCATGAGCCCTAAAACCAATTGCTGGCCAATGTTTACATAGGGCCATTATTTTTGACGGGGTTGTGCACCAACTGCAATCACATCAGTCTTTACTGTCCCTCGAGGGGCCGATTTCAGAGCCAGCTTTTCATTTTACCAGTATGTTTTTGGAACGTGGTGGGAAGATCTTGCAGAATGGACAACCATGCCAACCACCATACAAAGGGTTGACCACCCTCTCTTGGGAACTTGTGACTTGGAAATGTCAATCAGTGCACATTACTTGAATATATATGTTATGGCGGGGGTCCATGCCCCCCCTTTGTGCTGCCCCCAGTGGTCATGGCCGCTGCTCTGCCCACCCAATTCCGATGGCTAGGACCTACAGGCGTCTCGGTTCTCCTTCCTGGTGGGCCAGGCCGCCGGAGTAGCTCTGCTTGGTCCCTCCACATAGGTTGTGGCATGTTCCTTGAAGGCACTGGCTCTCCATCATAGGGCGCATGTGCCCCATCTGGTTCCAAAAGGGCCATGATGTGCGCACCCTAATCTTCCCCAGCCAACATCTGCGCAAAATAGGTTCTAGTACTCTAGGTTCCTGCAAAGGCGTACCAGTTAACTTCACGTACCCATGCACAGTCTGTCTGTTTCCAAGATTCGACAATGTGCTATCTGATCTCTGTTTTGACCACGAGCTGCCCGACCTGACCTTGGCCTGTTTAACGGATTGCACACAGTCTGCCTGCCCTGACTTTGGCCTTTCCCTACCTATGGTTTTGCCAATGCCCCACACTACTGTCTCTTCAGTCACTTGGACACAGACTGGTACCTGACTGGTGGTTCCCCTGCAGCGGAGACCAGATCCCTGTGTAAGCGCCACTTAGAAAAAGCCCTTAGGAGTATACCCAAACCAAATCTGTTCAAGTGACACATTTGCTTAGCAATAACATACATGGCAGAATTATCCTTAGTATGAGTGAGGAACGATCTTTAGTACCATACAGTCGGCATACTGTTCACATGGACTTGGGCTCCGATAATCCCGCCCCGTTGGGCACTTTTTAGCCTAATTTGCCCATCATTCACACTTCTTTTTCTGATGTTTGGGACCTACACTATATATATTACAGACCCCAGATCACACAGCCTAAAAAATGTAGAAACCAGAAAGAACTGCCTAAAAGATACAGACCTCAGACCAGATGGCCTAAAAAAAATATATATATTTAGATTTGCTAAATCTTCCAGGAGATGTCCCCGTTTTTGAGGTGTCACGTCTGGGAAGACATGGCCACCTTCATTGATGGCTTCCATCAAGAGAACTTTAATTAGAAAGGAACTTCTGAGTGTTTCACTGTAACTATGTCATAATTCTATTTGGCTGGAACGTCCTTGATACGGGGCAAACACTTGGGACTCTGGCCAAGCTAACCTCGATAAAAGTTCATATAGAAGATGCTCAGTATGAGGACACCTCGGATCGTTAATTGCAATTATTAAGTCTCCTCAGGTAACAGAGATGAAGGAATCTTCCTGGAGAAATGCTCCTGTCCTCATTTCCCTGTTTAATTCAGATTCATTAGTCTGTGCTCATTTTTTTCAGGAGTGGGGGGCCACACGGCTGACAGACCTCCTCAACTAGAGACAGCGAGCCTTTAGGAAGCCAACCTATGTTATCTGCATTATGAGACGTTCAGCCAGAAATCTAAAACATTAGATGCTTCTTACCTAGTAAGGAACAGTAAAATACAGGGAAATCTGGTGAAAAACCTGCTGCAGTCTGCAGGAGAACCGCTACATTCTCAAACATAGTGTAGACCTGCAAGCCACATACTTAAGACGATAGAGACCTTCCACCATGTTAGGCCCAGGGCCTCGTGCACACCATAGTATGTATTTTGTGGTCCGTTTTGCATCCACATTTTTTTGCGGACCCGTTGACTACAGTGGGTCCATGGTCTGCACTTTGTAGCAGAGTATAGGACATGTTCTATCTTTTTGCAGAATGAGAATAAGGAACTTTTTGCATCCGTATGTCCGTTCCGCAAATAGATAAAATATGTCCGCAAAACTGAAGTCAAAGAGTCCACAAAAAAAAAAGCCCATGCAAGACAAACGGTATCCATATCCTGCGGATCGGCAATTTGCGGACCACAAAATATATACGGTTGTGGCGGTTATATGACTAGGACGTCACCGTGGTTTGTGGACTGCAAAACGGCTACTCTCGGGCGCATGAAGCCTTGTTCACACTTCAGTGAATCACAGACGTCTGCACAAAAAGGACACGTACCTATTAGCCGTTTACTGTGCGGGTTCACACATCCGTGGTCCAGCGTTACACCACAGAAGCATGCCCTATTTATGTAAGTGTTACGGATCCATCACGCACATTATAATCTATGGGTCATCCGTGTTGCGTTAGTGATTTCTCACGGACCACTAATAGGAGATGTTTCTGGAATTTAATTTTCAGCCTAGAAGTGTCCGTGGAATAAGGAAGACACACGGATGACAAAAAACTGGCGAGAGCAGCAGGCACAGCAGGTAGAAAACTGGCAAGAGCAGCAGACACGGCAAGTAGAAAACTGGAGAGAGCAGCAGACACGGCAAGTAGAAAACTGGCGAGAGCAGCAGACACGGCAAGTAGAAAACTGGCGAGAGCAGCAGACATGGCAGGTAGAAAACTGGAGAGAGCAGCAGACACGGCAAGTAGAAAACTGGCGAGAGCAGCAGACACGGCAAGTAGAAAACTGGCGAGAGCAGCAGACACGGCAGGTAGAATATGCATCTATTAAATATCTTTGGAATTCTTTTGTGGATATGCCAATAAATGCCTAAGGTGGGAATCCCCCTTTAATATACTGATGATCTGTTCCATTTTGGGCTGAGGAGATGGGGAGGCTCCTGCTGCAGCCTGACACAGGGTAGTGCGGAGGAGATGGGGAACACAAGAGGATTTCTTTATTACTCAGGAAATATAGGAAGAGCTGGGAGAGATCTCTCTCTCATTATCAGCAGTGGTTGGCACTTCTCTCTTCGGCACAGGGGAGGAATAGAATGTCAGAACTACAGTGAAGACTCACACAAAAGGCAGAGAGTCAGTTTGAGCTGGGTAAGGGCTCATGCACATGAATGTATTTTTTGTCCATGTCTGTTTTTTTTTTTTAAGGCCCGTGTGCGGAATCATTCTTTTTAATGGGGACATTCTATATCCGTATATTCGCAAGTCCGTTCTGCAAAATTACTCTGCATGATAATCTATACGCATGTGACCATCTCTACGGGGACCGTAACGGTGTCAATTAGCAGACGGTATTCTTCTGTACGCCCAAGAGCCCTACGATGAATGCAGGAGGAGAAGGAGCTCCAGAAATGGTACGGGTCCCGATCCACCAGGATTTTTTGATGCTCATGTCTGGCCAATGTATGTGAAGCCCAAAAATGCCATGGAAGAAAGGAGTGTAACTGTGGAGGAGACCAAGACAATGCAAAATTGAATATTAAAAGCCTAAAATACATTTTCTTATGTCCGAGTCTTCTCTTTACATGCAGTCCCCAACCTGTACCTTTTGCATCGGTCTTTACTGCAGCTCTAGAATTATATTCAAGGACCAGGGAGAACAGCGCTCCAGTTTCATCCCATTAAGGATCACTGTAATCTCCAGGAATATCCCTTCAGTGAGGACACTGCGTCGGGTCATTTCTGGAGTTTTTTTTATTTTATTTTCATAGCACAGACCGGATTAATGTCATGTGCTAAAGAGGAAAATTACATTTCCACAATCGGCTCTGAGTTGGTTTTTTTTAGAGCCGGATCTCACACAGAGAAAATACCGTATTAATGGGACTCACAGACAATCCAGTTGCCACACGCAAACAATAAAATAGCCGCGTCGGCGCGGTCTTCCGCCGTGCAACCAAATGTCACCGACTGTACAGTAAACATAAACCGTACATGAGCCTGGATGTAGCAAATAGAATCCAAACCTCCATTCTTTATACTATTATATGAGGGTTCGAAAGAAGAGGAGCATCGGAAAACACGACTGCCTTATCAGACTACACACAGCTTGTTTGTAGTCTGTAACCATGGAGACCAATAGAACTGCACAGGAGCTGCAGATATGTAGTGACCGAAATCAATACCTTCAGAGCTGCTTCATTTTCACTTTAAAACTGCTTAAAGAAATGGTTGCCCAGCAGCCTGCCTTAGGGACAACTGATTTTGTGCACCATATGGCGGTATAAGCGCCATGCTCACAAAGGATCACACAGCAACAGAGCAGTTTATTAAAACTCTGAATTGAGGAAAATTCAGTTTATCTGGAATCGACTGGAGTTGATGCATACACAGACGGGTGAGCCCAGACGTGGCGGTATATATTCCTGCCGCAGCGATTTCACATCAGAAACCGCATTAGTTGCAGCTTGTGCTGCGGACTGACCGTCTCTCTACACCGAAAAATGCTGGATTTCTGCAACAGAATGATTTGAGAATCCGGACCATGCTCACGGCGAACGGGTTTTATTTTATTTTTTCCCCAGGACCAAACGAAACCGTTCTATTACAAAAAAAAATTAAAAAAATTAAAAGGACTTTTTTCCCGTGTAATTCAGATGACTGTTTTTCCACGCTGCGCAGAGATAGAAGTCCAGTGACAAGTATACCTCTGCCTCTTAACAAACTTTCGGTATTTTGAACGCAGCCAAATTGGTGTGTAGGACAGGTTGCCGTGGCAACTGACAAAGCCAGACGAAAAGAAAAAAAAAACGAACAAAGCCAAAACAGCGGAGAATTAACCTGCAGGGAACGACAGAATCGCAGCTAAACGCAGTCAACCTATTAACCCGTGCCCTGTCAGGCTGCTCGGCGGCGAGTGCGATTGGATAAAGCTGCCGTCATTACCGCAAGACCATAACGGAAGGAGAATATGATGTAATACTGAGTGAGGAGATCCGAGAGTGCGAAGAAGAGATCCTCGGGGTCCAGGATTATGACCGTATTTAACAGATGCTTATCCAGTTGTCTCGTGTACTGACCGGTTTTCACCATGTAAACCAAGCATCCTCAAACTGCGGCCCTCCAGCTGTTGCAAAACTACAACTCCCAGCATGCCCTGAACAGCCTACAGCTTTCAGCCTACAGCAGGGCATTGTGGGAGTTGTAGTTTTAGAACTGCTGGAGGGCCGCAGTTTGAGGATGCCTGATGTAAACCAACGACTTCCTGTTATTGTATCCAACCAAACCCATGATGCACTACTTCTTCCTCTGCCACAGCTCAGGCACCGCCCCTAACAAGGTCAAGCTAGCATATAGCTCCTCCCACCCAGCTACATAGACACTCCCCTATCATTGCCCCGCCCATGAAATCACAGGAAACAAAGAGCTGCACGGACAAGGTCATGTGACCACAGCCCAGAACAGAAGATAGGAGTAATAAAGGTACAAGACATACATGGCAAAATTAAACCTCATGGGCAGGAGAAAGGGAAAATATAGTAAAAACAAAACTTCCCAATTATGATCACCATGTCAGCCATCTTTGAATCACATGACCGGTTGTCGCTCTGAATGGCAGAACATGTACAAAAATATTTCATGACAAAAAGTTGATGAGATTGGGGGGAGGAGGGGGCTCTAACAGAGCAGGACTGTAACTCTCCCATCCTGCGCTCACTTCAGCCATTACCCTGTCATTACGGGCATTATAAAACGGATCCCAGTTGCCATGGTGACAATCGTGGCGCCTGGAGGTGGCGAAAAGCACAAGAGTAACAACACCCAAATGCTAAGTAATGAAGGAGAACATAAGACTTGTTAGTGGAAGCCATAAGGGACAAGTACTTGTACTTCTCACAATAGTAATGAGGGTTTTTTTTTTAGAGGGGGGGGGGGGGGGGACCCTCTTGCCTTTATTGAGAGGTGGGGGTGTGCTTGGCGGGAGGATATAGATTTATACATCCGGTTTTCTTTTAAAAGTGAACGGGCATGCGGCTCCCAGAATTCAATGAACTGTATCCTGACCCAGTGTATCCCTGGTGGTCTAGGTGATAACTGGGAGTTTATGGCTCACTACAGCCTGCTCCCGGGTGGTCTAGGGTACATCAACCAGGTTAACATTTTGTTTCGTGGTGGCTAGGGAAGAACAGAGGGTTAATGACTTGTGGTCATCTAGGGTTTATAAAGGAGGTTAATAGTCTGTTCCCTAGTGGTCTAGGGTAGAATAGAGTTAAAGGTGAGCACTGTACTCGCCTATCTCTGGAATTCGCATAGAAATGAATGGAACGGCAGCGCGCATGTGCGATCGGCAGCTCCGGTCATCTCAGGGGATTATCGGATAGTAATCTCTGGATGTATACATAAGATTACTATTTTGCTCCCTGGTGGTCTAGGATTTGTAGGGGATATTATTATTATTTTGCTCTCTGGTGGTATAAGAGAGAGTCAATGTCTCGTGGTCTAGAGTAATATTTTAATCCATGGATGCCCAACCTGTGGCTCTCCAGCTGTTGCAAAATTACAACTCCCAGCATGCCTGGACAGCCTACAATTATCGGTCTTTAGCAGGGCATTGTGGGAGTTGTAGTTTTTCAACAGCTGGAGGGCCGTAGGTTGGGCATCCCTTTTTAATCAATGGTCTAGGATAAAACTGGGAGTGAATACCTGGTGGTCTAGGATGCATACATAAAATTACTATTTTGCTCCCTGGTGGCCTAGGACATGTAAGGGGTATTATTATCAATATGCTCCCTGGTGGTCTAGGGTATAACACAGTCTTGTGGTCTAGGGTAATATTTTACTAATGGTCTAGGATAAAATTGGGAGTGAATACCTGGTGGTCTAGGATGCATACATAAGATGACTATTTTGCTCTCTGGTGGTCTAGGACATGTAAGGGATATTATTATTATTAATTTGCTCTCTGGTGGTCTAGGGCAGTGATGGGCAACGTGCGGCTCTCCAGCTGTTGCTAAACTACAACTTCCACCATGCCCTGCAGTAGGCTGATAGCTATAGACAGGCTTTGCATGCTGGGAGTTGTAGTTCTGCAACAGCTGGAGAGCCGCACGTTGCCCATCACTGGTCTAGGGTATAACACAGTTAGTAAGATATTACCCTACACCACAAGACTAACAGTCTAGGATAAAATTCTGAATGAATGCCTGGTGGTCTAGGGTGAATACATTAGATTTATATTTTGTTCCCTGGTGGTCTAGGGTAGAAGAGGTGGTCTGTCGATTTACTCACCTGCCAAATCTCAAGCAATCGAGTGCTCGGAGTCATCCTATCAGAAAGCATCATGTTCAGCTTCACTTCCTGCCCCTCACCGATACTGTTCTCTCTATAATCGTCCCGGCACTTGGCGACTCACAATCCGTTCCAATCTATCGAGGGACAAGGTGACCCAATTGTAGCGGAGAAGGTGGGAGCCTCTTGGAGAACGATGCTAATTAAAAAGTCCGGGTGAGGATAATTAGGAGAGGGCCGCAGGGATGAGTGCGAATATAGGGCGATGCCGTCAGAGAGGATAGTCTACCATTCTCCCAGCACTTATAAGGCAGGTTGTATCCAGATTTCAGCACGAAAATCCACGCCAAAACCTCAACGTGTGAACTTGGCCTAATAAGGATGCTCGTTATTCTCGCGGCTTCCACACGGAAAAGCTGCGAATGACAATCGTGTGGATCCACGAAAGGAATCGCATTGCCGGCCTTGTATTTCTGTAAAATAATTGTCAGATTTGCCTTAAGGCTCATGCACACGACTGGATGTATTTTGCAGTCCGTAAAACACGGATCAGCCAAAAAAACGGATGATATTCGCGTTGCAGCCTTTTTTTTTTTTTTTTTTGCGGATCCATTGTAACACTGCCTGTCCTTGTCCAAGAATAGGACGTTCTATTGTTTTGCGGAACAGACATGCGAATGTGGAATGCACATTTCCGTTTTTGTGGCCTCCATTGAAATAAATGGTTCCTTATGAGCCCTTATTCTGAACAACTTCTCAGTCCTGTCCTATCCTCCAATCACCTCCAAAGCAAAAGTGAAGATTCTACATGAAGTGTCAATCTGGATATTTTACGGACTTGTGACCTAATTATTACCCATTTCAGATCCCACCGTGCGCCGCTCTCGGGTGACAGCAGAGTTTAGCTTTGGATGTGATTGGAGTTGAGTTTTCTTTGCATGCGAGTAAAGAAAAGTAGAGCAATCATGGATTAAATCTGCCACAAAAGTCAAGAAACCCTACGGGGACGAGGTGCCGCGGCGCCCCCCCTCCATATGGCTGCTATACGCGCGGACGCTGTTGTTCCTCCGGATGTCACAGAGAATACGGCTTTACACGAAATTCCCCAGAAGCACAAACATAATCTTCCGAGGGTGAGACAGTGAAAGGATAAGCAGAAAATAAGAAGCGGCGGCTGGAGGTCAGACAGATCAAACGCTGAAATCCCATCATCTAAGGGGATGATATTAGGCGGAGAGCAACCGAGGACGCGCCACAATGAAGAAAGCTCCGGAGGCCGGCAAATCGGATAAATGGCGTGAAAGCTCCGATTTACCGACCTCTCCTATCATGTCCTGCACGCTTCAACATGTCAAATATACTTATATCAGAACCATAAGAAATCTGGATTTTCAAAAATTGCGTCATTTCATCCCTTAAAGGGGAGGTAACCGTAAAATAGGCAGGCTACTGTTCTATGTTGTCTGTCACTTTGGAGAGCTGACCACAGCGTGCGTCTCTTGGAGGAGTGCAGACATCTACATAAGGAGGTTTACATAGTAACATAGTATATAAGACCGAAAAAAGACATTTGTCCATCCAGTTCGGCCTGTTTCCTACAAGTTGATCCAGAGGAAGGCAAAAAACCCCTGTGAGGCAGAAGCCAATTTTCCTCACTTAAGGGGAAAAAAAAATTCCTTCCCGACTCCAATCAGGCATCAGAATAACTCCCTGGATCAGCGACCCCTCTCTAGTAGCTATAGCCTGTAATATTATTATATTATATTTCCTTTTAATAATCTTATAGTTCCTCAACTACTATCACTGGGAAACCGTCAGCAAGGATGCAAGCTGCTGTTTATGAAACCCTGGAAGCGATGTATGGAACAACCTGTCGTTGGACGGCTGTCACTTGAAGGAGCGTCTGACGAGAGATGAAATGGAAGGTAAAAATGGCTTTTAATTTTCAAGGGCGGGACATGAAATGAAAGCTGCATGGTGATTGGTTGCTACAGACAAAGTTTTTTTTTTTAGATAGTTTTATAAAACTCCCCCATGGTGTCCCAGCGATCAGCTGTAATCTTTGGGTTGCAAGTGTAAAATTCCCCTGCAGCACCACCACTGGAGAAATGAAGAATTGCGCACAGCCCCCCTTAAATCAATGGGCTGTTGATTTAATGGAAGGACATGGAGGGTCCTCCAGAGCAAGAGACACTCCATGTGGCCGCTTCCTGCTCTGGTAAATTAATGGAGGTGCCAAACGAGGGACTGACGCAGAACTGTGGCAAAATTAACCCCTGTGGCCATGCGCCAACCGAAAGCCCCCGTTCAGAACGGAGTTGTGGTTGTAAAAGTCCACTGCTGATATTCTCCGCTCTGGGAGACACTCATTCTCCTGATTAGAGTAAGTCCCAGCCTTTGGACCTCCACCAGTCAAGACACATCCTCAGTCCTTTGGATAGGAGATAAGTGTAGAAAAATCTCTTAGAGAAATTTTACTAAAAGAAAAGTATAATAAAAATTAAAATAACAAATAAAGCTAAAAGCAAACAGCGGATTATTTTGGCGTCACTTACCCAACGGAGCCAAAAAGAAAATAACATCAACCCACCCTGAAGAAACAGACCATATTCAGTGGCAAACACCATGTGCTCCTTTCTGGATCCCCCACCCAATAAAAAAATTTTTAAAAAAATTGGGTCATTACTACAAATCAGAGGCTGAGAGGAGCACATGGTGGCCGGGATGCTAAAAGGATCCTAAAATTAGACCACACGCCCTTAAATTATGTATACCCCCGTCAGCGTCCAAACCACAAGAGGTATCAGAGAAGACACATCACAACCAGTCATGTGGAGACAAAAGATAAAATAAAACTTTTATTTGTTGGCGTGGCCTGATGTGCTGCCGAGAGGAACATGGAAGTTCAACTACAGATTTTTCAGGATTTGCTAGCCCTCACCTATGAGCAGACCCCCCAAAACAGAGGCAGAGGAATCAGACCCAGGACCACAGATGACCTAAACCCTACTCTTCGTAGATGGTGGTCTGGTCCACGCCAGATAAGTTCTAAAGCCTCAAGTTTATTAGGAGGTCCGGAAACAAACGTGGCGTGCCAAAGAGCAACTCTACCACCATGACCACCAAGCACCAAGATGGTAATCTCTCAGTCTAACACTTCATGGTCTCTGCTGGAACACCTTCTTCATCTCGAATGACGAGAAAGTTTATCAGGAGGTCCTGAGACAGCAACTAAACATGGGTTCTGGCCTGCCGAAGAGCAACCCTACTTCCATGGCCACCGAGCACTAAGTCGGTAATCAGTCTGTCCCAACACTTCATGGTCTCTGACCTCCTTACCAGTGTGCCCATCTCCAATTGACAGAGGAGACCATGAGTAGAGGGTATACCCGGGGTGGGATGATAGGAAGTCTCCACCACCCGGGGAACTTCCATCACCTAGAGGTCTACTCTTCACCTCCCATTTTCCTCAAGTTGTATCCAGAAACTCCCAGCGGCATTATAGACTGAGTGATCTTCTCGAAAGATTGCAGTAGATGTTCTGCCTTTCGATACTTCTGTGGTGTGCCTCCCAGGTAGCCGCCAGTCTTGTGGTTTTCGTTATGCACAAGATATACATACAGAATGCTATACGGCTCAAGTTGTGGCATGTTTATGAAATGCACGCAACACGTCGCTGTCAACTTCAAAGGATGCAAGTAAAGGCCCTGCCGGGAAGTGTCTACTGCGTCTTCTAAGCCTACATACACAGGGCAGTGTTTTTTTGCGGCCTCCGTTCCGTTTTTTTTTTTTGCGGATCCAATGGTTTCTTATTCATTTCTATGGATCCGTTAAAAATGCGGATGCCTCTTCCGTTGCCTGTCCGCGTCCGCATTTCACGTCCGCAAAAAAAAAAATATGGCATGTCCTATTCTTGACTGCAAAAAACGGTTTGCGGACCCATAGAAGTCAATGGGTCCGCAAAAAATACGGATGACCAACGGAAGCCATTCTTTTGTCATCCGCATCCGTTTTTTATGTGGATCCGCAAAAAAAACGGAAGACACACGGAAACACAACCTACAAAATTTGCGGACACGCGAAACGGATGTGGATATGAAAAAAAAAGGAAGACGGATCCTCGATTTACAGATAGCAAAAAACAACTGTCATGTGCATGTAGCCTAAGGCCTCTTTCACACTTGCGTTCTGAGGATCCGGCGGGCACATCCATCCCGCCGGATCCGTCAGAACGCAAGTCGCCTGAAGCATTAGAAGACGGATCAGGATCCTGATCAGTCTTCGAAATGCTTTGAGGTTACTATGGCAGCCAGGACGCTACTAAAGTCCTGGTTGCCATAGTAGTAGTGGGGAGCGGGGGAGTAGTATACTTACAGTCCGTGCGGCTCCCGGGGCGCTCCTGAATGACGTCAGAGCGCCCCATGCGCATGGATCATGTGATCCATGCGATCACGTGATCCATGCGTGTAGGGCGCTTTGACGTCACTCTGGAGCGCCCCGGGAGCTGCACGGGCGGTAAGTATACTGCTCCCCCGCTCCCCACTACACTTTACCATGACTTTAGCGTCCTGGCTGCCATGGTAACCACAATTGAGAAAAAGCTAAACATCGGATCTGGCAATGCGTCGAAACGACGTTTAGCTTAAGGCCGGATCCGGATTAATGCCTTTCAATGGGCATCAATTCCGGATCCGGCCTTGCGGCAAGTGTTCAGGATTTTTGGTCGGAGCAAAAAGCGAAGCATGCTGCGGTATTTGCTCCGTCCAAAAAACGTTCTGGTCCTGAACTGAAGACATCCTGATGCATCCTGAACGGATTTCTCTCCATTCAGAATGCATGGGGATGATCCTGATCAGGATTCTTCCGGCATAGAGACCCGACGACGGAACTCTATGCCGGAAAACAAAAACGCCAGTGTGAAAGGACCCTAAGACAGGGATTCTCAGTCTTACTACTCTGGAAGAACCCATGGAAATGTCTCCACCACTGAAGACCCCCCTATTCCTATGGCAGGGATGCCCACAGCTCTTTTCTTAAGGAGACATGAGACCCCTGTTTTTGTGATCAGTAGGGTACCCATGTGAGTCAGATGAGTACCCCTCGCCGCCACCCCCCCCCCCCCAAATTCAGTAGATACCTTGTTTTAACCAGAATCCATCTTTAATACACTGTAACACAACATCCACACAATTGTATATCACATCATGACAAAAAATTGCCTAAAAACATCACAACTCTGGAGACGATCTCCTATAGCAGCCCTAATCCTAGGACTGAATGTGGACCTTCCATAGGCACCATTCGGTGGCACGGGAGAAGTCCATAGCATGGACACAAACTAACTTTTTGGACCAACAAGAAAAATTGATAGAGGAAAAAATAGATTAAAAATAAATAGTAATAAAGTGCATAAAATCAGCAGGCACACTAAAACCTTCTAAAAATCGCCTTGAAATTCCTTTCATGCAAAAATTTCCAAATAAAGATCCAAACACGAAGAGAGGGGAAAAAAAATGCTGGAAATGTCATCAGAATGAGCTCGGGCGCGTCCAAGAATGCCTTCCGTGACGAGCAGCTCTCGGCCGACGCGATGAGGAGCGGTAATAGGGCTGCGGCACACTCCAGAGAGCACACCAAAGGACGAGGCGAGAGAGGAATATAAATGAAGGGAGCCGAACAAAGGAACAAACATCTGAAGGGGGAACCCTGCAATACGCCTACACTTCTGTTCAGCCTCAGCTTCCTGGTTCATGAATAGAACGCCAGCACGCAGTGAAGACTGACACACTGTAGTATGGGGAAGCACGACTTGGAAATTTGAGCATTGAGAAAGCCATTTTTGGTAGTTACCCAACCAAGATGCATGACAGAAGCGAGTTGCATGAATCGACTGACATAATACGACAATCCCAAGGGTGCAAAAGTGAAGACATACTGGGAACGGCTGAGGCTTAGTGAACTCAAGATAGATTTTATTAGCTCTTACGTTTTTTTGGTATGAAAAGGCAGTTCTAAGGAATTTCTCTCGGAAACCACATCACAGCACCACAAGGGAAAAAACACGAGCGCACACACGTTGTCATTGGGGGGGAAAAAGGTGACAAATTCCAAAAAATAAAATTAAAAAACAATATTAAATAGGGCATGCAGTGATCTGATGAAACATCTCCAGCCCTAAAATAGAAAGTGTGAGGTCCCCTACTCGCATGATTTCGGTCCGGCGTTTTTCCACTACTAAAACAACCCCATAGAACCAGCTTGCAATTTTTTCCACACCGCAAGTGTTTTTTTCTTTTTATAGCTTTTTTATGGTGTGGGCCACCAGACACGTCTGCCACCTGCAGTGGTAAACCTCATGCGGTCGGCCATTGCTCAATTGCAAAGACAAAGTTAGGCTATAAAAGGGGTTATACAGCATTAGGGCTCATGCACACAGTGCCGGCCGCGCTGTGGACTGCAAAGTACGGTCTTGCAAAGCACGGGCACAGGCTGTGTGCCCGCCGTCTGCGGAAGCTGACCTATTTACTTGAATGGTGTCGGGGATCCGTACCACAAAAAAGTAGTGCATGCACTACTTTTTGCAGTGCGGAAGCAACGACAAAAAACCCACGGAAACACGTCGTAGTGCTTCTGTAGGCTTCTGAACCGTGCCTCGGTTCCCCATCAAGTGAATGGGTCTGCATCCGTGCTACTATGCGCACACGGCCACTGCCCGTATATTGCAGCCCCACTGTTTGCGCGGCAAAATACGGGCATGGCTGGCACACGTTCGGATGCATCAGCTCTAAGAAAAACAATGTCTGCTTTCTTCCAAAAAAAGTCCACACCTGCCCAGGTTGTATGTGGCATTGCAGTTCAGCTCCATTCACTACACTGGAGCTGAGCTGCATTACGAGA
Organism: Bufotes viridis; assembly: GCA_033119425.1. Lineage (NCBI taxonomy): Eukaryota > Metazoa > Chordata > Amphibia > Anura > Bufonidae > Bufotes > Bufotes viridis. The sequence continues at coordinate 616,370,853 of CM065589.1, forward strand.
TACACCCATGGACAGGCGTGTTTTTGGAAGAAAGGAGTGGTGTTTTTCTAGTCCTGTAAAATGCCTTTAAAAAAAGCATACATACATATACAACATCTTTAAGGAATGTCAATACGTTTCAAGATTTAAACGCAGCCTCTGAGGGAACCGCCATGGGGTCAACATACACCCAAGAACACACATTGCAGTCAAGTGATGTATGTTAAAGCGGAATACACATTACTAAAAGATCCACAAACCTCCTGTCACCTACACTGGCTCCTATGTGCCAACGTATCAAACTGGTCCACAGGGGGTAACGCTACATGCACTGTATATCTAGTAGACAGGCACCCTTAAAGGGGCAGTGTTAGTCTGGCAGAGGATGGGCGTAACTAACATCACCAGGATAACATGTCATATCCACACTCATAAATTGATGTAAACTGAATGTAAACGAGTCCAATATTATTTGGTGCATAACCGGTCACCACACACCAAAAAAAAAGTCGTAGGAGTCTTAGGTCATGATCTCATAACTCATTGACAGAACCATCACAGAAGAGCAATGAAAGGCCATGATTCTTCCCAGTAGACCCAACATCAAAAACATCACTCTCTTTTCTTTCGGACATCAAGCATTTCGTTTCCCAGTAGATCTCTCCCCACTATCAGTAAGTGCCAACACCTGTTAAAGGGATTTCCTAGAGACTCAACGCAATGCCCAATATCAAGGAACCTCTCTAAAAGGCTTCTGCGCTTTGGACAATCTAGTTGCTAGAAGAATGTCTTGATAATAGGAAGATCACAAAGTGTCCTCCCAGCAATCACCTGTAACCCTGGGTTCACACCTGAGCGTTTTACAGCGCGTTCAAACGCGCTGTAAAACGCTCAACAGATTAAAACCAATGCATCCCTATGGGAGTGGTTCACACTTGAGCGTTTTACAGCGCGTTTGAACGCGCTGTAAAACGCCCAACGCATAAACAAGTACTTGAGCTTCTTTTGGGGCGTTTGACGCGCGTTTTGTGATTGACACCACAGTAGTCAATCACAAGAACGCGCGTTTTACGCGCGTTTACTATTTGCAAAAACGCGCTGTAATACGCGCGACTAAAACGCGCGTTTCAAGAACGCTCAAGTGTGAACCCAGGGTAATCCATGAGGAAACCTGGCAGTAAGTGTTCAATTCTCCTGCAGCGCCACCACAGGGGAAATGAAGCATTACACCGTGTCCATTCACACAAATGGGTTGTGTTTGTAATGCAGGACAGGACCGGTCCTCCAGTACCAGAGACGCTCTTGGTAACAACTCTTCTACGTGGCCAAGAGATAAGTATCCAGAAGAGAGGACCCCCTACTAATCCAAAATAGTAGATAGGGCTTACATTTAAAGGGAACCTGCCAGCAGTTTGACCATGTTAAACCACTGACAGGCACTAGGCAGGGAGAGCCGGACAAATTTACCTTTTGTGGAGCTTTTCTTACCAGGAGTAGTGAGAACATGACGCTTTGTTCTGCCAGATTCTGCTCCTGCAAATGCTCAGGAGGCGGAGCTTCACCGTGTAGAGCTCCCTGCATTGAGCTGCTTCACAGCCCCTCCCCTCTGTGTGACAGCTGTAGCATCCATCCAGGAGACCACTGCAGCTGTCACTCAGAGCAGGGAGCACTTCACAGTGAAGCTCCTCCTGGGCCCTTGCAGGAGCAGAAACTAGCAGAGCACAGCTTCATATTCTCAATACTCCAGATGATAAAAGTTCCACAAAAGCTTTGAATGCACCGCTCTCCCCAGTAACTAGTAATAGCCAGCCACCTCATCCCTCCGGCCACCCCGGTCTCTCAATAAGGCTACATGCACACGACCGTTGCCTGCCTCTGCGTCCACTCCTCCTGCAAATTTTGCACCCGTCAAAAAAAACGGATGACGGACCGTTTTTTTTGACGGATCCGATTTTTATGGCAGATCCATTGTAAAAATGCCTATCCTTGTCCGCAAACATGAAAAAAATAGGACATGCACTATTTTTTTGACGGAATGAAAACACGGATCACGGATGCGGAACAAAAACGGTTGACCATCCGCATTTTTTGACGGATCCATTGAAATGAATGGGGAAGCATCCTATCCGTGAAAAAAAAACGGAACGGACGCAGAAACAAACAACGGTCGTGTGCATGTAGCCTAAGTCAGGTATTGTGATCTTCGTCTTGAAGGAGCGACCTCAGACATCTGGGCAGAAATAATCCACCTGGTGAGATCCTTGTTACCCCTGGCGGTTATCTACAGACCCTGAATATAGCAGACCGGCCAGAAACCGAACATCGAGGAGTACCCCATCAGTAGACTTCTGAGGGGGCAAAAACTTTCAAAAATAGTCCCAAACTCAACGGTGGCCCGGAACCATCCAGCGGCCCAAAGTTCTTACGTTCCAATCAAAGATACGGGAGGTTCCACGTAACCGCGGCCTTACCGTATGAGAAGAGTCCGGTCAGCCGTCAGTCCTCACAAGCCGTTTTCAGAATCATCTGTAGGAACCGTGCCGTTCACACCTGCAAGAAGGAACGGTATGAGTCCTGCGCACTCTAGTATATACATGACCGCCCCCTAATATCCTTCTTCGTAAAAACCTCTATTCCCATGAAATTATTCAGGAGCATCTATTCTAAGTCTTCAATGTGCTGCTCCTCTGTTATTCCTCCTAAAAATTGACACCTGGATGTTACCATTAGCCTCACTGATGAGGCGTGTCAGTGCTGACTGGACGATGTCAGTGTGAAGGGACACACCCTATCTAGTTACACTCAAATAATTGACCGATTTCTAGGAGGAATAACAGAGGGACAGCACAACAATGAATGCTAAGTAAAAAAGGTAAGTGTGATTTCATAAAGAACACAAAGATTTGCTAAAATAGACAAGTAACAGGTCCTCAAATTATAGGAAGTCCTTATAGGAAAAAAAAAAAATTCAAACTAAGGACCCCACCATAAAATGGCTGACAAACCCACCGATTCAGGTGGGACCAGCCTTCCGACTCCCTCCCACAACAGATGTGGATGGAGCAATTGGATTACAACATGCCCAATCCTTTAACCCTCAGGGACATAGGCCGCAGCCAGATTATCTCCCCTCCCCCATCAGGATACAGGCATGCTCAGCCCAGCAGAGCATGCATGTGTATGGAGGAATTGGGAGAGATAGCTGTTGGCCAAACATTATGGTTGGGCATACCCTCTTTCCTTGCAGAAGGGAGAGGCCCTTGACCTTTAAGCCCCTGCTGTCCCCTCTTATTTTTGGATATGAAGGGGCGTGGGGGTACTGTGTAGGTCCATACTGCCCTTTGCATAGGGTTAGGATAGTAACATAAGGTGGGGCTCCTCATTCACACTTTCTGATACAAGTAATGGGTCACACATTTTTGCCATTCACTCTGACCCCCTAGTCCATCTTCACCTGCTCAGAAAGTCAAGGGTTAACCACCAAACACAAGCTCTGCCATACGTGGGATGACGCGTGGGATTTTGGGACGGGCCACGTCCACCTTGTTTAAAGAGGAAGCCAACAGCTTCGTTTTTGTCTCCGATTCAAAGAGAATACAAAGGTCACATGACTCATTCTGGAATCCTGCCTTCCAGGAAAACCTCCAGCCAGTATCGGGAAGCGGTAGGAAGAGGCTCGCACCGCATCAGCCGCGTGACGACCCTTCGGAGTCATCCCAGGTTTCTTCTTCAGGAACGGAGCGCACCCAGCAAGGGCACTTTATGTCACCCTACAAAGAGGAACTGTTCCCAAATCACAGCTAAAGTTGCAGTAAGGTTCAATCCAATCAGGCTAAGAGGGCGCACCACTGAAGAAAGAAATGTGTTGCCTCTAGTGGTACAACGCAGTACTGCAACTCAAATTTTAGGAAGAATGAACCTATTCCCCCATACCCTATGTCAGTTGACGCCTGACATTTTCTATACAGCACCGACGACCATCTTACGGTGTAAACTATAGAAAGGGTGAACATGAGCATTATAGGGTGCAACACTACAGGGGGGGGGGGGGGGGGTATGCTTTGGACAACCCCCCCATCCCAAATGATAAAATGAGCAAAAAGATTCCCCCTCGTTGGAACGATCACTGATCAGTGGTGAACCTGGGCTAAATTACTGTTCAGCGCCACCTCAGGTGAAATGAAGTACTGCATGGACACGCTCTGTACTGCTCTCTGATGATGTCACCAATTCCTTCTAGTGATATCATAAGCTGCTCGTTAACTAACTGGCTGTGTAGTAATGGGCGCCATCTCCCCTGTTAATTGATAGGCTGCTCAGTTACTTATACCATCGACCGCTGGTTATATCACAGACTGCACTCAGTGATGTCATCCATCTCCCGTGTTATGCAATAGGCTGCACAGTTAGTGATGTCACTGCTCCAGTGTTATGTAATAGGCTGCACAGTTAGTGATGTCACTGCTCCCGTGTTATGTAATAGGCTGCACAGTCAGTGATGTCACTGCTCCCGTGTTATGTAATAGGCTGCACAGTTAGTGATGTCACTGCTCCCGTGTTATGTAATAGGCTGCACAGTTAGTGATGTCACTGCTCCGTGTTATGTAATAGGCTGCACAGTTAGTGATGTCACTGCTCCTGTGTTATGTAATAGGCTGCACAGTTAGTGATGTCACTGCTCCCGTGTTATGTAATAGGCTGCACGGTTAGTGATGTCACTGCTCCCGTGTTATGTAATAGGCTGCACAGTCAGTGATGTCACTGCTCCCGTGTTATGTAATAGGCTGCACAGTTAGTGATGTCACTGCTCCTGTGTTATGTAATAGGCTGCACAGTCAGTGATGTCACTGTTCCCGTGTTATGTAATAGGCTGCACGGTTAGTGATGTCACTGCTCCCGTGTTATGTAATAGGCTGCACGGTTAGTGATGTCACTGCTCCCGTGTTATGTAATAGGCTGCACAGTTAGTGATGTCACTGCTCCTGTGTTATTTAACAGGCTGCACAGTTAGTGATGTCACTGCTCCCGTGTTATGTAATAGGCTGCACAGTTAGTGATGTCACTGCTCCTGTGTTATGTAATAGGCTGCACAGTTAGTGATGTCACTGCTCCTGTGTTATGTAATAGGCTGCACAGTTAGTGATGTCACTGCTCCTGTGTTATGTAATAGGCTGCACAGTTAGTGATGTCACTGCTCCTGTGTTATGTAATAGGCTGCACAGTCAGTGATGTCACTGCTCCCGTGTTATGTAATAGGCTGCACAGTCAGTGATGTCACTGCTCCCGTGTTATGTAATAGGCTGCATAGTTAGTGATGTCACTGCTCCTGTGTTATTTAACAGGCTGCACAGTTAGTGATGTCACTGCTCCTGTGTTATTTAACAGGCTGCACAGTCAGTGATGTCACTGCTCCGTGTTGTTAACAGGCTGCACAGTGGTGATGTCTGCCCCTTATTATTTAACAAGAGCTGCGCAGTCAGTGATGTCACTGCTCCTGTGTTATGTAATAGGCTGCACAGTCAGTGATGTCACTGCTCCTGTGTTATTTAACAGGCTGCACAGTCAGTGATGTCACTGCCCCCTTATTATTTAACAGGCTGCACAGTCAGTGATGTCACTGCCCCCATTATTTAACAGGCTGCACAGTTAGTGATGTCACTGCCCCCTTATTATTTAACAGGCTGCACAGTCAGTGATGTCACTGCCCCCTTGTTAACACCGTCAACTTAAAGGGACACTAACCACCACCTCCATCATAACTCATGCAGTACTCTTCGTTATCAGCCACTTTAGAATGGGAAGCGGTTAACTATACCATACATCAATGGGATGACTGACAGGAGAGCCATAAACGCTGTCCCACACCTCAGCCGCTCCTCTTCCGTCACTGCTGCACTATTATAAGCTGATGAGAGGGGATCGGTGACATCATCAGAGAGCGGTACAGATTCCACACTGTGTACAGACGTCATTTTCCGCAAGTGTGCTTCATAACCCGACAGAAGAACTGGGGGTCTGCGTCGAGTCAAAGGTAAAGCCTGGATTTCCGAGCAGGAATTCCGCAGCGCTCTATTTATAACCGGCTCTCACATCCTGGCCGCCCCGCGCCCCCTGCAGGTCACGCCCTACCCCGCTGTGCCGCTTTCTATCCACAGGCCTGCTGACATGCCCTTCTCTGCCAGGACACGGGAAATGCTTAAGGAGCTGGCACCTCATCATAGTGCCTGAGAGGTGGGATCAGTGACACACGTCCCCGGAGAGGACCTGGACTTCCTCTACCTCATCCCCCTGAAGAACACGACCGTAAACCTCGACCCAAACCAAAATGGCTGGAACTCGTCACTTCTTTAAAGGGGTTGTCCAGGATTAGAACAACATGGCTGCCTTCTTCCAAAAACAGCACTACCCCTGTCCACAGGCTGTGTGCGGTATTACAGCTCTGCCCTATTGACTCTAATGGCGTCGAGCGGCAATACCAAACGTGACCCATGGACACGGGTGGCGCTGTTTTTTGAAAGAAAGCAGCCATGTGATTCAAATCCTGGGAGACCCTTTGAAAATCTATATAAAGTAAGATTCTGCAAATGTGTAATTTATTTGCCACGATAAGCCCTTGCCATTTTCAAGACCTCTGCTTGCTTTCAGTGAACGGAAGCATCCTTTTTGCCTAGCCTTGCTCACACTGCTGCAGTTCTGTAACAAATCCACCATCAAGTCAGTTCTCTCTCCGGGGGCTGGTGGTCCGTTACAATGTATCAGTTCAGATGAAATGCATTAATCCTGCTTGGTTTAGATTTGATTCCACTGTAACAAACCCTCAGCCGAGAGGCGCATTAGAAATGTACAGGTTCCCGGCCTCTGGATTCATTCACGGACAGCAAGCAGTGATATTGAATCGGAACACAGAGTATATTAGAGGAAACAGCAAAACTGCACTGCCTCAGCCCATGCAAGGTCATGCCTCATTACCTCTACAGTGCCAGTCAGGGTACCTACCCGCACCCCCCACCCACCATACAACGCCAGAGTGTTGGCTGCCACCCTTGGTGATGACGGGGTTAATGCGGAGATTAGTTTAGATTCCACATTATTGCTTAATTTCCCAATAAAGCACCTTTTGTACAGAGCGGGTCCAGATCCCTGGCAGGGGTGCCAGTGCTGGAACGGGGCCACGTGGCGAGACAAGGGGAGGTATAGATTTTACGTCCCGGTAATTAGTCATCTCAGTCCTAGAATTCAGCCCAAGACAAAGGCTGAAAAACGCTTCTCATTCAGGATCCAAAAAGATCAATTCATTAACGCTGGCAGAGGGAGCGCGCGCCAAAGGCGAGATGGGCCAATGGCTGCGGTGTGTCCTCTAAAGTGTATCCGTGCCTGGGAAAGCTGGGTTACAGGTCCCATAGGCAGGGGATACAGCTCAGCAGCAGCATTCAGACTGTCCTGGGAAGAGCAGCAGTGATGTCATCAGCTCCTTGTTAACTCATAGGCTGAGCTGTAAGTGATGTCATCTTCCCCTTGTCCATTGATTGGCTGCACAGTCAGTTATGTCACAGAGTGCACTGTCAGTGATGTCATCTTCTTGTCCATTGATTGGCTGCACAGTCAGTTATGTCACTGGTCTTTGGTTATGTCACGGAATGCGCTGTCAGTGACATCATCTTCCCCTAGTCCATTGATTGGCTGCACAGTCAGTTATGTCACTGGTCTTTGGTTATGTCACGGAATGCGCTGTCAGTGACATCATCTTCCCCTTGTCCATTGATTGGCTGCACAGTCAGTTATGTCACAGAGCGCGCCGTCAGTGATGTCATCTTCTCCTTGTCCACTGACTGGCTGCACAGTTAGTTATGTCACAGAGTGCGGTGTCAGTAATGTCATCATCTCCTTGTCCATTGATTGGCTGCACAGTCAGTTATGTCACAGAATGCGCTGTCAGTGATGTCATCTTCCCCTTGTCCATTGATTGGCTGCACAGTCAGTTATGTCACAGAATGCACTGTCAGTGATGTCATCTTCCCCTTGTCCATTGATTGGCTGCACAGTCAGTTATGTCACTGGTCTTTGGTTATGTCACAGAGTGCGCCGTCAGTGATGTCATCTTTTCCTTGTTACCTCATTAGCCTGTAATTTCATCAGCTGTTAGCAAGTGATGTCATTATCCCCTTTTTAATAGGTTGCATGGTTCGTGATGTCATTGTTCCCTTGTTAAAATGCATAGGCAGCAGTGCCAATTATATCTACTTGTTACCTGGCTGAATGGCTAATGATGTCATCAGTCCCTTAATGAACTCCACAGGTAGTGATGTCATCAGTCCCTTAATGAACTCCACAGGTAGTGATGTCATCAGTCCCTTAATGAACTCCACAGGTAGTGATGTCATCAGTCCCTTAATGAACTCCACAGGTAGTGATGTCATCAGTCCCTTAATGAACTCCACAGGTAGTGATGTCATCAGTCCCTTAATGAACTCCACAGGTAGTGATGTCATCAGTCCCTTAATGAACTCCACAGGTAGTGATGTCATCAGTCCCTTAATGAACTCCACAGGTAGTGATGTCATCAGTCCTTAATGAACTCCACAGGTAGTGATGTCATCAGTCCTTAATGAACTCCACAGGTAGTGATGTCATCAGTCCCTTAATGAACTCCACAGGTAGTGATGTCATCAGTCCCTTAATGAACTCCACAGGTAGTGATGTCATCAGTCCCTTAATGAACTCCACAGGTAGTGATGTCATCAGTCCCTTAATGAACTCCACAGGTAGTGATGTCATCAGTCCCTTAATGAACTCCACAGGTAGTGATGTCATCAGTCCCTTAATGAACTCCACAGGTAGTGATGTCATCAGTCCCTTAATGAACTCCACAGGTAGTGATGTCATCAGGCAGGCTGCATAGGTTAAACCAGATCACCGTTCTCCTCCTCATATAATGAACTGCACAGGTAGTGATGTCACTGCCCCAGTTATTTAATAGGCTGCCCGGTTAGAGAGGTCATTGCCCCCCTGCTATGTAACAGGCTGCAGGGTTAGTGATGTCATTTCCCCTTGGTATTTAATAGGCGGTGTACCTAGTGAGGTCACGGCTTCGGCAGTCATTTAGGTCATCAACCTCTGGCTAATTCACAGAATGCAGTCAACATACAGCTAAAACATATGGTGGACAAACAGTGATGTCATAGTCTTTCTTAATGTAGTGATGTCATCAGCCCCTGCAAAATCAGTGATGTCAATGTCCTCTTATTATTTCATAGGCCGCACAATAAGTGATGTCATTCAGCAAAGTAGTAAATAACACAAGAACAATCAGTCACGTCATTGTCCTCTGTTATTTACTACGTTGTCTAATCCGTGATGTCATTGTTCTGTTGTTATCTACCTGCATAGTCAGTGATGTCATCGCCCACCTTATATCATAGCCTACACCAACAGTGAGACCATCAGCCTCTTCTTAATTCATAGGCTATATTGGCAATTATGTCACTGGCTCCAGGCTTAGTGATGTCACTGTCCCGTTGTTAGCAGGCTGTCCCGCCCTCTATTCCGATACTCCCCATACTAACTACACGCTGTTATCTGCCAGGAGGCGATGTGTCCAAGGATCCATATAGGCCCACAAAGACTAGGGAGGATGGATGGGTGGGCGGACTGCGGCTTCTCGGAGGGAGAGGCATGAACTGGACAGCATCAAACACAATGAGATCCTCTGCAGGAAACAGCGATTCATAATGTAATAAAGTCGCTATTCAAAACCCAACGCGGCTCTGGCCGCAGCTGGACGGGGGCCACATCCGCCTGCGGCTATTCTGGGAGCAAGATACATGAAAGGAAATCACTTCAAACAGATACCTATACAGCGTATATACCGTATGTACAGGCAGTACGAGCATGGAATATCACAAGGCTAGGACCAGGACATTATACCGCCACGATTCAGGAGATATGGCAACGGGCATCAATCAGGGGCTCCCGGATTAGGGTTAAGAGCAACTAAATTACATAAAAAATACAAATGTACAAAAAAAGTAATAAAAATATATATAATAAAAAATTAACATCCCATCAATTTCATTCATTTTTTTCTTCAATGCCTTTCATACAGAATTCGGTCACAGAGCCAGAGATCGGGGCTGAGGGATCGGAGCGGTTGGTAGATAAAGCAATCAATTAGTCACATTGGAGCGGTGTTACTAATTCACGAAACGAGGTCACAGAGCCGGATGGTGACAAGCGCCGGACTCCTGAGCCCACGGCTACTGCACCGTTACAGATTTAGCTTTCAAAGATGGGACCTCTGGGGAATGAGGTAGACAGGAGGTTCAAAGCAACATCAGGAGGTGGCGGCATTATACACGATGGAAAAATTACATTGCTCAACCTAAAACTGTCATACATGCCATAGTGACAACTAGAAAAACATGTTTAATATTTATCCCATAGTAGTTATATTCTTGTACATAGGAGCAGTATTACAGTAGTTATATTCTTGTACATAGGAGCAGTATTATAGTAGTTATATTCTTGTACATAGGAGCAGTATTATAGTAGTTATATTCTTGTACATAGGAGGCAGTATTATAGTAGTTATATTCTTGTATATAGGAGCAGTATTACAGTAGTTATATTCTTGTACATAGGAGCAGTATTATAGTAGTTATATTCTTGTACATAGGAGCAGTATTATAGCAGTTATATTCTTGTACATAGGAGCAGTATTATAGTAGTTATATTCTTGTACACAGGAGCTGTATTATAATAGTTATATTCTTGTACATAGGAGGAAGTATTATAGTAGTTATATTCTTGTACATAGGAGCAGTATTAAGCAGTTATATTCTTGTACATGGGAGCAGTATTAAAGTAGTTATATTCTTGTACATAGGAGAAGTATTATAGTAGTTATATTACTGTACATAGGAGCAGTATTATAGTAGTTATATTCTTGTACATATGAGCAGTATTATAGTAGTTATATTCTTGTACATAGGGGGCAGTATTATAGTAGTTATATTCTTGTACATAGGAGCAGTATTATAGTAGTTATATACCTGTACATAGGGGTTAAATACTAAAGCGAGTTGAAATGACCCCCATAATATTCACAAAAAAGGACTTCCTCTTCCATATTTCTTTCGGCAGTTTGCTGCATTACTTGGCAAGGACTGAAAATAAGCACAAAAACATGCTCCTCCTAGGATCAGGATGTGGGTGAAAAGCTGCTGTAAGTACAGTAAAGTTAATCTGTCACTTCCCCTGGCATGTCTGAGTAACTTCTCGCATGTAATACAAATTCTGGAGAATGTTCCCATATAAAAACAATGTGCCTTTCCTCTATTATTCCTGCTAGAAGTTCACAAACTGATTTTCAGCAGTTTGCAAAAAAGGTTAATCTGGCTTTTACCAACTGGAGGGGTGTCTCTGCAAAGTGTAACATTGGCAGCACTGATAGGATAGTCTCAGACAATGCAGGGACCCTCAACCAACTGCTAACACCCACCTGGACCTCTATAGACTGCTGGCAATTCATTAGTAACTTCAAGAAGGGATAATAGAGGAATGACACAACATAGAGTCATAGGAATCAATGCTCCAGAATTGTTATTACATGGGGGATGCAAGTAGTTACTAAACCAGACATGTCAGACTCTCTCCTTGGTACGGACTTGTCTTCTTGCTGGGTGCCATGACCCGTCATTACTTTCTGCATCCACAGAGAGAAGGAGCAATAAACAGCACATCACAAGTGGCAGTGCCATGTGCGTTAACTGCCAGGAAATGTGCGGCCGGCGGTTAACGAGCCGGAAGCTCCATTATTCTGTCTATTTAACTGAAAACAAAAACCGAAAAAGATCGTTAACCCCTGACCTTCCACACACTCAGACAGGGTAGCAAGAAGTATGGGACTGATGGCAGAAATGATGACCGCAGCAATGAAACAACACTATGGGATCCATACTGCACGTCGTACGCAAATTCAGCAAATTTTCCTTTTGAGGACCTCCAGGGATCTGGGGCGACGACACAAGAGGGACAATTATACCCACCGTCGTAGCAGTACCAAGTATGACTCAGGAGGGGCAACACTTTAGATGGCCAAGGCCTGTTCATCAGCCATCTCTCACGTCACATGCATGCTCGGCCAATCAGGCATATGTCCTGAATGAGAAGAATGCTGCTGCTTGGCCCCCCTAGTGGAGACTTATAACAATTGGACATGTTGTAAGCCAGCAGCCTGATCATTCTCTCGCTTGACAGGTGCGGCTGGTGGTGATCGGGGAAGCCCACACAAATACTAAACGGTGGGTCAGTCAATGGGTTCGGCGGATACTAATCTAATGTGAACGGTCAGCTTAAAGGGGTCCTCTCCCTGCGGTAAGTGGCATTTATCATGTAGAGAAAGTTAATACAAGGCACTTACTAATGTATTGTGATTCTCCATATTGCCTCCTTTGCTGGCTCAATTCATTTTTCCATCACATTGTACGCTGCTTGTTTCCATTGCTACGACCACCTTACAATCCAGCAGTGGTGGCCGTGCTTGCACACTATAGGAAAAAGCGTCAGCCTCTCTGGTGGCCGGGATGCGTGAGTGCGCATAGGCTGGTGCTTTATCCTATAGTGTGCAAGCGCGACCACCACTGATGGATTGCAGGGTGGTCGTAACCATGGAAACAAGCAGCGTATAATGTGATGGAGAAATTAATCCAGCCAGCAAAGGAGGCAACATGGACAATCACAATACATTAGTAAGCGGCTTGTATTAACTTCGTCTACATAATAAATGCCACTTACTGAAATGACAACCCCTTGAAAAAGGCATCTTCGGGGCTGTTTCTTCTTACACATTTTGGCCTAAAATTTTTTTTTAATTGGGCTCTATTAAAAATTTTCTGCAGTTTTTGTGATACATACAGTTAAAAATCAGTCTAATTGTAGACTGTCCCTCCCGAGTTCCATCAGCTGACGTCTCATGTGTAGCTCTTACCTCACGTTATAGCTAAACACTTATCAAACTGATAAGAAGATGGCTTACACGAGTGTTTAGGAGGGGGTCACATGAGCCGTCAGTTGAAAGAACTTGAGGGACAGTCTGCAAATAGACTGATTTTTAACCTAATGTATCGCAAAAACTGCTGACATTTTTTTCATGAACACCAATTGAAAAAATGACTTTAGCCTAAAATGAGTAAAATGCAATTAAACTAAAAAAGTACCCTGAAGGTTTCCATACCCTTTAATGGGGTTTTGTGGTAAAAATGATAATATTTTTAACAAGATCCTGCAGCACGGCCACTAAAACAGAAGATTAATGCTTACCTGCTCCATACCGCTCTGGTCCTCCATGCTGCCTCTGCTCTCCCGTCTTCTGGTCCCTGCGCGGTTTACATCCGGCTGTCTATGGATATGGTCACATGCATCGTTCCAGCCAATGATTGGCTACAGCGGTGACATGCTGCTCGTGGCCACATCACCGCTGAAGCCAGTCACTAGTTGGAACGGTACACGTGACCATGACCATAGCAATGGAAGACGGGGAGAGCAGAGGCAGCCTGGAGGACTGGAGCGACTTGGAGCAGTTATGTATGAAACAAAGGCCATGCTGCAGGAACTTAAGAAAAAAAAATAATCATTTTTACCAGAAAACCTCTTTTAGAGATGAAGACGATAGTTACTAGTGATCTGCTGCCTGCCAACTGCTGACATTGCTGTGGTTGTTAAGCATGGTGTCCCTAGCAACCAATCTGTCAGACACAGATCTTGTACTATGCTGGCACAATTGAAGAGTGGGGGCAAGAGAGTAGCATATCCAGGGCCTCTGCATGACGACTCTCCTCGCCTAAAATAGAATTCCAAAATCTAAATTTCTGGGTGGAAAAATTGAATTAAAAAAAAAGTTTTTATTATAATTTGTTATAAAGGTTGGAATCCGTTTTATAGGCGTTTACCGGGATTTTTTTTTTTTTTTAAGCGTGATTTGTATTTTTTTTTCTGAAATAGCGCCACACTTATCCACGTTCTGTGTCTGGTATTGCAGTCCAGCTCCATTTAATAGAATCAAAATATGCTGCAATACCAGACACTGCCAATGGACAAAGTGTGGCGCTGCTTCTCGGGGGGGGAAGAAAGCAGAGCCTTTCTTCTAATCCTGGCCAACCTGACACAGTATCGGCACCCTACTTCTAGTTAGTCTACAATGTTGATGATGATGAAATTGTGAAGAAAAATGAAAACCTTTTAAAACCTGGGGAGCGGATAACAGAGACTGTACCGTAATACACAGAGTAGTCGGGCACTTTCCCATCATTGACAGCGATCACGCCAGTCCGGGCTAACAATCTGCTTATTGTCTGCACACAGAGCCAAGGACTTATAGAGAGGAAGGAGAGGAGCGTGGGTGTGGAAACCATAACAGTGTCAACAGACGAGAAAAACAAGGACGAGCGCGGGTTAACCCTGCAGCACCAAAAGACGTTATCATAAAAGGTAGCGAGCCGCCGCCAATCAGACCCTTCAATCTGTGACCGGTATAAGATGGGTTAGAAGGAGCACTATAGCAGTTATATTCTTCTACATAGGAGGCAGTATTATAGTAGTTATATTCTTGTACATAGGAGCAGTATTATAGTAGTTATATTCTTGTACATAGGAGGCAGTATTATAGTAGTTATATTCTTGTACATAGGAGCAGTATTATAGCAGTTATATTCTTGTACATAGGAGCAGTATTATAGTAGGTATATTCTTGCACATAGGAGCAGTATTATAGTAGTTCTATTCTTGTACATATGAGCAGTATTATAGTAGTTATATTCTTGTACATAGGAGCAGTATTATAGTAGGTATATTCTTGCACATAGGAGAAGTATTATAGTAGGTATATTCTTGCACATAGGAGCAGTATTATAGTAGTTATATTCTTGTACATAGGAGCAGTATTATAGAAGTTATATTCTTGTACATAGGAGCAGTATTATAGTAGTTATATTCTTGTACATAGGAGCAGTATTATGGTAGTTATATTCTTAACCAAAACTCTGTTTATTGAGGAAGAACAAAGAATCACAAGGCATGTACTACAAAAGTGCAGGCCAGTCGCAGCTGGAGACAATAAATAGACAGCATGGGTAAGGCAAAAGGCCGCGTTGAGCAATAGTAGTTATATTCCTGTACATAGGAGCAGTATTATAGTAGTTATATTCTTGTACATAGGAGGCAGTATTATAGTAGTTATATTCTTGTACATAGGAGCAGTATTATAGTAGGTATATTCTTGTACATAGGAGCAGTATTATAGTAGTTATATTCTTGTACATAGGAGGCAGTATTATAGTAGTTATATTCTTGTACACAGGAGGCAGTATTATAGTAGTTATATTCTTGTACATAGGATGCAGTATTATAGTAGTTATATTCTTGTACATAGGATGCAGTATTATAGTAGTTATATTCTTGTACATAGGAGGCAGTATTAAAGTAGTTATATTCTTGTACATAGGAGGCAGTATTATAGTAGTTATATTCTTGTACATATGAGGCAGTATTATAGTAGCTATATTCATGTACATTGGAGAAGTATTATAGTAGTTATATTCTTGTACATAGGAGCAGTATTATAGTAGGTATATTCTTGTACATAGGAGGCAGTATTATAGTAGTTATATTCTTGTACATAGGAGGCAGTATTATAGTAGTTATATTCTTGTACATAGGAGGCAGTATTATAGTAGTTATATTCTTGTACATAGGAGGCAGTATTATAGTAGTTATATTCTTGTACATATGAGGCAGTATTATAGTAGCTATATTCATGTACATTGGAGCAGTATTATAGTAGTTATATTCTTGTACATAGGAGCAGTATTATAGTAGGTATATTCTTGTACATAGGAGGCAGTATTATAGTAGTTATATTCTTGTACATAGGAGCAGTATTATGGTAGTTATATTCTTGTACATAGGAGCAGTATTATAGTAGATATATTCTTGTACATAGGAGGCAGTATTATAGTAGTTATATTCTTGTACATAGGAGCAGTATTATAGTAGTTATATTCTTGTACATAGGAGGCAGTATTATAGTAGTTATATTCTTGTACATAGGAGCAGTATTATAGTAGTTATATTCGTGTACATAGGAGGCAGTATTATAGTAGTTATATTCTTGTACATAGGAGCAGTATTATAGTAGTTATATTCTTGTACATAGGAGCAGTATTATAGTAGTTATATTCCTGTACATAGGAGCAGTATTATAGTAGTTATATTCTTGTACATAGGAGCAGTATTATTGTAGTTATATTCGTGTACATAGGAGGCAGTATTATAGTAGTTATATTCTTGTACATAGGAGGCAGTATTATAGTAGGTATATTCTTGCACATAGGAGCAGTATTATAGTAGTTATATTCTTGTACATAGGAGGCAGTATTATAGTAGTTATATTCATGTGCATAGGAGCAGTATTATAGTAGTTATA
Organism: Bufotes viridis; assembly: GCA_033119425.1. Classification (NCBI taxonomy): domain Eukaryota; kingdom Metazoa; phylum Chordata; class Amphibia; order Anura; family Bufonidae; genus Bufotes; species Bufotes viridis. The sequence goes on from CM065589.1 coordinate 616,387,309, forward strand.
TTCATGTGCATAGGAGCAGTATTATAGTAGTTATATTCATGTGCATAGGAGCAGTATTATAGTAGTTATATTCTTGTACATAGGAGGCAGTATTATAGTAGTTATATTCTTGTACATAGGAGGCAGTATTATAGTAGTTATATTCATGTGCATAGGAGCAGTATTATAGTAGTTATATTCATGTGCATAGGAGCAGTATTATAGTAGTTATATTCATGTGCATAGGAGGCAGTATTATAGTAGTTATATTCTTGTACATAGGAGGCAGTATTATAGTAGTTATATTCTTGTACATAGGAGGCAGTATTATAGTAGTTATATTCTTGTGCATAGGAGCAGTATTATAGTATTTATATTCTTGTACATAGGAGGCAGTATTATAGTAGTTATATTCTTGTACATATGAGGTAGTATTATAGTAGTTATATTCTTGTATATAGGAGCAGTATCATAGTAGTTATATACTTGTACATAGGAGCAGTATTATAGTAGTTCAGGAGTTCATAATACAGTACAGGTGTTTTCACATTTATAATTGCTCCTGTTTTTTATCCCGATGATCCAGTTTATAATATTAATATTGTAAATCGATTATAAATGGGAGATACATTACAGTCCTGAACTACAGAGGATTGCAGTATAGTATAAAAGTGAATGGGATACATCAGGGGATGGCGATAATTCCTGACTGGGATCCTGTTTACATCTTTCGGTGACTTGGAGAAGTGATCGGACGGGGGGCACAGTTGCCAAGGGAAACTCCAAATACCCCTACCAATCTTCAAATGTCTATTATATGGGCCTAAGAATGAGATTTTGTCTTGCCTGAAGCAGCAGGAAACGAGGAGGGCCGAGCGCTCGCCCCATTACCAGTGTGACCACCTCCTGATCCATCTGGAGATACATTTGATTCTTTGAAGCTTCCTTTCCTTTTCTGGGATTTGCACACAGACTAAACAAAGGCTCTGAAGGGGACGGACCAGCAATGGCGAGGAATACAATTTTTGAAGGAGTTCATACAAAAACACTGAGATTCAGAAAAATGACAGGTAACTTTTAGACATTTAAAGGGATACTATCAATAAAAACATCTTATTAAAGAGACATGTATCACCGAAACTCAAAAGCCACATCAATGTTTTACTGTTCTCCCCATTAGTAGATCACATGCTTACGGCTGGGGCAGAGTTTTGGCAAAGGGGCGGAGCTATGGTCTATTGCTGACAGATGAGGGAGGGAGGTTTCTGCCGCAGCAATCTACCTCCTATAAGACGGTGCCAGACCTCCCCGACTGCTTCAGTCATGGTCCGGCAGAGCACCCATACATCTGCACCCTGCTCCGTCTCCCTGCCTGACCCCGGTCTATGTGACCACGGCCGGCAGGAGGGAGGCTGAACCTTCAGGACATGGACGGGACGGTGAGAAACACCGCCCCCTGTATCAAGGAGGTCCCCAACCTGCAGGGAAGGGAGAGGAAAGCTCAGATATGCAGGCTGGGGATCTCTGATGATGTCACCCGCGGGAGGAGAAGAAATATGTCTGTACTGCAGAGCTGTGCGTGTACTGCAGAGCTGTGCGCGTGTACAATGTCTGTACTGCAGAGCTGTGCGTGTACAATGGCTGTACTGCAGAGCTGTACGTGTAAGATGTCTGTACTGCAGGGCTGTGCATGTAAAATGACTGTACTGCAGAGCTGTGTGTGTAAAATGTCTGTACTGCAGAGCTGTGCACGTGTACAATGTCTGTACTGCAGAGCTGTGTGTGTATAATGTCTGTACTGCAGAGCTGTGTGTGTATAATGTCTTGCAAAACTCTAGCAGGCATGTCCAAACTGCGGCCCTCCAGCTGTTGCAAAACTACAACTTCAAGCATGCCCGGACAGCCTACAGCTATTAGGGCATGCTGGGAGTTGTAGTTTCACAGCAGCTGGAGTGCCGAAAGTTACCGATTCCCATTGTCAGTGACCTTTCACCCCTCCGGCTCATTACACCGCCGGGGAAGGTTTAGTAAGTAGAACCTACTTTTTCAGTTTTCCATTTTCTACTCCCGTGGGGCGTCTTATAGTCTGAAAAATACAGTATATGGTTAACTAGTAGACACGACTAGGCTGTGCACTGTGTGGCGGTAATATTTCCCAAATTCAACAGCAACATAACATGCGGCGGATCTCACACGATATCACCCCCCGATCCCCCCTCCGACACCCCCCACCACTGAAGCGTTAACAGGAAGACGCCGAGCGCAGCGAGGAACAGAGAAGGGTCCGTGTTCCAGGAATATTGGCAGTCGCTGCAGCGAAAGCGTCATATCTCCCAGCTGCTGTACTCCTACAGACCACCTGTATGTGACGGGACCACCAGTGCGGGATCCAGGGGCAACCAAGGGTGAGAAAATATGGGAAGGGGGGGTGCTGTTATATGCAGGCTTTAAAGATGTAATATATGTAGCAGAGCTGAAGTTGTAAAGCTGAATCATTATACAATTAATCATCTCGCACACATCTAATATATTTTGAGGGTTAATGCAGTGCAGATCTCTGCTTTCTGTCTGTGAATGGAACACCTTTTTTCGCCAGTCTTAGTTGTCCCCCCTGCACTGAGATATATCTATACTATACGGCTACTTTATGATGGGGTGTGCGCCTGGTCATAAATTAGGCGCTATATATGTATATATAGCAGTCTATGCCCCTGGCTAGCGCAGTTTTTCGTCTACTATTTCACCTGTAGCAGTAAAGTAGTCCGCGCCGGCCCCAGCATGCCCCCATGGTGTAAAAACGTATTGTCGCCGGGGGGTTAACAGTCGCAAAAATGCTCTTTTACGCCCGACGACCATAACAAGTGACCCCCATTCTGTCTGACAACTTCAAACCTTCCATCTCTGCATCCAGTCTAGGCCATACCACCTCAGCCAAACAGCCCGGACTCCAGAGACACATTTTACCCGCACTGATACATTGTAGCAAACCATCAGCACAGTGTGCCGAGGATGTATATACAACCCCAAATCCAGTACAAGTTGAGAGGGACGCTGTGCAAAATGTACATAGGTGTAAATAAATCAGAATTCAATGATCCGCAGATCTCCTAGACCAGGCATCCTCAAACTGCGGTCCTCCAGCTGTTGCAAAACTACAACTCCCAGCATGCCTGAACAGCCTACAGCAGGAGTTGTAGTTTTACAACAGCTGGAGCATGCCTGTCCTAGACCCACATTTCATATCAGATGTTGGAGGAAGACATATTCACTTTTCATGGACAATAGCGGCTCATTTGGAGCCCGATGGCAGCAGCGCACCTCCAAAAAGTTGGGACGGGGACAACCAAAGGCTGGAAAGGTAAAGCAGGAGGAGCAATCTGCCACTGGGTATAGAAAAGGATGTTAGAGAGGCAGAGGTTCACCAATCTGCAAAAAAATGTATCTAAAAATGGTGTAAAAAATGAGTAAATCTGTGAAGACTTTTACTATCCCTCCATCTACAATATCATCAAATTCAGAGAATCTGGAGAAATCCATGTGCGCAGGAGACAAGGCTGACGGTCAGTATTGGATGCTCGTGATCTACAGGCCCACAGGCAGCACTCCATTAAAAAGGCCCGATTCTGTACTGGAAATCACTGCAGGGGCTCAGGAACACTTCCAGAAACGGTTAACACCATTATGGACGGAATTTGGACTCCATAACGGGATTCTTCGATAACCTGAACCCGAATTTTGGACACCGAACTTAAAAAACAAGTTCGCGCAACACTACGTACAACCCATAAGAGCAAGTTAAAGGGGATGTCTCACTTCCGTAAATGGCATTTATTATGGACAGAACGTTAATACCAGCCACTTACTGATGTACTGTGATTCTCCATATTGCCCCCTTTGCTGGCTGGATTCATTTTTCCATCACATTATACACTGCTCGTTTCCATGGTTACGATGATCTGTGGTCAAATGGATCAAAATTGTAAATTCTTTTTGGAAACCATGGGAGCTGTGTCCTGCGGACTGGAGAGGAGAGGGACCATCCAGCTTGTTATCGGCGCACAGTATAGAAGCCTGCACCTCTGCTGGTATGGGCTGCATTAGTGCCTATGGTGTCGGCAGTGTACACATCTGGAAAGGCACAATCAACGCTAAACAGTATATACCCAGAGGCCCAGCAAGACCAAGCTAAACCACATACTGCAAACATCACAACAGGATGGCGGCACAGAAGAATAGTCAGAGGGCTGAAATGGCCGCCTGCAGTCCAGACCTTATACTAATAGAAAATGAAGTGAAAAATCCAGACAGAAAGCAGAAATCTTGGCATTTTTTGGCTGCAGTGCCTTGTCCCCTTTAATACCTGGAATATGCTGCAACCTCCTCCAGAACATGACAGCTCCAGCACATGTGTGTAGGCAGGGTCAGGGACGGAGCAGCGCAGCCCGCGTATCTCTGTGAGCACACTGCCAGTGACTACCCCTACGCGGGCACCACGCCAGCTGAGCACGGTGGGAAGAGAAGGCAGGTCCCTTACATGATGAGTAACTGCAGAGCTATCTAAACTATGGTGCATGCGAAGGGCCACGAAGGAGAACTGGAAACTGCTCAAAAAGCAATTCCAGTAAAGTAACGACTCCTGAGAGACTGGTGTGGACAACGCCATCAGGATACCAGGAGAGCTGGGTGACCGCCCCTAGAGAAGCTGTAACTACAACGGGTGAAATCTGCAGCAATCTCACTGTTGTGTTTTCACAAGTTTGCTGCAAAGTCCGTGGTGGACTTTTGCCACTGTTTCTGAATGTACCCGTTTAAGGGTAGGCCATCAATATCAGATAGACAGGAGTCTAAAACCCCGCACCCCAGCTCATCAGTAGATCTGGTGCTGCAACTACACAGCGCTGCCTTTTGTGTAGTGGACGGAGCTGCGGAGAGCGAGGCGGCCGGGGGGAGAGCGGAGAGCGAGGCGGCCGAGGGGAGAGCGGAGAGCGAGGCGGCCGAGGGGGGAGCGGAGAGCGAGGCGGCCGAGGGGGGAGCGGAGAGCGAGGCGGCCGAGGGGAGAGCGGAGAGCGAGGCGGCGGAAGGGACAGCGGAGAGCGAGGCGGCCGAGAGGGAAGCGGAGAGCGAGCGGCGAGAGGAAGCGAGGGCGAGCGGCCGAGGGGAAGCGGAAGCGAGGCGGCGAGAGAGAGCGGAGAGCGAGGCGGCCGAGAGGAAGCGGAAGCGAGGCGGCCGAGAGAAGCGAGAGCGAGGCGGCGAAGGAAGCGGAGAGCGAGGCGGCCGAGAGGGAAGCGGAGAGCGAGGCGGCCGAGAGGGAAGCGGAGAGCAAGGCGGGAGGGAGAGCAGAGAGCGAGGCGGCGGAAGGGACAGTGGAGAGCGAGGCGGCCGAGAGGGAAGCGGAGAGTAGCGGTTGAGGAGAAAGCAGAGTGCAGCAAAAAAAAAATAATAATAATTATATGGCTTACTTTATAATTATTACATATTTTTAGATATCACTTTACATTTTTTCAATCCACAACATCCATGCTGAAATCATAATTTTTTTTTACCTTACAATTTATTATTATTTTTACGAGTTAACATATTTTACTTTCCACTTCCCCGGTCTACATGTCGTTTCCGGACCTGTAAACTCTATATTTTTAGCTGCCGCGGCTTCAATCCCTCTTCTGTTCCACTGAACCTCCGCCATTCATACGCATTTTTTCCCCAGGAATATTTCCAGGTCGTCAGCGGGGACCTCAATCAAGGCCACTGACCTCTAGTGACCGGAGGGGGCACCGATGACATGGGCCTTGTGATAATGGACACCCACAGCGCCACGCTGTGAATCAGGCTGCCTCATCTACCAGGGCATTCCTCAGCTCCGGCCCGTCATCTCGAGGAGGGGGAAGTGAATAACATCCTACAATGACTGGACAGAGGAGCAGATGCCTGTCAGCGTCCACCGGGAGATGATTCATGGATGCGGCAGGGCCTATCAGCCTGCCTCCACCTATACGGCTTCTTCGAAGGAAATTAGGATGCCACAAACCTCCCCCAATCACACGGACACCACGTCAGCATAGAAACAAATAAAGTTTCATGCATCAAAACAAAATGTCCTTGTTGCCCACGGCAACCAGAGTTCGGTTTCAATTTCACTGAAACTCGAGCTCTAATTGGTTGCTATGGGCAACAAGGACATTTTCTGTGAGGCTGCTTCACTATTTGATTTGAGGCCTAACGTGTATTTCCATGGCAACCGACAACCACAATACATTAAAATGGGTTGTCAAGGGGCAATCTGGAGATAAGCCGCCATGATTGAGGCTGAAATCCCGCACAGGCCTACAACTGCTCACAGCTGAGGGTTTGCTACAACTGTTCCCAGTCTAAGCAACCCTGTGGGAGCCAAATAACAGAATACATTTGCTAGCTGTCAGCAAACACAAATAGGCTGACCTAGTTCTGTTCACACAGCTGAGGTTTTGTGAGGATTTGCTACAGTGTGTCAGCGCAGGTAAAACCTCAGTCTGGAGGCAATACATGGACACTTAAAGGCACAGGCCGCACTGACTTGCGGATGTCAGAAGTAATTCCTCTGCGCTTTGTAACTCACTTGTTCCACGTTACTAATCTGGAGGCGTAAAACGTTCCGTTAGTCACGATCCACTCAGCGGCGCGTTTCCAAGAAATGTTCTGTGTTCTTAAAGGGATAGGAACATTGTACGCCCCAGCCGCCACCCTTTAATGGCCACTGTGCTGCTGAGCAGGAGAACCTAAGCTTCTCAAGTAAGATAAAGTCTCTAAGACCATTGTGTGTGATACAGTCTGCTGAGCGACCTATATCTAAGCCCACGTGTGATACGGTCTGCTAAACCTGTGTATCAAATGAGTGATACGGTGTGCTGAGCTCCAATATCTAAGCTCATGTGTGATGCAGTCTGCTACACCTGTGTATCCAAGACCACCATACATGACACCGTCTCCTGAGCCTCTATATCTAAGCCCATCATGTGTGATACAGTCTGCTAACCCTGTGTATCCAAGCCTATTATGTGTAATACAGTCTGATAAGCCTCTATATCTAAGCCAATCATGTGTGATACAGTCTGAGAAGCTCCCATATCTAATCCCATGTGTGATGCAGTCTGCTGAGCCTGTGCATCTAAACCCATTATGTGTGATACGGCCTTGTGAGTTCATATCTAAGCCCTATATGTGAGATATAGTCTACTGAGCCTGTGTATGATACGGTCTGCTAAACCTGTGCATCGAAGCTCATCATGCGAGATACAGTCCGCTAACCCTGTATCCACGCTAATTATGTGTGATACAGTCTGCAGAGATCCTATATCTAAGCCCATGTGTGATACAGTCTGCTGAGCCTGTGCATCCAAGCCCATTATGTGTGATACGGTTTGCTGAGATCATATATCTAAGCCCATGTGTCATACAGTCTGCTAAAGCTGTGTATCCAAGCCCATCATGTGTGATACAGTCTGCAGAGCTCATATCACTAAGCCTATGTGTGATACAGCCTGCTGAGCCTCTGTATCCAAGCCCATGTGTGATACAGTCTGCTGAGCACCTATATCTAAGCCCACATGTGATATGGTCTGCTAAACCTCTGTATCCAAGCCCACCATACATGACACTGTCTGCTGAGCCCCTAAATCTAAGCTCACCATACGGTCTGCTTGGCATCTATATCTAAGCCCATCATGTACGATACGGTCTGATGAGCACCTATATCTAAGCCTATCATGTGTGATATGGTCTGCTGAGCCTCTATATCTAAGCCTATTGTGTGTGATACAGTCTGCTGAGCCTCTATATCTAAGCCTATACGTGATATGGTCTGCTGAGCCTCTATATCTAAGCTGATCATATGTGATAAGGTCTGCTTGGCCTCTATATCTAAGCCTATCATGTGTGATACAGTCTGCTGAGCCTCTATATCTAAGCCTTTATGTGATACGGTCTGCTTGGCATCTATATCTAAGCCTATGTGTGATACGGTCTGCTGAGCCTCTATATCTAAGCTTGTGTGTGATACAGCTGCAGATCCTATGTATCCATGCCCATCATACAGTCTGCTGCAGAAAACCTACAGGTGCTAGTGAGCTGGTGTATCTAAGCCTGTTCTGTGTGATACCATTGGTAAGCCAGTATATCTAAGCTCATCATATGCGATAAACTCAGCTGTGCTAGACTGTATCCTGTGTATCCAAGCCTATCATGTGTAATACAGACCAGTGTATCCAAGCCCATCATATACGCCATGGTCAGCTGAGCTGGTGTATCCAAGCCTGCAACATGTCATATATTCCAGTGTATCTAAGACTATGATATAGGATACAATATTGTGCATGGTACAGTCAGCTGAGCTGGTGCATCTAATCCTAACATGTGTGATACAGACCAGTGTATCTAAGACACTAATACATGATACAGTAAGCTGAGCCAGTGTATCCAAAATCATCATGTGTGATACGGTCAGCTAAGCTGATGTATCCAGGCATCTTTTGCGATACAATCCAGTGTATCTAAGAGTGTAATGTATTATAGTCAGCTGAGCTGGTGTATCCAAACATAGCTTTTGTGATACAGTCGATCGTATCCAAGATCATAATGTGATACAGTCAGCTGACCTAGTGTACCCCAAACTATCATGTGTGATACAGCTAGCTGAGCTCTTGTATCCAAGCCTGTCAAATGTGATAGTCTGCTGAGCTGGTGTATCCGAAGCTGGCACATGTGATACGGTCTCAGAGGACCATACAGGACTACAGTCCCCATCATGTGCGACTAGTGAATTCCCTTCAGCAATAATTCCCCCGGTCTGCGGTGTATCTAAGCCTTTCATGTGTGGTACGCCAGGGTTAAACATCTGGCAGAGGATGCAGTAAATCTGTGCAGGAACCTCCGGAGCCGCTGCTTATAAATATGAAAGGACCTAATCTAATTTACATGGCAAAGGAATATTGATTGGGACCAGCGAGGATGCGGGCGGCTTCCTGTGCGAGGAGGGGGGGGGGGCAGCCGGCGAATACGTGGAAATGACTGCAGACGCCAGGAACCCTGTACACACCATACGATGCTGAGGAGGAGCAAGGCCCAAGATGGGACCACCGGCTAAGAGGTCGCATGCAGCATAAGAAACCTGCCCCCCCTGCAGTGGAGACCAAGCAATGCTGAGACCCTCCGTAGTGTGTGCGCCGCCATAGGCTGCTTCTGTAGGGCGCAGTATACCGCAAAATCTCCGTAACATGGAAACCAAGGAAATCTAGTACGGGTGCCATATTACTGAGTCATAAATACTTGATGCTACAGGAACACGCAGAGGAGTAGGTGGGCTGTTTTTGCTGTAGCTTAAAAAAAATAATCTGTGTGAGTGTGATATCAGTACCGCATCCGTTTTTTTTGCAGATGCCCGTCCTTGATGCAAAACGGACAAGAACAGGACATGTTCGATTTTTTTGTGGAATAGACATGCGGACACAGAATGCACACGGAGTCATTTCCAGATTTTTTGCAGACCTTTTAAAGTGAACAGTTTCATGTACGGACCTGTAAAAAAAAAAAACAGAATGAAAAAATAAAATACGTTTGTGTGCATGAGCCCTGAGTAGGAGCCTTGTGCCTTAGGGCTCACGCACACAAACTTATTTTTTTCTCCCGTTTCCATTCCGTTTTTTTTGCGGCCCATATGTGAAACCAGTCACAAAAAAAAAAAACGAAGAGGACTGTGTGCACTCCATCTCCGTATGTCCGCATGGCTATTCCACAAAAAGTAAAAAATAAAATAATAGAACATGTCCTATTCTTGTCCGTTTTGCGGACAAGGACATGCATTGTTACAATGGACCCGCAAAAAAAAAAAAGGTGCAATGTGTGTGACACATGGATGTCATCCCTATTTTTTGCAGATCTGTGTTTTGCGGACGCAAAATAAATACGGTCGTGTGCATGAGCCCTTAGTAGGAGCTTTAGGGCTTGTTCACATAAACGTGCCGGGTTTTGCGGTCCGCATATTGCAGATTCGTGAAACACGGGTGCCTTCCGCAATTTTCGGAACGGGCGGCCCATTACAGAAATGCCTATTCTTGTCCGCACAACAATAGACAAGAATTTTTGCGGGGCCACAGAACGGACACACGGATGCGGACAGCACACGGTTTGCTGTCCGCATCTTTTGCGGCCCCACTGAAGTCAATGGCTCTGCATCCAAGCCTCCAAAAAAAGAAAAATGCGGCTCGGATTGCGGAACCAAAGCGCGGTCGTGTGAATGAGCCCTTAGGCCAACTGAGCGGAAGCGGAAATGGACCTGTAGCGCAGTGTTCAAACCCGCAGTCAATGTCTGCGGGGAATTTCCAAAGTGGACTTCTATCTGCAGCGATGCAGAAAATCCCTAAATCTTGTCCGTTCTAAAAACGACTCAAAGACCTGCTTTCTGATGGTTTCCTCTTCTTCCATTTCCAGCTCTCTCTCCTCTACCCGCTAATGCAGAACAAAAATAATGTGACCTGGAAGAATACTGCTCAAAGCCAGGAAGGGCGTGCGGGCTGATGGGCGTGCCAGGTACAGAACGGGTATTGTTTGGTCTTAAATAAAACTGAATGAGAAAAAAAAAAAGAAAAAAAAAGAAAAGGGGGGCGTCACTTCTATATCCGTGGAGCAAGTGAAATGTGACAATAACCCGTACGTAGACACGCAACAGACTTCTGGGAGTTGTAGTTCTCCTGGGGACGTATAAAGGCCCGGCGGTGGCCTATATCCAGAGGAATGATCACCATCCGGCGTCTCGTCACATCCAGACATTCAGCTGCCGGCGCACACTGAGGGTTTTCACGCCTCCCGCCAGCATCTGCTCCCCAGCCCCGGACAAGTGTTCGCACATGAAATACTTCCTCTGCTGTCTGCACAGATTTTCCACAGTCAATTCTCCAAACGACAGGGACGTGTTACCCTCCATCACACCGCCCACAACAAACATGGCAGCTGTCAGGGGAAGACTTGAAAAATTAAAGGGGAGCTCTTAAAAAAATAAAATAAATCAGCTTTCCTGTAGACCTCCAAGCCATTCCATCCTCAGGCCTCTGAATTTCAGTGTCAAAAATTAGCAGAAAAAGATGGAAATCGACAGTTAGCAACTAAAAAGAGGGGGAGCCGACACTTTTTCAGTTGGGCCTACACATTCTAGGCTTGCTAGATGTATGACAACAAGACTCTTCCTCCCCAAATCCACTCCCCTACTGATTTTCACGTGTGTCAGTCTCAACTGAAGTTCTGGCATTCTACTCAGGAAAAGTAAAAGGGGTGGTCTCACTTCAGCAAATGGCTTTTATTCTGTAGAGAAAGTAAAATTCAAAGCACTTACTGATGTAATGTGATTATCCATATTGCTTCCTTTGCTGGATGGATTCATTTTTTCATCACTTCATATGCTGCTCGTTTCCATGGTTACGACCACCCTGCAATCCAGCAGCGGTGGTCGTGCTTGCACACTACAGGAAAAAGCGCCGGCCTCTCTGGTGGCCGGGATCGTGGGAGCACACATAGACTGGCGCTTTCTATAGTATGCAAGCACGGCCACCGCTGATGGATTGCGGGGTGGTCGTAACTATGGAAATGAGCAGCGTATGATGTGATGGTGGTGTAGCGTTATGTAATCATTTACCATAAAGAAGAGGGTGCTAGGACTTTTGCAACAGGGTGTAAGTATTTGAGTTTCCTTTGTCTGAATCAATCCACCAGCTGTACATTATACTATCAGCATCTTGTCATCTTTCCGTCAGAAGGCGGCGGCGGCACTAAGTGTATAAAACACTGAATAGTAAGTAGCGAACAACAGCACAGGCATGGCACACGCTGCATGCTGGGGTTTCTGGTCAGCACGCTGGCATCCAGCCTGGGCATATAGCAGGAGAATGGGTGAGGAAGTGGGTAACCAGCAGCTCCAATATGATCATCATAACAGCGCAGCGGAGGTTACGTAATTACTGGATAAAGACATCTTGCAGAAAGAGAGAAGTCTGGCAACAGTCCTGACTGCCGGTAATCAAGCAGAAAGATATGGTTAACCACTTCAGGCGGGCAGTGACTGACGACACCACAAGTCTCAGCATGCCCCAGGATGCAAACAGGCATACTGCCTCTAAGTACAAGAATATAACTACTATAATACTGCCTTTAAGTACAAGAATATAACTACTATAATACTGCCTTTAAGTACAAGAATATAACTACTATAATACTGCTCCTATGTACAAGAATATAACTACTATAATACTGCTCCTATGTACAAGAATATAACTACTATAATACTGCTCCTATGTACAAGAATATAACTACTATAATACTGCTCCTATGTACAAGAATATAACCACTATAATACTGCTCCTATGTACAAGAATATAACTATTATAATACTGTTCCTATGTACAAGAATATAACTACCATAATACTGCTCCTATGTACAAGAATATAACTACTATAATACTGCTCCTATGTACAAGAATATAACTGCTGTAATACTGCCTCCTATGTACAAGAATATAACTACTATAATACTGCTCCTATGTACAAGAATATAACTACTATAATACTGCCTCTAAGTACAAGAATATGTTATAACTACTATAATACTGCTCCTATGTACAAGAATATAACTACTATAATACTTCCTCCCATGTACAAGAATATAACTACTATAATACTGCCACTATGTACAAGAATATAACTACTATAATACTGCCACTATGTACAAGAATATAACTACTATAATACTGCCTCCTAAGTACAAGAATATAACTACTATAATACTGCCTCCTATGTACAAGAATATAACTACTATAATACTGCTACTATGTACAAGAATATAACTACTATAATACTGCCTCCTATGTACAAGAATATAACTACTATAATACTGCCTCCTATGTACAAGAATATAACTACTATAATACTGCTTCTATGTACAAGAATATAACTACTATAATACTGCTCCTATGTACAAGAATATAACTACTATAATACTGCTCCTATGTACAAGAATATAACTACTATAATACTGCTCCTATGTACAAGAATATAACTACTATAATACTGCTCCTATGTACAAGAATATAACTACTATAATACTGCTCCTATGTACAAGAATATAACTACTATAATACTCCTCCTATATACAAGAATATAACTACTATAATACTGCTCCTATGTACAAGAATAGAACTACTATAATACTGCTCCTATGTACAAGAATATAACTACTATAATACTGCTCCTATGTACAAGAATATAACTACTATAATACTCCTCCTATGTACAAGAATATAACTACTATAATACTGCTCCTATGTACAAGAATATAACTACTATAATACTGCTCCTATGTACAAGAATATACCTACTATAATACTGCGTCCTATGTACAAGACTATAACTACTATAATACTGCTCCTATGTACAAGAATATAACTACTATAATACTCCTCCTATATACAAGAATATAACTACTATAATACTGCTCCTATGTACAAGAATATAACTACTATAATACTACCTCCTATCTACAAGATTACTACTATAATACTGCTCCTACCTACAAGAATATAACTACTATAATACTGCAACTATGTACAAGAATATACCTACTATAATACTGCTCCTATGTACAAGAATATAACTACTATAATACTACTCCTATGTACAAGAATATACCTACTATAATACTGCGTCCTATGTACAAGAATATACCTACTATAATACTGCTCCTATGTACAAGAATATAACTACTATAATACTGCTCCTATGTACAAGAATATAACTACTATAATACTCCTCCTATATACAAGAATATAACTACTATAATACTGCTCCCATGTACAAGAATATAACTAATATAATACTGCCCTCTATGTACAAGAATATATCCACTATAATACTGCTCCTATGTACAAGGAGGATTCTATCTGATCATTTTTTGACAACACATACATACAATGTAAACTATAACTTGTCGCTCTCTGCACACAGCGCGTTTCCAGGCGGTACGAGCGCCGCACTTCTGCACCTCCAGGCTCACAGGCCCATGGAGCGTGCAGATAATACTAGTTGTGACAGCGCGTCTGTTCTCTGACTTGCAGCAAATGTCAGACCCTGGAATCGGGAAGCTCCGTGTCCGGACAGATAAAGCCGTGCGCATCTAGGCGAGCATGCGGTAAATCCAGAGAGATGGGAAATGACAGGGAATGGGGAAAAGCGGCGGCGAGGCCGAAATCCACGTACACAGAGCACGGAGTAGAGCACGGCTGGCACGCCACACATGCAGAAAAAAATAGCAGGCGAAACATCAGCGCTCAGATCTAGTCTTATGTTTTTATTATTTGATTTTATTTTTAAAATCTTTGATGTTTTTTATAGATTTGATCTGTTGAATGGAAACCACATTGAATCCGTAATACGGAATGCGCCAAAACGATGTCGCTGCCATGTAGTGTTAAGTCCTATTGCGCTCCTGGCGATTTAAAGCTGCAACTGGGCGTGTCCTTTCTTGGCACGGAGTCAGTGCGGTTTAGCTCCAATACAAAAACCCACTGCGGATTTTTCCACGGAGTGAACATGGCTTAATCCCACTGGTGACCACTACCACCATTTTGAGGACAGCCATGTTTTCAGACGCAGACACAGAGCTCTTGAAGGGGACACGCTCTTTTTCTGTGCCACACAACCTGTTCTTGTCTGGCGTCTTATGATCTGTGGGCCTAAGGGGGGGGGGGGGGGGGGCTTTACTAATTTCAGCGTCTTAAGTTCTTAGAGGCAATTACGACACTTAGCGACTACCTTTGCCTTAGGCAACAACTTTAAGAAGGGACAAGTTCTGGAAACCTGAGCTCATGGATTACGGAAACGCCTGTCTGTACCTGCCGCCACGTGCGCTCCCTAACGTAGCATACAGTTTACTGTTATCCAAAAACTAATGTAATGCCCCTCGAAATACATCTAGAATAATCCTGACAACCTCGTTCTGTATGGACGTTACACAGTGGGGCATGCTCAGGACCTCAAATTCTCGACTCCCCATGCAAGGTCAGTCACCGGGGGGGGTGTCAAGAAACGCAGTGGGTCGGCATTGGGGGGCGGTTGTTGTGATGTGCCTACCTTCACAACCATTTTATTATTATTTTTTGTTTCCTTTTTACTTCTCCCGTTTTAGGTCTGCAGCTCCTATGCCAGTCAATGTGTCTCCATGATAAAAGACGACAAATCCCAGTCACGCTCCTTTCCATTCGTCCTCTGTACCAGCTGCACGTTAGGGAGAAGCAGAGGAAGCGAGTAGGACTACAGAACTGACTACGCAGGGCTAGCTCGTTGTCTGTTACCATGGAGACACACAGACAGCTGGTGAAAAAACGGTGAGAAACGTCTAACGAACAGTAGTCTCGAAAGTGGCACATAATACGGCTACAAATATATCAGAAAACTGCAAGAATGGCAATTCCTGAATACATTTAGAGAAAAGGTCTAGAAACTCCAGGTCCGCCAATGTAGACAACATTTTGGCGCCAACACATTCGTTAATCTGGGCCACTGTACCTCAAGCCTTAAAAAAAATGCTGACAAATTAGAGGAATTGTCCATAGCAACCAAGCGACGAACAATGCAATCTACAATCAGGTTGGTTGCTATGGGAAACCTCTCACTTTCTGTCAGTTATTATAATTGAGACTCCACAGGCCTGGTTGCCCATAGCAACCTATACCTCATGTAAGGAAATGCAAAGGCTGTCCATAGCAACCAGTCAGATCCCTGTAGCTATAGGCAACAAGGCTATCTTTTCCTGAGACATAACACTTATTGGGCCTCAAGATGCTGACAACTTTGAGAACATTCTCCATAGCAACCAATCACATCCTGTAACACCACAATCTTCAATCACCTTGGTTGCTATGGGAAATACCTTGCTTTTTGTCAGCAAAAGGTTCAATAGGCCTGGTTGCCCATAGCAACCAACACCCTTCATATTTTATTTGCCTACCAACCCCACCCAAAAAATTAATAAAAGCTGAGATCTGATTGGTTGCAAGGGAAACCAACGTTTATACACAAGGCCCATTGGTTGATATGTTTGAAATACTCTGGTTGCTAGGGATAACATTTTTTTTTTCTTTGAATGTGCTTTATAAAGCATAGACAAAAAAAACAACAACAAAGTAGTTGCCCATGGCAACCAATTAATTAAAGCAGCGGGACGACTGGCCGCCAGTTGACTTTCATACATGCGGCATCCATCATGTTTACCAGGACTGGTATTTTCCTTCCTCGTACCGTGAAAGTAGGAAAGCGGAGCTGTGGACACGGCCACCTAACATGTCATTGTGGTGTGTGTTTCTGCTAACGTAACCACAGAGTAACCAGAAAATTACAGGCCTGCCGTCTTCAAACGGGATCCCGGCCTATGTTTAGTCGTGGCTCCCCCCCACCATTAGTCGCTGACCTACTAGCTGGTGTCATCCGGAATAGGCTAAAACTGTTCACAGATGATGTTATTCCCCCGGCCGGGCCGCAGAGCCCCGCGTACAAGACAGAAAAACTCCCTTCCTTCCTACTACAGTTCCCATTCTTTGCCGCATCCCAAACAATCGCTTTGAATGTCTGTGCCCGGCGCGGGGTGCCAGCCTTCTGTCCACACAGGATCCATCAGTACGGGCAACGTGTCTGAAAGAGACTTATCACCGTGACCCCTGGTCAAAACGGAGGCAGGAGGGTCCTCGAGAGGTCCTGATGAGTACCAATATACAGTACACTTCCGCTACCAAGAAATATGGAGGTCTGGGGTTGGGGGACCACCTCCATGATCCATCACCCATCTAAGTGGGACATCTCTCATTCTTCAAAATGGCCGCCGCTTAACACTTCATTACACCCTCCCCCACCCCATTAAGGAGGGTCCAAGACTTTGGTCATATATCCGCTGTGGTAATGGTCTAAAAACGCTGCGAGGTCACTTTGATCCTCTGACGCACGAACTGTAAGAAGATGCGCCACATTTGCGCACCATAGTTTCCAACTGTGCCAAATTTGCAGGGACTGTCCTAGAAAATTCGGGCTGTCCTGGGGCAAAAGATGGGTGTGGATAACGCAAGCCCCGCACATTAATGGGTGGGTTGCGGTGTTCCGACAAAAATTTCCCAGCGAAAACGTTGACAAGTATGGGGTCACTGGTTACACATTACACAGTTGTCAGCCAAACGCTTGTTCAGCCAACAGCCGTCTTTTCCGATGCCACCACGTGCACGCTCAAGAAGTTGAAATCTGCAGTCAGGGAAGAACTGGGAGACCTCCACACCCACAATACAAGTAAGATGGTCAGCCAGAAGGTGACCACTGATGGTCAGAAGCTTTGGCTCCCACAAGCTGTCTGTCCTATATAGGCATCCAGATGCCAGAAGACACCACATGTGGCTGATAGGTACATCGGGTGTCTGGGAAGGTTTTCGTGAAGGTCTCAGCTCTCTAGGACATACCGTTTTTGGGATATTCCCCAAAAATGCAAATATGGCATCATCACAGGACCTGCATTATCCAAAAGAAGCTCACAGGTCCTTCATTCATAGCCTAACTGATCACACAGTCACATGACCCTTATTGGCCAATAGAAGCTCACGGGTCTTTCAGTCTTCACATACACAGTTTTACATCAGGTTTCCATTACAACTCAGCCAATTTCCATCACTGTTATAGGTCACAGTTAAGGGGGCGGGGGGCTGTGGCAGTCACTGTTAAGGGGGCGGGGGGCTGTGGCAGTCACGGTTAAGGGCGGGGGCTGTGGCAGTCACGGTTAAGGGGGCGGGGGGCTGTGGCAGTCACGGTTAAGGGGGCGGGGGGCTGTGGCAGTCACGGTTAAGGGGGCGGGGGGCTGTGGCAGTCACAGTTAAGGGGGCGGGGGGCTGTGGCAGTCACAGTTAAGGGGGCGGGGGGCTGTGGCAGTCACAGTTAAGGGGGCGGGGGGCTGTGGCAGTCACAGTTAAGGGGGCGGGGGGCTGTGGCAGTCCCTATTAAGGTGGAGAGGAGCTGTGGAGGTCAGTTAAGGGGGCAAGACACTACAGAGGTCACAGTTAAGGAGGACAGTCAAACAGTACATAGTACATTGTATATCTGCAGGTATGAAGCAAGCAAAGGAGACACATTAACGCTGGGCGACAATCCCAGCCGAGCGGTGTGCACGCCCAGCCAGAACGCTCCTGTGCCCGCAGTGATCCCCCGGCCTGCTGACTGCCCGCTTACATTCAGCCGCCTCTATTCCAGAAATGGCTTCTCAATAATTCTGCCTCGTGTCAGGGATTTCAAAGAAACACAAAACCAGGTGAACAAATAACTGCAGTCCTGTAACAGTACGGTGTCCACCCCGCAGCAGCGCGTGGTCGTCATCTGCATGACAACAATTCCGACCCCCCATTAACCCATCTGCTGTCAGGTGATGACACAACTGAACTCCACCCAGAATGATGCATGATGGGAAATTTTTTAATAAAATCGTCCTGAAAGATTTTTCATATTTTTGATTATTTCATTTATTAAAATAATTTTTCAGATTACGACAGGTCGGGCAGCTCAACATAACATCTTGTGATAACTAGACTTCGCCTGTGAAGGAGTGATCCAGGACTGGAAACAGCGCCACCCCGTCCATGGGGTCGTGTGCGGTATTGCAGCTCAGCTCTATGGGTTCTTCGGGCTTGGACTAAATTCTAGCTTCAGCAAAGCTCTGGAAGGAAGCTCGTTTCTCCGCCACTTACCCGCCTTACCGTTCCGTCCCTGCGGTAATTACGCACCGTAGGCGGTGGACTCTTCCACTGATGTCTCGACTGGATCTGCTCCTGTGTCTTCCTGTTCAGCTGAATGTACATTATGCGGACGAGCAGATCGGCTCAACATGTCAGCAGAAGAGGCGGAGCAGAGGTCACATGAGCAAAGCCCATATTGCAGAATCGGCGGCACGACAGAATGGTAAGCCGCAGTGAAACGATATCCCTTCCACAGGTTGTCTAGAAGCTAAAATTTAAGGTTCATGCACATGACCCAAAAAACGAATCCGCAAAAAAATACGGAAGACGTCCGTGTGCATTCCCTATTTTGCTGAACGGAACAGCTGGCCCCTAATAAAAACAGTCCTATCCTTGTCCGTAATACGGACAATAGGACATGTTCTACTTTTTTGCGGAAGGAACATACAGTAACGGAATGCACGGGGAGTACTTTCCGTTTTTTTGGCAGACCCATTGAAATAAATGGTTCTGCATAAGGTCCGCAAAAAAAAAAAAAAAAAAAACACGGAACGGACACGAAAAGAAAATACGTTTGTGTGCATGAGGCCTTAGTCAGAGCTCCGGAGTACCCCTTTAACAGAATAGGGCTGAGTTGCAATACTACACACAACCTGTGGACAGGGGTGGCGCCGTTACCTAAAGAAAGCGGCCATGTTTTTCCAATCCTAGACGACCCCTTTAACATGGTTTCGAACAGTGGGGTAGATTTATCAAAATTGGGGTGAAGGAAAACTGGTTCTTTTTTTGCGGATGCACTAACTTCAACAGGTCTGCATTTTGCGAACATGTTCTATCTTTCTGTGGAGCGGATATGCAGATGATCCTGTATGTCCGTTCTGCAAAATGATAGAACGTGTCCTATACTTGCCCGTAAAATGCAGACCACGGACCCACTGAAGTCAACGGGTCCGCACGGTATCCGTATTTTGCGGACTACAAAATACATACAGTTGTATGAGGCTTTATAATGTGTATGGGGCGTGTCCTCTATCCCTCTCTCAATGGTTAGTGTTAATATGCAGTATGCCCAATCCTCTCAACATGCCTGATCCTTTGTCCCTGCTTGAGATGCATCACGTGGGGAATAAGTGAAGGAGAGGGGCACCTCCCCGACACGGATCCTGTAAGGCCCATGTATTCCCGGGTACTTGTGGCCTCCCGCCCGGTACCGCTTCTGTTTTACGCGCCATATTTTAATCCCCTTGTTTCTCCTCCATGATTTATAGCAGGAGAGATGAATAGGCTTTTGACGTTGATGCGCCGGCCTGGTGACGCCCTTGGTTACACCATAGGACACTGCACACAAGAGTCCATACATCCACGCTCTATAGAATCAGGAATGTTCTCCTCCAACGAAACGCGTTGCGCATGTTAATAGTCGGCGGAGCGGGCATCTATTGTACCGGATCGTCGCCTGGTGGAGCTGCATCTCCTGCACAGAAACCCCTCAGCTAATCCTACTGCTAACACTGGCAGTTCTGCGACGACTACTACTCCCAGGAGGAAAGCAGCTTAGGCCGATGAGCTGCACATGGAGGACACGCCCCGGATTTGCCATTGTGGATTTTCATGAATTAAAATCACCGTATAACAAAGAGTTATATACTTTGTGTTACAATTGATCCATTTTTCCAAGATCACTGCTTGCTGTCAGTCAATGGGAACATTCTTGACTACATCCAGAGGCTGAAAACCTTTAGAAACCTGAAACGACTAAAGCCATGTTCACACGGCCCAAAATACTCGCTGGAAGAAAAATAAAAGGAATCCGCGGCAGAAATCGCATTCACAGAATGCCAGGTCACGGATCCAACGACGGATGAGAGCGGTTAAATGGTGATAAATGACGTAGGACTACCTGATGGCGGTTTCCGCTTCAAGAAGTCACACGCCCCCCCTCCTGACGTGGATTTAAATCTGCAGAGAAAAAAAATCCCCAGGCTGTGTGAACGGAACGCAGATTTGGTGCGGATTTCAGGACGGAAATGGCGCCTAGACCCATGTGAACAGCTGAGGGTTTGTTTCAATTGAACCCAGTCAAGAGCACCAGGCCGACTGGATCAAAACTCAACATTTCTGTTGCTTTAGGCCTCATTTACGCAAAAGTATTTATTATCCTCGTCCGAGCCACATTTTTTTTTTGCGGACCGCACACGGACCCATTCATTTCTATGGGGGGGGGGGGGCGCAAAAAATACAGACGTGACCCTGCCCTGTAAATTATATAACACCTCCTAGGCATTTCTCATATTGAGCAAACGCGAAAAATGCGGTCGGCGTACGTATTTGGCGGATCCGCCGTTTGCCAACTGCAAAATATATACGGTTGTGTGCATGAGGCCATTGGATTGGTTAGACCGGTTAAAACTGCAACAGACTATTGGGACCGTAAGAGGAAGTAAAACAAGGAGGCTTCCATTCACTGACTGCCAGCAGAGATAGAAACACAAAGTATAGCAGAAATAAGGAAAAAAACTTCAATGGGCGCAAACTAAAGAGGAAGTCTGGTTAATACCCATTTTTACGGGGGGCGCAGATGAAGAGACCACCCATCTTCAATTAGTCCTGAGCGGGGAGGGATGCGACAACCCAAAGGCTGGTTGTATTGTCAGACGTGTCGGGGATTCCCATCTCCATCCAGAGAGAACACTGTGTGTACACAATGCCAGTCAGCTGCCATTCAGGTGACAAACAGAAGCAGAGTCTGTAAATATGCGGTATCCGCATCAGCTTTCTACACCACAAGCCCATCGCACCAGAGGGAGACCCCCGAGAAGCGACAGTCCGGTGTCACTGCTGCAGGCGGTTCACACAGGAGACGAGGCTGCTGCACGGTCCGGGGCTTTCATTTCATAGACAGCAGTTCCTCAATCTAGAAAGGCGTAGAAAGCGTCGTCCCCCATCAAGTAAAAGCTGTGAAAAATCCTGAAAAGATAATACCGACTGACACACTGTAACGAGGGCGGTAGAACGTACGTTTTTTTTATTCGCAGGGTTCTCCTAAAAGAGTACCCGTCGCCTCTCCCGACATGTCTGTGTTAGTAGATATTTGCATTTCCTTATCTATTCTTATGACTATGTTGCATATTTCCTCTATTATTCCTGCTATAAATTATGAATGAATGTCTAGCAGTTTGCAAAGGCCGGTACCAGTTAAGGGGGTGTGTCCCTGCACAGTCTGACACTACCTAATCGGTGCGGCCAGTGTCAGACTGTACAGGCACACTACCCTTAACAGCTGGACCTTCATTTCAAAAGGACTAGTGCTGCATTCATAACTTCTAGAAGGAATAAGAGAGGACGTCTGACACTTTTACCGACACTGACACACTGTAGCAAAGTTATCAGAGCAGGACAGAGATCCGGGCTGGCGCTGTATTGCGGACCGTTCGTCACTGTAACAAACCTCAGCTGTGAGACGTAGATGCTTTATCGATATGCCTCAGAGATGCTGACGGTTGAGTAAGCCATATCCTGTTGATAAACCACAAACTGATGCATTGTGGGATGTGATGGAGAGTGCCGCCATCTCCGCCATCATTGACCGCCGCATGTGACACTGATGAAGCCACAGAGGGGGTGGGGGTTCTGTTGCCCAAAGCAAAAAGTTGTCAGAAACACGCAGTTGCTATGGGCAACACCGCCTATATTACAGTGACTATACACCCAGCAGACCACGACTAACACTACTCATGGTCTGCTGGGTGTTGTAGTACAACAGACACAGGCTATATTTCTGTATGTTTGGTATGGAGAAGCGGCACAATATTGAGAAACTATAACTCCTCTCAGCCGCAGGTTACCCAACTACCGGAGAGTAGTTCTTACATCACACGGTGACTCAGTTCCCGCAGCGATCACTTTATGGCTGGTCGCCATGTCACCCGCTGCGGGGTCCGTGACAAAATCCACATAACTGGCCATCCGCGAGACAGAAATCCATGTCGGATTTGTCAGATTCACATGGAATGAAAAATGGAGGCACAGCATGAATTTCTATGGCAGCCCTATTATTGGGTGCACGAGCCCTTAGGAAAATATTAGAAAGATTTACATCTGGACGCCATTTTATGTCATGGCATGAAGTCCGATAGCCTTGGCCTATAATGAAAGCTATGGCGGGGTCTCACTCTTCTGTGATGGGGCCCTAGAAGCCATGTAGTTTCTAAGTACCTTGACATGTCAAGCCCATGTACCAAAGCTTAGTGAAAAAGTTCCGGCGGCCCATAGCAACCGGGGCCTCGACGCCGCCCCCCGGCGGCCCATAGCAACCGGGGCCTCAACGCCGCCCCCCGGCGGCCCATAGCAACCGGGGCCTCGACGCCGCCCCCGGCGGCCCATAGCAATCGGGGCCTCGACGCCGCCCCCGGCGGCCCATAGCAACCGGGGCCTCGACGCCCGCCCCCCGGCGGCCCATAGCAACCGGGGCCTCGGCGCGCCCGGCGGCCCACTAGCAACCGGGCCTCGACGCCCCCCGGCGGCCCATAGCAACCGGGGCCTCGACGCCGCCCCCGGCGGCCCATAGCAACCGGGGCCTCGACGCCGCCCCCGGCGGCCCATAGCAACCGGGGCTCTGTGACTGGTTGCTATGGCAACATGGGAACCACATTCAGAGACTGCTTCCATACACAAGACTAGGGATGAGCGAATTTCATATTTTGAAGTTCGTGTGTGGGTTTGTGTTGTGGTATTTACTGGATTGCGCTATGGATTCCGTTACCACGGACCATAATGCAATTCCATGATGGAATGCCTTTAGAGGCATTCCGTTATTTATTCCGTCATAATATAAGTCTATGGCCTGCATAACGGATCCGTCCGGTTTAGGTTATGCAGGAGAGGAATCCAGCACTATTTTATTGTACTCACCATCACCACCTCCTCAGGCAGAGAGTTCCATAGTCTCACTGCTCTTACAGTGAAGAATCCTCTTCTATGTTTGTGTAGAAACCTTCTTTCCTCCAGACGCAGAGGATGTCCCCTCGTCACAGTCACAGTCCTGGGGATAAATAGATGATGGGACAGATCTCTGTACTGACCCCTGATATATTTATACATAGTTATTAGATCTCCCCTCAGTCGTCTTTTTTCTAAAGTGAATAACCCTAATTTTGATAATCTTTCAGGGTACTGTAGTTGCCCCATTCCAGTTATTACTTTAGTTGCCCTCCTCTGAACCCTCTCTAGCTCTGCTATGTCGGCCTTGTTCACAGGAGCCTAGAACTGTACACAGTACTCCATGTGTGGTCTGACTAGAGACTTGTAAAGTGGTAGGACTATGTTCTCATCACGGGCATCTATGCCCCTTTTTGATGCAACCCATTATCTTATTGGCCTTGGCAGCAGCTGCCTGACACTGGTTTCTACAGCTTAGGAATTTGCTGTGAACAGCAAATTCCTAAGTCCATTTCCAAGTCAGTGTTACCGAGTGTTTTACCATTTAGTATGTACGGATGACTTGCATTATTCCTTCTGATGTGCATAACTTTACATTTGTCAGTGTTAAACTTCATCTGCCACTTATCTGCCCAAGCCTCCAATCTATCCAGATCCCTCTGTAGCAGTATACTGTCCTCTGTAGTGTATATATCCAGTCTACGGTACCCTGTATATTTACACACACACACACACACACACATATATACATACACAGCATACGGTCCTCTGTAGACTATATATACAGCATACGGTCCTCTGTAGACTATATATACAGCATACTGCCCTCTGTAGACTATATATACAGCGTACTGCCCTCTGTAGACTATATATACAGCGTACTGCCCTCTGTAGACTATATATACAGCATACTGCCCTCTGTAGACTATATGTACAGCGTACTGCCCTCTGTAGACTATATATACAGCGTACTGCCCTCTGTAGACTATATATACAGCATACTGCCCTCTGTAGACTATATATACAGCATACTGCCCTCTGTAGTATATATACAGCATACTGCCCTCTGTAGTATATATACAGTATACTGTCCTCTGTAGTATATATGTATAGTATACTGTCTTCTGTAGTATATATATACAGCATACTGCCCTCTGTAGTATATATACAGCATACTGCCCTCTGTAGACTATATATACAGCATACTGCCCTCTGTAGACTATATATACAGCATACTGCCCTCTGTAGACTATATATACAGCATACTGCCCTCTGTAGACTATATATACAGCATACTGCCCTCTGTAGTATCACATATGCACTACAGCATACTGCCCTCTGTAGACTATATATACAGCATACTGCCCTCTGTAGACTATATATACAGCATACTGCCCTCTGTAGACTATATATACAGCATACTGCCCTCTGTAGACTATATATACAGCATACTGCCCTCTGTAGACTATATATACAGCATACTGCCCTCTGTAGTACTATATATACAGCATACTGCCCTCTGTAGACTATATATACAGCATACTGCCCTCTGTAGACTATATATACAGCATACTGCCCTCTGTAGTATATATACAGTATACTGTCCTCTGTAGTATATATGCAGTGTACTGTCCTCTGTAGTATATATATATATATATATAGTACACTGTCCTCTGTAGTATATATGCAGTATACTATCCTCCTCTGTGTTAATTACTTTACACAGTTTAGGGTCATCTGCAAAAATAGATATTTTACTGTGCAAGCCTTCTACAAGATCATTAATATATTGAAGAGAATAGGTCCCAATACTGACCCCTGAGGTACCCCACTAGTGACAGTGACCCCCTCAGGTACCCCACTAGTGACAGTGACCCCTCCAGTACTGACCCCTGAGGTACCCCACTAGTGACAGTGACCCCTCCAGTACTGACCCCTGAGGTACCCCACTAGTGACAGTGACCCCTCCAATACTGACCCCTGAGGTACCCCACTAGTGACAGTGTCCCCTCCAATACTGACCCCTGAGGTACCCCACTAGTGACAGTGGCCCCTCCAATACTGACCCCTGAGGTACCCCACTAGTGACAGTGACCCTCCAGTACTGACCCCTGAGATACCCCACTAGTGACAGTGACCCTCCAATACTGACCCCTGAGGTACCCCACTAGTGACAGTGACCCTCCAATACTGACCCCTGAGGTACCCCACTAGTGACAGTGACCCTCCAATACTGACCCCTGAGGTACCCCACTAGTGACAGTGACCCTCCAATACTGACCCCTGAGGTACCCCACTAGTGACAGTGACCCAATCTGAGTATCTACCGTTAATAACCACCCTCTGTTTTCTGTCACTCAGCCAGTTACTTACCCGCATACAGACATTTTCTCCCAGTCCGAGCATCCTCATTTTATATACTAACCTTTTATGAGGTACAGTGTCAAATGCTTTGGAGAAGTCCAGATATACGACATCCATTGATTCGCCGCTGTCAAGTCTAGAACTTACCTCCTCATAGAAACCGACCCCTCATGAAGCCGTGCTGACATGGCTTGTCCAGGTATCCAGCTTTCCCAGAATACCACATTGCTAATCGGACTATTTACACCCAGTTATGGGAGAACGGAGGCAGATTGGCTCTTCAGACTCCTGGGAGGGCAGAGCGCCCCGGTCATTCTCACACAGTTATTAGTAAGAAACACGGAGAAGGATATGGCGAATACACGCGTGAGCTTTAAGACCCCACTAGTGGAGTTATTTACATGGGGGGGCAGTGTCACACATTACATATGTACAGATAGCGTAAGATTGTAAGCTCCAAGGGTCAGGGTTCTCTAATATCTCAGTTTACGTTTCTTAGTCAGATCAGTCACCCAACTTTCCCGGAACACCGACCAGTTAGTCAGACTACTTACACCGTGCTATGGGAGAACAGATTTTGCTATTCGGACTCCCGGGAAAGCAGAGTGCCCCTTTAAATATCACCCAAAACACGGCGGCAAATACACAAACGTGCTCGAAGATCTACTTATCAATTCCTTTACACAACAGGACGGCGGAAAAGACAACACCCATCATCCCGGTCATGCTCGGAAGGTTGGGGAATTATTTATATGGGGGGGGGGGGGTTAGATTGTTAGCTGCAGGGGTCAGGGGTCTCTCACCCTCTTCACTCTGGCCATAGAAATAAAGGATATTAAAGGGACATCATGACTCGGGCTCATCCAGCATCATCATCCTCATCCTCACATTTCTTCCGGGAAGTGTCCTTTAACAGTTAATGGACGGTGACGCCGCAAGGAACAAGGAAAAAAAAAAACTAAAAAATGTGAAGTAAAGCGAAAAAAATGCACAGACTGAAAACAGAGCATCTATGCAAATGCCCCCAGGGATCAGAAGGGGAAAGAGCGAGACCGTGCCGGCAGGGAAGGGGTTAACAGAGCCCAGGCCTGGACCAGGGGGGGTTTGAGGGGGTCTCCTCTTGTTGACATGCAGGATCCAAGCTCTTTCCCTCCCAGCAGCACAGAGCAACATGAGCACCAGATACATAATGCAACATGATGACACATCCAGCTCTGCTACATCTGTACTCCACACAAATCGTCACCTATGCAATGTACTCTGCAATATCTCTAGACGCCCCCAATATCATCCCTGGGGGGGGGGGGCACAGGCAAGAAAACACGTCCTCCATCCACGATCAGCAGCTTACCCTCAGGGATCCAGTATCGGGAGCGGATCGAGCGATCTGGTGCGGGGATCCAGGGGCGCCGTGTTTTCCTCCCTCCAGGGTGGTGTACGCGATCCCGTCCCGGAGAAGTTACAATCCAGCAACGGAGGGGCGACACCCGAATCCTGGCGGCGCAAGGAGCTAATGCAGCCTCATGGTGGCCCCCCACTTAGGGCCCCGTGGGGTAGGGTGGGAAGGGGGTATGCGGGAGGGTGTGCTTGCTAGAACCCTGTGTGATCCGCCATGATGCCTGTGCACAGAAAAGAGGGAGGGAGGCGAACCGTGCACACAGCGAACCTGGGAGCAGCTCCTGTCAATCACTCCCTCCGGACACGCCTTCTCACCGCCCGGCCACGCCCCTCCTGAACGGCGCGGCCCAGCTAGCCCCTCCCGGCCACGCCCCCTCCCTCCAGCTGCGCGGCTTGTCAATCACTCCCCCGACCACGCCCCCGTCCCCAGCTGCACTCCCACACACGAGCAGCATCCTGTCACAATCACTGGATTGTTTGCTCCTCTCAGCTCGGCTGTGGATCCAGTCTGTTCTGTTTTATCCTGCAGTTTATGTGTGTGTGAGGTGGTGACCACCCCCGCTGGCATCCCTGGTCACTACAGGTGCCCCCCTTTCACAGCTGGCAGCTGCAGCTCTAAGGAGCGATGGTGGGCTAGGCCGGCCATAAACCGTGTGTCTATACCGATAACTTTCTGATCATAAGCCGCTTGTGTCCAGTAAAATGATGGACACCATGATGGAAGCCCGACGGGCGCCATTATAGTCAGTGGGGTCCACCAAGAGTCAACGGAAATGTGAACAGAACCGTATGTCCCAGCAGATCTCACCAATTTAAGCTCCAGGTAATATCTCACCTGGCAGGGTGGAGCACCGCTGTCATCAGGGTGGAGGTCCCCCATATCTGCTCCACTGTGACAATTCCACTAGTGAACACCAGGTGGCGATGCAGAAACCTTCCATTCAGAACCACAGTGGGCACAGTATGGATAGATTACTGTATAGCCCCCAAGATCATGGAGGGAGTCTTAGCTTTGCCTTGGCGACGCCCCCTATTCGTATATACACTGCTATACTAAAACTCCCCTTCAGGCCGGATTCACACTGCATTTTAGCTTTCCCCTGGGGGGTATACTTTGGAATAAGGAAGGATAAAACGCACTGTGAACCCAGCCTAACGTTTATGGCTTCTGATGGCCACATGGAATGTGCTGTCTGATTTCTACAGCTCCACCACAGACCTATGCGTCTCCATGGTAACAGACAACAAACAAACCCTGTGTAGTCTGCTCCTGCAGTCATATCCACGTCTCTCTGTCCTTAATACATCACACATACGCTACTCAGGGGTGCACCACCAATGAGGCCAGGTGAGGCGATCGCAGCACCCGGTAGGGGCAGCCGAAGGGAAGGGGTTAGGTTAAGAAATTGGCATTGGGGAGGGAGGGGCGCCGTTTCAGTTTTCGCCTCAGGCAGTACAAGGGCTAGGCGCACCCCTGACGCTACTCTAAGGTAGAGGACAGATGGAAGGAGGTACGACTGCTGGGTCAGACTACACAGGGTTTGTTTGTAGTCTGTCGCCATGGAGATGAATAATCTTAGAGGCTGTAGAAGAAAAACCATAGGGAATTTTTAACGAAAACCTATTACAACATTGCTTTACTTATTATTTTAGAGACATTGAGACAATAAAAAAAAAACGGATAATAGTGGAGCAGCATAAAACCGCGCTCACCGTCCACGTGGCACAAAGGTCGGGAGGCCGGTCTTCTCCTTTAAGGAGGAAGTCCAATTTCCTGCCTATTAGTATAAGGGTGGGCTTTTCTTGACAGTCATGAAATATGTAATATATTACAGCCGACCATGAGTCGGCGGAGGGGAAGTCACCAAGCCGGCGAGCGGATCATCTATTTATATGACTTGGCAAAGGAAAACGCCATCCTTGGAGCACATCGAGCCACACTCATCACCTGCTAACAATGGAGACCGTCATATTATAGGAAATGTGATAGAAAACAGTCACATCGGTGAGGCGCGAGGTACACCGCGCCCCCTATAGTCAACTCAGGAAATCACATTCCCATTATTAAGATGACCAATAGCATCAAGAGGCTGAGGGAGGAACCAAGGGCGTATACAGGAGGAAGAAAAACACCATATATATATACTGAACAAAAATATAAACGCAACGCGTTCAGTTTTGCTCCCATTTTGCATGAGCTGAACTCAAAGATCTGAAACATTTTCTACTTACACAAAAGACCCATTACTCTCAAATATTGTTCAAAAATCTGTCTAAATCTGGGTCAGTGAGCACTTCTTAGCCGAGATACTCCATACCACCTCACAGGTGTGGCAGCATGAATATTGCACGGGTGTGCCTTAGACTGCCCACAACAAAAGGCCACTCTGAAACGTGAGGTTTGATCACACAGCACAATGCCACAGATGTCGCAACGTTTAAGGGAGCGTTTCAGATCTTTGAGTACAGCTCATGCAAAAAAGGAGCGTTTCAGATCTTTGAGTACAGCTCATGCAAAATGGGAGCAAAACCAAAAGTGTTGTGTTTATATATTCTTTTCAGTGTAGAAAAGTACTGGTGGGGGGTGAATATCTCACCCACAATGCTGAGATGGGTGAGGTACAAGAATCCAGGAAAGCTGCGTGGTTTCAGCAAAGTGTAGTTTGCTGAGGCAGTTTTCTTTAAAGTATGTAACGGCCTGGATTTTTATGAAATGTTTGGTGGGTTTTGGTAGAGGGACTTGTCATTCCCTCCCCACTCCAGTACACACGTTCGTCTAGCCAGAGTGTAGCTGCTAGTCTGAATACTGTGGGGATAAAGATAGGGCTGACTGCCTCATTAAGGCCTTATTCACACGTCCGTAGTGTTTATGGATCTGCAAATTGCGGATCCATAAACACACCCGGCCGGCAGCCCCATAGAAATGTCTATTCTTGTCCGCAATTGAGGGCAAGAATAGGACATGCTCTACTTTTTTGCGGAGCTGCGGCCGTAAGATCGGCGGTGCGCTATGCAAAAACTGATGCGGAGAGCACAGTGTGTGCTCTCCACATCGTTCTGTGCCCCATTCACAGTCAATGGGTCCGCATGTATTCCGCAGAATTGCGGAATACATGCACACATATATGCGGATGTGTGAATAAGGCCTAAGTGCCTGGAAACTGCATGACCTGTGGAGGCCGTACAAAGCCTGATCCCTCTGTAGTTGTACTGGAAGTACATAGATGTACATAGCACCACTCCTTGGTGCGGGATTTTATTTGTCAGTGAGTGCATTTTCATACTTGTTATGTCACACCTATACAGTTTCGCCCGTCGTTTGCCCGCGGTGGGGTCGTCAATGACAGACTCCCAAATTTCGGGGATTAAAAGTCCAAACAGTTTTTATTTTCCGTCCAACGCTAGTCAGAGGCATGGGCGTTCATTACTCACTTTTATGCATCCACATGTGTGCGACATACACGCAACCAATCACCTTGCCCGTCAGGGCGCTAACTATACATTAGCTTACCTCATCTATGTACTTCCAATCCTACCACAGATATGGCTAGATGGAAATACCCTTTTATCATGGTGGGAGTGATGGCAATCTCTGTACAACGCTGTATAATATGCTGGCGCTATATACGTGAATAGAATAAAAATCAAGATTAGAACTATTCCAGCAGAGTATTGTTACCCATGGGGGTATGAAACAATGCATAGGACTATACATCCCTGTATACTAAGCATAGTATATACATATATCACGCCAAGCGTGAACTGTAAAGCGCTGCGCAATATGTTGGTGCTATAGAAATAAAGATGATTATTATTATAGGCATAGTATATACACACATATCATGGCAGAGTATGTAATAGTGCCGTTGGTTGAGCAGATTTTTTAGTTCGGAGACTTTCTCTGATATTTGCATTTTTTTTACTGTTTTGAATATTTTTTACAGAGCAATGAACGTGACCCCATACATACCGATCTAGACTATGTGTAGGAGAAGGGCACTTAGCTGCCATCCCCTCAGTCGATGAGGTTGGTGGTCTTATGGATCTGGTTACTCAACTTTATACTGTGTCAACCAGATGGCAAATTCATCTCGGGTGGGGTTGTGTAGTGGGCGCGCGTAGCTGAGCGCTCCCTGTCGAAGATATCGTCACACTTAACAATAATCACCACCATTGTAATCGATGCGTCATCCTGATATTGTGACTTGAGATCTTCGCATTTTGGGCGCTTGTTGTGTCATCAGTGCGGTCACACACGCGACAGCGGCTACATTGTGTGTACACAACACAGGAGGCAACACAACATATCTCAGGATCTAGAGAGGATCCGGATCTGTCCTGCCCCCGCCAGTGAATAGTATCACCTCTATCACATAACAGCTGCCGCCCCTTCTAGGAATCCCACCATTTTGGCTATAGAGGCCAAAAGTCTTTAAAGGGGTTTTCCCATGAATGATGTAAAAGATGAAAATCAGACATCACATAGTACAGGACGATCTCTTTCTAACAAAGCTAGAACCGGCCCTGTACCTCACATGGATCCAGAGAACTCCCCATTCGTTGCTCTGCTCAAGGGAAGCGTCTCTTCTGCTGCATCTCAGGGGGCGTGCCCATGCTCTCCCTATCACAGCTCAGGAGGCGTGTCTCAGCTCTCCCTATCACAGCTCAGGAGGCGTGTCCATGCTCTCCCTATCACAGCTCAGGAGGCGTGTCCATGCTCTCCCTATCACAGCTCAGGAGGTGTGTCTCAGCTCTCCCTATCACAGCTCAGGAGGCGTGTCCATGCTCTCCCTATCACAGCTCAGGAGGCGTGTCCATGCTCTCCCTATCACAGCTCAGGAGGCGTGTCCATGCTCTCCCTATCACAGCTCAGGAGGCGTGTCCATGCTCTCCCTATCACAGCTCAGGAGGCGTGTCCATGCTCTCCCTATCACAGCTCAGGAGGCGTGTCCATGCTCTCCCTATCACAGCTCAGGAGGCGTGTCCATGCTCTCCCTATCACAGCTCAGGAGGCGTGTCCATGCTCTCCCTATCACAGCTCAGGGAGCGTGTCCATGCTCTCCCTATCACAGCTCAGGGAGCATGTCCATGCTTTCCTTATCACAGTTCAGGAGGTGTGTCCATGCTCTCCCTATCACAGCTTGGGAGGCGTGTCCATACTCTCCCTAAAACAGCTCGGGAGGCGTGTCCATACTCTCCCTATAACAGCTCAGGAGGCGTGTCCATGCTCTCCCTATCACAGCTCAGGGGGTGTGTCAATGCTCTCCCTATCACAGCTCGGGAGGCGTGTCCATGCTCTCCCTATCACAGCTCAGGGAGCGTGTCCATGCTCTCCCTATCACAGCTCAGGGGCGTGTCCATGCTCTCCCTATCACAGCTCAGGAGGCGTGTCCATGCTTTCCTTATCACAGTTCAGGAGGTGTGTCCATGCTCTCCCTATCACAGCTCAGGAGGCATGTCCATGCTCTCCCTATCACAGCTCAGGAGGCGTGTCCATGCTCTCCCTATTACAGCTCAGGAGGCGTGTCCATGCTCTCCCTATCACAGCTCAGGGAGCGTGTCCATGCTCTCCCTATCACAGCTCAGGAGGCGTGTCCATGCTCTCCCTATCACAGCTCAGGAGGCGTGTCCATGCTCTCCCTATCACAGCTCAGGAGGTGTGTCCATGCTCTCCCTATCACAGCTCAGGGAGCGTGTCCATGCTCTCCCTATCACAGCTCAGGGAGCATGTCCATGCTTTCCTTATCACAGCTCAGGAGGTGTGTCTCAGCTCTCCCTATCACAGCTTGGGAGGCGTGTCCATACTCTCCCTAAAACAGCTCGGGAGGCGTGTCCATACTCTCCCTATAACAGCTCAGGAGGCGTGTCCATGCTCTCCCTATCACAGCTCAGGGGGCGTGTCAATGCTCTCCCTATCACAGCTCGGGAGGCGTGTCCATGCTCTCCCTATCACAGCTCAGGGAGCGTGTCCATGCTCTCCCTATCACAGCTCAGGGGGCGTGTCCATGCTCTCCCTATCACAGCTCAGGGGGCGTGTCCAAGCTTTCCCTATCACAGCTCAGAAGACAGTTGTCAGATGAAACGGAGCATGTGCGGCCTTCTCAGTGAGCAGTACAAAGGAATAAGAAAAAAAAACAGCAGGTGGCGCTATACAGATACATTTCATTAAATAACTCAGTGGCTATGCTAAATTTTTAATTACATGCAATTACAAAAGTGTTTACATCAATGCACTGGTTTGAGAACTGTAGAATATTCATCATGGGAGAACCCCTTTAATTAAAGGGGTATTCCCATCTCTGCCAGGGTTACAGAAACACCACAGTGGGCTATGCTAAATTGTCTCTGTAAATTGGGAGCTCCCTTTCACCTCTATGGAAGTTACAGAAACAGCATGTCGCTTGATTGTTTCCACCTCTGACCGCCAAACACGACGGCTGACGACATAAATGGCTGAGATGGGAGAACCCCTTTAGAAGAGTCAGAAACTTATGGGCGTGATCTATGACCATTAGATGGTACCCCGCTCTGGACAGCGGTTTACTCAGGCTGAGGCAACGAGCACACAGTTACAGTCTCTCAGACAGCACCTAAACTTGATGGTTACAGAGTTTGGCGGTTATCAATAGTAACAGGAAAGTCTCTATAGGCAGGTTGCTAAGTTTATTTATAGGTGGTTACCATGGTAACAGGGCAGTCTCTATTCTCCACCGGTGATTACCATACCTGTCAATCTGGCAGGATATTCTACTGTGTGGGAGCACTAAGGGGGTACAACTTCTGTGTGGAGGGCTCAAAGGGGGTATAACTACTGTGTGGAGGGCTCTTAGGGGGCATAACTACTGTGTGGAGGGCTTTAAGGGGGCATAACCACTGTGTGGAGGGCTCTAAGGGGGCATAACCACTGTGTGGAGGGCTCTAAGGGGGCATAACTACTGTGTGAAGCACTAAGGGGCATAACTACTGTGTGGGGGCACTAAGGGGCATAACCACTGTGTAGGGAGGGCACTAAGGGGCATAGCCACTGTGTGGTGGGCTCTAAGGGGGCATAACTACTGTGTGGAGGTCTCTAAGGGGGCATAACTACTGTGTGGAGGGCTCTCAGGGGGCATAACCACTGTGTGGAGGGCTCTAAGGGGGCATAACCACTGTGTGGAGGGCTCTAAGGGGGCATAACCACTGTGTGGAGGGCTCTAAGGGGGCATAACTACTGTGAGAAGCACTAAGTGGCATAACTACTATGTGGGGGCACAAAGGGGCATAACCACTGTGTAGGGGGCTCTAAGGTGGCATAACCACTGTGTAGGGGGCTCTAAGGGGGCATAACCACTGTATGTGGGGCCTCAAAAGGCATAATTACTGTGTGGAGGGCTCTAAAGGGGCATGACTACTGCATACCTCCCAACTGTCTAAATGATCAAAGAGGGGCACATCGTGTTGAGCGCAAAGCACGCCACGGCAATTTTTTTCTGCACTAGGCCACGCCTCTAACTCCGCCCAAAACATAACTATACACCTAATCCAAACCAGTCCTCTTAATGCTCCCACAAAGTAATTATTCCCCCTTCACCAAACAATATTTATGCCCACATTGTGCCCCCTCACAGAATTATGCCCAGCTGTGCCCCCAGTAATATGCCATGGTATGTGCCCCTCACAGAAAGTTCTGGTCTGTGGAGGAGAAGGAGCCGAGGCTGACTGCTGGCCCCTGGGGTAGTCACTGGTAACAAGACATTCTCTATACTCCTCTGGGGTAGTCACTGGTAACAGGACAGTCTCTATACACCCATGGGGTAGTCACTGGTAACAGGACAGGCTCTATACTCTCCTGGGGTAGTCACTGGTAACAGGACAGTCTCTATACTCCCCTGGGGTAGTCACTGGTAACAGGACAGTCACTATACACCCATTGGGTAGTCACTGGTAACAGGACAGTCTCTATACTCTCCTGGGGTAGTCACTGGTAACAGGACAGTCTCTATACTCCCCTGGGGTAGTCATTGGTAACAGGACAGTCTCTATACTCCTCTGGGGTAGTCACTGGTAACAGGACAGTCTCTATACTCCCCTGGGGTAGTCACTGGTAACAGGACAGTCTCTATACTCCTCTGGGGTAGTCACTGGTAACAGGACAGTCTCTATACTCCCTGGGGTAGTCACTGGTAACAGAACAGTCTCTATACTCTCCTGGGGTAGTCACTGGAACAGGACAGTCTCTATACTTCCCTGGGGTAGTCACTGGTAACAGGACAGTCTCTATACTCTCCTGGGGTAGTGACTGGTAACACGACAGTCTCTTTACCCTGGGGTAGTCACTGGTAACAGGACAGTCTCTATACTCCCCTGGGGTAGTCACTGGTAACAGGACAGTCTCTATACTTCCCTGGGGTAGTCACTGGTAACAGGACAGTCTCTATACTCCTCTGGGGTAGTCACTGGTAACAGGACAGTCTCTATACTTACCTGGGGTAGTCACTGGTAACAGGACAGTCTCTATACACCCATGGGGTAGTCACTGGTAACAGGACAGGCTCTATACTCTCCTGGGGTAGTCACTGGTAACAGGACAGTCTCTATACTTCCCTGGGGTAGTCACTGGTAACAGGACAGTCTCTATACACCCATGGGGTAGTCACTGGTAACAGGACAGGCTCTATACTCCCCTGGGGTAGTCACTGGTAACAGGACAGTCTCTATACTCCCCTGGGGTAGTCACTGGTAACAAGACAGTCACTATACACCCATGGGGTAGTCACTGGTAACATGACAGTCTCTATACTCTCCTGGGGTAGTCACTGGAACAGGACAGTCTCTATACTCCCCTGGGGTAGTCATTGGTAACAGGACAGTCTCTATACTCCCCTGGGGTAGTCACTGGTAACAGGACAGTCTTTATACTTCCCTGGGGTAGTCACTGGTAACATGACAGTCTCTATACACCCATGGGGTAGTCACTGGTAACAAGACAGTCACTATACACCCATGGGGTAGTCACTGGTAACATGACAGTCTCTATACTCTCCTGGGGTAGTCACTGGAACAGGACAGTCTCTATACTCCCCTGGGGTAGTCATTGGTAACAGGACAGTCTCTA
This sequence comes from Bufotes viridis, assembly GCA_033119425.1. Taxonomy (NCBI): domain Eukaryota; kingdom Metazoa; phylum Chordata; class Amphibia; order Anura; family Bufonidae; genus Bufotes; species Bufotes viridis. The sequence continues at coordinate 616,423,852 of CM065589.1, forward strand.
TACTCCCCTGGGGTAGTCACTGGTAACAGGACAGTCTTTATACTTCCCTGGGGTAGTCACTGGTAACATGACAGTCTCTATACACCCATGGGGTAGTCACTGGTAACAGGACAGGCTCTAAACTCTCCTGGGGTAGTCACTGGAACAGGACAGTCTCTATACTTCCCTGGGGTAGTCACTGGTAACAGGACAGTCTCTATACTCTCCTGGGGTAGTGACTGGTAACAGGACAGTCTCTATACCCTGGGGTAGTCACTGGTAACAGGACAGTCTCTATACTCCCTGGGGTAGTCACTGGTAACAGGACAGTCTCTATACTTCCCTGGGGTAGTCACTGCTAACAGTACAGTCTCTATACTTCCCTGGGGTAGTCACTGGTAACAGGACAGTCTCTATACTCTCCTGGGGTAGTGACTGGTAACAGGACAGTCTCTATACTCTCCTGGGGTAGTCACTGGTAACAGGACAGTCTCTATACTCCCTGGGGTAGTCACTGGTAACAGGACAGTCTCTATACTCTCCTGGGGTAGTCACTGGTAACAGGACAGTCTCTATACTTCCCTGGGGTAGTCACTGGTAACAGGACAGTCTCTATACTCCCCTGGGGTAGTCACTGGTAACAGGACAGTCTCTATACTCTCCTGGGGTAGTCATTGGTAACAGGACAGTCTCTATACTCCCCTGGGGTAGTCACTGGTAACAGGACAGTCTCTATACTCCCCTGGGGTAGTCACTGGTAACAGGACAGTCTCTATACTTCCTGGGGTAGTCACTGGTAACAGGACAGTCTCTATACACCCCTGGGGTAGTCACTGGTAACAGGACAGTCTCTATACTTCCCTGGGGTAGTCACTGGTAACAGGACAGGCTCTATACTCTCCTGGGGTAGTCACTGGTAACAGGACAGTCTCTATACTCCCCTGGGGTAGTCACTGGTAACAGGACAGTCTCTATACACCCATGGGGTAGTCACTGGTAACAGGACAGGCTCTATACTCTCCTGGGGTAGTCACTGGTAACAGGACAGTCACTATACACCCATGGGGTAGTCACTGGTAACAGGACAGTCTCTATACTCTCCTGGGGTAGTCACTGGTAACAGGGCAGTCTCTATACTCCCCTGGGGTAGTCACTGGTAACAGGACAGTCTCTATACTCCCCTGGGGTAGTCACTGGTAACAGGACAGTCTCTATACTTCCCTGGGGTAGTCACTGGTAACAGGACAGTCTCTATACACCCATGGGGTAGTCACTGGTAACAGGACAGTCTCTATACACCCCTGGGGTAGTCACTGGTAAGTGGTAACAGGACAGTCACTATACACCCATGGGGTAGTCACTGGTAACAGGACAGTCTCTATACTTCCCTGGTGTAGTCACTGCCAACAGGACAGTCTCTATACACCCCTGGGGTAGTCACTGGTAACAGGACAGTCTCTATACTTCCCTGTGGTAGTCACTGGTAACAGGACAGTCTCTATACTTCCCTGGGGTAGTCACTGGTAACAGGACAGTCTCTATACACCCATGGGGTAGTCACTGGTAACAGGACAGTCTCTATAATCTCCTGGGGTAGTCACTGGTAACAGGACAGTCTCTATATTCTCCTGTGGTAGTCACTGGTAACAGGACAGTCTCTATACTCCCCTGGGGTAGTCACTGGTGACAGGACAGTCTCTATACTCTCCTGGGGTAGTGACTGGTAACAGGACAGTCTCTATACTCTCCTGGGGTAGTGACTGGTAACAGGACAGTCTCTATACTCGCCTGGGGTAGTCACTGGTAAGAGGACAGACTCTATACTCCCCTGGGGTAGTCAATGGTAACAGGACAGTCTCTATACTCTCCTGGGGTAGTCACTGGTAACAGGACAGTCTCTATACTCCCCTGGGATAGTCACTGGTAACAGGACAGTCTCTATACTCCCCTGGGGTAGTCACTGGTAAGAGGACATACTCTATACTCCCCTGGGGTAGTCACTGGTAACAGGACAGTCTCTATACTTCCCTGGGGTAGTCACTGGTAACAGGACAGTCTCTATACTTCCCTGGGGTAGTCACTGGTAACAGGACAGTCTCTATACTCTCCTGGGGTAGTCACTGGAACAGGACAGTCTCTATACTCCCCTGGGGTAGTCATTGGTAACAGGACAGTCTCTATACTCCCCTGGGGTAGTCACTGGTAACAGGACAGTCTTTATACTTCCCTGGGGTAGTCACTGGTAACATGACAGTCTCTATACACCCATGGGGTAGTCACTGGTAACAGGACAGGCTCTAAACTCTCCTGGGGTAGTCACTGGAACAGGACAGTCTCTATACTTCCCTGGGGTAGTCACTGGTAACAGGACAGTCTCTATACTCTCCTGGGGTAGTGACTGGTAACAGGACAGTCTCTATACCCTGGGGTAGTCACTGGTAACAGGACAGTCTCTATACTCCCCTGGGGTAGTCACTGGTAACAGGACAGTCTCTATACTTCCCTGGGGTAGTCACTGCTAACAGTACAGTCTCTATACTTCCCTGGGGTAGTCACTGGTAACAGGACAGTCTCTATACACCCATGGGGTAGTCACTGGTAACAGGACAGGCTCTATACTCTCCTGGGGTAGTCACTGGTAACAGGACAGTCTCTATACTCCCCTGGGGTAATCACTGGTAACAGGACAGTCTCTATACTCCCCTGGGGTAGTCACTGGTAACAGGACAGTCTCTATACTTCCCTGGGGTAGTCACTGGTAACAGGACAGTCTCTATACTCCCCTGGGGTAGTCACTGGTAACAGGACAGTCTCTATACTCTCCTGGGGTAGTCATTGGTAACAGGACAGTCTCTATACTCCCCTGGGGTAGTCACTGGTAACAGGACAGTCTCTATACTCCCCTGGGGTAGTCACTGGTAACAGGACAGTCTCTATACTTCCCTGGGGTAGTCACTGGTAACAGGACAGTCTCTATACACCCCTGGGGTAGTCACTGGTAACAGGACAGTCTCTATACTTCCCTGGGGTAGTCACTGGTAACAGGACAGGCTCTATACTCTCCTGGGGTAGTCACTGGTAACAGGACAGTCTCTATACTCCCCTGGGGTAGTCACTGGTAACAGGACAGTCTCTATACACCCATGGGGTAGTCACTGGTAACAGGACAGGCTCTATACTCTCCTGGGGTAGTCACTGGTAACAGGACAGTCACTATACACCCATGGGGTAGTCACTGGTAACAGGACAGTCTCTATACTCTCCTGGGGTAGTCACTGGTAACAGGGCAGTCTCTATACTCCCCTGGGGTAGTCACTGGTAACAGGACAGTCTCTATACTCCCCTGGGGTAGTCACTGGTAACAGGACAGTCTCTATACTTCCCTGGGGTAGTCACTGGTAACAGGACAGTCTCTATACACCCATGGGGTAGTCACTGGTAACAGGACAGTCTCTATACACCCCTGGGGTAGTCACTGGTAAGTGGTAACAGGACAGTCACTATACACCCATGGGGTAGTCACTGGTAACAGGACAGTCTCTATACTTCCCTGGGGTAGTCACTGGTAACAGGACAGTCTCTATACACCCCTGGGGTAGTCACTGGTAACAGGACAGTCTCTATACTTCCCTGGGGTAGTCACTGGTAACAGGACAGTCTCTATACTTCCCTGGGGTAGTCACTGGTAACAGGACAGTCTCTATACACCCATGGGGTAGTCACTGGTAACAGGACAGTCTCTATAATCTCCTGGGGTAGTCACTGGTAACAGGACAGTCTCTATACTCTCCTGTGGTAGTCACTGGTAACAGGACAGTCTCTATACTCCCCTGGGGTAGTCACTGGTGACAGGACAGTCTCTATACTCTCCTGGGGTAGTGACTGGTAACAGGACAGTCTCTATACTCTCCTGGGGTAGTGACTGGTAACAGGACAGTCTCTATACTCGCCTGGGGTAGTCACTGGTAAGAGGACAGACTCTATACTCCCCTGGGGTAGTCAATGGTAACAGGACAGTCTCTATATTCCCCTGGGGTAGTCACTGGTAACAGGACAGTCTCTATACTCCCCTGGGATAGTCACTGGTAACAGGACAGTCTCTATACTCCCCTGGGGTAGTCACTGGTAAGAGGACATACTCTATACTCCCCTGGGGTAGTCACTGGTAACAGGACAGTCTCTATACTTCCCTGGGGTAGTCACTGGTAACAGGACAGTCTCTATACTTCCCTGGGGTAGTCACTGGTAACAGGACAGTCTCTATACTCCCTGGGGTAGTCACTGGTAATAGGACAGTCTCTATACTCCCCTGGGGTAGTCTCTGGTAACAGGACAGTCTCTATACTCCCCTGGGGTAGTCACTGGTGACAGGACAGTCTATATACTCCCTTGGGGTAGTCACTGGTAACAGGACAGTCTCTATTCTCCCCTGGGGTAGTCACTGGTAACAGGACAGTCTCTATACTCTCCTGGGGTAGTCACTGGTAACAGGACAGTCTCTATTCTCCCCTGGGGTAGTCACTGGTAACAGGACAGTCTCTATACTCCCCTGGGGTAGTCACTGGTAACAGGACAGTCTCTATACTCTCCTGGGGTAGTCACTGGTAACAGGACAGACTCTATACTCCCCTGGGGTAGTCACTGGTAACAGGACAGTCTCTATACTCCCCTGGGGTAGTCACTGGTAACAGGACAGTCTCTATACTTCCCTGGGGTAGTCACTGGTAAAAGGACAGTCTCTATACTCTCCTGGGGTAGTCACTGGTAACAGGGCAGTCTCTATACTCTCCTGGGGTAGTCACTAGTAACAGGACAGTCTCTATCCTCCCCTGGGGTAGTCACTGGTAACAGAACTCCCATAGTACCCCACATACAGTAAGAATACCCCCATAGTGCCCCACACACATTAAGAATACCCCCATAGTGCCCCACACACAGTTAGAATACCCCCATAGTACCCCACATACAGTAAGAATACCCCCATAGTACCCCACATACAGTAAGAATACCCCATAGTACCCAACATACAGTAAGAATACCCCCATAGTGCCCCACATACAGTAAGAATACCCCCATAGTACCCCACACACAGTTAGAATACCCCCATAGTACCCCACACACAGTAAGAATACCCCCATAGTGCCCCACATACAGTAAGAATACCCCCATAGTACCCCACACACAGTAATGCAACGGTTAGTAGCCCCATACAGGATGACGCCCCTTCACAGTTGTGCTGCCCCCATAGTGCTAATTCCTAAGTATTTCAGGGGGTAGGGATAAAGCCCGATTGTATGAGGTTGTACTGGACGTAAGAGGATCTACTATAATACTGCCCCCTATGTGGCGGGCTGGAGCGCAGTGACTTGTCTGGTGGAGTTCCCAGGCTGTAGATGAGATGGACTCCCGGTCTCTGAGTGATTTGGGTGACTTCTGCCTCCGCCCTTTATAAACATGGAGGGTGAGGGCAGTGACTGGAGGACCAGATAAGACTTGTCGCTGAGGTTATATATCATGGTGTTTGCTCAGCTCCTTTTATGAGCCGCCAGGTGCTGCGGTTATCTCGGAGGGGCAGGAGGAAGCAGGCAGGGGCCCGGGGGCGTTACCTCATCACTAGTGTTGAGTGAACTTGTGTTTTAAGTTCTGCGTCTAAAGTTCAGGTAATCGAAGAATCCCGTTATGGATTCCAAATTCCGTTATGGTCCGTGGCAGCGGAATCCATGACGGGATTCTTCGATAACCCGAACCCGAACTTTGGATGCAGAACTTAAAAAACAAGTTCGCTCAACACTACTCATCACTTCCTAGAAAAGTGCATGGGATAAGCTGGAATTGTGGGAAAGCTGGGTGACAACAACCACTATGGCCGCTCTGTTTCCGTTTTTTCCGCAATCAGTTTTTGATCCGTTTTTTTTAAAGTGCTTGAGGAAAAACCTGAAGTATAACAATCTACATCTCCCAGCAACCATCAGTGAAATACGCGTTGACATCCGGATGTCTGCTGTTTTTCACACAAGCCCCGTTTACTTCTATAGAGGCAGGGCTGAGGGAAAAATGTACAATATAGAAGATGCTGTGATTTTTTTTCCTGAACGCAGAGATGATCCGTAATAAACGACGCTCATGTGCACATGTCCATGGAAATGAATGGGTCATGATTCATTCTGGATGCTACTTGTTCGCAAGACGCATCACATGCGTGCGAAATTAACCTTAGGAGGAGAATATACGAATTCTACGCCTGTGTCACCAAGACTACTGAGCAGGAATATCAAGTGCCATCTGGTGGACAGATGTGGTATTACAGAGAGAGTAAAATTCATTATATTTAGTCCTTATTAGTGGACTGTAAGCTTTGGGTACTGTGTGCACTTCTCAACTCTGGGACCCCCACCTCTGGGCATTGGCTGTTCAGCGATACTATCCAACCAAGAATAGGGGGAGACATAGGGATGTGCTTCTCTCAAGTCTAAAGTAGTCCATGGCTCGGCTATCTTCATAGGCTTTGTGGGAGAGCGCTACATGCATGTGACTCTCTTAGGAGATGAGAAGGCGTCAAAGCCCCAGAGGTAGAATAGGAGCCTATTTTCTTGTGGAGAAGCCCCTACCAACTATAATCTGGTCCTGTATCTCTGTACTAATGATCTACCCTATGTGCTGAGCGCAGTAATGGATCCTCCCAGTAGATGGCAGGCGTGCGCTACTGAAATAAGGGTGGGTTTACGTCGTTGGGGGGAAAAAAAGGTTACAAATACGTAGCACACCACGCTTTTCCATCCTGCAGAGTCTGGTGTATGCATGTAGGAGGGTTATTTACGAACAAATATGTGCCCCTTTTTGGCGTATATCTATCGCAGATCGTGCGCACAAAGGTTATTTGTGCCGCAATTTGTAACTTTTTCTTCCACTCACGCCGGGTTTAAAACGGAGGGTTGCGTGGGGAAAAGGGCTCATTTATTATTTTCTATGCATCTTTTAGGTGTAGAAAATGGTCTAAAACGCCGGTCTTCATAAATGTCCCCCATAATGTTTTTTACACTGGAACTCTATGGTGAATGCACGCCAACGTATGGCATCAGTCTGAGGCATCCAAACACGTATACATTTTTTGTATCTGTTAAACGGATGGCAAAAATGTGAGTGGAACCGACCGTAAGCTGCATGCCACCAGATCACAGCACCAACTGCATGGACTATGGGTATGGCCTCTCACACAGTATCTATCTATCTATCTATCTATCTATCTATCTATCTATCTATCTATCTCATATCAAATTTAAATCAGCTTTATTGGTAGGACTAAGGGCTCTTTCACACTGGCGTTTTTGTTTTCCGGCATAGAGTTCCGTCGTCGGGTCTCTATGCCTGAAAAATCCTGATCAGGATCATCCCCATGCATTCTGAATGGAGAGAAATCCGTTCAGGATGCATCAGGATGTCTTCAGTTCAGGACCGGAACGTTTTTTGGACGCAGCAAATGCCGCAGCATGCTGCGCTTTTTGTTCCGTCCAAAAATCCGGAACACTTTCCGCAAGGCCGGATCCGGAATTAATGCCCATTGAAAGGCTAAAGCCTTAAGCTAAACATCGTTTCGGCGGATCCGACGTTTAGCTTTTTCTCAATTGTTACCATGGCAGCCAGGACACTAAAGTCGCTGTGTTCTCCTCTTCCCCCAGCAGTATGGAGAGTCTTTCTTCCACCTCCATGGAGGTAAAGTCTGGGCAGAGATCAGACAGTCTCCTGAGGTAAGTGCCTCTCACTGCTGAGTATTTGGGGCACCGTAGCAGAAAGTGCGCCTCATCCTCCACGGCCTCCTGGTCGCAAGGCTACCACAATCTTCTCTCCCTGGGCATGTACCTCTGTCGGTGCCGCACGGATTCGATGAGCAGGCTGTGGGCGCTCAGTCTGTAGCGGCTCAGGATCTGTCAGTCTCTGGGCTTGGGGTGTTTCTGCAGATATGGGGCCAGTTTGAACTCTCTCTGCATGCTTTGGTATACTAAAGGAGCAGGGGTGGGACTCTCGTCCTGGTTGGGTGGGTGCTGGAGTTGTGGGTTCCAAGTCCTCACCGATATAAATGCAGAAAACTCATGCAGGTGGCATAGTGATATCAAGATATTTTTATTGATTTTTCTTTGCAGGCAACTCAAAGTGGTAATGTGACGTTTCGGTCTACTTTCACACTTGCGTTGTTTGATTCCGGCAGGCAGTTCCGTTGCCTGAACTGGCTGCCGGATCAGGCGAACTGTATGCAAACCCATGTCATTTTTTCTGACTGATCAGGCATTTTTCAGACTTATCAGGTCTGAAAAACACCTGATCAGTCAAAAAAATGCATTGCAATACCGGATCCGTTTTTCCAGTGTCATCCGGCAAAACGGATCCGGTATTTTTTTTTTTTTTTTACATTTTTAAAGATCTGAGCATGTGAAGACCGGCATGCCGGGTCCATCAATGCGATATTTTTAATGCCAGATCTGGCACTAATGCATTGCAATGGAAATTAATGCCGGATTCGGCATTCTGGCATGTGTTCCGGAGTTTTGAACAGAGATAATACCTCAACATGCTGCGGTATTTTCTCCGGCCAAAACGCCGTTCAGTGACTGAACTGAAGACATCCTGATTAGAGATGAGCGAACTTTAAAAAAAAGTTCGGCGTTCGGGTTGTGGTAATCGCCGCATCCCGTTATGGATTCCACTACCGCGGACTATCGTGGCATATGGAATCCATAAGGGGCGGCTTCCACCAACCCGAACTGTTGAACAGATTTGATCCCGTGCTGAGCCACGCCCCCTGCACTGATCACATGACGGTGACGTCACCCCAGGTCCTTCGGCTGTTCAACAGTTCGGGTTGGTGGAAGCCGCCCCTTATGGATTCCATATGCCGCGATAGTCCGCGGTAGTGGAATCCATAACGGGATGCGGCGATTACCACAACCCGAACGCCGAACTTTTTTTTAAAGTTCGCTCATCTCTAATCCTGATGCATCCTGAACGGATTTCTCTCTATTCAGAATGCATGGGGATATAACTGATCAGTTCTTTTCTGGTATAGAGCCCCGAGGACGAAACTCAATACCGGAAAAGTTTAACGCTAGTGTGAGAGTACCCTAAAACAACCTTTTTCATACACAAGTTGCCAAAGAAGAATAGAAGGTGGATGAGTAAAACATGTAGAGCAAGTAAGCATGTGTGTCCACACCATGAGGGATGCAGCCCCCAGTAATATGCCTGGCTGTGCCCCCCAGTAATATGCCTGGCTGTGCCCCCCAGTAATATGCCCACATTGTGCCCCCCAGTAATATGCCCACATTGTGCCCCCAGTAATATGCCCACATTATGCCCCTATTAATATGCCCACAATGTGCCCTCAGTCATGGCCGGCGCTTCCATATAGGCAAGGGGGGCAATTGCCCCTGAGTTCTTAGGGGCCCCCAAGCCCACCACCCACCCGACACCAGCACCGGCGGGGCACAGGGAGATGAGTGCATTGTGCAGCGTTCATCTCCATAGTGATCTGTATCGCTATCCTCAGGACAGCGATAAAGATGGCTGTGCTGTGTGGCAGGGGAGGGAGAGGCGTCTCCCTTCCCTGTTCCCTTATTTGGCTGCCGACACAAGGCTCGCAGCCTATCAGAGACTGGTGCAGGCGGCGCGATGACACCGCGCAGCCTGAGCCGTACAGTGCGGGACACAGGCCGGAAGAGGCCTGCATCGCATCGCTGCCATAGAGGTAAGTAAAAGTGTTTTTTTTTTTTTATATATACCGGACTATCTGTTACTGGCACATTGGGTTGGGAGTTAAAGAGGCACTTGTTACTGGCACCTGGGATGGGGGTGGGTTAAAGAGGCACTTGTTACTGGCACATGGGGTGGGGGGTTAAAGAGGCCCTTGTTACTGGCACATGGGGTGGGGGTTAAAGAGGCACTTGTTACTGGCACATGGGGTGGGGGGTTAAGGAGGGACTTGTTACTGGCACATGGAGTGGAGGGGAGGGTTTAAAGAGGCACTTGTTACTGGAACATGGGGTGGGGGGTTAAAGAGGCACTTGTTACTGGCACATGGAGTTGGGGGGTTAAAGAGGCACTTGTTACTGGCACATGGGGTGGGGGTGGGTTAAAGAGGCACTTGTTACTGGCACATGGGGTGGGGGTTAAAGAGGCACTTGTTACTGGCACATGGGGTGGGGGGTTAAAGAGGCACTTGTTACTGGCACATGGAGTGGAGAGGGGGGTTTAAAGAGGCACTTGTTACTGGAACATGGGGTGGGGGGTTAAAGAGGCACTTGTTACTGGCACATGGAGTTGGGGGATTAAAGAGGCACTTGTTACTGGCACATGGGGTGGGGTGGGTTAAAGAGGCACTTGTTACTGGCACATGGGGTGGGGGTTAAAGAGGCACTTGTTACTGGCACATGGAGTTGGGGGGGTTAAAGAGGCACTTGTTACAGGCACATGGGGTGGGCGTGGGGTTAAAGAGGCACTTGTTACTGGCACATGGGGTGGGAGGTTAAAGAGGCACTTGTTACTGGCACATGGGGTGGGGGTTAAAGAGGCACTTGTTACTGGCACATGGGGTGGGGGTTAAAGAGGCACTTGTTACTGGCACATGGAGTGGAGGGGGTTTAAAGAGGCACTTGTTACTGGAACATGGGGTGGGGGTTAAAGAGGCACTTGTTACTGGCACGTGGAGTTGGGGGGTTGAAGAGGCACTTGTTACTGGCATATGGGGTGGGGTGGGTTAAAGAGGCACTTGTTACTGGCACATGGGGTGGGGGTTAAAGAGGTACTTGTTACTGGCACATGGAGTTGGGGGGTTAAAGAGGCACTTGTTACTGGAACATGGGGTGGGGGGTTAAAGAGGCACTTGTTACTGGCACATGGGGTGGGAGGTTAAAGAGGCACTTGTTACTGGCACATGGGGTGGGGGGTTAAAGAGGCACTTGTTACTGGCACATGAGGTGGGGGGTTAAAGAGGCACTTTTTACTGGCACATGGGATGGGGGTTTAAAGAGGCACTTGTTACTGGCACATGGGGTGGGGGTGGGGGTTAAAGAGGCACTTGTTACTGGCACATGGGGTGGGGGGTTAAAGAGGCACTTGTTACTGGCACATGGGGTGGGGGAAGGCACCTCTTACTGGCACATGGGGGGTGAGAGGCACTTGTTACTGGCACATGGGGGGAAGAGAGGCACTTGTTACTGGCACATGGGGGTGAGAGAAGCACTTGTTACTGGCACATGATTGGGGAGCATCTATGGGGGCACTTGTTACTGGCACATTATTATGGGGCTTCTACTGAGGCCACAAAAAAGGGATATTTTATATGGGGGCTCTGTGTGGTACTAGTATTATCAGGGGGTTTATCTGTTTTCGCAGTATAGTATTGGGAAGCACAGCGGCACAGTATTGGGGGTAGTAGGATGATTTGTCCAGAAGATGGGAGGATGATGGAAAAGTAGTAAACTCAGATATTTTTTTTGTTGTCAAACTGCAGAGACGGAAAATGGCGACAAAATGGTGGTCTGGTCTGAAGGTCTGAAAGGAGAAGACGAGGTCAGAGAACATCTAGATCAAAGGATACGTCACTGGATGTAAGAGGTATGGAGCGCTGTATTTCTGTATGCTGCCATCGAGGGGGGGAGGAATAATGTGACGCGAAGGGAGTGATGTACAAAGGACGGGGTGATGACGTGACATGGAGGGGGAGAAATGTGCCATTCGGGGGAGGGGGTGTGATAAATAATGTGACGCGAAGGGGGTGATGTAAGAAGGAGGGGGTGATGACGTGACATGGAGTAATATGCCCACATTGTGCCCCCCAGTAATATGCCCACATTGTGCCCCCAGTAATATGCCCACATTGTGCCCCCAGTAATATGCCCACATTGTGCCCCCAGTAATATGCCCACATTGTGCCCCGCACAAAAACACCTGTTAGGCAGCCAGGGAGACAGACACAGTCTCAACAGAAGCATGTCACCATGCGAAGACGTGTCTCCCATTCTCCCATGGGGTCTCTGGCCCTCCGGCAGAGCATACCTCACCCCTCGCTGGCCATGAGGGGCGGGGTGTCTCCTTCAGGGGGCAGAGTTAGTAAAGGTTTGCGCTTTATGCGCGCACGTCACTCTGTGAGATCCATTCCGGATCAGGACGCCATCATTCCCAGCGCTGATGCTGGTCAGGGGTCCCATCATACATAAAGTAGTTTCCTGAGGTGTTTTCGGAGGAGGAAGTTCGATTTTACCACCTCATCGACCCTATAATTGTGATATTCAATTGATTCCTGGGGCCCCTGTGACTAAGGGAGGGATTTGCAATCTCTCGGAACCCAAGAGGGTGGCCATTAGGGATTATGTCCGGGAGAATGTTTCCAAAGGTTTTATTCGCCCCTCCAAGTCTCCAGTAGGAGCCGGTTTCTTTTTTTGTCTAAAAAGGATGGGAGATTAATGCCATGTATTGACTATCGTGAACTAAATAAGATCACTATTAGGAATCAGTATCCTCTTCCTCTCATCCATGACTTGTACAACCAGCTTATTGGGGGCCAAGATATTTTGTAAATTAGATCTTAAGGGGCCTACAACCTCGTCCGTATCAAGTCAGGTGATGACTGGAAGACGGCCTTTAATACACCCAAAGGGCTTTTTGAGTACTTGGTGATGCCTTTTGGACTTTGCAAAGCCCCAGCCGTCTTTCAAGCTTTTATTAATGACATCTTTAGGGATATTTTGGGATTATTTGTCATTGTGTACATTGATGACATTTTGATAATTTCTAAAGATGTTCAGTCCCACAAGGACCATGTGCGTACGGTTCTCAAAAGACTCAGGGATAACTTCCTGTATGTGAATTTACCCAAGTGTTCTTTTGAGGTAGAGGAGATCGGGTTCCTTGGGGTGATTTTGTCACCCGCAGGCTTTTGGATGGATCCCGCCAAGGTGCAGACGATACAGGATTGGGTCCAGCCCCGGAACCTGAAAGCCCTTCAACAGTTTTTGGGTTTTGCCAACTTCTATAGGAAGTTTATTAGGGGTTTTCTCAAAAATAGTGACCTTACTTGATAAGGGGCAGATGTGTCTAGGTGGGGGGCCGATGCCGTTTCAGGATTTTCCAGCCTCAAGGAGGCTTTTGCGTCTGCTCCTCTCCTGGTCCAACATGACGTAGACAGGCAATTTGTGGTTGAGGTGGATGCTTCGGAGGTTGGGGTTGGGGCGGTGTTGTCCAAGGGGTCCCCTTCCCTCACGCACCTCCGACCTTGTGCTTTCTTTTCTAGAAAGTTCTCAACCACAGAATTAAACTATGATATTGGTAGCAGGGAGTTATTAGCCATTAAATGGGCCCTTGAGGAATGGAGACATTTCTTGGAGGGGGCCAGACATCTCTTTGTGGTTCTTACTGACCATAAGAACCTAATTTACCTGGATAATGCTAAAAGGCCTAACCCCAGGCAGGCTAGGTGGGCCTTGTTTTTGTCTGTGCCCTGTCTAGCAAGAAGGGGCTAGTCCACTCCCTAATCTTTCCCCGGGAATGGTGGTCACCTCCACCAATGTTGAATGGGAGGTGATGAAGTGGCAACATCTGGCTCCCACAGACACCCCGCAGGTTAAGTTGTTTGTGCCAGTTAATCTGAGACTCCGTATTATTCAGAGTTGCCATGATTCCGTGCTGGCCGTTCATCCAGGGGTAAAACGGACAACACATCTGTTTAGGCGGGGGTTTTGGTCGCCTTCCTTGGGGCAGGATGTTGGGGCGTTTGTCCGTTCATGTGAGGTGTGCGCCAGGAGTAAAGTACCTCGGTCCGCTCAGGCTGGGAAGCTCCTTCCCCTCCCCATCCCGGCCGTGGTCGCACATCTTAATGATTTTATTACTGATCTCCCAGTCTCTGAAGGTATGACCGTTATCTGGGTTAGGCAACATTCACAATTCCGCAAATGGGTCCACAATCCGGTCCGCGGCTCCACAAAAGATAGAACATGTCCTATTCTTGTCCGCAGCTGCGGCAACTCCAGAAGGAAGTTTTCAAGCAGAAGGTTGCTGCTGACAAATGCCGGTCTCAGAGGCAGGAGAGATGCCCAAAAATCTCAAACCCAAAGTGCACTGCCTTAAGCTCATCCCCAAATTTATCGGACCATATCCTATTCTGGAGGTAATCAATCGAGTTGCCTTTAGAATTAAACTCCGTAGGAATTTTAAAATCCCTAATGTGTTTCACAGATCCCTCCTTAAAAAAGCCTTTTGGGGGCCTTTGGTGTCCCATACTCCTCCTGGTCCTGTTCTGGTCAATAGTCAGGAGGAGTAAGAAGTTGAACAGGTTATTGACTCCCAAAAGGTCCTAAATTCGGTTCAATACCTAATACATTCGAAAAGGTATTGACCAGAGAAGAGTTCATGGATCCCTAAAAGGCGAATAAATGCCGATAAGTTGATTGAAGTTTCCAGACAAACCGGTTAGTGAGAGCCCTGAGGTCTCTCCTCAAGGGGCGGTGCTGTAAGGCAGCCAGGGAGACAGATGGAGTCTCACCGGAAGCATGTCACCACGCGAAGACATGTCTCTAATTCTTCCAGGGGGTTTCTGGCCCTCCGGCGGGGCATCCCTCACCCCTCGCTCGCCGTGAGGGGAAGGGTGTCGCCTCCGGAGAGCAGAGCTAGTAACGGTTATTGATTTATGCGCGCACGTAACCCTAGCGTCAGCTGTTGCCAGGGAACCTCTGTTTTCATGTCCTCTGACTTAGACATGTGGTGGGAGGTTGCTTCCTCTGCACACTCTCAGCCCTCACCTGTGAGGGCTGTTGTGCCCAACAACCAGCCGCCCTTCTATTTGACACCTGGGAAGGGCTCTGCTAAAGTCCCCCTTCCTGCTAAAGGCGGGTGAAGAGTACCCCGGCCCTCAAGTGTGTTTAGTGTGTGACGGCTTGCTCAAAGTGTGTCTGGTACGCCGCATTTGCTGGCCGCCAGTTTGGCTTTATCATTTCATTAGCATTACAACACCACATACTCACCTTCTTCCTAGCAGCAGCAGCAGGACATCAGCTGCTCTGGTCTGTGGAGGAGGCTGAGCCGAGGCTGACTGCTGGCCGGTCTCAAAGTAAGCCGACCAATAGTCAGTATAGAGTCAGAGAAAAGTGTCTGTCCCTGCCCCACATTTATCCTCTGTGCTACATCTGCTGCAGGTCTAGATGGCCGGTCTAAGACGATGCCATCTTTACAATTTGTAAATTTGGGCCCATCTGTGTAGATGTTGTAGTTACATAGTTATTATGGTGCTTATGGTGTTAAAAAAGGGGAGCTATAACAAGTATGGAAGAGCTGAGGGTGTCATAACCAGTATTTAACACCGGGGGGCATCATAACTAAATTTTTAGTAAATTTTATCATTTTTTGCTGGATTTATTTTTATAGCATTTGCTATGCAGAGTAAAGATTACTTTATCCTACGGATCGTTGTGATTACACTGATACCAATACTGATGCTTCTGTGTCTCTGTGTTCACAGAACCATAACATTTTTATTTTTTCCATCCACGCTGCTATAGGAGGGTTTGTTTCTGCAGGATAAGCTGTAGTTTTCTTTGGTACTGTAACACAGCGTGTGTGGACGCACTGGGTCACCGAACAGATTTGGCATGGGGCTACTCCTAAAGGCGTTATCTAAGTGGTCTTCACCCACTCACTCCTATACAGGGTTCTGATCTCCGTTGCAGGGGATCCACCATGCCTGCACAATGACAGCTGACCCAGGAGGATCAATAGACACCAGTTCATGGCTACAAGGGTACAGTTAAAATCATAGTCTGTGGACAAGGTCAGGACAGGCACAGTATGTTCAGTCTGGTAAAGTATGGGGTAAGTACGATAAACAGGCCGAGATCAGGGCAAGTGGAAATGGTTCAGCATGGTAAATGGGCAGAAGTCAGGCATGGATCAGACAGCAAGAAAAACCTTTGCAGGGACTATCAAGCTAGGGAAACTTTTTCGCTCAGACACAGCCTGTAAATGGAAGATAACTTACCTGCTTTCCGGCTCTGGCTCCACACTTCTCCTTCTGGCCTGCGATCCCTCGATGTAAACATCCGGTTTGATATCGCTGCAGCCAATCACTGGTCACAGCGGAGAGGGAGCATATCGGAGCATCGCAGGCCGGGAGGAGAAGGAGTGGGAAGTCAGTACGGAAAAGCAGGTAAGTAATCTTCCATTTATAAGTCCGGTAAAGTGTGTGTATGAGGTGGGGGGGGGGGGGGGTCGTTGCCAAAAAAAAAAAAAACCCTGGTAAAGCTGGCCATAGGCTGGGAAGCACATATGCTCTGCGGGTAGAGAGTCTCGGGCAGATAGTGAGGAGTGGACAGAGCTGTGTCTGCTGGGAAGGAGCAGGAGGATGCTGAGGAGCATGGAGCGCTGCATCGCCAGGGCCGCAGGACAGGTGAGCATTCCAGCAGCAGGTGCATGCTAATATTTTATTTCAATTTTTGAAAAAGACGAGAGAAACAATTGAAAAAAAAATAACAATACTTCATAACACTAATGTATGATGCCTTAGGCAAGGTATGCCATAAATATCTGATTGGTGTGGGTCCCACCTCTGGGAGCCGCTCCCATCTCCAGAGCGGGTCCACAAATGTCCCAGATAGGAGAACCTTTTAATAGGCTCCCATCCATTAGGACTTTTGTTAGTCCCCGACCTTCCATGGAAACCCATCGGCACCTCATTGTGGGGTAAACCATATCTAATACTTAATAAAATTCTTGTTGGCAAATTGAGGACAGTTAAGCCCCGTCCCCAGGCCTGCCCCAAACGAACAGCTCCCCAAGGTTCCTCCACCTTCTTCTCTGCTTTCCTTCCAGCAAAGGGTACATTGGCCTCCTCCAGATGTGTGCAGTCTTCAGGTCCCTTCTTCGCCTCTTCTGCCACATATATTTAGTTGTCTCTATCAGTCCCTGGGAAAGCTGGGTGACGGATTATTTGGGCACCACTTCAGCCTCCTAGGGCTTGTCACCCAGACTCCTGAAGGGCAAGTCTTCCTAGTGATCTCAGAGCCGGGGGAGTCTCATCACATAAGTGGGCAGCTGCCATTCAGGGCTGAAGGAAAGCTGGGTGAGGACGGCAGAGGTTGCCATGCTTGTGATTACAGAGGATTTGCTCCTTTCCGGGGACTGGGATTTCCAGCCATGGCCAGGACTTTCACTTTCGCTTGCTCTTCCTGTTTTTTTCACACTGGCCGCCATCCTCCTGCTTCTAAGAAATAGGAAATTCCCTAGAATACCCGACAGAAAAATTCCTAAGAATGAAATCATTCCTACGAGGCTGGACTTTTACATGAGGGTCAGCGGTGTGCAGCCCCTTCACGCATCAGAGATAAGCGTCCTCAGCACCCATCTGACGCCACTTATCTCCAGGTAAGAATCCAACCTGGAACCTAAACATTACTTGTCAGCAATGCTGGCATTGGAGGTGGGCAAACTGGACAACTGCCTAGGGCCCTCATTCCCAAAGGGGCCCCTTGTGAATCTGGATGCACCAGACTTTTGGCTTGGTGCCACAGTTTGACAGAGCGACACTTAAAGTATTGGCATCCTAAGGACGCTGATACGATTAATACCGCATAGCAGGGAGCGATAGATTTCCCACCCTGCCACAGACTAAAGGGGCAGAACTGTGCACAATACGTCCGCATCCCGAAGCAGGTGGCATGATGACATCATTGCATCACTCCGCCTGCGCCAGTGGATGGAGGAGACCCCAGCATTTTCACTCGTCAGGGGATGCGGGTAAGGTGAGTACAAGATTTATCGTTTTCTGCCCCAGAACAGTAATAACCTCCTTTGTGCCCGTGAGGGGCGCAGCTGGCACTATTTTTAGGTTTACTATCTGGCATTATTTTCAGAGTCGCTATCTGTGTGGCACAATTTTTTGCCGGATATCTATAGTTATGACACCAATATATCTGAAGAACAGTATTTGGGGGCACGGAGCAGGTGCAATAACCGGGGCAAATAGGGCAGGCACAGAACCTGGGGGTGGCAGCAGGACGGGTCGTTTCTCTAGGTTTGGGACGGTAAAGTGAGGAGCCAAGGATGCTTGCTACAGCAGACCCTGAAGACCCAAGTCAAGGCAAGATGGGAAAAGTGAGCGGCTTACAACTGGGATACAGCCACATTGTAATCGGACCGGTTCTTCACACTGCCCGTGAGGACTGGGGTTTATTTCTGGTGGAGATATTTAGACCCTACTAAATGCCCCTTTAAGCTGTCCCGCCAGCTCGTCTTCTTCCCTTAGTGTCCCTCAAAGCGCATCGAGGCCCTATGGGTAAGACTGCGTGTATATAAGATTATACATCATCAAGCTTCTGAGATCAGTGCCACAATGTGCGTTTTCTACGCTGCCTTCTGAATTGTGTTTCAGCATTTCAGAATTTGGGGCCTCACTTTTAACGTTGCCCGGGGCCACACTTTATCTAAAGCTGATCCTGCATGTCACTGCAGGAACATAACTAGAATGTATAGGGGACATAGTAGAGTCAGGCACCAAGATGCCAGCCGCAGGTCCTGTAAGCGGCCTCCATGGATGGGACTTGTTTTTCCAGTACATCCCACAGATGAACATCGGATTGAGGTCTGGAGAGTTTGGAGGCCAAGTCATCACCTTGATCTTTGTGTCACGTTCCTCATTCCTGGACAGTCCTTGCAGTGTGGTCGGGGCTCTATCCTGTTGAAAGGTGTCACTGGTATTAGGGGGCATCGCTGCCATGGAGGGAAAACTTGTCTGTACAATGGATAGGTAGCTGGTACGTTATGATACCGGGACCCAAGGTTTCCAGCAGAACATTGCAGAGCATCACACTGCGCCGCCAGCTTCTCTTCTTCCCTTAGTGTATCCTGGTGACAGGTAGGTGATGTACACACACCCGGCCAGCCACACCAAGTAACCTGATTCATCAGACCAGGCCGTCTTCTTCCCTTAGTGTATCCTGGTGACAGGTAGGTGATGTACACACACCCGGCCAGCCACACGAAGTAACCTGATTCATCAGACCAGGCCGTCTTCTTCCCTTAGTGCATCCTGGTGACAGGTAGGTGATGTACACACACCCGACCATCTACATGAAGTAACATGGTTTATCAGACCAAGCCGTCTTCTTCCCTTAGTGTATCCTGGTGACAGGTAGGTGATGTACACACACCCGACCATCTACATGAAGTAACCTGATTCATCAGACCAGGCCGTCTTCTTCCCTTAGTGCATCCTGGTGACAGGTAGGTGAAGTACACACACCCGGCCATCTACATGAAGTAACATGATTCATCAGACCAGGCCGTCTTTTTCCCTTAGTGCATCCTGGTGACAGGTAGGTGATGTACACACACCCGGCCATCTACATGAAGTAACCTGATTCATCAGACCAGGCCGTCTTCTTCCCTTAGTGCATCCTGGTGACAGGTAGGTGATGTACACACTAGAACCTATACAATACCACCAACTTAGTCAAATAACTAGATATCTGCAACTGGTATTAACCAGTGCTACAATACCTACAATGCCTCCTGACGAAGCCTGTGAGGTGAAACGCGCGTCGAGGCAGTTGGTGTGGTGAACAGGCCGCCGGGTTATGGGTATGTTATTCTCACTATCCATCACTTTCATTGCTCTGCCTTATGCTGTTGCTGGGTGTGTGTGCTATCTATGATGGTATATGGCAAGCATCCTCAAACTGCAGACCTCCAGCTGTTGTAAAACTACAACTCCCATAATGCCCTGCTGTAGGCTGATCGGGCATGCTGGGAGTTGTAGTTTTGCAACAGCTGGAGGGCCGCAGTTTGAGGATGCCTGGTATATGGGGTTGGGTCCTGGTACTGTATTACTGCATGGTTGACGATTTTTGTCACCTGCATATTCTGATTACCTATTGGACCAATCGATACCCTGTTTTTTGTATTAGGTGTATCATGCACACTTACGGACGGCATTATGACTGAGTTTTGCATTTATTTATATATTTAAATCCCGCTCCCTGGTCGTGTGCTGACCCACAGTCTTTGATGTTTTCAGTGGATCACCGTCTTTTGTATTTCTGTAGTACTATTTAATAAAGTGAATTTGATATTTTATCATATATGTTGCTTTTGTATTTTGTGCAAGCACTGGTTGAGTGGTTGGTTTTGTAGGTGATGTACACAGACCCGGCCATCTACATGAAGTAACATGGTTCATCAGACCAGGCCGTCTTCTTCCCTTAGTGCATGCTGGTGACAGGTAGCTGATGTACACACACTCAGCCATCTACATGAAGTAACCTGATTCATCAGACCAGGCCGTCTTCTTCCCTTAGTGCATCCTGGTGACAGGTAGGTGATGGACACACATCCGGCTATCTACATAAAGTAACATGGTTCATCAGACCAGGCCGTCTTCTTCCCTTAGTGTATCCTTGTGACAGGTAGGTGATGTACACACACCTGGCCATCTACATGAAGTAACATGGTTCATCAGACCAGGCCGTCTTCTTCCCTTAGTGCATCCTGGTGACAGGTAGGTGATGTACACACGCCCAGCCATCTACATGAAGTAACATGGTTCATCAGACCAGGCCGTCTTCTTCCCTTAGTGCATGCTGGTGACAGGTAGGTGAAGTACACACACCCGGCCATCTACATAAAGTAACATGATTCATCAGACCAGGCCGTCTTTTTCCCTTAGTGCATCCTGGTGACAGGTAGCTGATGTACACACGCCCGGCCATCTACATGAAGTAACATGATTCATCAGACCAGGCCGTCTTCTTCCCTTAGTGTATCCTGGTGACAGGTAGGTGATGGACACACATCCGGCCATCTACATAAAGTAACATAGTTCATCAGACCAAGCAGTCTTGGTGAGGGGCAGCAGTAGGGCCACGGGCAATGAGCGCTTTCATTGTGGCAAAGGGGTTATGTTAAGAAATTGCCTGGGGGGGGAACGGTTTCAGTTTTCGCCTCAGGCAGCAGAAGGGCTAGGTGCACCCTTGCCTATCCTACTCCCACCAATCAGCTTTTAGCAGCCGCAGATTCCAGAAGTAAACAGTGTATGCTGCAGGAACGCCACAGCGCCATACACTGTGTAGTGGCCGCTCTCAGGTACTGCAGCTCAGCTCCTATTCAAGTCAATAGGCTACGTCATCAATATGTTTTTTTTCCATAAACACCCCTTTAACTATATGTCTCCGGCCCACAAACTACTAGAAGCCAGCCAATTTATCACATGGTCCTAGAAGATAGAATGAGGTAAAACTGAGGAGTGAAAGGATGGAATTACGGTAAGGATGCGGTGTCTGTGTTTCACTTCCATCATTTGGTACAACTGCAAAACCACATTTACGGAGGTCAATGGTGGGAAACTGAAACTTATATGAGTCCGAATACTAGAAAGGGAAGGATCTCCAGTATCCATAATATATATTCTGCAGAGCTTTATAGACATTGTTATGTCTCATGCAGGACTCAACCACAGAATCATAGTGAGAACAGGCAAACTCCATGCAGATGTTGTCCTTACTCAGGTTTGAACCTATTGCCGAAAGGCTAACCACGGAACCGCCATGTGGCCTGGTGGAGATGTTTGGATCCGGCTGGATGCTACCTGACACCCGCTGGCCCCATTCACTACAATGGGGACTGGTGGAGATCTGGCCGCAAACTGGCAAAAAACGTGAAACTGGCGTGACCCCCAAACTGACCTTTAACTGGCTAGTTGCTGATTCAGCCGGTCATCACTCCACCTCTAAAATGAAGGAGTTGTCTTTCATGACACAGCCTTTTAAAAGTGTTGTCCCACGAAAAATATTCGACAGTTTTCAAACCAGCACCTGGGCACCTCGGTATGTAATTACATGTCATTAAAAATGATTATAGCTACTGAGTTATTCAATCCAATGCATCTGTATAGCGCCACCTGCTGTTTGTTCTTATTTATTTGTCCTGCTCACTGAAAAGGTCGCACATGCTCAGTTTCATCTTTCAGCTGCCTCCTGAACTGTGATAGGGAGAGCATGGACACGCCTCCTGAGCTGTGATAGGAAGAGCATGGACACGCCTCCTGAGCTGTGATAGGGAAAGCATGGACACGCCTCCTGAGCTGTTATAGGGAGATCTGAGACATGCCTCCTGAGCTGTGATAGGGAGAGCTGAGACACACCTCCTCAGCTGTGATAGGGAGAGCATGGGCACGCCTCCTGTGCTGTGATAGGGAGAGCATGGACACGCCTCCTGAGCTGTGATAGGGAGAGAGCTGAGACACGCCTCCTGAGCTGTGATAGGGAGAGAGCTGAGACACGCCTCCTGAGCTGTGATAGGCAGAGCTGAGACACGCCTCCTGAGCTGTGATAGGGAGAGCATGGACACGCCTCCTGAGCTGTGATAGGGAGAGCATGGACACGCCTCCTGAGCTGTGATAGGGAGAGCTGAGACACGCCTCCTGAGCTGTGATAGGGAGAGCTGAGACACGCCTCTTGAGCTGTGATAGGGAGAGCTGAGACACGCCTCCTGAGCTGTGATAGGGAGAGCGCTGAGACACGCCTCCTGAGCTGTGATAGGGAGAGCTGAGACATGCCTCCTGAGCTGTGATAGGGAGAGCTGAGACACACCCCCTGAGCTGTGATAGGGAGAGCATGGACACGCCTCCTGAGCTGTGATAGGGAGAGCTGAGACACGCCTCCTGAGCTGTGATAGGTAAAGCATGGACACGCCTCCTGAGCTGTGATAGTGAGAGAGCTGAGACACGCCTCCTGAGCTGTGATAGGGAGAGAGCTGAGACACACCTCCTGAGCTGTGATAGGGAGAGCATGGACACGCCTCCTTAGCTGCAGCAGAAAAGACACTCCCCTTGAGTCAGCTTGATATAAATCTAGCAGAGCAATGAATGAGGAGATCTCTGGATCCATGTGAGGTGCAGGGCTGGTTCTAGTTTTCTTAGAAAAAACTTATCCTTTACTATAAGATGTCTGATTTTTCATTTTTTACATTGGTCATCGTTCTTACATCTAAAGGGGCCTTTTTCTACAGGTGCACCCATAGCAGGAAAGAGCTCAGACGGAGTCGTTGACCCTGTTATATCTACGGAATATCTAAGAGGAGTAGAAATGGCCTTCACCGTTATGTCAGGTGCCTCTCCCATCAGTCCAGGGCTGTTTTCTATTAGTTTAGAATAAAGTTGGTGTCTACTTAACCTCAGTTTTGTAGGTCTAGGCCAAAGAGAGAGAGAGGTAAGTCTCCTGTTGTACAGATACATTCTCCGGTACAAAGGAATGTCATGCACAATTTTTGGTGCAGACAGGAACAATTGATATTTTCCGCTTAGCGGCACAATTTTCTTGGTGGTTCCTATCACTTTATGTGGTACACAAGCATACTGGTTACAGACTCTGGTAGAGGTACACAGCTTAGTGGTTACTCTCATCCACGGCGGGCACAATCTCTTGAACAGTAGAACAGTTTCAGGATAATTGTACCGTCTCTGGTGAGGCCGACTGGTCAGGTTGTGCCCATGATGGCTACTGACGATGCTATGGGTCTAAGGGCACCTTCTGACATAACTCGTAGGGTTGCACCAGTCATTTGTATGTCCATCACCAGGGTTTTCTGTCACTTCTAGATCACTATCCAGTTCCAGAATCACAGTACCTTGACCAACCTCAGCTGCAGTTACGTGCCTACAGATGGCACATCAGTTGCTCTTGCTATCTGTGCTTCTTTGACTCTCCAAGTCCAGAGTTTTTATTTGGAACCCCGCCCCTTTAAGAGTAGTACTGTTCCCATTTCCCTGGCGCTTCTTGCCCAATTCCTTACTTGTAGGACCCGTATCAGTGATCACCCGTCTACAGGATCCGGCCTTCCTCCACACATGGCACGTGCTCACTATCACCCTCAGTCTCTTTGGCCTTTGACCAGACTGTGGGTGAGCAGTCTCTTCTACTAAATTTCTTGGCACAAACACGAGGTTCCTGACAGTCCGGGGCCACCTGTTCCTTCCAGGGCTCCTCCAGTCTGTACGGACCTCTTCTATCTCTGCCTCTAAAGGTTTGTCTTCAAAGACGCTCGCTAGCTTGATAGACTCCACTGATAATGGCAAATAAACATATAAATAATCATTTACACTATCAAGTTGTATCATAACAATTGTAAGAAAACGACATTCTTTCGGATATTGAATACAGTTGCCCGTGCTTTGTTTCCTTATGCAAGATGAATACAACAAATAAAAGAGGTTTCCCGAGATTTACGTATACATTGATAACTTTCTGCGAGCGCTTAGGCCTCTTCCTGGGCCAAGTGACGTCACATTAATTGGTCGAATTGTCTAGGCGCAGCTCATCCTAATTTAAGTCCTATACTATACGCTAGAGCTGAACTCACTATTCTGCTGGTGGAGTCACTGTGTACATACATTACTTATCCTGTACTGATCCTGAGTTACATTCTGTATTATACTCCAGAGCTGTACTCACTATTCTGCTGGAGGAGTCACTGTGTACATACATTTCATTACTTATCCTGTACTGATCCTGAGTTACATCCTGTATTATACTCCAGAGCTGCACTCACTATTCTGCTGGTGGAGTCACTGTGTACATACATTACTTATCCTGTACTGATCCTGAGTTACATCCTGTATTGTACTCCAGAGCTGCACTCACTATTCTGCTGGTGAAGTCACTGTGTACATACATTACATTACTTATCCTGTACTGATCCTGAGTTACATTCTGTATTATACTCCAGAGCTGTACTCACTATTCTGCTGGAGGAGTCACTGTGTACATACATTTCATTACTTATCCTGTACTGATCCTGAGTTACATCCTGTATTATACTCCAGAGCTGCACTCACTATTCTGCTGGTGGTGTCACTGTGTACATACATTACATTACTTATCCTGTACTGATCCTGAGTTACATCCTGTATTATACTCCAGAGCTGCACTCACTATTCTGCTGGTGGAGTCACTGTGTACATACATTACATTACTTATCCTGTACTGATCCTGAGTTACATCCTGTATTATACTCCAGAGCTGCACTCACTATTCTGCTAGTGCAATCACTGTGTACATACATTACATTACTTATCCTGTACTGATCCTGAGTTACATCCTGTATTATACTCCAGAGCTGCACTCACTATTCTGCTGGTGCAGTCACTGTGTACATACATTACTTATCCTGTACTGATCCTGAGTTACATCCTGTATTATACTCCAGAGCTGCACCCACTATTCTGCTGGTGCAGTCACTGTGTACATACATTACATTACTTATCCTGAAATATACTCCAGAGCTACACTCACTATTCTGCTGCTGCTTCTGCTTGCTTGCAGGGTGAGAGCATAATAATAATAACCATTTATTTGGGGGAAGTTTTTGCATGAACCTGTTGGGTCCGCTCTGCAGCCTGCATCATCCAGCTCTGCTACATTGCAAAGTTTGCATACTGTAGTGGCATGCAGAGAGTTAACTAGTGTGAACATGAGGGGCGGCCTCTCTGGTGCCTGTCCTATCAGGAGGCAGCACGGGGTTGTCCTTTCATACAAGGAAATATCAGCTAGAAGAGAAGACGACTCTTCCTGCAACCGTCCAGAGACAGCCACCACATCAGGTAGGTGCCCGGGTATGTTACTTACCTCTGTGCACTCTCTATATTAACTGACGTATGTACTGTGTGATCGAGGGGCCTCTTAAAGGGGTACTCCCACTATAATGATGGCATATCTGCAGGACACACTATACATATCTGATAGGTCCTGTGACCCTCACCTACCTCTTTACTGGGGTGACCCTGTTCTTGAAAAAAATGTGGGGCCTCTACCTCTCAGACATGGACAGCGTGTCCTGTGTATGTGACCCCATTGTCTACAGTGGGAGTGCCCCTTTAAATGGCACAACGGTTTGTTGTATTCTTTTATTTTTGGCCTTTAAGTGACATGAATTCCTCCGGTTCAACCAGTTCTTGTCAGGAACCAGCGGGTGTGAACCGCAGGGGACATTTATCCCCATTGCCCATTTCAGGGCAAATATATATAAAAACTTACCACCTCCCTCTACGGGGCGCCATCAGAGAGGAAAATGTCATTTCCTCCCCACCCACCCAAAAAATAAACATATATATACATCGTTTTTTTTTCCATACTAGGCCACGCCTCTAACTCCGCCCAAAGCATAAATAGACACAACCAGTCCCTTAATGCCCCCACATAGTAATTATTCCCCCTTTGTATCTGCACATAGTAGTAATGCCCACACTGTGCCCCCTTCACAGTAGTTATGCCCAGATATGTGGCCCTCACAGTAGTTATGCCCAGATATCTGGCGCTCACAGTAGTTATGTCCAGATATGTGCCCCCTCACAGTAGTTATGCCCAGATATGTGGCCCTAACAGTAGTTATGCCCAGATAAGTGGCCCTTCACAGTAGTTATGCCCAGATATGTGCCCCCTTCACAGTAGTTATGCCCAGATATGTGCCCCTTCACAGTAGCTATGCCCAGATATGTGCCCCTTAACAGTAGTTATGCCCAGATATGTGCCCCTCACAGTAGTTATGCCCAGATATGTGCCCCTTCACAGTAGCTATGCCCAGATATGTGCCACTTCACAGTAGTTATGCCCAGATATGTGCCCCTTTACAGTAGCTATGCCCAGATATGAGCCCCTTCACAGTAGTTATGCCCACATATGTGCCCCTTCACAGTAGCTATGTAAGATATGTGCCCCTCACAGTAGTTATGCCCAGATATGTGCCTCTTCACAGTAGTTATGCCCAGATATGTGCCCCTTCACAGTAGTTATGCCCAGATATATGCCCCTTCACAGTAGCTATGCCCAGATATGTGCCCCTCCCAGTAGTTATGCCCAGATATGAGCCCCTTCACAGTAGTTATGCCCAGATATGAGCCCCTTCACAGTAGTTATGCCCAGATATGTGCCCCTTCACAGTAGCTATGCCCAGATATGTGCCCCTCACAGTAGTTATACTTAGAGATGGGCCCCCATCCCGACTCCAATCAGACAATCAGAATAACTCCCTGGATCAGCGACCCCTCTCTAGTAGCTGTAGCCTGTAATATTATTACACTCCAGAAATACATCCAGGCCCCTCTTGAATTCCTTTATTGTACTCACCATCACCACCTCCTCAGGCAGAGAGTTCCATAGTCTTACTGCTCTTACCGTAAAGAATCCTTTTCTATGTTTGTGTAGAAACCTTCTTTCCTCCAGACGCAGAGGATGTCCCCTTGTCACAGTCACAGTCCTGGGGATAAATAGATGATGGGAGAGATCTCTGTACTGACCCCTGATATATTTATACATAGTTATTAGATCTCCCCTCAGTCGTCTTTTTTCTAAAGTGAATAACCCTAATTTTGATAACCTTTCAGGGTACTGTAGTTGCCCCATTCCAGTTATTACTTTAGTTGCCCTCCTCTGAACCCTCTCCAGCTCTGCTATGTCTGTCTTGTTCACAGGAGCCCAGAACTGTACACTGTACTCCATGTGTGGTCTGACTAGTGATTTGTAAAGTGGTAGGACTATGTTCTCATCACGGGCGTCTATGCCCCTTTTGATGCAACCCATTATCTTATTGGCCTTAGCAGCAGCTGCCTGACACTGGTTTTTGCAGCTTAATTTGCTGTTTATTAAAATTCCTAAGTCCATTTCCATGTCAGTGTTACCGAGTGTTTTACCATTTAGTATGTACGGGTGACTTGCAAATTGCGGTCCCCAATGCATGGAACGGAACCACACCGGTCGTCTGCCAGAGGCCTTACAGTCTTTTATAACATACAGTTCCATGTAAATAACTTAAATCCCCTCCTTCAGCCCCTCAAACACATAGTCCCATGTAAATAACATTATTCCTTACCCTCCAGTCCTCTATAATATCCAGTCCCATGTAAATAACACCAGTCATCTCCCCCCAAACTTCTGTAACATACAGTCCCATGTAACTAACACCAATCCCCTCCCTTCAGCCCCTGTAACATACAGTCCCATGTAAATAACACCAGTCATCTCCCCCCAATCTTCTGTAGCATACAGTCCCATGTAACTAACACCCCTCCCTTCAGCCCCTATAACATACAGTCCCATGTAAATAACACCAGTCATCTCCCCCCAATCTTCTATAGCATACAGTCCCATGTCACTAACACCTCTCCCTTCAGCCCCTGTAGCATACAGTCCCATGTAAATAACACCAGTCATCTCCCCCCAATCTTCTGTAACATACAGTCCCATGTAACTAACACCCCTCCCTTCAGCCCCTATAACATACAGTCCCATGTAAATAACACCAGTCATCTCCCCCCAATCTTCTGTAGCATACAGTCCCATGTAACTAACACCCCTCCCTTCAGCCCCTATAACATACAGTCCCATGTAAATAACACCAGTCATCTCCCCCCAATCTTCTGTAACATACAGTCCCATGTAACTAACACCCCTCCCTTCAGCCCCTATAACATACAGTCCCATGTAAATAACACCAGTCATCTCCCCCCAATCTTCTGTAGCATACAGTCCCATGTCACTAACACCTCTCCCTTCAGCCCCTCTAGCATACAGTCCCATGTAAATAACACCAGTCATCTCCCCCCAATCTTCTGTAGCATACAGTCCCATGTAACTAACACCCCTCCCTTCAGCCCCTGTAGCATACAGTCCCATGTAACTAACACCCCTCCCTTCAGCCCCTGTAGCATACAGTCCCATGTAAATAACACCAGTCATCACCCCCCAATCTTCTGTAACATACAGTCCCATGTAACTAACACCCCTCCCTTCAGCCCCTGTAACATACAGTCCCATGTAAATAACACCAGTCATCTCCCCCCAATCTTCTGTAACATACAGTCCCATGTAACTAACACCCCTCCCTTCAGCCCCTATAACATACAGTCCCATGTAACTAACACCCCTCCCTTCAGCCCCTGTAACATACAGTCCCATGTAACTAACACCCCTCCCTTCAGCCCCTCTAACATACAGTCTCAGTTGAATAACATATTTTCCTCCCACTAAGCAGGGAGGAGGTATAATGGGGAGAACCACATCTCCCAGCATGTCTCTGGCTCTTACATCCATTCCCTGGCCTCACAGGTCTCCACTGCTGAGCGCTGCATCTTTCTGCACTGGTCACATGACTGTGACCTCATCACAGGTCCTAACACCACTTCCTGTGTTGAAAAGATCACATGACTATGATGTCATCGCAGGTCCTTCAGTGATGGAGTATGGGCAGAACGGGCAGCAGATTCACAGTAAAGCCTCATTCACACTTCCGTGTCCTTGCTCAAATCCGTGAGTAGGTGGTCAGTGATGCATCCGTGTTGGGTCTGTGTGTCCGTTTTTTGCTGTCCGTGTTTCACTGACATTGAACAGCTGAAAAATCATTTTCAAAACATCTATTCTTAACCGCTTGCCGACCGCCGAACGCACGGATGCGTCCAGGCGGCGGCAAGTTTGTTCCTCCTGGACGCATCCGTGCGTCATCTCGCGAGAACCGAGATCTGCTGTGAACGCGCGCACGCGCGCGCGTTCACAGCAGAGCGCGGCTCTGCAGTTGTACTACAGCCTGCCAGCGATGATCAATCGCTGGCAGGCTGTAAATGTAAAATAAATGAGATCAAAGTGGTATATCAGACGCTGTGTTGCTAACAGCGTCTGATATACCTAATACCTGGTCCTCTGGTGGTCCCATTTACTGGGATCGACCACCAGAGGAGCAGGTAACTATGTAAAGTTGT
Source organism: Bufotes viridis (assembly GCA_033119425.1). Classification (NCBI taxonomy): domain Eukaryota; kingdom Metazoa; phylum Chordata; class Amphibia; order Anura; family Bufonidae; genus Bufotes; species Bufotes viridis. Next base: position 616,453,601 of record CM065589.1, read on the forward strand.
ACCAAACACTACACTAACCCCACCCCCACCCCCTCACTTTATAACCACTATTAACCCCTTGTTAACCCCTGATCACCCCATATAGACTCCCTGATCACCCCCCTGTCACTGATCACCCCCCCTGTAAGGCTCTATTCACATGTCCATATGTGTTTTGCGGTTCCGCGGATCCACAGATCCGTGCCACGGATCCGCGGCGCGGATCCGCAAAACACGGACACCGTCAATGTGCTTTCCGCATTTTGCAGATCCGCACATTGCCAGAACTATATAGAAAATGCTTTTTAATGTCCGCAATTGCGGACAAGAAAAGGGCATGTTCTATATTTTTGCGGAACGGAAATGCAGACCCGTAAGTGCGGATCCGCAATTCCGGATCCGAGCGGGACAAAGTCTGTCCCCATAGAAATGAATGGGTCCGCAATTCCGTTCCGCAAACAGAATTTCGGACGTGTGAATGGGGCATAAGGGTCCCTTATCACCGCCAGTTAGTTAGCTACTTGTTAGGTAGTTAGCGCCCAGCCCTCCGCAACGCAGTCACTGATTTTGGCAGAGATTTTTTTATCCACATTGATCGATGCGAATGAAAAAATCTGTGCCGTTCATTTTTTTTTTTTTTTTTTCAGCGCAGAGGCTGAACGGAAAAAAAAAATCTCATTACCCGTATGCTCAATATACGGAGAATCGCAGAAACTCCTAATGCTGGCCATACGTGTAATGACTGCAGAGACCCTCAAATGCCAGGGCAGTACAAAAACCTCACATGTGACCCCATTTTAGAAAGAAGACACCCCAAGGTATTCCGTGAGGGGTATGGCGAGTTCATGGAAAATTTTATTTTTTGTCACAAGTTAGTGGAATATGAGACTGTAAAAAAAAAAAAAAAAAACAATTTCCGCTAACTTGTGCCCAAATTTTTTTTTTCTGTGAACTCGCCATACCCCTCACAGAATACCTTGGGGTGTCTTCTTTCCACAATGGGGTCACATGTGGGGTATTTATACTGCCCTGGCATTTTAGGGGTCCTAAAGCGTGAGAATCCAAATGCGTAAAAATGCCCTGTGAAATACTAAAGGTACTCATTGGTTTTAGGGCCCCTTTGCGCATCTTGGCTGCAAAAAAGTGGCACACGTGTGGTATCGCCGAACTCAGGAGAAGTAGGGCGATGTGTTTTGGGGTGTATTTTTATATATACCCATGCTGCGTGTGAGAAATATCTCTGTAAATGACAACTTTTTAAATTTTTTTATACAAAGTTGTCAATTTACAGCGATATTTCTCACACGCAGCCTAGTATATGTAAATACACCCCAACACATTGCCCTACTTCTCCTGAGTACTGGCGATACTACATGAGTGACTTTTTGCAGCCTGAGTACACAAAGGGGCCCAAATTCCAACGAGTACCTTTAGCTTTACATGGCTGCTCACAATTAGCCCCGCCCATAATGCCAGAACAGTAAACACACCCACATGTGACCCCATTTTGGAAAGAAGACACCCCAAGGTATTCGCTGAGGGCATAGTGAGTCCATGAAAATTTAACTTTTGTCAAAAGTTAGCAGAAAGGAGACTTTTGAGAAAAACAATAAAAATCAATTTCCGCTAACTTGTGCCAAAAAAATCTTCTGTGAACTCGCCATGCCCCTCACGGAATACCTTGGGATGTCTTCTTTCCAAAATGGGGTCACATGTGGGGTATTTATACTGCCCTGGCAATTTAGGGGCCCTAAAGCGTGAGAAGAAAAATGCAGAAAAATGCCCTCCTAAAAGGTACTCATTGGTTTTAGGGCCTCTTTGCGCATCTTGGCTGCAAAAAAGTGTCACTCATGTGGTATCGCCGTACTCAGGAGAAGTAGGGCAATGTGTTTTAGGGTGTATTTTTACATATACCCATACTGGGTGAAGAAATATCTCTGTAAATTGACAACTTTGTATAAATTTTTTAAAAAGTTGTCATTTACAGAGATATTTCTCACACCCAGTATGGTATATGTAAAAATACACCCCAAACACATGCCCTACTTCTCCTGATGCGGCGATACCATGAGTGACACTTTGCAGCCAAGATGCGCAAAGCCAAATTCAATGAGTACCTTTAGGATTTCACAGGGCATTTTTACTCATTTTGGATTCTCACGCTTTAGGGGCCCCTAAAATGCCAGGGCAGTATAAATACCCCACAAGTGACCCCATTGTGGAAATAAGACACCCCAAGGTATTCTGTGAGGGGCATGGCAAGTTCACAGAAATTTATTTTTTTTTGGCACAAGTTAGCGGAAATTGATATTTATTTATTTATTTATTTTTTTACAAAGTCTCATATTTCACTAACTTGTGACAAAAAATAAAATTTTACATAAACTCACCATACCCCTCACAGAATACCTTGGGGTGTCTTCTTTCTAAAATGGGGTCACTTGTGGGGTATTTATACTGCCCTGGCATTTTAGGGGCCCCTAAAGCGTGAGAAGAAGTCTGGAATCCAAATGTGTAAAAATGCCCTGTGAAATCCTAAAGGTACTCATTGGTTTTAGGGCCCCTTTGCGCATCTTGGCTGCAAAAAAGTGTCACACATGTGGTATCGCCGTACTCAGGAGAAGTAGGGCAATGTGTTTTGGGGTATATTTTTATATATACCCATATATATATACGCTGTAATCGACAACTTTTTATATTTTTTTAAACAAAGTTGTCAGTTTACAGAGATATTTCTCTCACCCAGCATGGGTATATGTAAAAATACACCCCAAAACACATTGCCCTACTTCTCCTGAGTACGGCGATACCACATGTGTGACACTTTTTGCAGCCTGGGTGCGCAAAGGGGCCCAAATTCCAACGAGTACCTTTAGCTTTTACATGGCTGCTCACAATTTAGCCCCGCCCAAAATGCCAGAACAGTAAACACACCCCACAAATGACCCCATTTCGGAAAGTAAACACCCCGAGGTATTCACTGAGGGGCATAATGAGTCCGTGGGAGATTTCATTTTTTTTTGCCAGAAGTTAGCAGAAATGGAAACTTTATTATTTTTATTTTTTTCCTCAGAAAGTGTCATTTTCCGCTAACTTGTGAAAAAAAATGAAATGATACATGAACTCACCATGCCCCTCCGCGAATACTTTGGGGTGTCTTCTTTCTAAAATGGTGTCATTTGGGGGGTATTTATACTTTCCTGACATTCTAGCCCCTGAAGAAACATGACAGGTGCTCAGAAAGTCAGAGCTGCTTCAAAATGCAGAAATTCACTTTTTTGCACCATAGTTTGTAAACGCTACAACTTTTACCCAAACCAATAAATATACACTTATTGTATTTTTTTTTATCAAAGACATGTAGAACAATAAATTTTGCAAAAAATTTATATAGAAATGTAGTTTTTTAAAAATAAATTACAACAGAAAGTGAAAAATGTCATTTTTTTGCAAAAATTTCGGTAATTTTTGATTAATAGCAAAAAAAGTAAAAACGTCAGCAACAATGAAATACCACCAAATGAAAGCTCTATTAGTGAGAAGAAGAAGGAGAAGAAGGCAAAATTCATTTGGGTGGTAAGTTGTATGACGGAGCAATAAACGGTGAAAGTAGTGTAGTGCGGATTTGTAAAAAGTGGCCTGGTCATTAAGGGTGTTTAAGCTAGGGGGGCTGAAGTGGTTAATGATCCGTGCAACACGGGTGGCATCTGTGTTTCATCCGTGGTTTTCACGGACCCATAGACTATAATGGGCGTGATGCATCTGTGAACACGGACAATATACAGCATTTATCCGTGCTGAATACACACATTAAAATAAATGGGAACGTGTGCTGTCCGTGGAGAACACTGATGTATGAATGGGGCTTAAGTCCTAATCAGCCGGGGCAGCTCTTCCTACTCATGGAACGCCCGCCTGATATGCCCACTAAGAAGGCGGCTTTTAGGAACTGTAGGGGGGACTCATAAAACTGGTGTAAAGTAGAACTGGCTTAGTTGCCCATAGTGACCAATCAGATTCCACCTTTCATTTTTGACAGCTCATTTGGAAAATGAAAGGTGGAATCTGATTGGTTGCTATGGGCAACTAAGCCAGTTCTACTTTACACCAGTTTGATAACCGACCCCAAGTGTTTACAAGTCGTTAAACAGTAAATTCACAATTCTGTAATCCCTTTCAGCAATCCTTATTTAATCCGTGTCTGTATGTACACGGTGACCCCCAACAGCAGAATAGTGAGTGCAGCTCTGGAGTATAATACAGGATGTAACTCAGGATCAGTACAGGATAAGTAATGTAATGTATGTACACGGTGACTCCACCAGCAGAATAGTGAGTGCAGCTCTGGAGTATAATACAGGATGTAACTCATGATCAGTACAGGATAAGTAATGTAATGTATGTACACAGTGACTCCACCAGCAGGATAGTGAGTGCAGAATAGTGAGTGCAGCTCTGGAGTATAATACAGGATGTAATTCAGGATCAGTACAGGATAAGTAACGTAATGTATGTACACAGTGACTGCACCAGCAGAATAGTGAGTGCAGCTCTGGAGTATAATACAGGACGTAACTCAGGATCAGTACAGGATAAGTAATGTATGTACACAGTGACTCCACCAGCAGAATAGTGAGTGCAGCTCTGGAGTATAATACCGGATGTAATTCAGGATCAGTACAGGATAAGTAACGTAATGTATGTACACAGTGACTGCACCAGCAGAATAGTGAGTGCAGCTCTGGAGTATAATACAGGATGTAACTCAGGATCAGTACAGGATAAGTAATGTAATGTATGTACACAGTGACTCCACCAGCAGAATAGTGAGTGCAGCTCTGGTGTATAATACAGGATGTAACTCAGGATCAGTATAAGATAAGTAATGTAATGTATGTACACAGTGACCCCACCAGCAGAATAGTGAGTGCAGCTCTGGAGTATAATACAGGATGTAACTCAGGATCAGTACAGAATAAGTAATGTATGTACACAGTGACTCCACCAGCAGAATAGTGAGTGCAGCTCTGGTGTATAATACAGGATGTAACTCAGGATCAGTATAAGATAAGTAATGTAATGTATGTACACAGTGACTCCACCAGCAGAATAGTGAGTGCAGCTCTGGAGTATAATACAGGATGTAACTCAGGATCAGTACAGAATAAGTAATGTATGTACACAGTGACTGCACCAGCAGAATAGTGAGTGCAGCTCTGGAGTATAATACAGGATGTAACTCAGGATCAGTGCAGGATAAGTAATGTATGTACACAGTGACTGCACCAGCAGAATAGTGATTGCCGCTCTGGAGTATAATACAGGATGTAACTCAGGATCATACAGGATAAGTAATGTATGTACACAGTGACTGCACCAGCAGAATAGTGAGTGCAGCTCTGCGGTATAATAAAGGATTTAACTCAGGATCAGTACAGGATAAGTAATGTAATGTATGTACACAGTGACTGCACCAGCAGAATAGTGAATGCAGCTCTGGAGTATAATACAGGATGTAACTCAGGATCAGTACAGGATAAGTAATGTATGTACACAGTGACTGCACCAGCAGAATAGTGAGTGCAGCTCTGGAGTATAATACAGGATGTAACTCAGGATCAGTACAGGATAAGTAATGTATGTACACAGTGACTGCACCAGCAGAATAGTGAGTGCAGCTCTGGAGTATAATACAGGATGTAACTCAGGATCAGTACAGGATAAGTAATGTAATGTATGTACACAGTGACTCCACCAGCAGAATAGTGAGTGCAGCTCTGGAGTATAATACAGGATGTAACTCAGGATCAGTACAGGATAAGTAATGTATGTACACAGTGACTCCACCAGCAGAATAGTGAGTGCAGCTCTGGAGTATAATACAGGAGGTAACTCAGGATCAGTACATAACATGTAATACATTATACTTAGGCTACATGCACACGACAGTTGTTTTTTGCTGTCCGCAAATCGGGATCCGCAAAACAAAACTGATGGTCCATCAGTTTTTTTTTGAGGATTCCTTTGTTTTCACAGATCCCTTGTAATAAATGCCTATCCTCATCCGCAAATGAGAAAAAAGTAGGACATGCACTACTTTTTTTGCTAAAGGTAAACGCGGACAACGGACGCAGAACACAAACGGATGAACTGTCAGCATTTTTTTGCTGACCCATTGAAATGAATGGTTTCCTGTCCTATCCGCAAAAAAACTGAAACGGAAGCTGAGAAAAACAACAGTCGTGTGCATGAGGCCGTACAAAGATAAATAAACTGTTGAAGAAACACAAATGTCTCTAAAATTACTCATTTATTTGTAGTTTAATTCTAAGATGTAGGATGGAAACAAGCGTTTTAAATATTGGAAATGTGACCTCGTTTCCATCTTCTGTACCCCTCCCTTCATGAGCGGGTGTCACAGGTACAGATGCACTAAGGTGAATATCCTGCTGACGTATATGTGCAGGAGCGGTGTGAGGAAGCAAAGTACAAACTGCAGTCACGGGGCCCTCCCTCCGCGCGTTCACTGGCCCTTGTGAACGCTTACGTCCAGCGCCTGTGAACGCGCGGAGGGAGGGTACCGTCGATTTATGGGCCACCGCGCATGCCCAGAGGATAGATCATCAGTTTAAACAAACTGCAGAACCCCTTTAAGATGTGCTCTCAGACAGATGCATGGCCTATTCCTGTCTATGAGTGAGCAGGATAGAGATAAATGGATGATGGAGAGAAGGAGCCATGGACTTATGGATGGAGCGGGTAAGGGTATGGGATGAGTAGGGGGTTTATGGGTTGGAATTATGGACCATGCAGTGGATGAAGGGGGTGATGGACAAATGGATAGTGGACAGTCAATGGATGGAGCCTAGTGAGGATGGATGATGGACAGACAAATGGATGGTTGGTTGGATGGCTACAAGTAAGGATAAATGATGGACAGAGGAATGGATGGTTAGCTAGATGGAAGCTTGTCTGAATGGATGATGGACAGATGAATGAATGGTTGGTGAAATGGATGATGGACAGATGAATGAATGAGTGGTCAGGTAGACACATGCCTGTATCGATGGATGATGTGCAGGTGAATTAATGAATGGTTGTTTAGATGGATGCATGTTGGGACTGATGATGGACAGATAAGTGGATAGTTTGATAGATAAATACATGGGTGGATGAATGGAAGGCCGGCCAGATGATGCACAGAAGAAAGGTTGGATGTATAAATGGATGAATGGGTAGGTGAATAGTAAAGATGGTTGGAAAACAGAGAAGGAAAGATAGTATAGATGAGTGAACAGAATAGATGGATGGATAGTGTAGATCAGGGATGGCCAACCTGCGGCTCTCCAGCTGTTGTAAAACTACAGCTCCCACCATGCCCTGCTGTAGGTTGATGACTGTTGGTAGTCTGGGCATGCTGGGAGTTGTAGTTGTTCAACAGCTGGAGAGCCACAGGATGGCCATCCCTGGTATAGATAGATGGATAGTTTAGATGTGTAAATGACTAGATAGTATAGACAAATGGATAGTGTAAATGGATGGATACTATGATGGATGGAAAGTATCGATGGATGGATAGTGTTATAAGATGGATAGCATAGATCAGGGATTGCCAACCTGCAGGCTCTCCAGCTGTTGTAAAACTACAACTCCCACCATTAGGGCTGCAGTAAACGATTATTTTAGAAATCGAGTATTCTATCGATTATTTTTTACGATTAATCGAGTAATCTAATAAGAATATTACCATGGCAACCAGGGCTTCAATAGCGTCCTGGCCACCATGGTAACCGATTGGAGCCCAGTTATAACACTGCTGGGGCTCCAATCAGAACTTACACCAATGAGGGGGAAGGGGACTCTGCTCTGTGGCCACTGCCTCCAATGAGGAGTGAAAGGACTCTGCTCTGTGGCCACTGCCACCAATGAGGAGGGAGGGGACTCTGCTCTGTGGCCACTGCCTCCAATGAGGGGTGAGGGGACTCTGCTCTGTGGCCACTGCCACCAATGAGGAGGGAGGGGACTCTGCTCTGTGGCCACTGCCACCAATGAGGGGTGAGGGGACTTTGCTCTGTGGCCACTGCCACCAATGAGGAGTGAGGGGACTCTGCTCTGTGGCCACTGCCACCAATGAGGGGTGAGGGGACTCTGCTCTGTGGCCACTGCCACCAATGAGGGGGGAGGGGACTCTGCTCTGTGGCCACTGCCACCAATGAGGGGGGAGGGGACTCTGCTCTGTGGCCACTGCCACCAACGATTTTAATACTGGGGGGAGGGCCCGCTGCGCCACCAATGAAAATTAACCTTTAATACAGGCGGCAGGCAGCAGATCAGCGGCAGTTAACCCCTCAGGTGCGGGGTTAACTGCCGCTGATCGCAGCTCCCTGCCTCCTGTATTAAAGATTACAAAGGACCTTTCATGGTCCGGCCTTACTAACTAGCAGGTACAAGGAGCGGCGCCCAGGATGTCCCCGCACTTACAGTTATCCCTGGGCGCCACTCGGTTCTCCCCACTGTGTGCCAGTTACAGTCTCCTGCTCCATGTGCTAATTACTAATATCGGAGCAATAGGGAGGAGACATCACCTTCTCTGTGGGCGTTCCTTCTCCCTGCACTGTGACGTTCTGTACTGCGATTGGACAGCGCAGGGAGAAGAAACGCCCACAGAGAAGGTGACGTCTCCTCCCCATTGGTCCGATATTAGTAATTGGCACATGGAGCACGAAACTGTAACTGGCCCACAGTGGGGAGAACGGAGCGGCGCCCGGGGATAATTGTAAGTGCGGGGACATCCCGGGCGCCGCTAGCTGCTGCCAGCCGCTCTGCACAGTGTCGGGACATAGGGCGCGCTTACGTGCACTATGACCTGGCGGGTGACCACGGAGCGGTGAGTAATAGCAAGTGCTGCCCTCCCGCAGCATTTGCATCGAGGATTTTTTTGTGTCGAATTACTCGATTCAATCGAGTAATTGTTTCAGCCCTACCCACCATGCCCTGCTGCAGGCTGATAGCTGTAGGCTGTCTGGGCAGGGTGGGAATTGTAGTTTTGCAACAGCTGGAGAACCGCAGGTTGGCCATCCCTGGTATAGATGGATGGATAACATAGTAAATGGATACTATAGATCAGATGGATGACTAGTAAAGATGAATGGATAAAATAGATGGATGGATAATGTGGATGAATGGTATAGAAGAATTGATGGCATAGATGGTTGGATATTATAGACTAATGAATAGTGTAAATTAAAGGGGTTCTGCACTTTGATTAAATTGATGATCTATCCTCTGGATAGATCCTCAGAATCTGATCGGCGGGGGTCCGACACCCAGGACCCCCGCCGATCAGCTGTTTGGGAAGGCAGCGGCGCTCCAGTGATGTCACAACTTGTATCAACTGGCCTGGGCGCGGCTATGCTCTGTTCACTTCAATGGAGCTTAGCCCCACCCAGGCCAATTGATACTATTCGTGACGCTACTGGGCCGGCGGTAAACAGTGAGAAGGCCGCGGCGCTCCTGGAGTGCCACTGCCTTCTCAGACAGCTGATTGGCGGGGGTCCCGGGTGTCGTACCCCTGCCGATCAGATGCTGATGATCTATCCAGAGGATAGATCATCAGTTTAAACAAAGTGCAGAACCCCTTTAATGGATTGCATAGATCAGGGATGGTTAACTTGAGGCTCTCCAGCTGTTGCAAAACTACAACTCCCAGCATGCCCAGACTACCTACAGCTATCAGCCTACAGCAGGGCATGGTGGGAGTTGCATTTTTACAACAGCTGGCGAGCCTCAGGTTGGCCATGCCTGGGATAGATGGTTGGATAGTGTACAAAAACAACTTTGCAGCAACACAGAAATCAGCAACGGAGTGCCAGCGACTGTAGGGCCGATCCAATGTCCCAATGCTCAATACAAAAAAGTAAGGGTCCACGGCACCTCCAGTTACTAGTGTCTTTTATTTACACCAACGCAACGTTTCGGTCCGCACAATGGAACCTTTTTCAAAACAGCTTGAAACAGGTTCCATTCTGCGGCCCAAAACGTCGCGTTGGTGTAAATAAAAGACACTAGTCACTGGAGGTGCCGTGGAGGTTGGATAGTGTAGATAGATGGATATTGTAGATGGATGAATATTGTAAATAATTGAACAGTGTAGATTATGTAGATGGATGGATAGTGTAGATGGTTGGATTGTTTACATGGATTGATAGTGTAGATGGTTGGATAGTGTAGATGGTTGGATAGTGTAGATGGATGGATGGTGTAGATGGTTGTATAGTGTAGATGGATACATTTTGTAGATGGTTGGATAGTGTAGATGGTTGGATAGTGTAGATGGATGGATAGTGTAGATGGATGGATAGTGTAGATGGATGGATAGTGTTGATAGATAGTGTAGATGGATGAATGGTGTAAATAGTTGAACAGTGTAGATAACGTAGATGGTTGGATACTGTAGAGATTAATATATATAAATGATGGATGGATAATGTAGGTGCATGGATACTATAGATGGTTGGATAGTGTATATTGATGGATGATATAGATGGTTGGATAGTGTAGAAGGATGGATATCATAGATGGATGGATGGTGTAGATGGATGGTTAGTGTAGATGGTTGGATAGTGTAGATGGTTGGATAGTGTAGATGGATGGATGGTGTAGATGGTTAGATAGTGTGGATGGTGTAGATAGATGGATAATGTAGATAGATGAATAGTGCAGATGGATGGATGGTGTAGGTGGAAGGATGGTGTAGGTGGTTGGATATTGTAGATGGATGGATGGTGTAGATGGTTGAATAGTGTAGATAGATAGTGTAGATGGATGAATGGTGTAAACAGTTGAACAGTGTAGATAATGTAGATGGTTGGATAGTGTAGATTAATGTATGTATAAATGATGGATGGATAGTGTAGAAGCATGGATAATATAGATGGTTGGATAGTGTATATTAATGGATGATGTAGATAAATGGATAATGTAGAAGGACGGATAACATAGATGGATGGATAGTGTAGATGGATGGATAGTTTATATTGATGAATGGTGTAGATGGTTGGATGGTATAGATGGTTGGATGGTGTAGATGGTTGGATGGTGTAGATGGTTGGATAGATGATTGGATAATATAAATGGTTGGATGGTGTAGATAGATGGTTGGATGGTGTAGATGGTTGGATGGTATAGATGGTTGGATAGTGTAGATGGTTGGATAGTGTAGATGGTTGGATAGTGTAGATGGATGGTGTAGATGGTTGGATAGTGTAGATGGATGGATGGTGTGGATGGATGGTGTAGATGGTTAGATGGATGGATGGTGTAGATGGTTGGATAGTGTAGATAGATGGATAGTGTAGATGCTTGAATAGTGTAGATGGATGGTTGGATGGTGTAGATGGATGGATGGTGTAGATGGTTGGATGGTGTAGATGGTTGGATAGTGTAGATGGTTGGATAGTGTAGATGGTTGGATAGTGTAGATGGATGGGTGGTGTAGATGGATGGATGGTGTAGATGGTTGGATGGTGTAGATGGTTGGATGGTGTAGATGGATGGATAGTGTAGATGGATGGATGGTGTAGATCAGGCATCGTCAGATGGCTCCAGCTGTAGATGGATAGATAGTGCTACGATGCGCTGGATGGTGATACCTGATAGGCTGTTCGGATGCTGGGAGTATAGTTGTGCAGCAGCTGGATGGATGGTGTAGATGGATGGATGGTGTAGATGGTTGGATAGTGTAGATGGATGGATAGTGTAGATGGTTGGATAGTGTAGATGGATGGTTGGATGGTGTAGATGGATGGATGGTGTAGTTAGATGGATGGATGGTGTAGATGGATGGATGGTGTAGATGGATGGATGGTGTGGATGGATGGTGTAGATGGTTGGATGGTGTAGATGGATGGATGGTGTAGATGGTTGGATAGTGTAGATGGTTGGATAGTGTAGATGGATGGATGGTGTAGATGGTTGGATGGTGTAGATGGTTGGATAGTGTAGATGGATCGATAGTGTAGATGGATGGATGGTGTAGATGGATGGTGTAGATGGATGGATGGTGTAGATGGTTGGATAGTGTAGATGGATGGATGGTGTAGATGGATGGATGGTGTAGATGGATGGATAGTGTAGATGGATGGATGGTGTAGATGGATGGATAGTGTAGATGGATGGATGGTGTAGATGGATGGATGGTGTAGATGGTTGGATAGTGTAGATGGATGGATGGTGTAGATGGTTGGATGGTGTAGATGGTTGGATAGTGTAGATGGATGGATGGTGTAGATGGTTGGATAGTGTAGATGGATGGATAGTGTAGATGGATGGATGGTGTAGATGGATGGATAGTGTAGATGGATGGATGGTGTAGATGGTTGGATAGTGCAGGGGTGTGGAAATTCGAGTCACTCGACGCCCGGCGACATGCAGTTCCGGGCGCTGGGCAGGTAGTTTGTTCGGTAGCTTAGCCCTGCTTCGGGCAAGTAGCAAGGCTGACCGCGGCTGCCTTAGGGCGCAGAGACGCCAGGCCAAGGGAGGAGGAAAAATTTAAATAAATCACTTGCGCGCCTCGGCTGTTCTCCTCTGATCATAATATCTTGGCTCCCGACAAGTTGTTTGAGGACCTGGGAACACTCAGCCAATCAGTGGCTGCAGCTGTATCACATGTCAGGCTAGGGATTTCCTGCTTAGCCAATCCCTGGCCTGACACATGACACAGCTGCGGCCACTGATTGGCTGAGTTTTCCTAGGTCCTCAAACAACTTGTCTGGAGCCTAAAATACCAGGATTATATAGAGGAGAAGGGGATTGGCTGCAGACGGGATCAGGTGAGCATGATGGTTTTTACACATTAATAGAGGGGTAGGGAGAGGGGTGAAATGTGACATGGGGGCGGAGAGGGGTAAAATGTGACATGGAGGGGGAGAGAAAATGTGACATGGAGGGGAGAGAAAATGTGACATGGAGGAGGAGAGAAAATGTGACATGGGGAGGGGCAGAGAAATGTGACATGGGGTGGGATCAGAGAAATGTGACATGGGGGAGAGAAATGTGACATGAGGGGAGAGAAATGTCACATCTGCCCGCCCCCCATGTCACATCTCCGCCTCATGTCACATCTCTCCACCTCCATGTCACATCTCCATTATTTAAAACTATTTTTGTATCAGGACAAGTAGATTGTTATGAGGGACAAGTAGATCGAGCCCCCGCTTTCAGAATCCTAGGTGGACAAGTAGAATATTTTTCACTGAAATACCGAATCACTGTGGTGTATGTGACTGGATAGTGCCAGATGAGACAGTGGATGGCTTATAAGTGAGATGTTAATGTCAGATGATGACACTGACCAGATCGTTGGACAGTAGCATATAGACGACAAGCTGACAGGCGCAACCGCATGCGAAAGTTGAAGCAAGTTGAAGCTGTTTTAATGTCACAATAGCGATTTTGTACGATTGCAAAATGGTCGGCCCTCGCACATGTTCACTTCATCAAATCTGGCCCTCCTCGAAAAAAGTTTGGACACCCCTGGTCTAGATGGATGGATGGTGTAGATGGTTGGATGGTGTAGATGGATGGATAGTGTAGATGGTTGGATAGTGTAGATAGATGGATAGTGCAGATGGTTGAATAGTGTAGATGGATGGTGTAGATGGATGTATGGTGTAGATGTTGGATGGTGTAGATGGTTGGATAGTGTAGATGGATGGATGGTGTAGGTGGTTGGATAGTGTAGATAAATGGATAGTGTAGATGGATGGATGGTGTAGATGGTTGGATAGTGTAGAATAGATAGATGGATAGTGTAGATGGATGGTTTGTGTAGATGGACGGTTAGTGTAGATGGTTGGATAGTGTAGATGGTTGGATAGTGTAGATGGATGGATGGTGTAGGTGGTTGGATGGTGTAGATGGTTGAATAGTGTAGATGGTTGAATTGTGTAGATAGCTGGATAGTAAAGATGGTTGGATAGTGTAGATGGTTGGATGGTGTAGATGGTTGGATGGTGTAGATGGTTGGATGGTGTAGATGGTTGGATGGTGTAGATGGTTGGATAGTGTAGATGGTTGGATAGTGTAGATGGTTGGATAGTGTAGATGTTGGATAGTGTAGATGGTTGGATAGTGTAGATGGATGGTTGGATGGTGTAGATGGTTGGATGGTGTAGATGGTTTGATGGTGTAGATGGTTGGATAGTGTAGATAGATGGATAGTGTAGATGGTTGAATAGTGTAGATGGATGGTTGGATGGTGTAGATGGTTGGATGGTGTAGATAGTTGGATAGTGTAGAGGGTTGGATAGTGTAGATAGATGGATAGTGTAGATGGATGGATGGTGTAGATCAGGCATCCTCAAACTGCGGCCCTCCAGCTGTTGTGAAACTACAACTCCCACAATGCCCTGCTGTAGGCTGATACCTGTAGGCTGTTCGGGCATGCTGGGAGTTATAGTTTTGCAACAGCTGGAGGATGGTGTAGATGGATGGATGGCGTAGATGGTTGGATAGTTTAGATAGATGGATAGTGTAGATGGTTGAATAGTGTAGATGGATGGTTGGATGGTGTAGATGGATGGATGGTGTAGATGGATGGATGGTGTTGATGGATGGTGTAGATGGATGGATGGTGTGGATGGATGGTGTAGATGGTTGGATGGTGTAGATGGTTGGATAGTGTAGATGTTGGATAGTGTAGATGGTTGGATGGTGTAGATGGTTGGATAGTGTAGATGGTCGGATAGTGTAGATGGTTGGATGGTATAGATGTTGGATAGTGTAGATGGTTGGATGGTGTAGATGGTTGGATAGTGTAGATGGATGGATGGTGTAGATGGATAGATGGTGTAGATGGTTGGATAGTGTAGATAGATGGATAGTGTAAATGGTTGGATATTGTAGATGGATGGATGGTATAGATGGTTGGATAGTGTAGATGGTTGGATAGTGTAGATGGATGGATGGTGTAGATTGTTGCATAGTGTAGATGGTTGGATAGTGTAGTTGGATGGATGGTGTAGATGGTTGGATAGTGTAGATGGTTGGATAGTGTAGATGGATGGATGGTGTAGATGGATGGGTAGTGTAGATGGTTGGATGTTGTAGATGGTTGGATGGTGCAGGGGTGTGGAATGATGTAGACGGCTGGACATGTAGATGGCTGGGCAGTGTAGATTGATGGGTAGCATAGCCTGGCTGGACAGTAAGTGCTGACGGCTGCTATGGCTAGATGGCGTCAGGCAATGGAGGGATGAAATTTAGATAGATCATTGCGTAGCTGGCTGTACTCGTCTGAGCATAGTCTGGATAGTGTAGATGGTTGGATGGGAACACTCAGCAATCAGTGGCTGCAGCTGTATCACATGTCAGGCTAGGATTGCTGTAGCCAATCCTGGCTGACATGATATAGCTAGGCCACTGATTGGCTGAGTTTGCCTAGGTCTAAACAACTTGTCTGGATGCTAAAATAGCCAGGATTATATAGAGGAGTAGGATGACTGCAGATGGATCAGGTGAGCATGATGGTTTACACATTAATAGAGGGTAGGCAGAGGGGTGAAATGTGACATGGGGCGGAGAGGGTCAAATGTGACATGGATGGGGAGGAGATGTGACATGGATGGATGGCTGAGAGAATGTGACATGGGAGGAGAGAAAATGTGCATGGGGGTGGATTCAGAGAATGTGACATGGAGAGATGTGACATGAGGGGAGAGAGATGTCACATGCCGCCATGTCAGATCTCGGCTGCAGCTCCGCCTGCATGTCACATCTCAGTATTTAAAACTATGTTTGTATCAGGACAAGTAGATTGTTATGAGGGACAAGTAGATCGAGCCTCGCTTAGTACTGCGACAGGTAGTTTAGATGGATTCACACCCTGTGGTGTAGGTGGTTGGATAGTGTAGATGGTTGAATAGTGTAGATGGTTGAATAGTGTAGATGGTTGGGTAGTGTAGATGGATGGATGGTGTAGATGGTTGGATGGTGTAGATAGATGGATAGTGTAGATAGATGGATAGTGTAGATGGATGGATAGTGTAGATGGATGGATGGTGTAGATGGATGAATGGTGTAGATGGATGGATGGTGTAGATGGATGGATGGTGTAGATGGATGGATGGTGTAGATGGATGAATGGTGTAGATGGATGGATGGTGTAGATGGATGGATGGTGTAGATGGATGGATGGTGTAGATGGATGGATAGTCTAGATGGATGGATGATGTAGATGGATGAATGGTGTAGATGGATGGATGGTGTAGATGGATGGATGGTGTAGATGGTTGGATAGTCTAGATGGATGGATGGTGTAGATGGTTGGATGGTGTAGATGGATGGATAGTGTAGATGGTTGGATAGTGTAGATAGATGGATAGTGCAGATGGTTGAATAGTGTAGATGGATGGTGTAGATGGATGTATGGTGTAGATGGTTGGATGGTGTAGATGGTTGGATAGTGTAGATGGATGGATAGTGTAGATGGTTGGATAGTGTAGATAGATGGATAGTGTAGATGGATGGATGGTGTAGATGGATGGTGTGGATATTTGGATAGTGTAGATAGATGGATAGTGTAGATGGATGGTTTGTGTAGATGGACGGTTAGTGTAGATGGTTGGATAGTGTAGATGGTTGGATAGTGTAGATGGATGGATGGTGTAGGTGGTTGGATGGTGTAGATGGTTGAATAGTGTAGATGGTTGAATAGTGTAGATAGCTGGATAGTAAAGATGGTTGGATAGTGTAGATGGTTGGATGGTGTAGATGGTTGGATGGTGTAGATGGTTGGATGGTGTAGATGGTTGGATGGTGTAGATAATTGGATGGTGTAGATGGTTGGATAGTGTAGATGGTTGGATAGTGTAGATGTTGGATAGTGTAGATGGTTGGATAGTGTAGATGGATGGATTTTGTAGATGGATGGATGGTGTAGATGGATGGATGGTGTAGATGGTTAGATGGAATGATGGTGTAGATGGTTGGATAGTGTAGATAGATGGATAGTGTAGATGGTTGGATGGTGTAGATGGATGGTTGGATGGTGTAGATAGTTGGATAGTGTAGAGGGTTGGATAGTGTAGATGGATGGATGGTGTAGATCAGGCATCCTCAAACTGCGGCCCTCCAGCTGTTGTGAAACTACAACTCCCACAATGCCCTGCTGTAGGCTGATACCTGTAGGCTGTTCGGGCATGCTGGGAGTTATAGTTTTGCAACAGCTGGAGGATGGTGTAGATGGATGGATGGCGTAGATGGTTGGATAGTTTAGATAGATGGATAGTGTAGATGGTTGAATAGTGTAGATGGATGGTTGGATGGTGTAGATGGATGGATGGTGTAGTCTTAGATGGATTGATGGTGTAGATTGATGGATGGTGTAGATGGATGGATGGTGTGGATGGATGGTGTAGATGGTTGGATGGTGTAGATGGTTGGATAGTGTAGATGTTGGATAGTGTAGATGGTTGGATGGTGTAGATGGTTGGATAGTGTAGATGGTCGGATAGTGTAGATGGTTGGATGGTATAGATGTTGGATAGTGTAGATGGTTGGATGGTGTAGATGGTTGGATAGTGTAGATGGATGGATGGTGTAGATGGATAGATGGTGTAGATGGTTGGATAGTGTAGATAGATGGATAGTGTAGATGGTTGGATATTGTAGATGGATGGATGGTATAGATGGTTGGATAGTGTAGATGGTTGGATAGTGTAGATGGATGGATGGTGTAGATTGTTGCATAGTGTAGATGGTTGGATAGTGTAGTTGGATGGATGGTGTAGATGGTTGGATAGTGTAGATGGTTGGATAGTGTAGATGGATGGATGGTGTAGATGGATGGGTAGTGTAGATGGTTGGATGTTGTAGATGGTTGGATGGTGTAGGTGGTTGGATAGTGTAGATGGTTGAATAGTGTAGATGGTTGGGTAGTGTAGATGGATGGATGGTGTAGATGGTTGGATGGTGTAGGTGGTTGGATGGTGTAGATGGTTGGATGGTGTAGATGGATGGATGGTGTAGATGGATAGATGGTGTAGATGGATGGATGGTGTAGATGGTTGGATGGTGTAGATGGTTGGATGGTGTAGATGGATGGATGGTGTAGATGGTTGGATGGTGTAGATGGATGGGTGGTGTAGATGGTTGGATGGTGTAGATGGATGGATGGTCTAGATGGTTGGATGGTGTAGATGGTTGGATGGTGTAGATGGTTGAATAGTGTAGATGGTTGGATATTGTAGATGGATGGATGGTGTAGATGGATGGATGGTGTAGATGGTTTGACGGTGTAGGTGGTTGGATGGTGTAGATGGTTGGATAGATGGTTGAATAGTGTAGATGGATGGATGGTGTAGATAGATGGTTGGATGGTGTAGATGGTTGGATGGTGTATGGATGGTTGGACGGTGTAGGTGGTTGGATGGTGTAGATGGTTGGATAGATGGTTGAATAGTGTAGATGGATGGATGGTGTAGATGGATGGATGGTGTAGATGGATGGATGGTGTAGATGGATGGATGGTGTAGATTGATGGATGGTGTAGATGGATAGATGGTGTAGATGGATGGATGGTTTAGATGGTTGGATGGTGTAGATGAATGGGTGGTGTAGATGGTTGGATGGTGTAGATGGATGGATGGTGTAGGTGGTTGGATGGTGTAGGTGGTTGGATGGTGTAGATGGTTGGATAGATGGTTGAATAGTGTAGATGGATGGAGTAGATAGATGGTTGAATAGTGTAGATGGATGGATGGTGTAGATGGTTGGATGGTGTAGATGAATGGGTGGTGTAGATGGTTGGATGGTGTAGATGGATGGATGGTGTAGATGGTTGGATGGTGTAGGTGGTTGGATGGTGTAGGTGGTTGGATGGTGTAGATGGTTGGATAGATGGTTGAATAGTGTAGATGGATGGAGTAGATAGATGGTTGAATAGTGTAGATGGATGGATGGTGTAGATGGTTGGATTGTGTAGATGGTTGGATAGTGTAGATGGATGGATGGTGTAGATGGTTGGATAGTGAGATGGATGGATGGTGTAGATAGATGGATGGTGTAGGTGGTTGGATAGTTTACTGTCTGAAGGAATCTGTTGTAAATATTGATGAGTGCAGTGATGGATGAGTTGATTTTTTTTCTCGTTTCTTCTAGGGTGAACAATGGGTTTTGCAGAAGACCAGTTCGAGGAGTATCTGCGAAAAAATCTGATACGTCTAAAAAACATAACAATTGATGAGATGTTACCACATCTGACCCCCTGCCTCTCGCTGGCTACTGTGGTAAGGCTCACAATCCAACAACTGGTCATTTATGACTCTCGTTACCCCTTGGTGTTATTGCTTTGATTTCATTGTACTGATTTGTAGTTAGAATGTGTCTTATACACCATTCACTTCCAGAGCTGTATTCAGAATTCTGCCGGTCTACAGTTTTAAGATGTCCATACACCTTCAATAGCTTTCTCCTATACATGACCGGCTGTATAGTCTTACCACGCAGTGTCAATGTAAATCTTAGCATACAGCATCCTGATATATAGTGTATACATCCTCTAAATAGTTCTTATATATGCATTTGATATTATATTGAAATATACAGGCTACATCATAGTTTGTCCAGATAAATAGTGCCATACGCTGCCCTTTACTGCCATACAGTACCAACAGATGCCATACAGTGCCCATAGGTGCTATATGTGCATAGAGAATGAAGGTTGGTGCATTGATGGCCATTATTGACCCAAAAAGGTCTACTCCTAAACTTCATGCCAGGGGGCAGGGAACCAACATCTCCCTTGCACCTAGGGGTGCACCACCAGTCGATCGCCTCAGGCAGCACCAGGTAGGGGCAAAAGGGGGGCAGCGGAAGGGCCATGGGCAATGAGCACTTTCATTGTGGCAAAGGGGTTAGGTTAAGAATCTGGCATGAGGGGGGGCGCTGTTTCAGTTTTCGCCTCAGGCAGCAGAAAGGCTAGCTGCACCCCTGTTTGAACCTGTCGGACATGTTTGTGAAGGGTTCTGGGAACATTTTAATTCCCGAAACAGGACAATGAGTTTCTCTATGAAAACAAGTACGCGGAGAAGATTCACCAGGAATCCCCTGAGAACTGATATTTCAGTGTTATGTAAAAATATGCATTGAGATCCTACGGTGTCCCCATGATGACACTTCCTGCCCCTGTGCTCTGGCAGCCCAGGGACATCGGGTCGTTTAGTAACCAATAAAACCAAGCTTTAATTTTCTAGCAGGGGTGAAGGAGTAAAATACGTAAAAAGATTGGTTTCCGTGAAACCCTACAACAACAGTAAGATGCCAGATTAGAGAAGCCGGAAGCACTGTAAGAGGGTCATGTTCCTAAATTACAGTAAATGAGCGTTAATTGGAATCTGGTGACTCTTAAAGGGTAAAAATAAGAGTCAGACATCATATAGCACATGGCAATCTCTTCCAGCACTGTACCTCACATGGATCCAGAGATCCCCACAATCATTTGCTCTGCTAGATTAACTTCAGCCTGGCAGATCAGGGGCGTGTCCTTTCTTCTGCAGCTCTCTCCCTGTAACTGCCACAGCTTCTAACAGAACATGTGGCTGGTGGCAGTTGAAGATTTAGACTGA
The DNA here is from genome assembly GCA_033119425.1 of Bufotes viridis. Taxonomy (NCBI): domain Eukaryota; kingdom Metazoa; phylum Chordata; class Amphibia; order Anura; family Bufonidae; genus Bufotes; species Bufotes viridis. Next base: position 616,474,204 of record CM065589.1, read on the forward strand.
GCATGTTCGACCAGCTCAGTGAGACGGACAAAAAAAAAAGGAAAAGGACAGACAGCAGGTGGCGCTATACAGATAGATTTTAGTGAATGACTCAGAGGCTATGCTACATTTTTAACAACATGCAATTATAAAAGTATTCAGGTCCAGCGGCTGGTTTGAAAAATGTAGAATATGTTTTGTGACTCAACCCCGGTAATGGATGTAACATATATTTGTACAGGAGAAGCTGAATGCCTTTGTGAGAAATCAGGGCAGCAGGAAATCGGTGATGGACTTCTATCTAGATCTGATCAGAGGTGATAAGTGGCCGAAATATTTTATCAATGCTCTCAAAGAGTGCAAACATGAAGAGCTGGCGAAAGAGTTCGAGGAGGTCTATGCTTCGTATCAGCTTCCAAGTAAGACTACTTCCCTTTTCCAGAAACAGTTGGTTGGTCCCTATAGAGCTCCGAGCATGCACACTTGGTCAGTTGCTCACATAAAAGAAGATGGCACATGATGGGAGTTGTAGTTTCACAACTGTTGGCATACCGAAGGTTCCTGACCCCTGCATTAGAAAGTAGATAATGGACTGACCCCATTAAACTTTTTATAATGATTGGTATCTACTGAAAGGCAGGGGAGACAAGGAATGTGTCACCTCTGTCTCCTCTCACCTTAGTGATGACATCAAGTGTTCAGTGCCATTTATTCTAGATGCCCTAGACTTGGATTTGGGGAGTTAATCTGATTATCTGGGGAAACGTATTCCGGGGAATTGATGCAGCATGAGAAAAGTCTTGGAGATGGTAGAGGAAGGTTCAGGGGATGAAGGATGTGAGTCTTAGATCGTTGGCAGGGCATAATGGTAGGGTCTGATAATGGAGGAGATATAGGGGGTGCAGCTGTGTGGTGAGCTTTGTGGGTGAGCGTGAGAAGAATACATTATATTCCATACTGTAAGGGCAACCAGTGCAGTGACTAGCATAAGGTGGAGGTACTGGAGCAGTGACTGGCACAGGGTCACACATTACTGCAGTGACTGGAACAGGTTGGAGCTACTGGTGCAGTGACTGGCATAGGGTAGTGACTGGAACAAGATGGTGCACTAGTGCAGTGACTGGCACAGGATGAAGCATGAGTGCAGTGATTGGAACAAGTTGGAGGTACTGGCGCAGTAACTGGTACAGGGTGATGCATCAGTGTAGTGACTGGAACAGGTTGGAGATACTGGAGCAGTGACTGGCACAGGGTGATGCATTAGTGTAGTGACTGGAACAGGATGATGCATGAGTGCAGTGATTGGAACAAGTTGGTGTTACTGGTGCAATAACTGGTACAGGGTGATGCATCAGTGTAGTGACTGGAACAGGTTGGAGGTACTGGTGCAGTGACTGTCATATGGTGATGCATCAGTGTAGTGACTGGAACAGGATTATGCATGAGTGCAGTGACTGGAACAAGTTGGAGGTAGTGCTGCAGTAACTGGTACAGGGCGATGCATCAGTGTAGTGACTGGAACAGGTTGGAGGTACTGGAGCAGTGACTGGCATAGGGTGGTGCATCAGCGTAGTGACTGGAACAGGATGATGCATGAGTGCAGTGATTGGGACAGTTTGGAGATACTGGTGCAGTCACTGTCACAGGGTGATGCTTCAGTATAGTGGCTGGATCAGGTTGGAGATACTGGTGCAGTGTCTGGCACAGAGTGATGCTTCAGTGTAGTGACTGGAACAGCATGGTGCATGAGCGCAGTGATTGGAACAGTTCGGAGGTACTGGTGCAGTAACTGGCACAGGTCGGAGGTACTGTTGCAATGACTGGCACAGGGTGAAGCATTAGTGTAGTGACTGGAAGAGGATGATGCTTCAGTGCAGTGACTGGCACAAGCTGGAGGTACTAGTACAGTGACTGTCACAGGTTGATGCTTCAGTGTAGTGACTGGAACAGGTTGGAGGTACCGGTGCAGTGAATGGCACAGGATGGTGCATGAGTGCAGTGACTGGCTCAGGGTGAGTGTCACACACTTACCTGTCTGTGCTCCCACGGCAAGTCCGGCCGCAATATGGCGACACTGTAGGCATCGCCCTGTTGCTATGGCAACCAGCCTGCTGACAGTGGGACTGCTTGCTTGACCTATCAGGGAGCTAGGATGCCAGACCAATCAGACTTTGTGCTGGCGTCACATGTCTCCTGAGGCGGGCTATTTAAACAGGCATCTCCTGGCAGCAGGTATTCTTGCCTCGCTAGATAGCTGTGTGTTTGCTACTCTGGATTACTGACCTTTGCCTGCTGACTTTGACTTTGCTTCTGATTACTGATTTTGCCTCTGACGTGACCTCCTGGTATTTGACTACTAGTTTATGATCTCGCCTTTGTCTGCTGACTTTGTCTGTGATGTTTTCTCCTGGTTTTTACTATGCTTTGTATTTATATCTGATTTTGGATCCGGTCCTGGTTTTGCCTGTCTAGTTTTCGCCTCTTTCTGTCTTACTACTCATTTCCCATTTTTGTTTAGGCCCCTGCATTTAGCTAAGAAGGGACTGTCGTCCAGTTGTGGGCCATCGCTTAGGGTGGATCGTGCAATTAGGTAGGGACAGTAGTGTGGTTAGAGCACCGGGCCGCACTGTTCCCTAACCCTTCATGACAGAATCACAGGCCACCCAAAATTTCTCTGAGATGTCGTCCTTAGCTGGTATGGATCCTATGCAGGCTTTGGTAGACCAAATGAACAGCCTCACCCAGATGGTCCAAGATCTTGCGCAAAGGGTCCAGCACCAAGAGAATACTCAGTCTCTACTCTTTTGACGGTTCCCTCACAACTCCCAGAACCCCAAGTTAAGTTGCCTGAACGATTTGCGGGTGATAGGAAGCAATTTGTGTCCTTCAGGGACAGTTGCAAATTATATTTTGGCCTCAGACCTCACTCCTCGGGGCCAGAGCAGCAGAGAGTAGGTATCATTATTTCTTCCCTGCAAGGAGATCCCCAGGAATGGGCATTCTTCCTTTTTCCCAACTCTCCTGAGCTATATTCTGTTGATAATGTTTTTCCCGCTTGTGGTTTACTTTATGATAAACCTGACAGGACTGCATTTGCTGAGTCCAAATTAGTTTCGCTCCGTCAGGGACACAGACCTGTTGAGGACTATTGTGCAGATTTTCATAGATGGTGTGTCACCTCCCATTGGAATGACTTTGCTCTGAGATGTCTATTCCGCCAGGGTCTTTCTGACACACTTAAAGACTTACTTGTGAGTTATCCTTCACCTGCTTCTCTTGACGAGACCATGACGTTAGCTGTGCATGTAGACAGACGACTAAGAGAACGTAAAAAGGAACGTGCATCCACATTTGGTCTAGTTTTGAGTCTAGATTTGCCATCCACCTTCTCCAAGGTAGCTGCTTCCATTGATCAACCTATGCAGCTGGGTGTAACCATGTCTCCTCAAGACAGAGGGAGCTTCAGAAGGAAAAAAGGATTATGTTTCTATTGCGGTGATGCTGGCCATCTACTCCAGTCCTGTCCTAAACGGCCACCGCCAGAAAGACGTCGGCGCTTAGGTGGCTCTCGGGAAGGGCACCTTGGTGAGCAAGTATTTCCTAGGATCCTTAAAAAGGTCCTACTTCCAGTATGTATTTCCTATAATTCCTGTAGTCTGGATTTGCTTTTCTTGATTCTGGGTCTGATGCCAATTTGATTGATTTTAATTTTGCTGTTTCTATGGGTATTCCATTACTTACTCTCCAGGACCACATATAGGTCACCACTGTAGATGCCACACCCTTGGCCAAGCGTTTGTTTGAATATTTCACCCCTAATATCTCTATGCTCAATGGTGATATGCATTCGGAGGTTTGTTTTCTGTTTGTAATGGAAAATTTGCTACATTTAGGCCTAATTGAAAGAATATTAAGGCAAATGCTCACTAGCTAGCTGTGTGCTTGTTACTCTGGATCACTGACCTTTGCTTGCTGATATTGACATTGCTTCTGATAACTGATTTTGGCTCCTATGTGACCTCCTGGTATTTGACTCTGCTTGGTGTGACCTCGCCTTTGCCTTCTGACTTTGTCGTTGACATTATGTCCCGGTTTCACTTTGCTGTGTATTTGTATCTGATTTTGGATCCTGATCCCGTCTTGGTTTTCCGTGTCTGCTTTTCACTTCTTTCTGTTTTACTACTCATTTCCCATTTTGGTTTAGGCCCCTGCACTTAGGCAAGAAGGGACTGTCGCCCAGTTGTGGGATATCACTTAGGATGGGTCGTAAAAATAGGTGGGGACAGTGGTGTGGGTGGAGCCCAGGGCTGCACTGTACCTTTTCATGACCGTAATGCATCAGTGCACAGGGTGACACATCAGTGCAGTAACTGGCACAGGATGATGCATGAGTGCAGTGACCAACAGGGTGATGCATCAGTGCAGTGAATAGCAGAGGGTGATACATCATTGCAGTGACTGGCACACGGTGGAGGTTTCAGAGGCTTCAGAGATATCACTGTACCCACTGCCACAAGGTGGAGGTATCAGTGCAGTGACTGGCACAGGATAACACATCAGTGCAGCGACTGGCCCAGGGTGATACATCAGTGCAGTGACTGGCACAGGGTGATACATCAGTGCAGTGATTGGCACAGGGTAATACATCATTGCAGTGACTGGCACACGGTGGAGGCGTCTACATTCAGGACAGATTGGTAAGGGGAGAATTTACTGAAGGGGAGACCGATACAGTAATCCAGACAGGAATGGATCAGGGCAACAATGAGGGTTTTTGTTGTTTCTACAGTAAGAAAAGGGAGGATTCTGGAGTTGTTTTTGAGGTGCAGATGGCATATGTAGGCAAGTAATTGAAAATAGTGGATGCATGAAAGACCAGCATCAAACATAATACAGCAGGTGTGCTGCTAGGAGTTATGGTAGTTCCCAACACTGAAATGGAAGTATCAGCATTACGTAGGTTAGCAGAAGGAGAAAACACAAGAAGGAGGTTTAGTATCCAGTAAAGAGAGGATGTGATGTTAGAGACAGTGGACAGACAATCACTCGTGATTTGTCATAGTGCAGGCTAATATCACGGGAAGAGGTGCCATGAGGATAGACAATACTGAAAGCCATATCGTCTGTAGCTAAATGTTTATATATATCCATTCCATTTGCAGCTAATCAATCTGGTCCTCTATCACTCCCTGCATCACTGAGTCAACACAACCATCAACCAACTCCACAGCGTAGCTCCAGCATCCCAGGACAGATGGCGTCAACATCCCTTGACACACAGCCAGGTCCTTTACCGAAACCTTCCCAAAGGTTCAACCAGATCCAACCTGAGCAGCAGATGAAGCAAAGATCACCACCCCAACATAACCATGAGTTTAGAAGCCTTCCTCCATTCCCACAAGACCCTCCTGCTCCACCCAGAAACCCACTTTCCCAAAATGTTTCAGAACCAGTACACTCCGACAATAGAACAGTAGATGATATGTCCAGAAGTCCAGTCCCAGAAACAACTCCATACCAGACTATACTCCCTTTGGGTGATTTTGAGGCTTTACAGAAGGTAAGTTCTTATACGCATCGTTGTCTAGAGAAGATATGAATGCAAAACTGTAATTTTGTGGGTCTAGTTGGCGCAAAAAGAAGACAAGCCAACAGAGGCAGTGTGATGCTCTGGGCAATATGCTGTTGGAAATCTTGGGTCCTGGCATTATGTGGATGTGACATGTACCACCAACCTAAACATTGTACAGACAAGTAGAAGTTGCTCAGTGGTAGCTTGGGGAACATGAGAAAGAGATCAAGGTGATGACTTGGCCTCTTAATTTCCCAGATCTCTATCCATTTTATCATTGGTGGGATGTGTTGGGAAAACGAATGTGATCCATTGAGGCCACACCTTGAAAATGACAGCACTGTCTGCGAATAACATTTTGGTGCAATGTACCACGGAACACTTTCAGAATTCTTGTGAAGTTTATGTCTCGATGGGTTTTGTTGACACAATGGGAATCTATACTATATTTGGTGGTTTAATGTCAAGGCTGGTCGGTGTATAAGCTATCTGATCTACAAGGCTAGGGATCTGCTGTGGTATCGGCTTTAGGTAGCAATGCCTTGGCATGGTCACATTTGTATATGGGCTGGGATCCACACACAGCCACAGCAGAGAGATCACAACTAAAGTTCACATTTTTTATCTGAATGTTTTATAGGATGAGTCTTCCATCTCAAAAAATCCACATATTGGGCCGGATCTTTTACCTAGTCATAAGCTGTCACCAAACCTAAAAGAGCCACTACCAGGGGTGTCCATCAAACCGTCCTCTCAGGATGCATCTCCGATAAAAGTGAGTCTATTTGACACTTTGAATTTACAAACAAAAAATGTCATTAAATTTAATGTAAATGTCATTAAGGAACATATCCTGTCCATGAAGTAGTCATGTAATACCAATTTTGATCTTTCCAATAAGATTCCAGAGGCTCAACCATTCCTGTCTTATAGTCCTTCTTCAAGCAGTGATGGAAGGGGTGACATCGGGAGAGGTCAACCTGTGCACAATAAGGTGAGAAATGAGAGGCATTTCTATTTCATTTTCTATTGCCATGTCCTTTTTTGAGGGTTAATGGATCTTTATTATTAATAAATATGATTAGACTACAAGGAGACCAGAGGATCCTCTGCTGGACCCAGCGGGTCCCATGAGTCACCACTTGGGGTTTATCCTTACTGATATGACCTTTGGGTGCAACAATAAAGTTCAGGATGGAAGTTGGAATACACTCTATATACTGGGCATTAGAACCTTTCTCTTCTATGGGAGATAATGATGCCCCAATAATTGACCCACTATAGTGCTCCTCAGAGGCTCAGACGATGAGTGCCACATTTAAAATGCGCATAAAGGTGTTATGTTCTTGCCTGATGAGGCGGATCCGATAAGCCTCTATTCTGGTAGAGAAGAGCTGGAGGTTCAAATCAGCAGGGTTGAATAGAAGCCTGATGTAGCAGAGTACAAGAGACCTATGTAGCGGAGGTCATGTAGCATAGTATTGATGACCAGAGTAGCGGAGTTGATGAAACTGGGGAGCAGGTCTGTTATTTTCCAGAAACAATATCACTCTTGTCCATGTGTTGTGTCTGATATTGCAGCTCTGCCTCATTTCCATTTCTATAATTGTTGGGGTCCCAATTGAAGTTTTCTTTATGAGCGCTCAGAGAGCTGACACAGACACACATTGCTGAATCAGATTCTCTCTCTCTCTCTTATATGTCAAACTCTGATAAGGAAGCGATGGAGCTGCTATCTTATCTTGCAGCTGGGAATTTCTGATTTATAAAAACATATACACAAGATAAAGGAAACACTCATACAAAATGGATTCTCATCCCTCACAATTCCCACATTTTGAGATATTTTGGAACTGACATCTTAACCCAGAGGTACTCCAGTTAAGATAGGCCCAACTGCCAGCCGGGGGCCAGATTCCCTCCCAAGTATTGATGCAGTACCCAAGACCTCTCAATAATCCTGGTAGTTTCTCCTTTTGGTACAGAACCTGTTGGTGCACATAAACATAATCTTGATCACAGCATATACTACTATTATAATCAACAATATTTGCATTATTGTTTGTAAAATTCCCACCAACCACTAACCCTGCTATGGATAGAGGGACTGCAGTGAAGTTATACTTTTGATCATCAGGCCCTGGTCTTCTTTGTGAGACAAACTGCCAACAAGACATATGAATAATTTCTTTAAAAGTAAAAGGGATTGCCAGAAAAGACATAGTTCTTGAACTCACGGGACTGTGAGTACAGATCCAACAAGTCTTTAATTTTACTGTCAGTGTCATTGAGTCCTCTAAACAACACCTGGTGGTGTCGGATAAGTGCATTGTCTCCGTTAACCTTCAGTTGTTGGTACAGGGCCGTTATCCCCAGGATTAGAGCGGCCATCAGCAGGAGGATCCTCATCCTTGCGTGTCAGAACTTTCTCGCAGTGAGAAGCGTGTATCCAGTTAGGCTTTCCTTCAACCTTTACTGCTGTATGAGTAGTCAACAGGACTTAGAAAGGACCATCAAATCTGGGATCCAGGCCTTTCCTCACTTGTCTTTTTATCACCACCCAGTCTCCTGGTTGCAGACTGTGTGTTCCTTCTACTGAATCTGGAAGGGAGGCAAACACTTGTTTATGGATGTGCTCGAGTCTCTTTGTGAGGGCCCGCATGTAGCTTGTTAGGCTATCGTTGTTCATTTGCAACTGTTGTGGAAAATACAATCCTAACCTGCGCTTCCAAACTGAATCTCAAATGTGGATAATCCTGTCTTTCTTTTTGGAGTGGTCCTGACTGAGTATAAGGCCAAGGCAAACACTGGCCAAGGCCGCTGAGTTTCCTGCATGGCTTTCTGAATTTTTAATTTCAGCGTGTCATTTAGGTGCTCAACGCGGCCGCTGCTTTGGGGGTGGTATACTGTATGGAAAGCTTTGGTGACCCCTAAAGCCTGCACCACTTCCCTCATTACTTCTGTGAAGTGGGAACCCCTGTCTGATTCAGTAACTTCAGGGGCACCATACCTGCACACCAGTTCACTGACCAGCTTTTTTGCTGTGTTCTTTGCATTTGCCTTTGCTACTGGGAAGGCTTCCGGCCACCCTGAAAAGAGATCAACACACACAAAGACAAATTTTGTCATTGTTTCTCCAAATTCCATGTTCATCAGGTTTGGCCCCTTGTTTTGCCCAAAGTTCTTTTTCCTCAGGAGGGGCTCTTTCGAGCATTCTTTGAAATGTACTTACTGCATTGTCCTCAGGTCTCAAGGCTCTCACCGGGGTGGCTTCAGCATTTAGTGGCTGGAGTACAGCTCGTTTGGCTGCCTTGTCTGCTCGATCATTGCCTCTTGCTTCCACTGGGGTACATCCTGTATGAGCCTTTACCTTAATAATAGCAACCTCCTCTGGTAATAACAGAGAGTTCATAAGTTCATGTACAGATTCTTTATTTTTAATTGGCTGGACTGCTGATGTTAGAAAGTCTCTAGCCTGCCATATGGGTCCATAGTCATGTGCAATGCCAAAAGCATACCTTGAGTCCATGTAGATGTTCACCTTCTTCCCCTTGGCCAATTTACATGCCTCAGTGAGTGCCTTCAGCTGCGCCTCTTGCGCTGACATGTGAGGTGGCAGTGGTTCAGCTATCCCTACCTCATGCTGTGTGACCACTGAATATCCAGCTTGGAACCGGCCGTCCTCTCCAATAAACCTGCTTCCATCTACAAAATACTCAAAATCAGGCTTATCAAGGGGGTTTTCATGTATATGATTAAATCTTGACATTTCTTGTCGCATTAATCGTACACAATCATGGGGGTCATGTTCCAACATGTCATTTAGAAGGCTGCCTGTACCTTTTATGCCCCCTTCCCCCATTTCTGAATCTGTGATTGGTTACAAAGTAGCAGGATTCAGAGTAGCACATCTTTTGAAAGAAATGTTAGCGGCATGAGGAGTGCACATTGGGGTCTGAGTTGCCTGGCCATAGAAATATGCTTAGGTTGAACCTGTGTTAATATGCCCTGTATGTCATGGGGTGTTTGTACAATCACCGGGTAGTCTAACACAATTTCAGAGGCTTTTTCTATAATTGCCTGCACTGCCGCCATGGGTCAGATGACAGACAATCATACAGAGGCTGCATTAACATGGAGGCATGTCTAATCCAGGGGCGACAGTACGACACCAGCCTCAAAAACACCCATAGGCTTTGTGCTCCTTTGGACACTTGTATCCTTTAAACAGCCTCCTTTCTTTCTGGGATTAGGTGGCGAGCTCCGTGGGAGAGGCAGTGTCCTAGAAATACAACCTTGTTTTTACAAAATTGCAGCTTCTGTTTTGAGGCTTTACACCCGTTCTGATGTAGGAAAATTAAAAGAGATATAGTTGCCTCACTGCAAGTCTCATTGTCTTCAGCACACAGGAGCAAATCATCCACGTATTGTAACAGGACCACTGAGCCGGGCAGTGCCCAATTTGTAAGGACAGATTGCAGAGCCTGTGTATACATGGTCGGGGACTTCTGAGCTCCCTGAGGCAGGACGGTCCAAGTATACCGTTAAATGTAAAGGCAAACAGATACCGACAGTAAGGATGCAGCTTGACACTAAAGAAAGCATTTGCCAGATCTATCACTGTGAAACACGTAGCAGTGGATGGAACTTGTGACAGTAAGGTATGTGGGTTTGGCACTATTGGAGTTTGTAAAACTGTCACCTTGTTGACTTTTCTAAGATTATGAACCATCCTATAACTGACAGGCTGTCCCTTAACTGGTTTCTTCTTTATTGGGAACAGTGGGGTATTAGCAGAAGATACTCTTTTTATCAATACTCCGGCCTGGAGAAAAGCATCAATTTGACAGGCCACTGCTATCTCCTGGGCATGACTGGGGGGGTACTGCTTCACTCGAGGGGCTGACATCCTGGCTTAAAAGGCACAGTGACCGGAGACACCGGGAGTTTCCTCATGTCTGTTTTTGTTGTTGCCCATAAATCTTTCTGTACCACCTCAAGAACAGCCTGGTCTCCAAGGGTAAATTCTGATGGTTCAGTCTCAGGCAGGGCCAGTGTTACTATTAAGGGACATAATACTTCCTCTGCGGCCCCAAAATCTACACGGGTAGTGCCATCATGGTAAAAGTGCATGTGGGCTCCCAGCGCTTGCAAAACATAAGTCCCTAAGGCCTCTTCCACACTTGCGTTGTTAGGATCCGGCGTGCACTTCCGTCGCCGGAAGTGCCCGCCGGATCCGTAACAACGCAAGTGACCTGAAAGCATTTGAAGACTGATCAGTCTTCAAAATGCTTTTAGTGTTACTATAGTAGCCAGGACGCTATTAAAGTCCTGGTTGCCATAATAATAGTGAGGAGCGGGGGAGCAGTATACTTACCATCCGTGCGGCTCCCGGGGCGCTCCTGAATGACGTCAGAGCTCCCCATGCGCATGGATCACGTGATCCATGCGCATGGGGCGCCCTGACGTCACTCTGGAGCGCCCCGGGAGCCGCACGGATGGTAAGTATACTGCTCCCTCGCTCCCCACTACACTTTACCATGGCAGCCGGGACTTTAGCGTCCTGGCTGCCATGGTAATCATTCAGAAAAAGCTAAACGTCGGATCCGGCGATGTGCCGAAACGACGTTTAGCTTAAGGCCGGATCCGGATTAATGCACTTTAATGGGCATTAATTACGGATCCAGCATTACGGCATGTCTTCCGGATTGTTGGACCATGCTGCGGTTTTGTCAACGTCCAAAAAACGTTCACGTACTGAACGGAAGACATCCTGATGCATCCTGTACAGAATGCTCTCCATTCAGAATGCATTAGGGAAATCCTGACCAGTATCTTTCCGTCCTAGAGCCCCGAAGACGGAACTCTAGGACGGAAAGGAAAAAGCATATGTGAAAGGGGCCTTAAAGAGGTTCTGGCAGGTTTTCTTTAACTAACAATTGGGTAAAAACCGTACTGTCTTTTATCTTTAACTGGTTCAGATTCACGGACAAAAACTGTTTCTACCGTAAATCCCACAGCCGGTACATAACAAGGGGTTAACTGATGAAGCTGCAAGAAACTCTGGTGCCAGGAATGGCACTGCCTTTCTGTTTTACTACAATCTACGTTGCACAACTTCTCCTCTCCATCCCTCAGTTTAAACCTCACAAGCTACTTTTATCCATATATCAACCACTTCTTCACATCCATGATACACAATGTGTTCTACTGAATCTTTCCCCGACTTCTAGGTTAAGATTCTCATAATTAATCCCTGCCTTCTCCAACACTCTGTCCACATTTTTCAGACCCTCTTTACGTCCTCTTTTCATTCACCAATTTTTTGGCTGTCTTATAACCTTCGGGTATACTAAACTGTACCAGAACAACTATAGAAAGTAACAAAATTCAGACGTCTGTTTCCCCTCAGTTTCCTCAGAGCTTCCCCACTCTATCACCTAGTGTACTCTGTTACTGAGCCTCAGTTTCCTCAGAGCTTTCCCACTATATTTACCTAGTGTACTCTGTACTGAGATTTATTATACAAATCTAAAGTCTACAAACTGGACATCGGAGTCCAAGGACTTTGATTTCCCTTTCTATAATGTTCTGCAATTTTCCAAACACAGTAAAGAACAAATAAAATGTATACTATGACTCCTAAAGCTAGACCAAAAACATCCCAATCAAAGTTACTCATGATCAGAAACTAAACCCAACAATCATAGGTATTTTCAAGGTTCTTTATCAATATGGACTTGACTGTAAAAGGACTTTAAACGTACATTCCATAAACAATCGATGGAGCCAGACAACCGGTCAGGGAGGCACAGATATAATGTAAGATAAAGTCTCTTACCTTGCAGCACTGTCTTTTATATCTGTCCGTCCCGGTCCGGATTATCCAAGTTGTCGGGAGATCAATGCAGTGTCCTTTAGTCGAGCCCCAAGTTGGGCGCCAAGCTCATTAGTTTTTCACATATACATTAGATGGAAGAAACACTCATGCAAAATGGATTCTCATCCCTCACAGGCTTAGCTACAATTCCAGACAAAACCCATGTGGAGCTGCTCCTAGGTGTAAAAAAGGGAAAAAAAAATCACCTACAGGATGACCTTTTTGGGGCCACATAACATAAACACCACCTATCAAAAAAATGTGTATGCTCTGATCATTATTAAGAAACGATCATATGATTAAAAGGTAAATCTATATTCACATAATAGAAAAGTTAAAAAACATATAACAATCCACACCGTACTTAAAGAGGGACACTGGAATGGGATGAAAGGGATATGCCTCTCATATATGAAAATGCATCAAAATGCCAGAGCAAACAATGCCTCTCTAATAAAGGCCAAATATTGCCACACATTAACAATAACAGTAGAACACCGGCATCAAATAAAAATACATAAAGTAGGGGCACACTATTGCTTCTAACCAACAAGGCACTTATTTTCTGAGAAGAGCCTATCCTCCATTGAATGTTCACGTAAGGTGCAAGTGCAGAGCCTAATTTTTTCAATTGGAAAAAACGACCTTTCCAATATCAAAGACCCATTGGTCTTTCAACAGTATATCATATGTCCAAGCATTGGCCAGAAACTCCCATTATGTGAACATTCAATGGAGGACTCCTAAACAAGCCCAAAAACAGCTAATTCTCAAATTTCTGGATCTTTGCACTTGGAATTTTGGATTCACTTTTAATATCAAACTGTGAAATTTCTTCTTTAAACCCTGTATATGGCTGGTCTATTTATTACTCGGTATGATAATACTTCCTACTGTATTTTACTATAGACACAGAAGCCTCCAGAGCAAGTTCCTGCCTATATTACTGTTAAGTCTATGCAGAAGGAACATGGAGGAAACGGAGAACAAAGAGAGCAGTCTAACACCCACGAGGTGAGTACTCGACCACTATGAAAGAGGACCTTTCATGGATCCAGACTTGATTAAATAAGTAGCAGGACATTTAGGGCATACATGAGGGATGTCCCTGCACTTACTTTTATTTCTGGGCGCAGTACAGAGCGTCACAGCCAGGGAGAAAAAAAAACCTCACATACTCCCTGGCTGTGACTCTCTGCGCTGTGATTGGACAGCGCTACAGCCAGGGAGCTGAAGGAACGCCCAGGGAGAGAAGCTGATGTCTCCTCCCCATTGTTCCGACCGGAGAATGTATCGGGGTCGGAGTGGGCAAACGGAGCAGCGCCCAGAAATAAAAGTAAGTGCAGGGGCATCCCTCGTGTATGCCCTAAATGTCCTGCTACTTACTGAATCAAGTCCGGACCCATGAAAGGTCCTCTTTAAGCTCGACGTCCTATTCTCCATTCACTTCCAAAGCTGTAGGATTAGCCGAGTTTTGTTGCTCTGTGTTGTACAAGATGTAGTGTTTTTCTACATTGGACTATTTTACTGTGCGTGATGAAAGCATTCTATTATTTATTCATTTTTATCTAGGCATCAAACCTTCAGGAACACCCTGTGTCAGCTTCGCACGTTCGCTCGGTGAGGGAGAAGGTTGTACAGGGCAATGGGCATCCAGCATTCCAGGCAGTGAGTTTGTGTTCGTCACGTATGGCTTTTTTATTTTTCCATTGACATGATGTTATGTAGCATCCATACTTCTGTATTACAGCGTTTTACTGACAGGCAGCCAAAAACAAATGGCAGCTGATGCAGTAACAGACGTAGCACCCTCCACCTGTTAGGCTATGTCCACACGTAGTTTTGCAAATTGGCTGTAGAGTTCATGAAGTTTGCATGTTTTACATGTGGATTGTATTGCAGATTTCAACGCATTGTTGAAGCAGTGGGTCAAATCTGTTAATCGACATAGTGGTTCCACACCGATTGCAGTAAAACTCATGCATTGCAATAGATGAAGCCTGCAGTGAAAAGAACTGAGATGCTGCTGATTTAAAATCCGCACAGAATGACAATTTACAATGCCATGGTCATTACTGACTGCACAATCTAAGAGGTTATTTCTGATGCTTCTAACCCTTTTGCTGTGGATGGCCCAGGCACTGCCCCTGAGCCCATCACTGTGATGTAACCATATGCCAAGGAGAGCAAAATCAGTCATCTCCGAACAGGCAGCATTAAAATGGAGCATCTTGGCTCCACCTTGGGAAAAGCTGTGGTGACAGATAGTCTATGAAGGTAATTTTGGCCCCCATAGATTGCATAGTAATAATCAGAAATAAATTGTTCAGAGATTGCAAGAAAATTGTCTGATCAAAAATAATTCTGATGATATTTTGATAAAGGTGGGCAATGTTCCAGACAAGCATCCAGCAAGCTACCGTCCTGTAAACAGAGAAACTGTCCAAGGGGAAGCAAACAGGACATGGCTAGCAGATCAAAGGGTAAGATACTTAACACCTTCACTACCCTAGACCACCAGGAATTGATTAGATTCATTTCGGCTGAACCCACCTGTTTTAAAAGAACTGACTGACCAGCTAATGTGCATGAGGTGTCCCAACCCCCTCTCCGACAGCAGGTTTTAGTTGATTTCAACATGCCCAATCCTTTTTTCCCCTCAGGGGAGATAAATGGCTGATAGAGGCCTTTCTCTCCTCTCCCAGTTGAGAACACATCCATGCTTGCCTAAGCGTGCTTCTCTTTGGGGTGGTAAAAAATATGGAGGTCTGTTCAGCCAGCAGTTATTTCATAGTTTATGTCCAGCCTAACACCCACTACTACAGACTACCACAGAATTACCGTAGGTAGTAGCTCCTCTGCAACATACCAGGGAAGCAAACATTAATCATTCCAGTACCATCAGAGAAGACGGCAATTACCCATTAATTTAACAATGGTTTCCCTTACTTTCTCATGTCTGGATAGGTTGGAAAGCGTTGCCCGTGGTCAGTCGAAAGTACATGTGTATGGTATTATCAGCCAAATTCAGCTGATTATTTTCCATTTTACTCAAGGCAATGCGGCCAATCGTGGTCCCGTTAGTATGGCTGGCTTTAGCCTATTGTAACAACTTGGGTTTTGATTGTATTTTTCTAGGTTCCTTCAGGTTCATCTTGCAGACCGCTCGACAGCAATAATGAAGAAGAGTATTTAAGCAAACCAGGAGCTCTGGAGTCTACACTAGGGTTTGCAGATATCACAGTTGTAGGTGGAGGATCATCAGTATTGTCCCATCCTCCTGACTTAGAAATAAGTAACGATACGGAGATGAATGAATCAAGTAACGCTACTGGTCGGTCTTCTTCTCCATCCATCACGCAGAAGAAAGTCCCACTTGCGAGCACTCCAAACAACATTTCGCTAAAACACAGTCCTGAGGAGAATGACTTCATGTTTGACTCGAGGTCTAGTCCAGGACATAACAGATTTGATCATTTCTCATCGAAGCAGCCAGAGGAGAATAGCTTTGGAAGTAGTGATGTACGCCACTATAGCCTTCATTTTAACGAAAGACCAGAAGAAAACCTCATGGGAAGCAATGATGACACTTTGAGGAATAGACCAAGAACGAGTCCAAATACCAGTGAGCCAAATGATCAGAATACACAGAAAAAACCTAGCAAAACGGCAGAAGGAAGGGATCGTGAAAGAACCGTCTTAATTACAATTACTGTTGCTTCTGTTTGCCTTTCTTTATACCTCTTATGGAAAATTCAACAAAAGTAGAGGCTTCAGATTTAAAGGGCCACTAAAGTACAAAGAAGCTGCTAACCTCACTCACACATACACTTTATGAACAGAAGGGTTGGGACACAACTCAGGTGTTGAATTCAGGTGTTTCATTCAGTCGCATTGCCACAGGTGTATAAAATCCAGCCCCTAGCCATGCACTTGTCTTCACAAATATTTATTAAAGAATGTCACATTCTAAAGAGCTCACTGAATCCCAGCGTGGTCCTGTAATAGGATGCCACCACTGCAACAAGTCAGTTCCTGACATTTCCTCTCTCCTAGATAGGCATTGTTGGGTATGTTTGGTGTGGGAGAACTTGACTGGCTGCACAGAGCCCTGACCTCAACCCCATCCAACATCTTTGGGATGAACAAGAATGGAAATGGTGATCTAGGCCCAATCATCCAAAATCAGTGTTTGACCTCATAAATGTTCTTCTCGATGAACGGGCAAATGTTTCCAAAATCTTGTAGAAAAACCAGAGGAGTGGAAGCTGGAGGAGGGAAAAGCAACTCCATATTAGTGCTTAAGGATTTACAAAGGGATGTCATAAAACCTCCGGTAGGTGGAATGTGTAGGTGTCCAAACATTTTTGTCCATATAGTGTATGTAGGTTAAAGGGGTTCTGCAGTTCTTTTAAACTGATGACCTATCCTCTGGATAGGTCATCAGTATTTGATCGGTGGGGGTCTGACACTCGGGACCCCTGCCGATGAGCTGTTTGAGAAGACAGCGGCGCTGGCAGTGAACAGAGCGTAGCCACACCCAGGCCAGTGATACAAGTCGTGATGTCACTGGGCCTGAGGGAAACGGAGAGAAGGCCGGGGTGCTTCTGGAGCACCGCTGCCTTCTCAAACAGCTGATCGGCAGGGGTCCTGGGCGTCGGACCCCCGCCGATCAGATGCTGATGATCCATCCAGAGGATAAATCATCAATTTACAAGAACTGCAGAACCCCTTTAACATTCTTGGAGTTACTCTGTCATTAATTTATATAGTATAGCCGTTTACGCTCTATGGGTGCGATGGGAGATTAACTTTTTGTCAGAAATACAAATGAGTACATTTTCTACAATCGACCTCTGTCCAACCTGAAATGATCCCTTCCTGAAAAAAGCTGAAATCCAAAATGCCCGATTCTTCTTTCCCCCCGACATCTAGTGTTGGTCAGTGGTCAGAAGGCCGTCCTGCACATTTGCTTGTTAGCTGTTCCTTGGGGGTTATCTAATGTGTGCGTTCTTTGTTATCAGTGGTAAATGTTACGATCGGAACAAGAAAAAAAATGCGTGGGAGAATAGAAAGATATGATATTTCATCTGCGTTACCAAACCTTGTCCACATCTCGGGAAAATATCTATTTGTGTAGGCCTCTTTTCCAGAGAGCGATCCAGGCCTTTCATGAAGCTTGTGCCATCACTTTTTTCTCAAGCAGTGGTTACTTGAGGAGGTTGATACAGCTCTTACACCAGGGAAAAACTGATTTTTTTTCTTTTTTTTTTTACAGAAATAATCACTTTAGATCATGTGTATACAACGTCCATGTCAATGGCTCTTAAAATCTGTAGCATGAGCAACAAATCTCAGTACATGAGGCGCACCTAGCAAGTGCTAGTGGCCAAGGGGGTCACCAAGTCACTATGTTATGGCCGGAGTATTTACATATGGGTTCAGGTAGTGAACTCAACCTGTACTCCGGGTGAAGTAAAACCTGTAGCACGTCATATATAAAGTCTTATACAAGCTGATTTGAACCCCAGGTGCCTTATTTTTTTACAAAAAAACTTAGCCATGTGGCTCATACATGCTCTTACGCCTTTGTATAATTTTTAAGAATCTGCTGCTTCTAAATAAAAATGGTCGTATTGAACTGTAATTTGCAGAACTGAACTTTCTTTCAACCATAGTGCTCCATCTCCGGCTTCTTTGCTTGAATATCATTGATAGAACTCTTCGAAAGTCATCTACCGCCATGTCAGAATAGATGATTTTTAGTAGAATTGAATGTCTAGTTGTGGTCATGCTTGTCATTCCTCTAAAACTTATGCTGAGCTGCAGTCTAATGGAGCCTGAGATCCCTCTCCTTTCTCTGATTATAAGCTCAGCATGTTCAGGTTGGCTGCTGTGTCTACGTACAAGTTCACCAAGAAGTCGGTGCATGGAGAGCATTGAACTAAAATTAACTAAACATCCAGTGAAGAAGATAGGATGAGGAGTTAAATGCAGCCTCAATAAAATCTGATTTAAAGGATTCACAAAAATTTTTAGTGGAAGCATGAGGGAGATAAGGCGGTGTGAGATCCGGCAGGGAACAGCCTGCCAGATCTCTCTGGATTCCGGCATTGCTAGAACCAACCGCATCACCGTCCGTCCCCACTCACCGACAGAGATCTGTCACCGCCGGTTCTGGGAGACGGTCGGTCAGAGGTTCCTCCCTGTCTTGTGTATGACGTTCTTTGTTTTGCTTTCCCTTTGCTCAGTTCCTTTCTCTCCCTCAGCTGCCTCTTATCTTGATTAATTGGCTTGCTTTATATTCCCTCCCATACTGCTTCTCCTGGCGGTTTATATTACTTCCTGGATGAAGTGTGTGCTGCTGGAGGCTGCAGTTGTTTTGCTCTAAGATAAGTGCATTCCGTTTACTTTGTGTTTTGTTTGCTGGCTTGATTCTAGGTGACCCTGACTCCCTCCATATTCTGTGCAGGGAGCCGGTGGCCGTTCCCCTCACTACTATAGGGAGTTCAAGTGTCACTCAGTTATAGGTACGAGGGCATGTATTTGTCTACCACCGGGACCTGTACATGTGCATAGCAGTTTGGGAGAGTTCTTAGGGATTTAAAGGGCCCTCCTATATTTTCCTTAGTTTGGGATCAAGCCAGTCTCTCGTTATTTATCAGTTCTTGCTAACTGTTCTTCATCCTTGACAAGATCTGGTCGCAACCCGGCAAACATGCCGAGAATCGGACTGACAACTACAGCTGCACGGTAATGTAGCCACGCAAATTCATATTTATATTAACTTGATCCAAATAATTAAAAAATAAGGGTGTATACTGCTTTTCATGCCTGATGAAGCCCCATGTGCAGGTTGAAACGTTGCAGTTTTTCTTTTAAGCTGGATTCTTTTATGTTTTTGGATTCAGTCACCTTCTCTTCATTCAACATGGTACATTTCCAAAGGGGATTCTTGATGTGATGTGCATCCTATGTGCCCTGTGAGAGCTACTGAATTTATGAGTAAGCTGAGGACGGACAATTCCTGTTAATGAGAAGCTACGTCCGACAGTAAGGACAGTAATACAGTCGGGAGGCGTCAAATAACCGACTGTGGTCCAGAGAGGTCAACATGAACTCGTCCCTCTTCTGAATAGTGTTGAGGGAGCCTGGTGAGAAAAACGTTATTGGCTTGATTCTTGGCGTCCAGATATTACATTGGTACCACAGAATGTACTTATCACTCGGCAGATGCACGATGAGCAAGAAATGATGATGTATATGAAAATAATTCTTGAGATAGGGTGAATATAGGAGAAAACTGCAAAGGCTTGGAGGACTGGTCTCAGGTCCTTCTAGTACTGAAGATGGCTGAGCATGAATCATGACTGAGCATGACCCCATGTTTCCTCTTTCGAATATGGGTCAAAATACAGGTCAATGCCTTGAAACAAAAGCTTTAGCAAGTTTGGTATCCTGTTTTTCAGTTTGTAGGACTTCCCAATTTTCTAGTGGTAAAAAAAACGTTACTGGAGGGATTACGACAGAGCACAGCCTAGATGTCTCCTAATATAAGAGTGCTTGGTCAAGCCCCTCTCTAATTGGGAATATACACTAACATCATCAATATTAAATACGTTTTCAGGTGTTTATCCAAGTATCAGATCTGTGGGGGTCCCAGAACCCCCGCCGTTCAGATGTGGCCCTCTTCAGAGAGTCTCGGTATTGCAGCCCAGGCCCATTCACTTGAATGGGACTGAGCTGCACATAGGCCATGTGACCGATGAACTTGACATCACTGGCCTAGTAAGAGGCTGTAGCGCTCACCGGAGCCCCACAGCCTCTTCAGTTGATTGTCGGGTGTGCTAGGAGTCAAACCCCCACTGATCTGATATTGATGGCCTATCCTGAGGATAAAACATTAGTATGGAAAGCTCAGAAAACCCCTTCACAGGATAGTCCCCCACCTCTCGGACCTGCCCCTATCTCAGGACCCCAAAATAAATGGGGAGCAAGTTATGCATGCATGGCCACCCCTTCTGAAAATAGTGGAGCAAGCAGATGTCCCATAGCAGTGAACAGAGAGGACGCCACACATGTCCGACATGATCCATCTCCATTCATGGCGCGGTCTCGTTCTTGAGATAGGAGTGGGTGTCAGAGGTGGAACCTGTACCTATCGGACATAATGTCCAGCTGGGACAACCCCTTTAACACCTCTTTTGACAGTAGGTGCTTAGTAAGGATGGTTCGATTTTCCTTTCAGTTGATCGCTGTGGGCCTAGGAGCTTAAAGGGGCATTTTAGGACTTCACTACTAATGACCTATCTCTAAGATAGGTCATCAACGTCAGATCAGTCGAGGTCCAATTCCCAGCACCACCGCTGATCAGTTGTTTGAAGGGGGTCGCTGTGCCCCAGAACCAGGCACCAAAATACACATTCCTGTTCCGTACACTGTGTAGTGGCCATGAATGGTACAGCTGCGCCTGGTTCCTGATGCCTGGTCCAGAAAACATCTCATTGGTACCGGTAGTCAGACCCCCAAAAATCTGATAATGATTGCCTATCCTAAGGATAGGTCTTTAATAGAAGTTCCCAAAAACCCCTTTATAGTCTCTCACAGTTGGTATTGTCAGGGAAAACGGCTACCCCAGTAAGGGTTATTCCCAAGATTTACATGTACAGGACGGCCATAAATGTGTGACTCTTGGGGGCCTTGTTTAGGTTACCAGGGTAATGGACTTAGCCTGCCCCCTGGTTAGTTAGTCCAGGAGTATAGTCTGACTAGCCTACATGTGAAAGATCCTGATAGACCGGAGTCTAGAGAACTTTTATCACTGAGGCCGACTGCCGGGATCGGCACAAACAACTGATAAAACGCAGAACACTTGGCGCCCATCTCGTTCATGTTGGCCAAAATCGACTTTACTCAGAAGACGCCCTTCATAGTCCATGGGCGAGACATCAAAGCCAACATTTCTGAAGACTGGAGACACTGCAGGTCTTATGGCACCTGCTTAAATAGCGCATCCACAAAAAGCGCAACGTCGACTACCCCCCTCCCCGCGGCTCTTAAATTGACCAAGATGCCATAAATAAAAGGGCTACCTAGAAGAAAAAAAAATACATGGTTGCCTAGAGATGTGGCGCCCATGACCTCATATGACGAAGTTACATATTCTTCGCGAGGTCGAACTTTTCAGAGCCATTTCCCTTTTTTCCGTTTACTTGTCTTGCCGTATACAGGGTGTCAGGAACCAATCTGGCGCTCGATTGACCACTATAATCACTGTTATAAGCCCCGTGGGCCTTTATACCTATGGCGGGTGGCATGGGCTCCTGGATATTTTTCACGCCATCGCTATATTATACTGTTAGTATTGTGTTGAGTTGTCTCACGTAGGATGGGCCCACCCCTCGTCTTTCGCTGCTTATTGGTGATATTACGCCTTATACTTTTTTTTACTGTATGCCATTGAATCATATACCGTAGTTCACTATGCTATTCTATACCGCAAAAGAAACGGTATACGCAGTGTGAATACACCCTTGTTATGGACCCAGTGGGCTCAGTTTCCTTTGCCCCCTCCCCCTCCCCTCCGCCATTATGTATACATCTCCTCTATAGGGATGCAGTGCAGCTTCTATTGGCTGGGAAGAGTCCGGCTCTGCCAGCTGCAGACATGACGGGATATTTCGTGTTCTCCCCGGTAACAATGAGGATGTACAGTGAACGCTCTGCTTCTTCTGCTTCCAAAAATAGCCCCTCCGGAGGCTCCTGACTGACATCCCCTGCCGTTACCATGGAGACCACCCAGCTGTCACTCACTCAGCAGCCCCGCCCATCGCCATAGCATCTTCCGCGCCCATTGGCTGCCGCTTACGTCAGTAACACGTTCGCTCGACTCTGATTGGCTGCTGCGCCTGGCCGGATTCTCAGCGCATGCGCCATCTGTCAGTGACGGGCTGCTGCTGCTGGGAGCCGGCGGCGGCGGGTTGGTGATGGCGCAGAACGGTCCGTTGGGTCCTGATCAGGATGAATCGGGCGGACAAGACTCGGTTTTCCGACGGAGAATCAGCTCGACCGACGCGCCTTCGGCGTCCGCCGGAGCTTCCCGGGAGAGACCGAATTCGGTTCCCCGGGCGCGGCCGCGCCTCGACTCCCTGCGGAAAAACAGGCCGCGTAAGTGACGGCTGGAAGGTGGAGGGGGGTGGGTCTGTCACGAGGGGGCGCCACATTCAGTTAGGGGGTATGAGGCGGCCATGTTTGTAACCTCTCTTGTATAGGGGGAAGGGGGATAACTGACCGTGGGAGGCTATATATGGGAGGGCGTGGCTGTAGAAATAAGGGGCGTGTCGAGTGTACGGTTGCTAGCGAGAGGAGGGGCGTTTGTGGTTAAACTGGGGGCGTGGCTTTCCTGACACGGGATCTAGAGAGGGGCGGGGTAATATGGAGAAGTGGGTGTGTAGTGAGGAGATGGTCTTATCACCCCGCCCTTCCTGGCAGTCACGTGTCCCTCTATTACCCCGCCCCCATATGTTTCTCATTACCTGTTATAAGTGGAGACCCCGTTTAATTCTATCACTTGCACATGTACAGTGTATACTGGGCCTTCTCAGTACCCACCCCCCCCCTATAAAGTGTGGCCCCAGGAGTGCAGGATGTGAGGCGGAGATGCTTTATAGTGGGGTCATATAAGTGCAGCCCTAGAGGCAAGGGGGTGGAGCCTTCTGGATGCAGTTGTTAGCGGGTGGGGTCAAGGAGGTGTGTATTATGAGAAGGGGTGGGGCCGTAGGTGCATAAAGGTGTATATAATGAAAAGGGGTGGGGTCATAGGTGCATAAAAGTGTGTATAATCAGAAGGGGTGGGGCCATAGATACATGGAGGTGTGTATTATGAGAAGGGGCAGGGTCATATATACATAAAGGTGTGTATAATGAGAAGGGGTGGGGCCATAGATGCATAAAGGTGTGTATCATGAGAAGGGGCGGGGTCATAGATACATGGAGGTGTGTATAATGAGAAGGGGCAGGGTCACAGATACAGGGAGGTGTGTATAATAAGGGGCGGAGTCACAGATACAAAGAGGTGTGTATAATAAGAAGGGGCAGGGTCACATATACAGAGAAGGGGTGGGGCCATAGATAGGTGTGTATAATAAGAAGGGGCGGTGTCACTGATACAGGGAGGTGTGTATAATAAGAAGGGGCGGGGTCACATACAGGGAGGTGTGTATAATAAGGGCGGAGTCACAAATACAGGGAGGTGTGTATAATAAGAAGGGGTGGGGTCACAGATACAGGGAGGTGTGTATAATGAGAAGGGGTGGGGTCACAGATACAGGGAGGTGTGTATAATAAGGGGCGGAGTCACAGATACAGGGAGGTGTGTATAATGAGAAGGGGCAGGGTCACTGATACAGGGAGGGGTATATAATAAGAAGGGGCGGTGTCACTGATACAGGGAGGTGTGTATAATAAGAAGGGGCGGGGTCACACATACAGGGAGGTGTGTATAAGGGGCGGAGTCACAGATACAGGGAGGTGTGTATAATGAGAAGGGGCGGGGTCACACATACAGGGAGGTGTGTATAATGAGAAGGGGCGGGGTCACACATACAGGGAGGTGTGTTTAATAAGGGGCGGAGTCACAGATACAGGGAGGTGTGTATAATAAGAAGGGGCGGGGTCACACATACAGGGAGGTGTGTATAATAAGGGGCGGAGTCAGATACAGGGAGGTGTGTATAATAAGAAGGGGTGGGGTCACAGATACATGGAGGTGTGTATAATGAGAAGGGGCAGGGTCACTGATACAGGGAGGGGTAAATAATAAGAAGGGGCGGAGTCACTGATACAGGGAGGTATGTATAATAATAAGGGGCGGGGTCACTGATACAGGGAGGTGTGTATAATAAGAAAGGGCGGGGTCACACATACAGGGAGGTGTGTGTATAATTAGGGGCGGGGTCACAGATACAGGGAGGTGTGTATAATAATAAGGGGCGGGGTCACAGATACAGGGAGGAGTCCATAAGGAGATGGCGCTGTAGACGAGGACGTAGTCTGTCCTGATCCCCCGGGTTGTGCTGTGATGATTATTCAGTGATCCATCGGCTGAGCTCCCTGCTGATTAACAATAAACTGAGCACAATCCGAGCTGTAAGAGGTCCTGCCGCACGTCCTGCTGTCACCACAAGGGGGTGCTCTATAAGGCTGCTTGTATCTGTAACCAGCTCGCCCCCTTGTGGTGAGAAAAGGACCACCAATAAGTAATACTCTTCCTGTGCTTGTAGGATATGGCTTACCTCCCGTTAAGATGACATAAGAATGCTGTCCTTCCTTGGCCGCTCAGGGACTATAACGTGTGTATCTTTTGTCCTAGCCTTCCCTTGGTTTGGCTTGGATATTGGTGGGACGCTGGTCAAACTTGTCTATTTTGAACCCAGAGATATCACGGCTGAAGAGGAGCAAGAGGAAGTGGAAAGCCTCAAGAGCATCCGGAAGTACCTGATGTCAAACGTGGCTTATGCGCAAACTGGCCTACGTGACCTCCACCTGGAGCTGAAGGATCTGACCTTGTGCGGTCGGAAGGGAAACCTACATTTCATCCGATTTCCCACCCATGACATGTCTGTCTTCATCCAGATGGCACGGGATAAGCAGTTCTCCAGCCTTCACACGTCCCTGTGTGCCACCGGCGGCGGGGCATTCAAGTTTGAGGAGGAGTTCTTGACCGTAAGTAGTGCGAGATGGAAGCTACTGAGAGGAGTGCGCAGTAGAAGACAAGCATGGTGGGGGCCAGGCTAGACATTGAGTCAACCTCCTTCTAATCTCTGAATATCTTCTTTCATAACGATGAAATGTGTTAAACTTAATATCTGGTCTCCCGGTCGTCTTTCGCATGATCTCTGGGACCATTTACTTACAGTGGATAAAAATGAGACAAAGATAAATCATTTCAGGACTTTTTCCACCTTTAATGTGACCTATAAACTGTACAACTCAATTGAAAAACAAACTGAAATCTTTTAGGTAGAGGGAAAAAATAATATAATTGCATAAGTGTGCACACCCTTAAACTAATACTTTGTTGAAGCAGCTTTTGATTTTCTTACAGCACTCAGTCTTTTTGGGTAGGAGTCTATCAGCATGGCACATTGTGACTCTTCTTTGCAGAAACACTCCACATCTGTCAGATTGCGGGGGCGTCTCCTGTGCACAGCCCTCTTCAGATCACCCCACAGATGTTCAATCGGATTCAGGTCTGGGCTCTGGCTGGGCCATTCCAATATGTTAATCTTCTTCTGGTGAGGCCATTCCTTTGGTGATTTGGATGGATGCTTTGGGTCGTTGTCATGCTGACAGATGAAGTTCCTCTTCATGTTCAGCTTTCTAGCAGAAGCCTGAAGGTTTTGGGCCAATATTGACTGGTATTTGGGACTGTTCATAATTCCCTCTATCTTAACTAAGGCCCCAGTTCCAGCTGAAGAAGACCAGCCCCGCAGCCTGATGCTGCCCCCGCCATGCTTCACTGTGGGGATCGGGTTCTTCTGGTGATGGGCAGGGCTGTTTTTGTGCCAAACATATCTTTTGGAATTATGGCCAAAAAGTTCCCCCTTGGTTTCATCAGACCATGACACCTTTTCCCACACGCTTTTGGGAGACTCCAGATGTGTTTTTGCAGAATGTAGCCTGGCTTGGATGTTTTTCTTAGTAAGAAAAGGCTTTCGTCCTGCCCCTCTCGCCCATAGCCCAGACATATGAAGAATAAGGGAGATTGTTGTCACATGGACCACACAGCCAGTACTTGCCAGATATTCCTGCAGCTCCTGTAATGTTGCTGTCGGCCTCTTGGTCGCCTCCCAGACCAGTTTTCTTCTCGTCTTTTCATCAGTTTTGGAGGGACGTCCAGTTCTTGGTGATATCACTGTTGTGCCATATTTTCTCCACTTGATGATGACGGTCTCCACTGTGTTCCATGGTAGATCTAATGCCTTTTGAATTCTTTTGTCCCCTTCTCCTGACTGATACCTTCTAACAATGAGATCCCTCTGATGCTTTGGAAGCCTTCTGTGGACCATGGCTTTTGCTGTCGGAAAGACCAACTAGAGCAGCTAAACTTTATTTGGGGTTAATCAGAGGCGCTGTAAATGATGGCGGGTGTATGCTGACTCCTATTTAACAGGATTCTGAATGTGATTGCTTAATTCTGAACACAGCTACACCCCCAGTTATAAGAGGGTGTGCACCACATTATTATTATTTTTTTTTTTGTTTTCTTCCCTTCACCTAAAATATTTCAGTTTGTTTTTCAATTGAGTGGTACAGTTTATAGGTCACTTTAAAGGCGGAAAAAGTTCTGAAATGATTTACCTTTGTCTCATTTTTTTACAGCACAGAAACCTGACATTTTAACAGGGGTGTGTACACTTTTTACATCCACTGTATGTCCCTGTTAATCATTGGGTTGGAAGGTCATTGGGACTTTCTATTATTTGGTTTAGAGCAATAACGGAATATTAACCCCTTAAGGACTCGGGGTTTTTTCATTTTTGCATTTTCATTTTGCGCTCCATGCCCTTCCGAGAGCCATAACTTTTTTATTTTTACGTTCACATGACCATATGAGGGCTTTATTTTTGCGGGACAAGTTGTACTTTCCAACGCCACCATTTAATATTGCATACGATGTAGTGGGAAGTGGGAAAAAAATTCCAAATGGGGTGAAATTGCAAAAAAAAAAACAATTCTACCACAATTTTATGGGTTTTTAAATTACGACGTTTGATGTGTGATAAAACTGATCATTTAGTTTTATTCTACAGGTCAGTACAAATCCGGCGATACCCAATATGTATAGTTTTTATTTATTTTTTTTGTCGCCATATTTTGACCCCTATAACTTTTTTGTAATTAAGTGTATGGCATTGTATGGGGGCTTATTTTTTGCGGGGCGATCTCAACTTTTAGTTGATACCATTATGGGGTGTGTAGGACTTTTTGATCACTTTTTATTTAATTTTTTTGAGGAAATGAAGCGTTAAAAAATGGCGAATCCGCCATTTGGGCGCTTTTTTCCGTTTTTCTGTTTACCGTATGGGGAATATATTTTTATACCACGGGCGTTTTCGCACATTGCGACACCCATGATGTGTATTTTTTAAAAAAAATTTATTATTTTATTTTAATTTTGGGGAAAGGGGTGTGATTTGAATTTTTAGGGTTTTTTTTATTTATTTTTTTCTTTTTTTTCTTTTTCTTTTACACTTTTCTATAGGTCCCAGAGGGACCTATATAAATCAGTCACCTGATTGCTTCTAACATAAACTCCAATACACTTGTATTGGAGTTTATGAGGATTTTACTACTTTCCTATGAAGCCCTATTGCTAACAAGGGCTGCATAGGAAATAGTAAGTAGTAACCTCGAATCATTCATTGAGTTCGAGGTTACTACATCCAGCCCTGCGATTCCCCCGATCACCACTAGGGGGAGCTGGAGAGCTGCAGAAAGTTTTACTTTCGGTTTTAGCGCGCGCAGATGCCGTGGTCAGGATTGACCACGGCATCTGCGGGGTTAAATGATTGCGATCGGCATCGCTGCCGACCGCGTTCATTAGACGCGGGGGTCAGCTACAGGAAACAGCCGGACCCCCGCAGCGATCGCGCCCACAGAGGGCAGGAGCGGGTGCCATACTTAGGGATCGGACCCATACGTCATGGGTCCTTAAGGGGTTAAACACCATACCTGGGAGCAATACCTTATAACTTGCCATGTGGATGGATTTTGCGGTGAAAGATGTAGAGTAGCTGAGATTGAAAGGTTACATGCTGCCCATTGAAGTGTATGGAGGGGGCATAGACACTACTGCATCTAGTCAGTTTTCTACCTTGCCCCAATGCTGCATCCCAGCCACACTGCTCAGTACTGTGTTCTGCAGAGAGATAGGATCTTCTCTGTGTGCTGTGTATGGGAGACATCATAGCAGCCAGCCTACAGCCACCAGCTCAGGGAAAACTGACAGATGGAGCCGACAGAGGGAAAAACCTAGGAAATCCAGAATACATTATTCCTCAAGTACATAGCTTATCCCAAAAGTTACCTAAAATGACCGGTACCGTTAGCAAATACCTCATATACATCTAGTCCCTGGATGTATTCTTCTATCAGAATCCAGCTCACCCTATCACTAGCTGAGGAAGGCGACCGGTCAGTGGCAGAGTGGAATTCTCCAGACATATCCTGAGTGTCGTGAGACTCTAGTGCAGCCGGGGTCCGGCCAGCATTGGAACCAGATTGATAGGGCATCGATGAGACGTGAGCTCCTTCTTTATGTTAGCAGCCTCCATGTTTAGCTGGTTTTAGTATAATTTCATCCACATGAAAAACCTCTTTAATGTAACTAAGGAGAGAAGCAGCAAGAATATAACCGATACTGCTTCCAATGTACAAGAATATAACTACTATAATACTGCTTCCAATGTACAAGAATATAACTACTATAATACTGCCTCCTATATACAAGAATATAACTACTATAATACTGCCTCCTATGTACAGGAATATAACTACTATAATACTGCTCCTATGTACAGGAATATAACTACTATAATACTGCTCCTATGTACAAGAATATAACTACTATAATACTGCTCCTATGTACAGTAATATAACTACTATAATACTGCTCCTATGTACAGGAATATAACTACTATAATACTGCCTCCTATGTACAAGAATATAACTACTATAATACTGCCTCCTATGTACAAGAATATAACTACTATAATACTGCTCCTATGTACAAGAATATAACTACTATAATGCTGCTCCTATGTACAAGAATATAACTACTATAATACTGCCCCCTATGTACAATAATATAACTACTATAATACTGCTTCTATGTACAAGAATATAACTACAATAATACTGCTCCTATGTACAAGAATATAACTACTATAATACTGCTCCTATGTACAAGAATATAACTACTATAATACTGCTCCTATGTACAAGAATATAACTACTATAATACTGCTCCTATGTACAAGAATATAACTACTATAATACTGCTCCTTTGTACAAGAATATAAGTACTATAATACTGCCTCCTATGTACAAGACTATAACTACTATAATACTGCTCATATATACAAGAATATAACTACTATAATACTGCTCCTATGTACAAGAATATAACTACTGTAATACTGCCTCCTATGTACAAGAATATAGCCACTATAATACTGCTTCTATGTACAAGAATATAACTACTATAATACTGCTTCTATGTACAAGACTATAACTACTATAATACTGCCTCCTATGTACAAGACTATAACTACTATAATACTGCCTCCTATGTACAAGAATATAACTACTATAATACTGCTCCTATGTACAAGACTATAACTACTATATTACTGCCTCCTATGTACAAGACTATAACTACTATAATACTGCCTCCTATGTACAAGAATATAACTACTGTAATACTGCCTCCTATGTACAAGAATATAACTACTATAATACTGCCTCCTATGTACAAGAATATAACTACTATAATACTGCTCCTATGTACAAGAATATAACTACTATAATACTGCTCCTATGTACAAGAATATAACTACTATAATACTGCTCCTATGTACAAGAATATAACTACTATAATACTGCCTCCTATGTACAAGAATATAACTACTATAATACTGCTCCTATGTATAAGAATATAACTACTATAATACTGCCTCCTATGTACAAGAATATAGCCACTATAATACTGCTCCTATGTACAAGAATAGAACTACTATAATACTGCTCCTATGTACAAGAATAGAACTACTATAATACTGCCTCCTATGTACAAGACTATAACTACTATAATACTGCTCCTATGTACAAGAATATAACTACTATAATACTGCCTCCTATGTACAAGAATATAACTACTGTAATACTGCCTCCAAGTAAAAAAGAATACAATTAATGGTGTCTATTTTGGGACTGTCCTCTCATGGCTCATTCTCTTGTCTCCAGGTCGGAGGACTTCAGCTTTCGAAGCTAGATGAGCTGGATTGTCTCATTAAGGGCGTCCTGTTCATTGAGTCTGTTGGATTTAATGGACTATCTCAATGCTTCTACCTGGAAAACCCAAAAGACCCTGAAAAGTGCCAGAAAATCCCATACACCTTGAAGAACCCGTACCCAATGCTGCTGGTTAACATTGGGTCAGGGGTCAGTATCCTGGCTGTGTACTCCCAGAATGACTACAAACGGGTGACGGGCACAAGGTACGTCTGGACACGTGTTGTAATGTGGGTATCCTGGTTTCATTGCAAAAGTGGCCTTTGGACATCATGTTCTAGAGGACATACAGTAGATACTTCTGGGAACAGTGTGAGATTAATAAATATCACATTAGGAATATTTATAGAAGAAAATGCAGAAACATTAAATTGCAATACAAATTTTGGGTGGAGTCGGTAGAAATGTACTGACTCCATCTTAAGTAACTTACTAACTTTCATAAATATATTATGTTCTATCAATCTAAGGCCCTTATTTATCAAAATCATAAGCAGGGTGTTCTAGTGATGATAGATAATCAGTTCTCACCTCTCCTGTCCTTATACTATACACAGTGATATACAGGGTGTTCTAGTGGTGATAGATAATCAGTTCTCACCTCTCCTGTGTTCTCTCCTGTCCTTATACTATATACAGTGATAAGCAGGGTATTCTAGTGGTGATAGATAATCAGTTCTCACCGCTCGTGTGTTCTCTCCTGTCCTTATACTATAAACAGTGATGAGCAGGGTGTTCTAGTGATGATAGATAATCAGTTCTCACCTCTCCTGTGTTCTCTCCTGTCCTTATACTTTAACCTGTGATTAGCAGGATGTTCTAGTGATGATAGATAATCAGTTCTCACCTCTCCTGTCCTTATACTATAAACAGCAATAAGCAGGGTGTTCCAGTGATGATAGATAATCAGTTCTCACCTCTCCCGTGTTCTCTCCTGTCCATTATACTATACACAGTGATAAGCAGGATGTTCTAGTAGTGATAGATAATCAGTTCTCACCTCTCCTGTGTTCTCTCCTGTCCTTATACTATAAGCAGTGATAAGCATTGTGTTCTAGTGATGATAGATAATCAGTTCTCACCTCTCCTGTGTTCTCTCCTGTCCTTATACTATACACAGTGATAAGCAGGGTGTTCTAGTGGTGATAGATAATCAGTTCTCACCTCTCCTGTGTTCTCTCCTGTCCTTATACTATACACAGTGATAAGCAGGGTGTTCTAGTGATGATAGATAATCAGTTCTCACCTCTCCTGTGTTCTCTCCTGTCCTTATACTATATACAGTGATAAGCAGGGTGTTCTAGTGGTGATAGATAATCAGTTCTCACCTCTCCTGTGTTCTCTCCTGTCCTTATACTATACACAGTGATAAGCAGGGTGTTCTAGTGGTGATAGATAATCAGTTCTCACCTCTCCTGTGTTCTCTCCTGTCCTTATACTATACACAGTGATAAGCAGGGTGTTCTAGTGATGATAGATAATCAGTTCTCACCTCTCCTGTGTCCTCTCCTGTCCTTATACTATACACAGTGATAAGCAGGGTGTTCTAGTGGTGATAGATAATCAGTTCTCACCTCTCCTGTGTTCTCTCCTGTCCTTATACTATACACAGTGATAAGCAGGGTGTTCTAGTGGTGATAGATAATCAGTTCTCACCTCTCCTGTGTTCTCCCTGTCCTTATACTATACACAGTGATAAGCAGGGTGTTCTAGTGATGATAGATAATCAGTTCTCACCTCTCCTGTGTTCTCTCCTGTCCTTATACTATAGACAGTGATAAGCAGGGTGTTCTAGTGGTGATAGATAATCAGTTCTCACCTCTCCTGTGTTCTCTCCTGTCCTTATACTATAGACAGTGATAAGCAGGGTGTTCTAGTGATGATAGATAATCAGTTCTCACCTCTCCTGTGTTCTCCCCTGTCCTTATACTATATACAGTGATAAGCAGGGTGTTCTAGTGATGATAGATAATCAGTTCTCACCTCTCCTGTGTTCTCTCCTGTCCTTATACTATACACAGTGATAAGCAGGGTGTTCTAGTGATGATAGATAATCAGTTCTCACCTCTCCTGTGTTCTCTCCTGTCCTTATACTATACACAGTGATAAGCAGGGTGTTCTAGTGGTGATAGATAATCAGTTCTCACCTCTCCTGTGTTCTCTCCTGTCCTTATACTATACACAGTGATAAGCAGGGTGTTCTAGTGGTGATAGATAATCAGTTCTCACCTCTCCTGTGTTCTCTCCTGTCCTTATACTATATACAGTGATAAGCAGGGTGTTCTAGTGGTGATAGATAATCAGTTCTCACCTCTCCTGTGTTCTCTCCTGTCCTTATACTATACACAGTGATAAGCAGGGTGTTCTAGTGGTGATAGATAATCAGTTCTCACCTCTCCTGTGTTCTCTCCTGTCCTTATACTATATACAGTGATAAGCAGGGTGTTCTAGTGGTGATAGATAATCAGTTCTCACCTCTCCTGTGTTCTCTCCTGTCCTTATACTATATACAGTGATAAGCAGGGTGTTCTAGTGGTGATAGATAATCAGTTCTCACCTCTCCTGTGTTCTCTCCTGTCCTTATACTATACACAGTGATAAGCAGGGTGTTCTAGTGATGATAGATAATCAGTTCTCACCTCTCCTGTGTTCTCTCCTGTCCTTATACTATACACAGTGATAAGCAGGGTGTTCTAGTGATGATAGATAATCAGTTCTCACCTCTCCTGTGTTCTCTCCTGTCCTTATACTATACACAGTGATAAGCAGGGTGTTCTAGTGATGATAGATAATCAGTTCTCACCTCTCCTGTGTTCTCCCTGTCCTTATACTATACACAGTGATAAGCAGGGTGTTCTAGTGATGATAGATAATCAGTTCTCACCTCTCCTGTGTTCTCTCCTGTCCTTATACTATACACAGTGATAAGCAGGGTGTTCTAGTGGTGATAGATAATCAGTTCTCACCTCTCCTGTGTTCTCCCCTGTCCTTATACTATACACAGTGATAAGCAGGGGTGTTCTAGTGGTGATAGATAATCAGTTCTCACCTCTCCTGTGTTCTCTCCTGTCCTTATACTATACACAGTGATAAGCAGGGTGTTCTAGTGGTGATAGATAATCAGTTCTCACCTCTCCTGTGTTCTCTCCTGTCCTTATACTATACACAGTGATAAGCAGGGTGTTCTAGTGGTGATAGATAATCAGTTCTCACCTCTCCTGTGTTCTCTCCTGTCCTTATACTATACACAGTGATAAGCAGGGTGTTCTAGTGATGATAGATAATCAGTTCTCACCTCTCCTGTGTTCTCTCCTGTCCTTATACTATACACAGTGATAAGCAGGGTGTTCTAGTGATGATAGATAATCAGTTCTCACCTCTCCTGTGTTCTCTCCTGTCCTTATACTATACACAGTGATAAGCAGGGTGTTCTAGTGGTGATAGATAATCAGTTCTCACCTCTCCTGTGTTCTCTCCTGTCCTTATACTATACACAGTGATAAGCAGGGTGTTCTAGTGATGATAGATAATCAGTTCTCACCTCTCCTGTGTTCTCTCCTGTCCTTATACTATACACAGTGATAAGCAGGGTGTTCTAGTGGTGATAGATAATCAGTTCTCACCTCTCCTGTGTTCTCTCCTGTCCTTATACTATACACAGTGATAAGCAGGGTGTTCTAGTGATGATAGATAATCAGTTCTCACCTCTCCTGTTCTCTCCTTATACTATACACAGTGATAAGCAGGGTGTTCTAGTGATGATAGATAATCAGTTCTCACCTCTCCTGTGTTCTCTCCTGTCCTTATACTATATACAGTGATAAGCAGGGTGTTCTAGTGGTGATAGATAATCAGTTCTCACCTCTCCTGTGTTCTCTCCTGTCCTTATACTATAATCAGTGATAAGCAGGGTGTTCTAGTGGTGATAGATAATCAGTTCTCACCTCTCCTGTGTCCTCTCCTGTCCCTTATAGTATACACAGTGATAAGCAGGGTGTTCTAGTGATCATAGATAATCAGTTCTCACCTCTCCTGTCCTTATACTATAGACAGTAATACGCAGGTTGTTCTAGTGATGATAGATAATCAGTTCTCACCTCTCCTGTGTTCTCTCCTGTCCTTATACTATACACAGTGATAAGCAGGGTGTTCTAGTGGTAATAGATAATCAGTTCTCACCTCTCCTGTGTTTTCTGCTGGTCAAAGGCATTGCCTGGGAATAAGTAACTTCTCTGGTTCCGCAGCCGGCTTCTGCTTTGGAAGGATTTATCCGTACCTGCTATCTGCAGCTCCGGTCCTGTGTACGTGCTCCCGTGTGTCTATCTTCTTATCTGTGGCTTTATTTCCTCTCCAGCATGATCATCTGCTCCGCTGCCGCCAGCAATGATTCAGCAGTGGACAGCAGTCATTGGCTGCAGCGGAGCAGATGGTGGCGAGGAAGCAGACAAGCCCCGGACTGGGGCTGCAGGTAAGTATGAATCTTCCCGGAGCGGAGGCAGGCTGTGCGCACCTGTGGAACGGTATGTATTCCCAGACTAACCTTTAATGGCTGCACTTTTTCTATCTTCCTTTTTTTCCCCTTTAGACTTGCACAGGATTCTCTGCATTTCCAGCACATACATATAGAACTGTTCTAACTTTCTCATGACAATTTCCTAGATTCCTTACAATAATTTAAAGGGGTTCTCAGAGATATTTGAACTGAGTGTCTGACAGGTGGGCGTCTGACACCCAGGACCCCTGCCAATCAGCTGTTTGAGAAGGCAATGGCATTCGCAGTAGTACCGCAGCCCTCTCCTTGCTTACCAGGCTCAGTACTGTGCATGGTTTAGCAGTCGTGTTTGGTATTGCAGCTCAACCCCATTCACTTCAATGGGGCTGAGCAACGCCTAGGACATGTGACCAATGAACATAAAATCACATGACCTAGGATGAGATGAGAGAAGGCCGCTACGCTACTGTGAGCACTGGGCCTATCTCAGACAGTTGATAGGCGGTGTCTCGGGTGCCGACAAAGTATAGGTCATCCGTAAAAATATCTCGGGAAGTCAAGGCTTTGGGTTACTGACTCCACAGCCCTGGCCGTTATCCCGCCTCGACTGGAACGCCCCCTGAGGACCTCATTACAAGCCTGACTATTGTAGTCTACTGAAGCAGGGTGTACATAGGTGACCTGGATTGAGCAGAGTACTGCGTTTGCGCAGGAAACCATGGCAAGTAAGCTCGGCATGTGCATAGTGGTGCATGCAGGACATCCCAGCCGGCTCGTGAGGATGCCCTCTGTCCTCAGGGGTGTGAAGAACGGCAGGCTGGGAGGTATTAGGAAGAGGACGTCTCAACTTCTCTCAGTAAATGGAATGATAGTTGGCCGCCATAGTCGCTGTCACTGACCATAACCTGCAAACTACGACTCCGGACATTGTTGTCCTGTTTTCCCGGTCAGTAATTATCGCCGTCTTGTCTTCTTCCTCAGCCTCGGGGGTGGCACGTTTTTCGGCCTGTGCTGCCTTCTGACCGGATGCTCCACCTTTGAAGAGGCTCTGGAAATGGCCGCTCTGGGCGACAGCACAAAGGTGGACAAGCTGGTTCGGGACATCTATGGAGGAGACTACGAGAGGTTTGGGCTGCCAGGCTACGCTGTGGCCTCCAGGTGAGGACTAGGAATGGGCACGCCACATATAGTGGTGATGGGGGTCTGGTTCTGGAATTGGGCCCCCATCCAC
Organism: Bufotes viridis; assembly: GCA_033119425.1. NCBI lineage: Eukaryota > Metazoa > Chordata > Amphibia > Anura > Bufonidae > Bufotes > Bufotes viridis. The sequence continues at coordinate 616,510,433 of CM065589.1, forward strand.
GCTGTCCTCTAACATTTCTCTTCCATCTCCAGCTTTGGGAACATGATGAGTAAGGAGAAGAGAGATCTGGTGAGCAAAGAAGACCTGGCCCGAGCCACCCTCATCACCATTACCAACAACATTGGCTCCTTAGCCCGGATGTGTGCTGTGAACGAGGTGAAGCTTTCACTATTGGACACGTTCTCTTAATCCAGCATGAGCTAATCTAGAAGGTCTGATAATCTGGCACGTTTCCAGCACAGGGCTGCAGTATAATGTGGGATTGTAGGAGGTGTGTGCTGTAACAAGGCTGTGTGACGGGCTCTGACGCTCGGAGCAGGCGGTTTGGCTGGGTTCACACGTCAGTTATTTCCATCAGTTATGACCAGGAGCAGATCTTTCCATTATACCCGATCTCTGGAGGCTTCACTGCTGGTTTTGGCTCACAATAGCTGATGGAAATCACCAACCAAATAACTGATGTGTGAACTCAGCCATAGGCCGCATGCACACGACAGTATTTTTTTGCGGTCCGCAAAACGGGGTTCCGTTGTTCCGTGATCTGTGTCTGTTTTTGCTTCCGTTGTGTTTTCGTGTGTCTTCCGTTTTTTTAGCGGACATAACCTAAAAGATATTACCAAAAGACAGGCTGACAATTTGCCAAATGCCTGCCAAGGGATCCGCTAAAAAATGTGGACGCGTAACGTGGATGACACATGGATGGCCATCCGCATTTTTTCACGGTCCCATTGACTTGAATGGGTCCGCGAACCATTTTTTGCGGACAAGAATAGGACAGGTTATTTTTTCTTGACGGACTGGAATCACGGACGCGGAGGACAAACGGTGCATTTGCCGAGTTTTCCACAGACCCATTGAAAACCAATGGGACCGCAGAAAATCACGAAAAACGGCGCAACGGACACAGAGTCAAACAATGGTCGTGTGCATGAGGCCTTAAAGGGATTTTCCATCTAAGGAACATTAGCCCAAGGTTGGTGGGGAGGAAACCGGATAAAATAGTAGGACCTGGTAAATCCCACCACCATGGCAGCAAGGTTATTCTCCTGGAGATCTGCTCCCCACAACTGATGGGCAGGGTCTGCTGCAGTGAGGAGGAGGAGGGGGACATGGCGGAACTCCATGCTGATCTATTCCATGTTGGGCTGATAAATGAGCAGAGGGGGAAGGCTCCTGCAGCAGGCGCTAGTCAATGCTACCCACAAAACAGTGAGGGGGAGGGGGACATGGCGGAGTTCCTGCTGATCTATTCCATGTTGGGCTGATAAATGAGCAGAGGGGGAAGGCTCCTGCAGGAGGCGCTAGTCAAGGCTACCCACAAAACAGTGAGGAGGAGGAGGGGGACATGGCGGAGCTCCTGCTGATCTATTCCATGTTGGGCTGATAAATGAGCAGAGGGGGAAGGCTCCTGCAGCAGGCGCTAGTCAAGGCTACCCACAAGACAGTAAGGAGGAGGGGGACATGGCTGATCCTTTCCAGTTTTGAAAGAGGAGGAACGGGAGGGAGTCATGGTAGGGGGCAGAGTGGGGAGGTTCCTGCTGCAGCCACTTGACATTGATGTAGAGGAGGTGGGATTTTCTGTTCCATGTCAAACACATTGCCGCTGTGTCTGGTACTTCCATAGCGTGACAGTGAATGCCGGCACTGGGGAGGACCTGCCGCTCGGCTCTGGGCTTTCAGCTTCTTTACAGTGCTGCCTTGTAGACCTAAGTCAAGCAGCATTGTACAGGGCTATGAAAGAGCAGAAGTCCCCTCGTCCTGTCCCGGAGGTCCTCCCTCTAGTGGTGAGACATGAGTATAACATTCCTACTACTGTTTGTCCGACCTCAGTGGACCACCACCACTTATGGTGCCTTCATGTGACTCTTCTATCCTTCTGCCTCCTACAGAACATCAGCCGCGTGGTATTCGTGGGCAACTTCCTCAGGATTAATACCATTTCCATGAAGCTCTTGGCCTTCGCTCTGGACTACTGGTCCAAGGGGCAGCTGAAAGCGCTTTTCCTGGAGCACGAGGTGACTTGTTGGGGCCCGATGTCTGTGTCACATTCGTAGGGGGTCATTTTAAAGGTTTTTTTCTGGGTTCAGGATAAGCCATCTATATCAGGTGGGTGGTGGTCTGAATCTCCGAACCCCCTACCAGTCTGCTGTGTGAGTGTGGCCCTTTTTTCAATGTTCACCCAGCTCTGTGGACCTGCAGAGCGGAGTATTGCAGCTTCATCCCATTCACTAGCTGAAATACTCTGCAACGCTGTTACTGTATATGCTGCAGCGCATGCACAAGTGAGGAAAGCTGCTGCATCCCTTTAAGGCACCTGTCGCCTCTCCTGACTTGCATTCCCCATGTAATACCAGTTCTGGAGTATGGTTTCATATAACTCTATAATGTGATATTCCTCTAAAATTCCTACTAGAAGTTTATGATTTAATTGCCAGAAGTCTACAATGAAGGCCCTTTGGGCGTCACCAGTTGTGGGTGGGGGTGTCCCTGCACAGCCTGACACTGGCAGCACTGATTGGATAGTGCCAGACTGTGCAGGGACACGCCCACAACCGGTAACGCCCATCTCGGCCCTCATTGCAGTCTGCTAGCAAATAATTCATAAAGTGAATGTCTGCCATATTGTCCGTCCACCTGGCTTTCCACAGAACTAGGGGATGGCTGTTGAGAGCGAAGCATAACCTGTATCGTCATCTCCTTTCATTTCAGGGGTACTTCGGAGCGGTCGGCGCACTGCTGGAGTTACTGAACACAACCTGACGACATGGCTGACGTCCCAGCATCTACTCAAAGCCATATCTCCCATACTTTATGCACTACAGACCGGGCCGGCAGCATGTGCGCAGGGTGGGCTCTGCTCAGTAGACTGTTACTTGTGAGCACCCCTCCCCCACTACTTCTCTAGCTGCAGGGGCAGGCTCAGCGCAAGATCCGGTGGGTGGGAGTGCAGCAGCTAGGAGCCGTTTGTACTAGCATGCAGTATACATTAGGGGGCGTTCCAGTAGGGGTAATTTATCGTAGGGCAACAGTGGGTCAGTTGCGCTCACCTTCAGAGCGGTGCGCCCATTGCGCTGGTGATGGATGCTGCTGGCATTTTATGCCATTTTTTTCCTCTTGCAAGCACCATAATGATTGTATTATACTGTATTGCCATGTGATTCATCTGACTTTTTCTCACTTAGGATTTCTTTTTTTAATAATTTTTATACTTGGGGGATTCTGGATTAGAAAACATGGAAGCTTAAAAAAAAACAGTGCCACCGCTGTACGCAGGTTGTGTGTGGTACTGCAGTCCAGGCACGTTCACATCGGGGAGCTGAGCTGCGGTACCACACACAACCTGTGGATTGGAATGGCGCTGTATCTCAGAAATCAGCTGTGTTTTTTTTCTAAATCTGAACAACCCCTTTAAGTGTATCCGTCCAATCCACAGCGCAGTTTAGTAAACTGTAATATAGCCTTGTGCTTGTGGTAATCAGTGCCTCCTGATTTTTTTGGGCTGCTAGGCAGTACGACCGGTAAGTCCAGCATCACCGCCTCTAGGCCTAAAATGAAAGGTTTCCTAATATCCCCTTATAGAGGATAGAGTTCCAGATCCCCATCTAGCCATAGACTTACATAGTGGGCTGAGTACCTGCGGCCACCACTAGGGGGAGCTCATGCAGCCTATTATTTAGATTTCTAGGGGCCGACTCACAGAGACAACGCTTTCTGCATGTGTGCCCACTTCTCTAACCCATCAAAATCCCATCCAGTCTAGGGCAATGGGTGGCGCTATACTAACTATTACATTTCAGACCGGTAAGCCGAGATGAAAGGACTAATCCACAGCTGGATACAGGACTGGAAAATGGTTACCATGGCTGGAGCATTGATTTGCGAGGGTGGGTGGGGTTGGCCCAAGACCGTAGTGTTCTGGCATATTGCACTTTATTAGATGGGATTAACCCTTTAAAAGTTGCCCTTCCATAGTGCTGTGCAGAGACAGATTACCTCTTCCCCCTCCCTGCTCCCAATGTGCCATTCAGGGACAGATCACCTCCTCCCCCTCCCTGCTCCCAATGTGCCATTCAGGGACAGATCAGTCCCCTCCATGCTCCTAAAGTGCAAGTCATGGACAGATCAGTCCCTTACTGTTCCCATAGTGCTAGTCATGGACAGATCAGTCCCTCCCTGTTCCCATAGTGCTAGTCATGGACAGATCAGTCCCTCACTGTTCCCATAGTGCTAGTCATGGACAGATCAGTCCCTCCTTGCTCCCATAGTACCAGTCATGGACAGATCAGTCCCTCCCTGTTCCCATAGTGCTAGTCATGGACAGATCAGTCCCTCACTGTTCCCATAGTGCTAGTCAGGGACAGATCAGTCCCTCACTGTTCCCATAGTGCTAGTCAGGGACAGATCAGTCCCTCACTGTTCCCATAGTGCTAGTCAGGGACAGATCAGTCCCTCCCTGTTCCCATAGTGCTAGTCATGGGACAGATCAGTCCCTCACTGTTCCCATAGTGCTAGTCAGGGACAGATCAGTCCCTCACTGTTCCCATAGTGCTAGTCATGGGACAGATCAGTCCCTCACTGTTCCCATAGTGCTAGTCAGGGACAGATCAGTCCCTCCTTGCTCCCATAGTGCCAGTCATGGACAGATCAGTCCCTCACTGTTCCCATAGTGCTAGTCATGGACAGATCAGTCCCTCCCTGCTCCCATAGTGCTAGCCATGGACAGATCAGTCCCTCCTTGCTCCCATAGTACCAGTCATGGACAGATCAGTCCCTCACTGTTCCCATAGTACCAGTCATCGACAGATCAGCCCCCTCACCCTCCATTCTCCCAGTCAGGGACAGATCAGTCCCTCCCTGTTCCCATAGTGCCAGTCATGGACTGATCAGTCCCTCCCTGTTCCCATAGTGCCTGTCATGGACAGATCAGTCCCTCCCTGTTCCCATAGTGCCAGTCAGGGACAGATCAGTCCCTCCCCGAACCCTAACAGGAGGGCTCTTTCTGCCTCTTGAAATCATGGCTGTATGTATCGCAGTTATTAGGGCGTCGCGTGGATTTGGTGGGTGCAGACCGTCGTGCAGCCACATGTGACAACATGGTATTCACACCCCAGAAAAGATAAAGATGGCGCCATATTTACCGGTTATCCTATATGAACAGTGGGTATTCCTAAATATTCTGTACCAAAGAGAAAGCCTTTCCAACGCACGCAGTGGTTCCTCTAATCCGGCACCTGATAATATCCGGAAAGTATCTGATAATCCAGCAGCCAATAATGGTGGATTAAAGGAATTTCACTGTACGGCACGACTGTTACGTAATGTCATGTATTGTCTCTGGGTTCAGGATGCTTGAAGTGCTCTGCTTGACCATAGGGGGCGCTAACTACATCTATGGCTGACTGAAAATGCAGTAAAGCGTCAATCTCTGCCACCCGCCGGTGTATAGGCAGACTCATGGAGATTTCTGGGCTGTGAACGCCCCCAAAGAGCAATTCAAAGGTGAGAAAAGGCGACGCCCATCATGGTCTAGAAGAGCTCGACCACAGAAATGCATCAGCAGACCCCTTTAAGTGTATTTGTCATCACCCATGTGGTGCGGGCAGTCAGATCCTTGTGTTACGTTCCATGTATTTACTACACTGTGCCCAGGACGGTGCCAGCGGGCACCTACCAGCCTCTTGTGTGTATGAAACCAATCCTTGAACTACTGGAAGATTGAAATTTGTATATTTTGTAATAAAATGACAGCATGTTTCTAAACTCTCCGGACATCAGTCGTCTTCTGTGCGGTCCGACGGGTCACGTGGTTGTAAGGGCACTCGCAGCGCGTAGCAGAAGTGTGTGCCAGGAGTAAAGTCCCCGCTCTTGGGGCATAAGAAGGGGCGGTAAGGACCCATGTCCCTCTGTGGGTGGCATGGAGATATGGCCCAGTACGTAAGGACTGATGCCACAGTATTAGCATTTCCCATGTGTTTGTATTGATTACTGGTAATGTGCTGCAATTCACTCATTGAACACTAGATGGCGCAGAAGGATTTCTTTGAGCTTTTTAGAGCCAGTGTGACAGTCTACTTACTTACATATGTGTCTAAGTTGTCGTTTTGCCTTTTTGGTTAATAAATGGATACCCCCCCCCCACCCCAAATTATATTTTTCAAAGGGTGGGACGGGGCTCACTTCCTTTACAGATGCATTTGGATTTAAAGGTAGTTTCTATGATTTAAATAGCGAGGATCTATCCTCAGGATAGGTCATCCGAGCACCCACCAATCGGATATTAAAGGGGTTGGCCTATCTCACATTGGTAGAATTTTGCTAGGATATGCCACCGATATCAGATAGGTGCAGGTTTTTAGAACAGAGCACCCAAAGCGAAGGAGAGCGCACTGAGCATGTGCGGCGTGCTGTCCATACACTTCTATGGGAGTTCCGATCACTCCTGGCAATTTTCAGAAGCCAAATAATGGCGACTGGAGAGCTCGGCTACCTATCTATGCATCTCTGTGGGAATTCCGGAAATAGCTGAGCACTCGGTTATTTTCGACTTTTTTGTAGAAGTGAATGGGAGATAGCGGCGCGCCCTCGTTCACTTCGGGAGTACCTTTTATAGAGACTGGCAGCCATTTTTTTTCACACCTTCACAAATATTCTATCCTTGTCCACAAAACGGACAAGAATAGGACATGTTCTGTTTTTTTGCGGGGCCGCGAAAAGGACCTACAGGTGCGGACAGCACACGGGTGGATACGTTGTTAATATTTCATTCCCAGAAAACTTTGTCAACTTGTCTGACAGCTGTGACCCCCCACCCCAAAGATTTGGAGACCCCCATATACCAGATATTCTGTCCTCTCTTATATGAGGGTCTACAGACTGGTGCCCGGTTTTGCTGACTTGAGAGCGGTTTCTTCCCTCTGGAGGAGAGCTATTTTGCATACATTGTATGGACTCCCGACATACGGGGGCAACAGGTCCATCAACAGCAGCTTGAGACAGTTTCCATTTACCACGAACTGAAAAGAAAAGTGAAAATAGCAAAGAAAACAAAGTACAGACTGGTTCTGAGGGAGACTCCCATACATGGGTTATGTTCTTTTACTCATTACGGAAAACTTAGAAATATTTGGTTTCATTTTAAAGGCATTTTCCAGTGAAAGAAAAAAATTAAAATATCCCTGCCCAAAATAAACTCGTGATTTCATCTCCATGACCCTGCATCTGCCCTGTAATCATCATCTCCTCTATGTCGTTCAGGGGTCAGCAGCTCCCAGCTGTTGTGAAACTACAACTCCCAGCATGCAAACGGGCTCAGCTGTTCTTGGAGCCCCCATAGAAGTGAGTAGAACTACAACCGCTGGATTGACCGAGGCTCCTGACCCCTGATCTAGTCAGTGGCCCGGTTGAGCTAGAGCTGACATGGTCTTGTCACTGCGTACATGTGCATTCACAGGAGCCTTATCACATGTTTCAGTGAGAAGCAAGTCCAACGTGGGAGATTGTATTTTTTGGGCTTGATAAACCACTAGACCACCAGGTATTATACTACCCTGGACTACAAAGGAAGTAAGCAATTGTGAGCTTTTGGCAGGGTGGTAAGTTGACGGTTACAGTAGGATGCAGTTCTTGGTGGTTGTAATAGTTTCGGCACAGACTCTGGTTGCAACCCTGTGAGAGGCACACACGCTTAATGGTTCCAATGTACAACGCACTGCTTTATTGAAACAGCAAAGACGAGGCACTGTGTCCGGCTTGTGTTGCAGGGGAATGATTGTTACAACCTGTTGTCTGTCAGTGATGTAGGTGTCTCTAAGTGCATCAATACTCGCAGCACTTTCTGCAGGCTCAGGCAGCTGAATAGGATAGCGTGATATCACAAGCCGGGAAACAAAGAAGAATAACCACATCAGGGCAACGTACACAACATTAATGGTAACAAAAGCAAACGGTGCACAGCTCAATACAAGCCCGGGCACCTGACACAATCAACAACACTTCTACCATGCTAGACCAATAGGGAAGTAGACATCAAACTCTCCAGTTACCTAACCACCAGAAGCCAGCATTCAACTCTCCAGTACCCTACACCAGCAGAGAAGCAGACATCCACCTCCCCAGTACCCTAGACCAGCAGGGAAGCAGACATCCACCTCCCCAGTACCCTAGACCAGCAGGGAAGCAGACATCTACCTCTACAGTACTCTAGACCACCAGGGAAGCAGACATCCACCTCTCTAGTATCGTAGACCAGCAGGGAGGCAGAAACCACCTCTCCAGTATCCTAGACCACCAGCAGAGAAGCAGACATTCACCTCTCCAGTACCCTAGACCACCAGGGAAGCAGACTTCTACCTCTACAGTACCCTAGACCAGCAGGGAAGCAGACATCCACCTCTCCAGTATTGTAGACCAGCAGGGAGGCAGAAACCACCTCTCCAGTATCCTAGACCAGCAGGGGAGCAGACCTCCACCTGTCCAGTACGCTAGACCAGCAGAGAAGCAGAAATCTACCTCTCTAGTACCCTAGACCAACAGGGAAGAAAACATTCGCCTCTCCAGTACTGTAGACTACCAGGGAAGGAGACATCCACTTCTCCAGTACCCTAGAACCCCTAAGAAGGAGCCATCTACCTTTCGAGTACCCTAGAATAGCTGGAAAGCAGACATCTACCTCTCCAGTACCCTAGACCACCAGGGAAGCAGACAACCACCTCTCCAGTACCCTAGACCACCGGAGAAGCAGACATCTACCTTTACAGTATCCTAGACCAGCAGGGAAGAAGACAATCCACCTCTCCAGTATCCTAGACCACCAGGGAAGCAGACAACCACCTCTCCAGTACCCTAGACCACCGGGGAAGCAGACATCTACCTTTACAGTATCCTAGACCAGCAGGGAAGAAGAAAATCCACCTCTCCAGTATCCTAGACCAGCAGAGAGGCAGGCATCCACCTCAGACAATTAGGCCCCTTTTACACGAGCGAGTTTTCCGAACAGGTGCTATGTGTGAAGTAAACGCAAAGCACCCGCACTGAATCCTGACCCATTTATTTGAATGGGTCTGTGTACATGAGTGTTTTTTTTTTCACACATCCGTTCTGCGTTGCGTGAGAATCGCATATTTTCTATATTCTGTGTTTTTCATATGGCCCTGGCCCCATAGAAGTGAATGGGACTTCAGTGAAAAATGCATTGCATCCGGGTGCAGTCCATGTGCAATGTGTTTTTCACGGACAGTTGCTAAGAGATGTTGGTAAACGTTGAAACGTGAAAAACGGATTGCACCCTTGCGGAAAAAACTGAATGCAATCACAGACAAAACTGACCGAACTTGCTTGCACCCTGAATGCATCCTAAGCCAATGCGTATCATTCGTGTGAAAGAGGCCTTAGGGATGATGACATGAAATCCTTCACTATACTAGATTCCCAAAGAAGCCTCCATATTTTCTTCCACCACCAGGAAAGCTTTTATCCATATTTTGTTGTGCCTATTCGTGTGGGGGAAGAAGTCACTGAATATCTGCTCCAGTCAAGGGATGGGACACATCATGCAATAAGTGAATAGTTCTTGAAGTTGTGGGTTGGTAGCAGGAGAAAACAGGAAAGCGCAAGGATGTGCGCAACTTTAAAGGAGTTCTCCGCGAATTAAGAAAATTAAAATACTTAAATATTACTTTAGTATAAATATATTCCCAATTACCTTTTATTAGCTATAATGGTTCATTTTATCTACAGAGCAATCATTAGGAGAAATAAAATGGCCGCCGTCCTATTGGCACACACAAAACCTGTCCTAATCACACAGCAGGACAGGTTACTTCATAACACTAAGGTAAAAAGCTGTCTCATCCTCCTGTCTGCTCTTCTTGTCAAGGATTATGATCCTCAATACAGATGATACGATCTTCAGCTGAATCTCTGTAGGAATGGAGTTCATGAGGAGACATGAAGTACAGAAAGGACGGACAGGACAGACTGTGGTAATGGAGACTGCATACAAGTGCTGCTGCTCATTATCTACACCCCCACTGTCCTCTCTGTACTTCATGTCTCCTCATGAACTCCATTCCTACAGAGATTCAGCCGAAGATCTTATCATCTGTATTCAGGATCATAATCCCTGACAAGTAAGAGTGGAAGATGGCGGAGATCTTTAACTTGTCCTCCTGTGTAATTAGGACAGGTTTTGAGTGGACTAGTAGGATGGCAGCCATTTTATTTTTCCTAATGATTGCTCCCCGGATAAAACAGGACATTATAACTAATGAAAGGTATTTGGTAATATATTTATAATGAAGTAATATTTAAGTATTTTCATTTTTCTAATTCCCGAAAAACCCTTTTAATAAGGACCAAATTTTGATGACTGGGATCCAGCGTCTACAAAACGGCAGATCTTGTGGGGTGTTCCAGGTACGCAGTTGTTAGTACTTACCAGAAGTGCTCGAAGGAAGGACAACCAGTGATAGGGTCATGGTCGCCAAAGGCGTATTGATGGAGAGGAAAGACTAGACCTTCTGGTCCAATCCTGAAAAATGACTACTGGTGATAAAAAGGTGTCGGATCACAGAGGGCACAGCACCTTGATGTGTATGGGGCTATGCAGCACAGTATTAGGCAGGTGGTTTTTATGTTATGGCTGATTGGTGTCTACATACAGTAGATCATTTTTAGTCTTGAACTAAATAATCGGTACTGAAAGTAATCAAATGATTATACCTGAAAACCCCCGAATCTTTCTTCTCTGGAATACTTCCCTAGAAAACCAGTGACATAATTCATCCTCACAGTAAAAATAGAACCTCAAGAAAACAGAAGTGCGCTGATCACATCGCACTCAACCCATGACCATGATACTCCTGCCCGGGCCCTGACTGACCTCCCCCATCGCCCAGGATGAAGCCACATGCTCTCCGGTTGAAATATTGCACTATAATGTCATCATTCTATATTTTGACCGAGATTTCATCATCCTTTCAAATTGTAGTTCAGAAGTTTTTTTTTTTAATTCATGGAAAAATCACAAAGTTTCGAGAATAACAGAATTCATGAAGATGAAAATCGGCTACAAACAATTATAATACTCCGTCTAGGAGGGGTAAAATTGCAAAAGTATTGTTTTGTGAAAATAGAATGCGATGTGACCAGAAGATTTTGAAGTTTTACTATTTCAGATTGCTTAATTTTCCCCTTTCTATCCTTCTCTGCTGATTAGTCATTTTTCTTCTTCCTTTATACAAATTTGGGATCGGTCTGTCTGCAAGGTAACTGCTGCAGTAGTAGCCCTCCCCCTCTGTTCTGTCTGCAGGTATGATAATCTCCTTAGGCCTCTTTCACACTTGCGTTCTGAGGACCCGGCGGGCACTTCCATCCCGCCGGATCTGTCAGAATGCAAGTCGCCTAAAAGCATTAGAAGACTGATCAGGATCCTGATCAGTCTTCGAAATGCTTTGAGGTTACAATGGCAGCCAGGACGCTATTAAAGTCCTGGTTGCCATAGTAGTAGTGGGGAGCGGGGGAGCAGTATACTTACAGTCCGTGCGGCTCCCGGGGCACTCCAGAATGACGTCAGAGCGCCCCATGCACATGGATCACGTGATCCATGCGCGTGGGGCGCCCTGACTTCACTACACTTTACCATGGCAGCCGGGACTTTAGCGTCCTGGCTGCCTTGGTAACAATTGAGAAAAAGCTAAACGCTGAAACAACTTTTAGCTTAAGGCCGGATCCGGATTAATGCCTTTCAATGGGCATTAATTCCGGATCCGGCCTTGCGGCAAGTGTTCAGGATTTTTGGCCGGAGCAAAAAGCGCAGCATGCTGCGGTATTTTCTCCGGCCAAAAAACGTTCCGGTCCTGAACTGAAGACATCCTGATGCATCCTGAACGGATTTCTCTCCATTCAGAATGCATTGGAATAATCCTGATCAGGATTTTTCCGGCATAGAGCCCCGACGACGGAACTCTATGCCGGAAAACAAAAACGCAAGTGTGAAAGAGCCCTTAGTCTGACGGCCGAAAACTCATTTGACCAACATCTATTCGTTACTATCCACCCATACACAAGCTGCCACATCCCGTTTTCTGCCCAAAGCTTCCTCAGTCTGCCGAACCTAGCCTTAAAGGGGTTGGCAAATCCCCCCACTAGACCTGTAAAGGGAAGATTACTTTCCTGCTTCCTGGTGCACGCTCCCCACTCCTTCTCTTCTAGGCCTGCCATGCCCCACTGGGCTCCCTCGCCGTAAACATCTGGTTTGACCATCATGTGGCAATTTGTCATGACACCGTAAGGAGAGTTGGTCAAACCGGATATTTACAGAGAGGGACTTCAGCAGAGAGCGTGGCAGGCCTGGAGAAGAAGGGGCGGAGAAGCAGGTAAGTAACCTTCTCTTTACAGTTACTGTAAAGTAGGAGGAGAATTGCCAACCCCCACCTCCCCCCTTCATTCTTGCCAGGAATAGGGTCCGAGCAGCGCATGGTGTAATAAAATTTATTTCACGCCACTGCAGATAATAGGGGAATCTCTAAGGTACATTGTCCTACTCTCTTCGGCTTCTTAATAGTGCTGTCAGCAGTTTTGCATGGTCAGAACTGCTGACGCGCTCATTAAACTGTAACAAATATAACTTATGTACATGTACAGAACAGTCTTTAGGCCATCACTTCTCTTGTGGCATCTTCTCTCCCATTTGGCTGCTCTGGTACCTGGGCTCTGGCTGTGATTGAGCTATACACCGCAAAGGTGCACACACTGGAGCAGTATTCCCTGCCCACTTCCAGTAGAGACTGTATCTCCTTTCCTTGCCATCTTGACCAATGATCGGGTGCCCTCTGGTGGAGTTAGACGTTACAGCAGCTTCTCTGTGTGGTACGTCTCCATCTATGTACTGGGTTAAAAAAGGGAACTTATACACACCTCGCCGATCCCCTGCTGCTGCAATACCATTAGTGCTGGGGTTTCCGTTGTGCTCTACTTCCTGGACCCTTCTCAGGCAGCGGTTGGCCATTTCCTGTCGCCCTGGGACAGGTCCAGGAAGTGGAGCGTGGCGGAGACCCTGGCACCATCAGAACGACAGTGAGGTGAGTATCCGCTCCTTTATTTTGTTAACATTTGCAGGCAACGGTAGAGCCTTTGTACTGTGCTGGAATATCCCTATAATCTGTCCACTACTCCAGACAACCAAGAGGAGGAACACTATACCTTTCACTATTCTAGACCACCAGGAAAAAAGGCATCAACCCAAATACCATCCTTGACCATTGGGAAGCAGGCACCAACCCCTCTACTACCTTTGACCACCAGGTAAGCAGCACTTAATTCCCTCAGTGTCCTGAACCACCAAGTATTAACTCATCAATTCCCCTAAACCCACAAAGCCGATCTAATAGTCTAGACCACAAAGGGAACAGCCTTTAACAGCTACCTATACTAGCCTAGACCCCTATTAAAGGGGGAATTAACCCCTTAATCGTCAAGACTGCCGTTAAAGCAAAAGATTAACCCATCCACTACCCTACAATATGAGTGACGCATGGATTAAACCATCCACTAGCCAAGACTAATAGATAAATGGGCAATAATTCCTCCACTAACCTAGACCTCCTGGAGCCATTAACCTCCCCACTAGCATAAACCACCAAAAAATGAGCATTACCCCCACTCTGACCTACACCACCAGGAGCCACTAACCTCTCCACTAGTCTCCCTAATACAAATTTGCCAGTTGGAAAGTCAGATCTTGCCTCATAGGAGTCACGTCCAATAGTTGAGGAGAGATGGTTCTCTTTCTTTGGAGATACCTCTTTGTATATCCGTTTCCCATAGAGCATTGCCAATAAGTTTCCATACGATAGAGTACTTCCAGCGAGTCTTCATAGAGGACTGCTCCCTTAAGGAAATTCAGCAACCTGCCTAAGTAGCTTCCAAGACATCACATTCGGTAAGCCAGAACCCTACTCCATACTGATGAAGGGCAAGCACCCAGAAACAGCTTGCCCTTGGATATATGGTCTGCGTATATTCCCTTTTCAAATCTCAAGGCTTGTTAGAAAGTTGGATTTTGACTCTCAGAAAGCCACTTCCAACAGGTGGCGCTGGCGAGACGGTTCTCTTTCTTGGGAGATACCTCTTTGCACCTTGACTCCTCCATATTTTGCCACCATACAGTGGGGATCTGTTAGGTCCACAGTAGGGCAGGCATCATACATAGTGAAGGATATGACCTTAGTTTCCTGTGAAGCATCTGGATAAGTGAAAATAAAACTCTTCGATACTTACTTTCTTAGTTTACATTTTTAGGCATTGACTCATTTTCCTCAAGAACACAAGGTCAGGACAGAAGTGACGCCGGAAACTTCCCAACATAAAACTTACATTGTATATAGAAACTACACTGCAGAGGAAAAATCACCAACACAAAGTATTCATATGTGCACCGTACCTAGTCTTTTAGATCTTTATGTTTGAATGTCAATTATAGTAGTTATATTCTTGTACATAGGAGCAGTATTATAGTAGTTATATTCTTGTACATAGGAGGCAGCATTATAGTAGTTATATTCTTGTACATAGGGCAGTAGTATAGTAGTTATATTCTTGTACATAGGAGCAGTATTATAGTAGTCATATTCTTGTACATAGCACCAGTATTATAGTAGTTATATTATTGTACATAGGAGCAGTATTATAGTAGTTATATTCTTAATCAATTTTCTTTTTATTGAAGAAATGTAAATCGTCATATGGCAAATTACAGCACATAAATACCAGACGCAGCTGGAAAGGCATTTGACATATATCTCATATTCAAATAAAGACTGAGGCGAATGCCGTATGACAAGAAATACAATAACATGTGCAAAGAAAGAACTAATGGGGGGAAGACAAGACATGGGGGGGGGGGGGGAAGGAGGGGAACGATAGATGTCAATCGCTTGTAAGTTCAGAATGAACGGTAACGCTTCCAGGGAAGCCACATCTTAACGAAGAGAGCTCTAGAGTATGTTTCCCAGTGTGCAAGCTCTTCAAACCGGTACAATTGGTCGACCTTCTCAGTCCACATTGAGATGGATGGAGGGGAGTCGTTTTTCCATAGCAGTGGGATCAGTAGGCGAGCCGCCGTTATAAGCATAGTCGGGAGATTCGACTTAGCAGGGGTAAGTGAACCATTAGGACACCATAATAATAGGAGTTTGGCGTCGAGACTAATCTTAATGGAACAAACACTATTTATGGTAGCTTCAACTTCCAGCCAAAAGGGCCGAATTTTCACACAATTCCACCATATATGAGAGAGAGAGCCTGTCTCTCCTCCGCACCTCCAACAGCAATCAGGGATACTAGGATTGAGCTTATGAAGGAACTCAGGTGTTTTGTACCACCTTGTAAGTAATTTATAGGAGTTAGCTTGTATCCTAATACACTAGTAGTTATATTCTTGTACATAGGGGCAGTATTATAGTAGTTATATTCTTGTACATAGGAGCAGTATTATAGTAGTTATAGTCTTGTATATAGGATCAGTATTATAGTAGTTATATTCTTGTACATAGGGGGCAGTATTATAGTAGTTATATTCTTGTACATAGCAGGCAGTATTATAGTAGTTATATTCTTGTACATAGCAGGCAGTATTATAGTAGTTATATTCTTGTACATAGGAGCAGTCATATAGTAGTTATATTCTTGTACATAGGAGGCAGCATTATAGTAGTTATATTTTTGTACATAGGAGGCAGGATTATAGTAGTTATATTCTTGTACATAGGAGCAGTATTATAGTAGTTATATTCTTGTATATAGGATCAGTATTATAGTAGTTATATTCTTGTACATAGGGGGCAGTATTATAGTAGTTATATTCTTGTACATAGCAGGCAGTATTATAGTAGTTATATTCTTGTACATAGGAGGCAGTATTATAGTAGTTATATTCTTGTACATAGCAGGCAGTATTATAGTAGTTATATTCTTGTACATAGGAGCAGTCATATAGTAGTTATATTCATGTACATAGGAGCAGTCATATAGTAGTTATATTCTTGTACACAGGAGGCAGTATTATAGTAGTTATATTTTTGTACATAGGAGGCAGGATTATAGTAGTTATATTCATGTACATAGGAGCAGTATTATAGTAGTTATATTCTTGTACATAGGAGCAGTACTATAGTAGTTATATTCTTGTACATAGGAGCAGTATTATAGTAGTTATATTCTTGTACATAGGAGCAGTATTATAGTAGTTATATTCTTGTACATAGGAGATAGTATTATAGTAGTTATATTCTTGTACATAGGAGCAGTATTATAGTAGTTATATTCTTGTATATAGGAGCAGTATTATAGTAGTTATATTCTTGTACATAGGGGCAGTATTATAGTAGTTATATTCTTGTATATAGGAGGCAGTATTATAGTAGTTCCCTTACGTCCTACCAGCAGCACAGATGGGGTTTACCACCCCCCGTGGACTGGCAGGACCGGCGGAATGTTTAATGAGCCCAAGACTAATAACTTAATTTAACAATTAAGTATCTCCTTAAAAGGAGTAAGTCAACCCCCAGCCCACTGTGTTTTTTTCTGTCCTCCCGGACAGGTGGACTAGGCGGTTTGTTCCCCCCTTTCTTATGGAAAGTGCGGGGAGCCTTCTTTTCGTTTGGGTAACAGCGTTGCCCTTTCCTAGGTACCTTGTCTGCTGCCGGCCCCGCGCAGTTGCGCCTGGCTGGGGTATTTTGGCGGCGTCCTCGGTCCAGGATTCTCGGTCCCTGGGCGCCACCATCTTCCGGAGGTGACACGGGGATTCTCCTTTTGGTCACTTCCGGGTAATCCGTCTGCAATTTTTTCACGGGCACGATTTTTTCCATAGATGCAATTTTTTTTATCACGGATGCGATTTTTTTCGCGTTTTCATGCGAAAATTTTAAGTATTTTTTATTATGCA
Source organism: Bufotes viridis (assembly GCA_033119425.1). Taxonomy (NCBI): domain Eukaryota; kingdom Metazoa; phylum Chordata; class Amphibia; order Anura; family Bufonidae; genus Bufotes; species Bufotes viridis. Next base: position 616,527,375 of record CM065589.1, read on the forward strand.
GGTTTCTGGCTGCATATGCTTTTTCAGCTAGCTCCCAGAGTCCTAAAATTGGTTGTTCCACTTGTGGTGTTTTTCTACCTTTCCTGTGTAGATAGGTGGTTTACAAATGTTTTACTTGTCCCTTTTTTCCCACAGTGATGTCTTCTCCGCGGGATTCGGAAGGCAGGAAAGTGGATTCCAGGAGGAAACATCTATACTGCTACCATTGCAGCACAGATGCGGTTATTGTAAGCTGATCATACCCGCACTTGTGAGCTCGCAGAAGGTAAACAGCTTAAGGCTGGGCAAATACCAGCTTGGGAGACCTCTGTCCCGGTAGAGGGACCTTCTTGGTCTCCTTAGTTCCTTCCTCCTCGGATGAGGAGGAGCTGATGTCGTGTTTTTTCCTGCCTGAAAAGACACAGAAATTGCTCAGGTCCATCAGGTCGGGGGACCATGATGTTGACCGTGGGGAGCCTTCGGATCCCGCTAGTTGGGCACCTCGTGTCTTCAAAGCAGATGAGACCCTCTTCTCTGGCATGTTTACAGAGTGGAAAAAACCTGGAGGGTCCGGTTTTAACAAAGAAGTTTAAATCCATGTTCCCGATGGCTAAACCCTTGGTGGATTCATGGGGATACATTCCCAAGGTGAACATGGCTATTGCCAAGTTGTCCAAGCGCACTCTGGCTCCTGCAGACGATGGGTCTAGCCTGCAGGACCCCCTTGCAGAGTGCACACTAAGACGGGGTCATACGGCAGCTGCGGCTTCCGCTTCCACAGCCATAGCGGCTTCTGAAGTCTCTACGTTCCTCCGATCTCGCCTGAATCAAATTCAAGTTGACGTGAATCAGAGTTTTTTTCCAGGACGACATACTGGCTGCCTTCAAGACCATCAACCTGGCTATGGACTTCTTGTGCGATATCGCACAGCTCCAGTTGAAGCTAGCGAGGGAGCCTCCCTGCTAGCAAAGCCAACCTGGGAAAAAGGCCAAACACAGATCCTTGCTCCTGAAGCTAAGCAGCCGGTCTGTGGCTGATGGGAGACCAAGTGCGCCTTTGGCGCCCTGTGACAATACTATCAAATGATGTCAGGGGCCTATATTTAGCATGGCCCTGGGGTTGTTGGCCCTTAAGCCTTGGGTCGCTGACAATTCCTCAAAATACAGCTTATGTGGCCTTCCACTCAAGCCCAACCGTTTGTTCGGTTCGGAGCTGGAAAAGATCATGGAGGGCCTTTCAGACAAGAAGGTGAAGAGCTTTCCCCAGCGATCCTTTCGAGGGCAGGGCAGACAAGGCCGCGGTGGTAGGTCTGGCCAGGAAACAAGCTCTCGAAGTGACTGGAGAGCTCAGCAAAAGGGTTTGAGGTGCTCTCGTGGAGGAGCCAAAGATGTAAAATCCACCTCCTGACTACGGGGCTCTTGGTTAATTCCCGTTACTCCTGCCGTCCCGCCTATGCTTCATGTACCCATCGGGGGTCGTCTCTCCCACTTCTGAGAAGAGTGGATCT